>CM069132.1:39022163-39622163 GCA_035221665.1 Okamejei kenojei
ATAGATAGATAGATAGATAGATAGATAGATAGATAGATAGATAGATATTAGCAGTAACACGGTGCATGGTTAGTGTTGCTCCCACACAGCTCCAATTACCTGTAAACCATGTTGGTTCCCTTTGGCTTGTATTGTTTCCTCCCATGTGCCAAAGGTCTGTGCTTGAAAGGTAAATAGTTTATTATTAATTTATTGATAGGTGGTGATATGGAGTTGATGTTTGGTGCTGAACCATGTGTGTGCGCAAAGGACCTGTTTTTGTGCTGTATGACTCTCCCTATAAACAAATTAAGGTGCAGTGCTTTTCATAAATTGTGTTTATGAATCGGAGAACATTGGGTTCTTACAGGCCTGATTCCTCTTTCCTTGTCTGGAAAGGACATCTTGGATGAAGGTCTATGGACTTACAAGTGGACAGAAGATGATGATAAAGTTTTACCCCAAGAGGAAGTTTTCAAGCCTTGATAGAACATAAACCCCAGGTTTAACATTATTCTGAAGTGGAAACAATAAACAGGCTGTGGTTTAAGATCTTAACTGTCAAACCAAAGAACATTAATTGCTAAATATGGTACAGTAATGCAATTTAGTTCAATCTCTGACAGACAATTGTTCTTATGTGGAAGCACATTAGATTAGAAAATAAAAGTCATGTAAACAGATGGAAAGTGTTTTGTATAAATAAAGTTTGTTTGCTATAATGGATTCATCCTCAGTAATGCATTTGACAGCATCACAGAGTCATAGAGCATGGATACAGGTCCTTAGGACCAATTTGTCCATGCTAACCAAGATAGGCATTTAAACAAGCCCAATTTCCTGGCCTGTGTTTTCGTGTTTGTACCTGGCCAAATGTCTTTTATATGTAGAAAAAACACAAATGCTGGAGGAGAAACAAGGAAGTGTAGATGCTGGTTTATACCAAAGAAAGCCACAATGTGCTGAAGTAACTCAGTTTGTCAGGCAGCATCTCTGGAGAAAAAGATGGATGGTGTTTCAGACTGAAAGCAGGGGGTGAGGGATGGGGTTGAAGGGCTAGAGCAGGACCAATTAGGGCCAGCCACAAATGACCTCAGGGATGGCAGTGCCTGGTACAGCCATTGTTGGCTAGGAAAAGTATGATCTCAAGAGCAAAACAATGTGGAGAACTGTAGAACTGGTAAAATGACGGGTGGAGGTTGGGGAAAGGGGGAGGAGGGGGGAAGTGGAGGAAGTAGAAGTTACTTCAAATTAGAGAATCCAATGTTCATACCGCAGAGTTGTAAACTACCCAAGTGGAATATATGCTGCTGTTCCTCCAATTTGCATGTGGCCTCACTCTGGCATTGGAGGAGGCCCAGGCAAGAAAGTTCAGAGTGGAAGGGGAGTTAATATGGTTGGCAGCCGGGAGTTTGTCTAGTTCAAGACGGACTGAGCGAAGGTGTTCAGAAAAACGATCGCCCAGTCTGTGCATGGTCTCGCCGATATATAGGAGCCCATACCGTGAACAATGGATACAGTAGATGAGGTTGGAGGATGTGCAAGGGAAATTCTGTCCAACCTGAAATGACTGTCGGCGTCCCTGGATGAAGTCAAGAGAGGAGGTATAAGGACTGGTGTTGCATCTCCTGTGGTTGCAGGGGGAAGTACCTGGAGAGGGGGTGGTTTGGGTGGGAAGGGATGAGTGAACCAAGGAGTTGTGGAAGGTGGAAAGAAGTGGAGATGTGAAGATATGATTAATGGTGGGATCCCTTAGGAAGTGACAAAAATGTCAGAGGATGATGTGTTGGATGCAGACCCATTCCTTCTCTCCAGAAATACTGCCAGTCCCGCTGAGTTACTCCAGCATTTGATATCTATTTTCTGCACTCTTTCCAGCTTAATGATTTCTTTCCTATAGCAGGGTGACCAAAACTGAACACAATGCTCCAGATGCAACTTCTCCAATGTCTTGCATGACCGCACTGTAATGCCCCAATGTCTATACTCAATTCCCTGACTGATGAAAGTCAGTATGTCCAAAGCCTTCTTCACCACCCTGTCCACATGTGATGCCACTTCAGTGAATTATGTACTTCTATTTCCTAGTCCTTTTTTTTACAACACCCCCCAGTCCCTACCATCCACCGTGAAAGTCCTAACCTGGTTTGACTTCCCAAAAAGCAATATCTTGCACTTATCTAAATTATACTCAATTTGCCATTCCTCTACACAACTTATCTATGCCGCATAGAATCCCAATTTATTTCTAAACTCCACCCATGCAGCCCCGCTGGAAGATCCCTCACTAATTTAATCTCGGACTACTGCAATAATGGTTGGAGCAGGTTATGAACTTCAGTAATGCCACCAGGGGTGCCGCACGATTGGCAGCCTCGCCAACAGTCTGTCTGTTTTTTCGTCTTATTTTATTATTTTTAGAAACATAGAAACATAGAAAATAGGTGCAGGAGGAGGTCATTCGGCCCTTCCATCCAGCACAGCCATTCATTGTGATCATGACTGATTGTCCCCAATCAATAACCCGTGCCTGCCTTCTCCCCATATCCCTTATAGAAACATAGAAAATAGTGTGTTTTAAAAGTTTGTGTTAATGTTTTCTGGTTTGTTTTATGTGAGGAGTGGGGGAGGGAGTCGGGGGAAACTTTTTAAAATCTCTTACCTTGCCGGAGATGCGATTGTTTTTTGGATCATATCTCCGATCACTCTACGGCCTACAATCATGGAGCTGGAGGCCTTGCTCAGGACTGATTTTGAGCCCCACTGCGGGGCGTGGACAACATCGGAGCCAATCTCTTGCCTGGAATCGCTCCAACCTCAGCGTGCGGACTTTACCATCGAGAGCTCGCAGTCTTGGGAGAGACCAAGTCATGATCTCCAACGACGCAGAAGGTTCTACAAGCCCCGACCCGGGGTCAGATAGCACGGCGCGGGGAGCTGACATCCCCCCGATGTGGGAGCTTGATCGCCCCGATGAGGAGGCCCGCCGCCGGCTAAGGGAGTAAGATCATCCTGTCAACAGAAGGCTCGAGGACCCCCGACCGAGGTAGAACAAAGAAGGGAAGAGATTTATTTTTTTTTCGCCTTCCATCGCAGTGAGGAATGTGGACGAGTCACTGCGGTGGATGTTTATGTTAAAATCTATTTTCTGGGCTCTGTTGGTTTTTATTTGTATGATTGACTTGGCAAATGAATTTCCTCGTATGTTGCAAAACATACTTGGCTAATAAAGTATTATTGTATTGTATTGTATTGTAAGCAGTTTGTTAATTAAGTACAAATATCTCATCTGCTTCTGGGTACAATTGGTTTGTGAAACATCTGTGATGTCAGGCAAAGTGTCAGGATTTTGATTCTGAGAGGAAGAAAATGCTTGTGCAATGCATGCAATTGTCAGCAGAAACCAATAAACAGCTAACTAGGATATAGTTGATCATCCTTTCAATTGCCTCTGGTAGAGGACCCTCCCAATTGCTGAATTTTCAATAAAAAAGGACAGTAGTTAATCTTCAAAATGGCATCATGGTAGTGATAAAATGACAAAATGATTTGTGATTCAGATCTCTTTCAGCTGATGACAGTGATACATGCGCCCTCACACCTCGGCTGGGTGACTTACATTATAGGTAAACATGGCTGCATTTCTTTGAATTTTTAAACTGAAATGGCATTCAGTAATCCCCAAAATCAGGCTGAAGAGAGCTCCTTTGTTGATTTTTGGGGATATTTTAAAAAGATTACACTATAATTCAGGAATCTTGTATTTTATTTTCCATTGGAAGTTTCAGTCCCACTCCATTTTCTGTGTAATACAATGTTTTCATATGTTCTCCTTTCTTTATCTTCACTAACTCAATGTGATCTGCAATTGACTTCCAAAAAAGAAGTATCTTGCATGATCTAAATAATTGATATTCAATCAGACACTCTACATTGAGGTTCCCAACATTGCTGCTCAGTGATTAGCTTCTGAATATAACTTGGATTTTGCCTCTTTTTATAGACACAAAATGCTAGAGTGACACAGTGGGTCAAGCAGCACCTCTGGTGAAAAGGAATAGGTGACATTTCAGACGAAGACCCTTTATTTTGCCTCATTTTACCTGTGTGGCACAGCAGGTAAAGCAATTACCACATGGTACAAGTGACCTGGGTTTGACTTGTGGTGCTGCCTGTCTGGAGTTTGTACATCCCCCCCATGGCGGCTTCATCCAGGAGCTCCAATTTCCCCTCACATGCCAACGTTGGTATGTTAATTGATGTTGTAAGTCACTGCTGGTGTAGACAGGACACAAGAATTGACGTGAAAAATAATTGGTTACCAGGAATTTAGAGCAAGAATTGGATTGATGGAATTGCTCTACGAGCTGTCATCACATGAAGGGGCTTAACAACCTCCTTCTGCACTCTAGGAAAAGTTGAATCCTCCCAGCGTACCTCCATTAGTAGGCTATTATTTCATTCTTCCTCTTGTCTTGCATTAACATAATCGCTTTTACAAATTCTGTTGTGCCGCTGCATTCACGGTTGCAGATTGAAGAGTGAACGTTTGTTTCACTGCGTATGTTTGCTCCCACTTCTGTTCACAACACTGGAAATCCCTTTGCTGTTGCTCACATCCAATGGTATTTACTAGTTCTAAAGTGACATCCGAAGTCCTATCACATGCCTCACTCTTAATTTTAAACTTACCTCTGCATATTGTGTTGAACTCCATTCTTTAAAATTCTTTTTTTTCATTTAGTTTGCCAACTTATAGGTGTTCAAGGAAGTTCTATCATGCTCTTCTGCTCAGCCCGCCAAAAGAACACCTCTGCTCAGTCCACCTAAACCTACCTGATCTCTGGGATGCTAAACACTTTAACTCTCTCTCCCATTCCCACACTGACCTTTCTGTCCTGCGCCTCCTCCATTGTCAGAGTGAGGCCCAGCGCAAATCGGAGGAACAGCACCTCATATTTTGCTTGGGCAGCTTAAACCCCAGCGGTATGAACATTGACTTCTCTAACTTCGTAACCCTTGTTTTCCCTCCCACCCTTCCCAATTCTCCGACCTGTCTGGCTGTCCCCCGATTACATTTTATTTCTGTTTGTTTTGTTGTTATCTTCTTTTAACAATGATCTATTGTATGGTTTCCTTGATTGGCATCTCTTTTGATGTCTCGTTTTCACATCTCGCCCTTCCTTATCCCTGTGTTTCCCTCTCTCCTGACTCTCAGTCTGAAGAAGCGTCACGACTCAAAACGTCCTCTATCCCTTCTATCCAGAGATGCTGCCTGTCTCGCTGAGTTACTCCAGCATTTTATGTTCTATCATGCTTAGTCAGGATCAGGAGGCAGGGGGAGTAGTTGAGGCAGGTTCAATAGTGGCTATTATAAAAGTAACTGAAAGGCCGTGGGAAGTGTCTGGGAGAGTGAGTTAATTTTGCATGGATCTCCCACAGACTTAATCCTGTTTGGCAATGTTGTTGAGTTAACAAGGTAGCAAACAAATGGATGTTATTCCATTGAAATGTACTTTGGATTTTCGTGAATTGTAAGTGTGGATTGGTCATTGGCTGTGTTGTAAAATCCCATGGTAGACACAAATTGCTGGAGTAACTCAGCAGGACAGGCAGCATCTCTGGAGAGATGGAATGTGTGGTGTTTCGGGTCGAGACCCTTCTTCAGACTTCAAACCCCATCACTTACATGGAGATCATTGCTGTAAATAGAGGTTGAATTTCTTGCAGAAAATTGTGGTGGTCAGGTCCAGTTCAAACAATATCACTGGGACAAGAGTGACTTATTGTGCCAGCAGCTTGTAAGAAGCCATAGTTTCTTTCACTGTATTGAATTATTTCACCAAACAAGAAAAGAACTGCAGTGCAAAAGAAAACTCAGTATTCAAAGTAAAAACAGAGACTGCTGGAAACACTCAGCCAGTTGGGTGATATCTGTGGAAAGAGAAATGGAGTTAATATTTCAGGCCCCCTGTTGAGTATTTTGAGTTGAAGATGGACACAAAAAGCTGGAGTAACTCAATGGGTCAGACAGCATCTCTGGAGAAAAGGAATAAATGACGTTTCGGGTCGAGACCCTTCTTTGGATTTTTGAGTTTGTCTATATGTATTTTTCTGACTTCCAGCTCCTGCTGAATTTTGAAGGGGAACCACAGCTTTGCCTGGAGTTAAGGGCCTGTCCCACTTAGGCGACTCTTTAGGAGAGTGCAGGAGACTCTGCGCTCACCACATGATCACCACATGATCGCCACATGGTCGCCACATGGTCGCCACATGTTCTCTGGTGGTCTCTGGCGAGTCTCCTTCATGGTCACGAGGAGTTCCTGCATTCTGGGAACTAGTCTCAGTGTGGTTGCCACAAAATTTTCAACAAAAGTATCGATTTTCTCCATGGCGACCAATTTATGGTCGCAGAAAATTCTCCCATCCCCCTTCTCCCATCCCCCCCATCCTCCCCCCCCACCCGCTCTTTTAAAGGACTTACCATACACTGTACTAGCCATCTTAACCTCCCTGTTCATCGCGGTACGTGTCTGTATAATCTTGGCTTTGCACCATGTGAATTTCAGACAGCGCTCCCCCGCATTCACTGGCCCCCGCCTTTGCGATGTGTTTGTGTGTGTGTGTGTGTTCCACTCTGACACTCGCCGTTCCAAGTCTCGGTTTTTCAATCTCGAACTTGACAGTCGCCGGCAGTCCACTGAAAAATCACCCAAGTGGGACAGGCCCTTTAGTCACCTTCCCTAACTGAGTGGCAGGACCTCATTCTCGTGCACAGCCATTGAGTCTGGGGTAAGGCCTCAATGGCCATCAAGACTATTTAGGTAGAGAGCGCTGCTTATGCTTGGATGGAAAACTGCCCAATGCTTTGCTGATCAGCTAGGATCTTGCCTCCTGCCCTGAGATTACACCTGGTAGTGCACTGCATGAAACAGTGCTTTCCCAATGGAATATGACGTGTGTTTGGGTGACTCACTGCACTGATATTTGCCCAACCTCCTTCAGCTCTTTTATCAACGAGCTCCCCTCAATAATATGATCAGAAATGGGTTGCATACAGAAGACAACACTATACTTAATCACTCAACATGCAACATCATAAAATAAAGTAGGTAGACACAACATCGAGATGTTGCCTGTCCTGCTGAGTTCCCAGCTTTTAGTGTCTATCTTCAGTTTAAACCAGCATCTGCAGTTTCTTCCTGCACATAAAATAAAGTAGTTTGAGTCTGCCGTCGATGAAGTCTGGGTGACAGTCAGGCCTTGGCTGACGTGACAGCGTCCCCCTCCCTATCACCCATCCCCCCTCCCTTCCCCCCCCCCCCCCCCCCCCCCCCCCCCCATGGACAGGTGACATTTGCGCCTGGGCAGTCTTTCAAACAGAAGAAGGGTTGAAACCAAAACGTCACCAATCCATGTACTCCAGAGATGCTGCCTGACCCCCTGAGTTACTCCAGCACTTTGTGTCTTGCCCTGAGAGAAAATTGCTTTTACCTTTTCTTGTTCAACAAACTGAAAAAGTTTCCTCCAATACTCTTTCTGAAGCTGGTTGTATTTTGGTAAGAAACAAACTTTTTAAAATATGGACTGTTATGACTATTTTGATAAGTTCCTCATTGTTATTCATTGAAGAAAACCAGAGTAGTTAGTAGGGGAAATTACTGCATGTTGGAACCAAAAAGTTCAAGAACATTTCTTAAGGTAGTGTCATTTTAAATTATCATTATTAATGATAGCCATGAATATTTATTAAAAAAAGCGATCAGATATGCATTTGTAGATTCAAAGGTAGCCTTAGGAAATCCCTCTTTGACACGAATAAAGAGCCCCTATTAAGCTTTGAATCAAATTTGAAATAAACTACCAAGGCAATCCAAATTGGGTCAGTTTAGTCATATGCAAAAAAAGATGTCTGCTGTTTGATGTAATCTGATGACTTGGCTTTTCTAAAAAATGTTTCATTTTGCATATACATGGGTAGCTTGTCAGTTATTGTGTGATGTTCAGATGTGAAGGCTCAGATAGAGTCTGGTTCCTGTTGTTAGTAGTTGCATGTTCTTTGACTTCACCCCAATGCTAAACTGCACTTTACAAATCGTGGAAAATTAGTCTGAAATTAGTTCCTGACCTGAAACATCATCCATCTATTCTCTCCTCTAATGCTGCTGACCCATTGGATTATTCCAGTGCTTTGTGTTTTGCTCAAGATTTCAGCATCTGCAGTTCCTTGTATCTCCTTAACAAATCCTTGTTTAGAGCAAAATGAAGATTTGTGGCTTCACTCTCATTGATTTTAAAATGGCATAGATTGTGCAGTTGCATCGATGGAGAACCTGACAGAAAATTTGGGACTCTGGTACTTGCGTTAACACAGGGTCCTGAATGGACTGTCATTAATTCAGAATTCCTTCTCCACCTGTCATATTCAGCAGACTTCTTCAGCATAAACACAGGATATTATTTGCATTGATGAGGTTTCATGCAAGATACGCCAAAAATATTTCATTAAAGGCCGATAAATCCCCAGGGCCAGATAAACTGCATCCCAGCGTACTTAAGGAAGTAGCCCCAGAAATAGCGGATGCCTTAGTGATAATTTTTCAAAACTCTTTAGATTCTGGAGTAGTTCCTGAGGATTGGAGAGTAGCTAATGTAACCCCACTTTTTAAAAAGGGAGGGAGAGAGAAAATGGGGAATTACAGACCAGTTAGTCTAACATCGGTAGTGGGGAAACTGCTAGTTATTAAAGATGGGATAGCAGCGCATTTGGAAAGTGGTGAAATCATTGGACAAAGTCAGCATGGATTTACGAAAGGTAAATCATGTCTGACGAATCTTATTGAGCTTTTTGAGGATGTAACTAGTAGAGTGGATAAGGGAGAAGCAGTGGATGTGTTATATCCGGACTTTCAGAAGGCTTTCGACAAAGTCCCACACAAGAGATTAGTATACAAACTTAAAGCACGGTATTGGCGGTTCAGTATTGATGTGGATAGAGAATAGGCTGGCAGACAGGAAGCAAAGAGTAGGAGTGAACGGGTCCTTTTCAGGATGGCAGACAGTGACTAGTGGGGTGCCGCAAGGCTCAGTGCTGGGATCCCAGCTATTTACAATATATATTAATGATTTGGACAAGGGAATTAAATGCAACATCTCGAAGTTTGCGGATGACACGAAGCTGGGGGGCAGTGTTAGCTGTGAGGAGGATGCTAGGAGGCTGCACAGTGACTTGGATAGACTGGGTGAGTGGGCAAATGCATGGCAGATGCAGTATAATGTGGATAAATGTGAGGTTATCCACTTTGGTGGCAAAAACAGGAAAGTAGACTATTATTTGAATGGTGACCGATTAGGAAAAGGGGAGATGCAACGAGACCTGGGTGTCATGGTACACCAGTCATTAAAAGTAGGCATGCAGGTGCAGCAGACTGTGAAGAAAGCGAATGATATGTTGGCATTCATAGCAAAAGGATTTGAGTACAAGAGCAGGGAGGTTCTACTGCAGTTGTACAGGGTCTTGGTGAGGCCACACCTGGAGTATTGCATACAGTTTTAGTCTCCTAATCTGAGGAAAGACATTCTTGCCATAGAGGGAGTACAGAGAAGGTTCACCAGACTGATTCCTGGGATGGCACGACTTCCATATGAAGAAAGACTGGATAGACTCGGCTTGTACTCGCTGGAATTTATAAGATTGAGGGGGATCTCATAGAGACTTACAAAATTCTTAAGGGGTTGGACAGGCTAGATGCAGGAAGATTGTTCCCGATGTTGGGGAAGTCCAGGACAAGGGGTCACAGTTTAAGGATAAGGGGGAAGTCTTTTAGGACTGAGATGAGAAAATCGTTTTTCACACAGAGAGTGGTGAATCTGTGGAATTCTCTGCCACAGAAGGTAGTTGAGGCCAGTTCGTTGGCCATATTTAAGAGGGAGTTGGATGTGGCCCTTGTGGCTGAAGGGATCAGGGGGTATGGAGAGAAGGCAGGTACGGGATACTGAGTTGGATGATCAACCATGATCATATTGAATGGCGGTGCAGGCTCGAAGGGCCGAATGGCCTGCCCCTGCACCTAATTTCTATGTTTCTATGTTTTCCTGAACACAGAATTATATGGTATTATATACTGTTGAGGCGGTTGGTGTCCCACCGGCAGTTTAAAATAAAATGGTCTAAAGGCGGAAGATGGCCATAAGGGGGGGTTCCAAGAGGAGGGGATCCGTTGGAGACGGGAAAAGGGGTCATCAATGAGGGCGAGGACTCCTTCCCATGGAAGAATGGTGTGAGGCGGAGGAGACGGAAGAAGAGCTCCAAATCCAAGGGGGAGGTCAGGGGGGATGGTGAACACATGGCAGGGATTCAGATTCAGATTCAGATTTCAGATTCCTTTATTGTCATTCAGACCTTTCGGTCTGAACGAAATTTGTTACCTTGCAGTCATAACATGTAATAAATTAAAACAAAACACACAATAAACACATAATTTAACATCCACCACAGTGAGTTCACCAAGCACCTCCTCACTGTGGTGAAGGCAAAAGTCTTAAGGTCTTTGTCATTTTCCCCTACTTGTTCCCCCTCTGTACTGAGGCAATCCAGGCCTTCGATGTCATCGTCCACCAGGCCGCGGCCGAGCCTCCGAAGCCAGGCCGCCACCGCCGCCGCCGCCGGAACGGCGGAACACCACCACAGCCCCCAGCCAGGATCGACCACGGGAACGCTGGAGTGGGGGTTGGGGCCGGAGGAAGGCAGGTGAGTGGACTGAGGTCGAGGCAATGTCTGGTGGGGGGGTGGTGGATGGTCAGGGGGATATGGTGGTATGAGGACTGTAGTGTAGGTGGGGAAGTGCTGGGGTCACATGGTTTGAGGGGAATGGGGAAGACCCAGTGGAACAGCCACTGAGGTTACCAGGGTTGGGGGTGACTAGGACCGGGACCCAGCGCAGTCAAACTCAGGGGAGTTGGAGTCTGCAGCGTGGAAACCTCAGGCCCGGTGCTGAGTCCAGGCTGCAGGTAAGGCGATGGCTGCGGGCTGCTGGAGGGTGGTGGAGTGGCGAGGGTCAGCGGGCAAAGCGTGGAAGGTTCCAGTGGGTGGATGGTCAGTGGGGCGTGTTCGACGGGCCGGTGAGGCAGCGAGGTGAGTAGGCCCCAGTGCAGCGTGGAGGTGGGTAGACCTGGTGCGGCGCAGAGGTGGGTAGGCCCAGTGCGGCATTAAGTAATAAACATCTCTCTGTTCAGGTGCCAATTCTCCACCATCCTTACATTCTATTTCAATAGCTTTCATAAAGCCTTGATAATAGACCTCAGGAATATTGACTTCTTCTAAAATGTCACCCAGACACACATTCATTCCACTTACAGAGACACAAGAGACTGCAGATGCTGGAATCTACAGTTTTGATGCAGGGCTTCGACCCAAAATATTAACCATTTCTTTCCACCCATAGATGCTGCTCCAGCTTTTAGTTCATCCAGCAGAGGCTTCACTGCAGTTTAATTGTTTGACATTAATGGGTGTCATGATAAGTTTTTGGAGAGAATTTTATGAACCTGACATACATATAACCTCTTGTCCTACATTCGAGTTGAGAAGCATCTTAAATGATATTTAATTGAAATGCAGTCAAAGCAATTTACCATTGTTTTAATATTTGGACTGCCTGGCTTTACTTAGGCTCTCATTATTACACTTAATACAAAATTCCTTGCAATGTTGATTAGCTTGCTCAAAGCTGTGTATTTGTGAAGCATCAAGTGCAGTTTGGGGCTTCATTGACTAGCAACCCAAGGTGAATGCTTTTGAATGTATAAATCAACTAAAGGTGCAAGTACTGTGTATTAATGATGTGTGATTCTAAGATATTGCTTTAGCCTTTTTAACAGATAGGCAATGGAATAAATGTAAGTTAATCATAGATATTAGAGAAAGAGGATTGTTCCCCTTATAATATAGGAGCGATCCTTCTTTCCCCGATAAAACTCAACAATGTAATATACAAGAAGAATCCAATTATTCATAGTATAATACGAATTTGGAAACAAATAAAATTAACTTTAAAATTAAGAAAATTATCGCTTCTTTCTCCAATTGCTAATAATCACTCATTCAAACCATCCATTATTGATAAAACGTTTATCCATTGGGAAAGAATAGGAATTAAAACAATGGGAGATATGTATAAAATGGGAAAAATTTTCTCATTCCAACAACTACAACTAAAATATAATTTGAAAAGTAATCAATATTTCAAATACCTTCAAATTCAAGAATATTTGAAAAAGTATATACAAGGATATCAAACTATCCCCAGATCTATTGGAGGAAGGAATGAATAGAAAGACAGAATCAAGCAATTTAATATCTTACTTATATAATATAATTCTAAATATAGAAACACCAACGACAGAGGCAATTAGAAGAGACTGGGAACAAGAGTTATTGATAAAAATTCCAAACGATGGGTGGGATAAAAATTTATTATATGTACACAAATGTTCAATGAATGTAAGACGTAACCTAATTCAATTTAAAATTTTACATAGATTATATTATTCGAAAACAAGACTGAATAAAATATTTTCAAATGTTTCCCCCATCTGCGACAAATGTCTAACTCAAAATGCCACTATAGCACATTCCTTTGTCTCTTGTACAAAACTGTATACATTTTGGAATGAAATTTTTGGAATTTTTACAAAAATATTTAACACAAAATTGAACCCCAATATCGAATTGATTATCTTTGGATCAATGGAAGAGGGAAGTAAACTAACTATATTCCAAGAAGCTTTTCTTAATTATGGTCTAATAACAGCGAAAAAACTTATACTTAAATTTTGGAAAAACGCACCTACGCCAACATTCAAAATGTGGATCTCAAACATGTCTGAAACGCTACATCTTGAAGAAATGAATTCCTCTTACTAGGCAAAGTAGACCAATTCTTAAAGATTTGGTCTCCGTTTATCAACTTTTTACAAGCATATGGTGCAACATAACATAACCTTAGAAATTAAATGGTTTCGAACTGGGTTACGGATGGGTAAAAATATGAGATTGGTAGATCTCTCCTAATCTCTCTCTTTTTAAATTTTTTTACTTTTTCCTTTTCTTTCAAATCTTTTAACTTCTCATCTCTGTCCTTTATTTCTTTTGCTTTCTGTTCTACTCGCTTGTCTATCTATTCCGACACTCTTTATTTCTTTTTTCTCTCATTGTTCTTTTATTATTGAACCAAAAGTATGAAGTTGTACAAGAACGAAAATATGTATTTATGTATTAGGTACTTAAGTACCAGACTACTGTACTTACTTCTAACAAAAATAAACAAAACAAAAAAAAATCATAGATATTAGTTTGCTCAATGTTTTACTAATGTAGATAATTTATTTTTGTGGATTTGTGAGTGTGGTTTCAGAACCAGGATTAACATTTTTAAGAAGATGCGTTGCTCTGTAGGACTTTTTTTTATCTCTTTTTGTTTAAGATGAAATAAGCTTTATCATTGTTGATTATTATTTGTAAAAGATAAGCAGCCAATTTTACATCAAGAAACATTTTACATAAAAATATTATTGGCGGAATATTTGAAAAGCAGGTTAATTGCGCAACATCTAAAATCATTCTCCACTAACACCACTCAACAGCTAATCTTGACCCTTTGAACTTGAGCAGGCAATTATGGAGACCATGCAGGCAGAGTGTGGCAGAGGTTGGGGCAGAAACAAAGGAAAAAAAGTGGAGTTGTTTAAGAAGGAACTGCAGATGCTGGAAAATCGGAGGTAGACAAAAATTCTGGAGGAACTCAGCAGCTGAGGCAGCATCTATGGAGCAAAGGAAATAGGCAATGTTTTGGGCCGAAACCCTTCTTCAGACTGATGACAAATGGAGTTGCATGTCTTTAGATTCCTTCCATGTCTGTAGCTCTAAATATGTTATACAGTTGCATCACATTTTGAATAAGCCTCCGAAATTCATTCCATGAAATCAATCCAACGGAATATCCAAGCATTGCACTGAACACTTTCAGCAGTAACATAGTTGAGAGGCAATTGAATTACAGGACTTAACAGGCCGAATGGGCTAATTCTACTCCTACCATTTATGAACATGAACAATTTTCTTCCCAATAGCTAATGTAGGAAGTGAGATTAGCAGAGTATAGAGAAATATAATACTTCCCACCACAAACGTATGCTAGAAAATGGCTTAGTCGATGGCACTCTATATATATATACTCTATAATCACACTGCACCAAAGAGCCAGGGTGCAAATATTTAAGATTACGCATGGCGTGGCAATCAAACAGATTGCCTTACTCTGGATATTGTCAAACTCATTAAGTGTGATTGGAATTTCATGCAACCAAGCAAAGGGGACAATCTTTCACACCCAAGGCTTGGACCTCTTTTACGATGAAAGGTTTTGGGGTCTTGTTCCAGATGATCATTGTTTGTCACATATTGCAAATGTCACTGCTGCAGCTCAGTGCAAACCAGAATAAGGTAGAGGTCTTTGGTTATGCAGGTATGGACTACTTCATCAGCAGTACTTGATAGTAGAATTAAATACTGCTTAATCCTCAGTGAAGATTCATATGCTTCCATGAATGTGTGTTAATTTCCATAACATCCCAATAGAGATGTGCCACTAAATTCCAGCAGAACAAGCACATCTCATGTTTGCCATCCATGTGGATCAGAGAGTGTATTTATTTACATTGAAAACATGTGGCATGGCTTACAATCACCAACAGTAGGTGGGCACAGGGAGATTATGGTTAGTGGTTTAGTTTAGAGATACAGTACGGAAACAGACCCTTTCGCCCACCAAGTTCGCACTGAGCAGCAATCCCCACACACTAGCACTGTCCTACACACGAGGGACAACTTACAATTCTTACCGAAGCCAATTAATCTACAAGCCGATACATCTTTGGAATATGGGAAGAAGCTGGAGCTCCCAGAGAAAGCCCAAGCGGTCACAGGGAGAATGTACAAATTTCCAACAGACAGCGCCCATCAGTACAGTCAGGATCAAATCTGTCACTGTAAGGCAGCAACTCTATCGCTGCGCCACCTTGCCACATCAATTTTTTTGTTAATAATATTTTTATTAGAAGTAATTCTTCATAACAATGGTATAACAACTTTTCAAATACACAACCAACTTATTTCAATAAGTACACGGATATTACGAATAATTCTTATAACCTTCTATTTTTTAGAAAGTAGAAAAAAGAAAAGAATAGATTTTAATCAATAAGAATAGTGATTAAATAATAATTTTGATTATATAGAGAGAGAAAGAGAAAAGAAAAAGAAAAAAATTGTTATATATATTAAATTAAAACAAAGTATTATATATATATAAAAAAAGATTATAGTATACATCTTAATAGTGAATAACACAATTTCAAATAACAATATCAATAGAGACATGTATACAAATAAAAGCAAAAATGAATTATTTTCATCTAATCTTGCCGGGTACCCATTGAGTTGTGATGCCAGAACAGCTACCCCTTCAAATATTCTGTATATGGAGACCATATCTGTTCAAAGAGTTCATATTTGTCCATTAGGACAAATCTAATTCTTTCCAAATGCAACGTCTCCAACATTTCCACTGTCCACATTTTAATTGTGGGGGATAATGTTCCCTTCCAAAATTTCAATACTAATTTTTTCCCTATTATAAAACAGTAATCCAAGAAATGTCTTTGGTTTACTGTTAATATTAAATTTGAATCCGGAACTCCTAATATTATTAATTTTGGATCTGGGTCCAGTTTAATTATAAGAACTTCAGAGATAACTCTAAAGATTTCTGTCCAATAATAATTGAGTTTATACATGTTACAAAACTATGCGTTAAATTAGCTTCCAAGTTCTGACATTTATCACAAATAGGAGAAATGTTAGGATAAATTCTATTTAATTTCGTTTTCGAATAATGTAATCTGTGTAATACCTTAAATTGTATCAATATAGTCTAGCATTTAATGAGCAACGATGTATACGTTGTTGGCTTTCTTCCCAAGTTTCCTTCGTTATAGATAAACCTATTTCATATTCCCATGTTTGTCGATATATTTCCGAAGTTGGTATTTCCCTATCCAAGATAGTATTGTATATATACGCTATTAATTTTTCTGTATTTGGGTGTTTATTAAACAATTAATCTAATAATCCTGGTTTTCTATTTTTATAGTCTTGCCCAGAAATAATATAAGAAATTTGGTAGTGCTAGTCCACCATTTATTTTAGATTTACATAGATGTTTTTTACTTATTCGATGATTTTTATAATCCCAAATAAAACTATGAACCAAAGTATCTATTTTTTTTAAAAACATTTTAGGGAGTTATAAAGGGATGGCTTGAAATAAATATAACAATTGTGGCAAAAAAAATCATTTTTATAGCATTTATTCTACCGATCATTGAAATAGGTAGTGTTTTCCAATATCAAATATATATTTTTAGTTTATTTAACAATTGAGGGTAATTATATTTAAATAGACAGTTATAGGATTTAGATACATTAATTCCTAGATATTTAAATTTGTCCGTGACTATTTTAAATGGGAATTGTTCTAATATATTTAATTTTATTCCAGTTATAGGCATAATTTCACTTTTATTCCAGTTAATTCTATACCCAGAAAATTTGCCAACTTAGTTATAACATTAAGTAGATTGGGAATACTAATCTCCGGTTTTGTGATATAAATTAAGATGTCATCTGCGTATAGAGATATTTTATTCGTTGTAGTTTTGGTATTATATCCATATATTTCTGGTTCTGATCTAATCATTTCGGCTAATGGTTCTAATACCAGAGCAAATAGTAATGGTGCTAACGGGCATCCTTGTCTACAACCCCTAAAGAGATTAAATTTTGCTGATAACATTTGATTTGTTAATATTCGTGCAGTTGGATTCGAGTATATGATTTTTACCCATTTGGAAAATCTATCCCCCAGTTGAAATTTCTGCATTATTTTAAATAAATATGGCCATGCAACCTGGTCAAATGCTTTTTCAGCATCTAAGGATATGACAGTTTGTTCAATATCATTCACTCTTTTTGAGTATATGAAATTGAAAAGACGTCTCAGATTATAAGAGGAATAGCGTTTTGGGATAAAACCTGTTTGGTCATGATGTATTAAGTTATTAATCTCCGAGATAAAATTTTAGTTAGTATTTTTTGATCAGTGTTTAAGAGCTATTGCTCTGTATGACCCAGGGTCTTCCAAATCTTTATCAGCTTTAGGGATAAGGGTAATTGTAGATTAATTTAATGATTCTGGTAACTTTCCTTGTTCATAAGCATATTTATATATTATATGTAAACGTGGGGAGATCAAATCTTAAAACTTCTTATAAAATTCAACACTTAAGCCATCAGGACCTGCGGCTTTTCCGTTATTTAATGATCCAATTGATTCTTCAATATCTTTTACTGATATATCTGCATTTAAGAAGTCTCTACCTTCCTGAGCCAAACTATTAATATGACATTCCTGTAGGAATGTTTCCATTCCATCTGATTGTCCTGCTAGTTTAGATGTAAAGATTTTGATAATATTGTAAAAATGTATCATTGATTTCTTTTGGTAAAGTCAATATTTCTCCTTGTTCAGATCTAATTTTATGTATCATTTTCTCCTCATCTAATTTTCTAAACTGGCATGCCAGTAATTTTTGTGGTTTATCCCTAAATTCAAAGTGTACTTGTTTAGTCTGTTGAAAAAGTTTAATAATCTGATTTGAATAATTTTATTTAGCTTATATTTTAATGATGCAATTTTATTACTTAGTCTGTTGAAAAAGTTTAATAATCTGATTTGAATACATTTTATTTAGCTAATATTTTAATGATGCAATTTTATTACTTAGCCCCTTTGAAGGGGATATTGCATTTTCAATATCTAATTGTTTTATTTCATTTTCCAACTTTTGTTGAGTCTTTCAATTTTCCTTATTATAGTATGCGTGTGCTGATATTATCACACCACGCATAAATGCTTTAAATGTATCCCAAGCAGTGATGGTGAAATTCCAGGTTTGTCATTAGTTTCAAAAAATAATTTAATCTGTTTTACCAAGTAATCATAACAAGCCTTATCATTTGGGGGTTGAGTCTCCAGTTAGAGGTTTTAATAGTTATGTCTTTTAATTTTATCTTAAATGTTAATGGAGCATGATCCGAGATAATAATATTATGATATTTTGAGTCATACGTAAATGGGATTAGTTTTGAATCTGTTAAAAAATAGTCTATCCTTGAATAGGTTCCAAATACAGGGGAAAAAAAAAATATTCTCGACCAGATGGGTATCTGTTCTCCAGATATCCTTAACATTTGCTGTGTTAATAAAATAATTTATAAGTGTACTTGACTTAGGAGTGGTTTTCCTTTTAATTGATGATCTATCTAAATAATTATCTAAGGTACAATTAAAATCACCTCTAATTATTAGATTATGTTGATATAGGGATATTGTTAAATATTTTCTTGAAGAATAATGGGTTATCAAAATTAGGACCATATATATTCATAAGGATTACTTTTTTAGAATGTAATTCACCTGTAATTATTATATATCTACCCTCAACATCTTCTATTATTGAGCTTTGTTTAAAAGGTATACCTTTACGAATAATTATTGCTACCCCTCTAGACTTATGTGTAAATGAAGAGTGATAAACTTTGGAAATCCATTTTGCGGTTAATCTATGCTGCGCGTCTTTTTTAAGGTGTGTCTCTTGGAGAAAAATAATATCAGATTTCAATCTATTTAATTGAGCTAAAACCTTACCTCTTTTAATTGGTTCATTAATTCCCTTAACATTCCAACTACAGAAGGTGATTCCATCACCCCCAATCCTAGTATTTATGTCATACATGTTATTATTAAGGTGGTTTATAATGGAGTAGATGTCTCAGCTCCTGTAACCCAATCCTATACCCAAACCTCAGATTGATGAAATTTAATATCTGTGTCATTGTCTTATACACACGTCTCTTTAAACTAACTATATAATACCAATCATACTCAAATCTATATAATATATAATATGAAATAAAATACATAATATAAAGGTAATAATAAAAAATGTGAGTAAAGTAAGTGATGTTAGTAAAGTGTAAGGAGAAAAAAAAGTGACTACAATGAGAATTAGTGCAGTTAGTATTAGCGTAAGCCACACTAGCATAGCTATTAATCCATGGACTTCCGTGAAAAAAAAAAAGATGTTAATAGTTCCAGCTCCGTTTTTGCCTTAAGGGCTATATATGTCGGGGTGGGGTTTTAAATTTATATACTTAATAATTAATAATACTACTAATATCAAATATAGTTAGTGTCATAGCACTATATTAGGAGAGCTAACATACAATTTTAAGGGGTAGTTAATACAAAACTATATTTATTAATAATCCATCCATCCCTCCATGACCCCAAGATAGAGTCCATGTCCATTGTTCCTCCTCCTTTCCTGTGGATCCTCCTTCAGTATGAATCCTCCTCCTTTTCATGGATGGGCAGTATCATCAAGTAAGTGATCAATAATATTCAGTATTCTTCATCTTCATCTACTTCTTCCTCTACTTCTTCCTCTTCCAGTTTCTTCTGAATGTTTCGAGTGAATTCAAGAGCTGTATGTTTGGTGAAGTGGTGCTCCTTGTTATCATAAGTTACTCTTAATGTTGCCAGGTACATCAGGCCATATCTCAGAGTCTTTATGTTCCTCAGGATACCTCTTGTTTCTGTAAATAAAGATCTTCTCTTGGCCACTTCCGCAGGGTAATCTCTGAAGATACTGATGTTGTCTCCCTCATTTTTGAGATTTTTCTTATGTATTATTATCTTCATCATATCTTCAAAAATATGATTGTAAGCCACCTTTACAATCATCTGTCTTGGGGGAGCATCCCTCCTAGGGGTACGTCTCAATGCCCTGTGTGCTCGGCCCAGCAGAGGTTCTTGGTCCAAGTTCAGAATATCTTTTAGGAGTTTTGCAGCAAATTTTCAAGGGTCTTGATTTCCCTCTCGGCCTTCACTCAATCCAAAAATATGTAGATTCTGATGCCTTTGACGTCCCTCCAAGTCAATGCATTTCTCAGTTATTTTGTGTAATAATTCTGATAAACGCTTGTTCTCGGCAAGACGCTTCTCGGCTGATTCAGTCAATTCTTTTATTACGTCATTTTGTTGGTTAGGTGAAGTTTTAATAGGTTCTAACTTGGTATTCAGCAGCATCTCCATCTCACCAGTTTTACGGTTTACGTCATCCAACTGTTGTTGCAAATCAGTACCCACTTTATCTTTCCATTCGTCCATCATAGTCTTCACAGTGGCTATAACTTCTTTTTTGAACTCTTCTTTCAAATTTTCATGATACACCAAAATATCAGCTCTTAATGTCTTTATTTCCTCTTTATATTCTTTTTTCATATCCTTAAGCATTTGTTTTAGCTCACCCATAATAATTTTTTTGAGATCATCCATCTTTAAAATATCTTCCTGGGAGGCACTCAAACTCGAGCCCGTGGCTCCAGTGAGGCCTACTTCCTTTTTCACAGGCTTTTTCCCTTGGTGGGGGGGGAGCGATGCTTTGACATTTTCTTAGTAAAGTCGCGCGCCTGATGACATCACGCACCTTTTTAACGCCACCGGAACCGTTCACACCCGTTCTCCTCTGGTGAGTAGTTTCAGTTAACCTCTTTTACCCCCGTTTTTTATACAATTTTTAGCGGAGCTGAATGGCGCGAGTTCCACTCCATAGCGCCACCGGAAGTCCGCCACACCAATTTTTACTGTTCTCTGTTTAAATAGTTCTTATTCATTTTTGAAACATTTGTAAAGTTTTACATTACTCAGTTTTTCAATGCCAATTGTTAATTGTTAGACATCTTGCAAATTTTACATTACTCTGTTATTCAATTCTAGTAAAGGCTTGAGTAGTTCATTGTAATGAAATAATCCCTAATAACAATTGAAAACATAGATGATGAGATAGAAAAATTTTTTCATTGACTAACTTCAAACAGCAGCACACGATTCACACACAACAAACTCTCAGAAACTTATTTAATCTCTTGAGATAGGCAAGTTAAAGGAAATTCAGCAAATTGTCTTGAGTCCTGAATGTAATTGAGCAAACCTTCAGATTATTGATTGAACCTTGCTGCACTGTTCATCCATGACCAGCTGCGTTCTATAAATGCCACTTCAATGGGCCCATCAATGCGAGAACCACAGTATTCCTCTGAGCCTTTGATCATCTGTGTCCATACTTATCCTTAAACCTTTCAGTCTTGTTCTCAATCAGATATTTATTCAGCCCTTTTCTAAAAGATTTAATTAACTGAGGATTAACCGCTTCTAATGGAAGTTTATTCCACACTTCTGCCACATAGCACCAGTTTTCCTGATGATCAACAAATTTCCAGAGCTTGTTCCTGGCACAATCCGTTGCTTTCCCCTGTGTTTTAGGGACAGAGTCTTCTAACAGAAGCCAATCCCTGGCTGATCTGCAAGGCAGGGCCTTTATCATCAGACGGTTTGTTCTGTGGAATTTATATCTGGTTAGGCCAGGCATCGGTCATTTCCATTGCTAAAGCTGCAGATAGACAGACCTCCACTCATAATCCACATATGGTTTAGGTAATCAATTCCCTCAAATAATTAAATGACACCGTAATGACCCATGAATTCATGTAATCCAATCCCATGTGTCACAGTGCTGCCAACTCTCACACATTGAACGTGAGACTCACGCATTTCACGCAATTCATCTTCAGTTGTTGCCGACAGGGTCGTAGCTTGTCATATCCTGTCACGGGTGGACGTAAGTTGACTTTGGTTGTCGTAGGTTGTCGTAGCAGAAAATGCTGAACAATACTGAGTTTAGCTGAGTTGTTTAGAGATACAGCAGGGAAACAGGACCTTCGGTTCACAGAGTCCATGCTGATCATCTATCACCCATTCACACAAGTTCTATGTTATCCCACTCTATACATCCACTCCTTACGCACTAGTGGCTATTTTACAGAGGTTAATTAAACTCCAAACCCGCACTTCTTTGGGATGTGGGAGGAAACCAGAGCACCAGGAGAAAAAGCAATGCGGTCACATGCAGAACACGCAAATTCCATACAGAGTTTCAGGATGGACCCGTGTCTTCCCTTTGATTATTTTTCTATTGAACCTAGCGTGTTACGTAGGAGCCTGCAGCAGCTCTAAATCTACCAACAGTGATCCTGTTCACTTATCTGCATACTGTTAATTTGTGAGTTTAAAGCTCAAGTGTGATTTTTGTTTTTTTACTTTCTTCGGTGGGGAAAGCATGTGAAGAGATGTGAAATATGCAGTGCATTAAATGCAGACATGTTAGTTTAGTTTAGTTTAGTTTAGAGATACAGCATGGAAACAGGGCCTTCGGCCCACTGGGTACACGCCGACCAGCGATCCCCGCATAGTAACACAATCATATACATACTAGGGCCAATTTTTACATTTACCAAGCCAATTAACCTACATACCTGTACGTCTTTGGCGTGCGGGAGGAAACCGAAGATCCCGGAATAAACGCACGCAGGTCACGGGGAGAACGAACAAACTCCGTACAGACAACACCCATTGTCGGGATCGAACTCTGATCTCCAGCGCTGCTGAGCAACCTTAGAAAATACTATGTGTGTTTCTCGGTATTAAGTTCCCATCCCTACCAGTATAGTTTCAAGTTTATCAGACACTGGGCAGGTGAAGATATGTTCCAGTTGTGGAGACCATAGTCTCACTTACGGCAATAATATGAAATATGCAGTCAAAAGTAAAACAAAAGATAACAACAGGATCTGTTTGAAAGCCTGACTGGGAGCCAGACCTAAAAGGTATATTTCTGTTCTGTTGTTCTGGAGTAGCAGCTGGACATACCTTCACAGGCCCAGATCTTAGCGGCCTTAGAAAATATTCTGTGTGCCTCTCAGTAAAGCCTGCAAGCATCACATCGTTGTCAAAATCCCAGAGGATACAATTAGTGAGCTGCAAGTGGTAGTGATAGTGCAGGCAAAATAAACAGATTGACAAGAAGCTTGTCAGGTGTGCATATAGTTGCCTTCTACAATTTACCTCAACCTCTCATATGGGGCTGGAGATTCTTTCCATTGGAGTTTGAAGACATTTCCCCGTGATAGGCTGATCCAGAAGATTGAGATGCGCGGAATTAACAGTGACTTGGTCGTATGAATTCAGAACTGGCTTAATGACAGAAGACAGAGGGTTGTGATGGAAGGACAACATTCAGGCTGGAGATGTGTTCCCAGTGGAGTTCTGCAGGGATCTGTGCTGGGATCTCTGCTGATTGTGATATATATAAATGACTTGGACATAAGTGTAGATGGCAGATTGAAGATGACGCCAAGATTGATGGGGTCACAGACAGTGAGGAAGGCAAAGTATAGATCAGCTCCAGAAAATAACAGATGGAGTTTAATCCGAGCAAGTGTGAGGTGTTGAACTTTGGGAGGTCGACTGCAAGGGGAAATAAATAATTAATGGCATGATCCTTTACTGCATCGATGTACAGATGGATCTTGGGGTCCAGGTCCATAACTCCCTGAAAGTGACAATGTAAGTAGATAGAGTAGTGAAGAAGGTAAGAACATTGAGCATACAAGTCAGGAAGTTATGATTCAGTTTTATAAGATGGTTAACCTGCTTTTGGAGAATTGTCTGTTCCATTATAGGAAGCATGCAAATACTTTGGAAAGGGTGCAGAGGATGTTTACCAGAAAGATGCTTGAATTAGAGGGTATTAACCACAGTGAGAGGTTGGACAGACTTGGATTGTTCTCTCTGGAATGGGTCGCAATGTTAATACTGACCAAATTAAAGACACCATAAAATGGAGGATCCCTGCATTGTCAGTATTGCTTAACCCTTGTGAGCTGAAATTTAAAGGTTTTGGATGGTGCCAGCCAATCTAGGCTCAGACTGATATGCAGGATGGTGAAGGATCTAGATGTTCTCCTTGTTTCTCCTAACTTGATAAAATGTGTAGCAGTTTTGCAAACGAACCTTAAATGCATCATTTTGATTGGATCGCTGCAAGGGCATTGCAAATAGTATAAATAATGTTGCGAGACAGGTGTCCTGTTAATTGTTGATTGGTTGAAATGTTGAGCCTTGGAGGAACTGTTTGAATCCCAGGGCACATGTTGCAATATTTAGTTGTGTTTGCTCCCTGATAGACGTTTCAAAGGGACCTATAAAAGGCACCCCCATCGAGGTTCTTTGTCGATCATCTGGAAGAACGCTTGGGACAGTGTGACCTTTTGGAGTGTCTCTGCTTGCACGAGGCTAGAAGGGTTTGGCCAAGCAGATACAAGGATCGAACCCGTGGTGGTTAGGTATAGTATAGGGGATTTGCTTTATCCAAAATAAAGTTTAGCTGCTCAAGTGCTTGATTCAGTATTTTATTGACTGAAACTAGACTGGGGGGAGCTTAGAATGAGCTATTTACATTGGTGGCTCATCCTGGGATCTCAACGGACCCCCAAACACAAGTTTGCGATTAAGAGTGTTGAGATGTCCTGATCGAGAGTGCAGAAATCGGCGCCACGGTGTGGCTTTTAACATTGATTTTCAGCACTTCGCTAGTCGGAGTAGATCGATCATTTGCAGGCTTGGGAAAATGTCCCAACAAGATCGTAGAACAGAGTCTAGCAAGCATGGGGTGGGGGGGGGGGGGGGGGGGGTGATAGCACTCATTTGGGTTAGATGCCAATAAAACCAAGGTGGGGTTAGAAGTCCTGCTGGGGTTGGGTCTTTCCTGCAGGGGTTTGTTTAGAGGCCCAAAACTTGGCCATAGTTGGCAGCTGCAGCTGCTGGCAAAAGCCACAAATTCAGATTTGGGTTAAAAGACTTACCCAAAATTGGTATCCGATTGACGGGATACTGAAAACAAGTCTGGTATATGTGCTAAGCGGTAAAGCATTTGAGCCATTATTGTTGGGAGCGCTGATTGAAAAGGTGCATTCCGAAAATCGGCATGGACTGCCAGAGTGATGAGGCTAGGCGCTGACACCCAGCAGGTGATAAGGAACAAGCCCATTTGACGGGGTGACCTAGGTTGGTTAGAGGCCATGCCTGTGTGAGTGATCTGCAACCCTGAAAAGACGGAGGAGGACTCTCATAAAGGCACTGGGCTTAGTGGCTAGAGTATAGATTGGCCGGGATACTCTAGTCCATTTGCGATTTAATTGTTCGAGTAAATTTGAATTTGAACCCGCGCACATCAAAACTGAATTGATTTTTTTTATAAATATTTTTATTTATTAGAGGTAAATACATCAATGTACATCACATATATATTGTTACAATCATTGTACCCCATAATTTTATGGGTTTTATGGAAAAAGAATAGAAGGAAAGAGAGTGAAGTAGGTGAAAAGAGTTGTGAAAGTGAAAGAACGTGCCAAAGGGGAGAAGAAACCCTTGGTTAAAGAATTAGAGAAAGGGGGTAAGAGATAGACCCTAGAAAAGAAAAGGAAAAAAGAAAGATTGACAAAGAAAGAGAAAAGAAAGAAAAAAAAAAGCCAGTTACTATATTATATATGTCAAGCAAAAGGAATCCACCAACTCGATAGTTTTTCTTCCCCCCCTACCAAAGCCCGAGGTAATCCTGCACCCTATCTTTGTAGCAATTCTATAAATGCAGACCACGTCTGATAGAAACAATCTGATTTTCCTGCCAGGCGGAGTCTCATATCTTCCAGATGTAGTGTTTCAAACATAATTGAAATCCACATGTTTAATGTTGGTATAGGAGCATTTTTCCAGAATTTTAAGATTAGCTTTTTTCCTATTATTAAGCCGTAATCAAATAGATTCTTTTGATATACATTTAATTCCAAACTACCTTCTGTCATTCCGAAAATAATCCATTCTGTCTTTGGTTTCATTTTTATTTTAAACAGTTTTGTGAAAATTTCAAAGATTTCAATCCAAAACCTTTGAATTTTTGTACAGAAGATGAATGAGTGCGCTATAGTAGCTTCTTGACACAGGCATTTATCACAAATTGGTGAAACATTAGGGAAAATTGATTTAATTTAGTTTTTGAGTAGTATAATATGTGTAAAATTTTAAATTGTATTAAAGTGTGTCTCACATTAATTGAGCATTTGTGCACATTTAGTAAGTACTTTTCCCACCTTTCATTGGAAATTTTTATGCTTAGTTCATTTTCCCACTCACCTCTGAGACCTTCCGTTGTTGGTATTACTGCATTTAGTATAATATTATATATATATGAAATTAAATTTGCTGATTCCGCCTTTGTATTCATTACTTCATCTAGTAAGTCTAATGGCATTTTGTGAAATTCTTGTGCTTGATTTTTCAGATAATCACATATTTGGAAATATTTAAAATACTGATTGTAACCCAGATTATATTTTAGTTGTAATTGTTTAAATGATAATAGTTTTCCCGTATCATACAAATCTCCCAAAGTTTTAATTCCTGCTCTTTCCCATTGTATAAATGCTTTGTCTATAATTGAGGGTTTAAACAGAGGGTTTTTAGCAATAGGAGATAGAAGAGATAAGTTTCTTAATTTTAAATTGTATTTTATTTGTTTCCAAATTCTGATTGTACTATGTATAGTTGGGTTTTTGTTGTAGTTTGTATTATTTACTGTCATTGGTGAAAGAAGGATCACACCAATATTAAAAGGGGAGCAGTCCTCTTTCTCCATAATGATCCATTCCGGTTGATGAAGAGTATTATGCAACAATTGAATCATATTTCTAATATTTACTGACCAATAATAATACATAAAATTAGGGAGTGCTAATCCCCCTACTACTTTGAGTTTATTCAGGTGTGGTCTTTGTATTCTGTGGGACTTATAATCCCAAATAAAATGTGTAATATCTGAGTCCAATTTAAAAAAAAAACCTTTTTGGGTAGATATAATGGGATTGATTGGAACAAGTATAGAATTTGTGGAAGAAAAATAATTTTTATGGCGTTTATTCAACCTATTAAGGACATCGGAAGCATTTTCCAGAATTTAATTAAATTATGTAGTTTCTTAAGTACAGGGTTATAGTTTGCTTTAAACATGTCTTGATATCTTCTAGTAATTTCAATACCCAAGTATTTAAATTTTTCCACAGCTATTTTAAAAGGAAATTGTACGAGATGTGTAGAATCTTTCAGTTTTATTGACATGATTTCACTTTTATTCCAGTTTATTCTGTAACCTGAAAATGAACCGAAATCCTCAATTAAATTTAAAATGTTGGGTATAGTGATATGTGGCTTTGTGATGTACAATAGTACATCATCAGCGTATAATGATATTTTATTGTTTGAATATTTTGTCATATCCATGGATATTCGGATGAGTTCTAATACTTTCCGCTAGTGGTTCTATTAAGAGCGCAAATAACAATGGTGATAATGAACAACCTTGTCTATTACCCCTTGACAGTTGAAATTTCGAGGATAAAATATTATTAGTTAATATTCTGGCCATTGGCTTATTATATATTAATTTAATCCATTGAATGAAATTCTCTCCCAGTTGAAATTTTTGCAATACCTTAACCATATACTTCCATGCAACCTGATCGAATGCTTTCTCTGCATCCAGTGAAATAATTGCGAGATTTGGATCTTTAGTTTGGTGTGAGTGCATTATGTTAAGCAGACGTCTCAAATTATTAAATGATAATAATCTTAGGGATAAACTTAGGTTTATCTTAGGGATAAACCCGGTTTGATCCGGATGTATTAGTTTACTGGCGTACTTACTTAATCTTCTTGCTAATATTTTTGCTAATATTTTTTGATCTGTATTTAACAACGCGATAGCTCTATAAGATCCAGGTTCTTCCTCATCTTTATCTTTCTTAAATATTAATGTAATCGTAGATTCTGCTAATGTATCAGGTAATATTTATCTTCTGAAAGCGTGTGTGTACGTTTTCTGTAGACAAGGACGAAATATATCGTAAAAACATTGATAGAATTCATTACTGAATCCGTCTGGACCTGGTGTTTTTCCATTTTTAATGAGAATATTGTTTCTTCTATTTCCTTATTTGAGATTTGTGCTCCCAATTCCTCTTGTTCCTGTAGTTCTAGTTTGGGAAGATTGCAATCATCCAGAAATTCAGTGACTTTGTTGGTGTCCGTTATCGTTTTGGATGTATACAAATTCTCATAAAATTGCACAAATCTTTTATTAATTTCATTTGGTAATGTTAATTTTCCCCTCTATCTGATTTAATCTTTGAAATCGTGTGTTCCTTTTCTCGTTCTTTTAATTGGCGTGCGAGAAGTTTATGGGGCTTATCCCCAAATTCAAACTGTTCCTCTCTTGTGATTTGGAATAATCTTATAAATTTATCTGATAGTAATTTATTTAATTTACATTTTAGTATTAATATTTTATTATGTTTATCCATGGACGGGTCTTTAGCATTATCTATATCCAATTGTCTAATTTGTTCTTCTAGGTGCCATTGTTCATTCTATTTTTTTTTATTCTGAAAGGCTTGGTATGAGATTAAAACACCTCTAATAAAAGCTTTGAAAGATTCCCATAGTAATGTTGGTGATGTGTCTGGCGTGTCATTTATTTCGAAAAAAAGATCCATTTGCTGTCTTAGATATATACTCCCTTGCGGGTCTTTTAAAATTTGGGGGTTATACCTCCAGAACGATCTATTCTTAGACATTCCTTCTATTTAAAAAAAATAAGTTAGGGGGGAATGATCTGAAATCGTATTTGTATGGTATTTTGGATTTAGAGTATACGGAATTAATTTTGTGTCTACCAGGAAATACGTGAATAAGTCTTGTGTACCGATGAATAGAACAAATATTCCTTGCCAGTCGGATTTGCAATCCTCCAAACATCGGTTATATTTGTATTTTTTATATATGTGTTTAAAAGTTCACTGTTTTAGATTTTTTATTACCTCGCTGTTTTTGACTGGATTTATCTAAATAAGGATCTAAAACGCAGTTAAAGTCCCCCACAATTATAACATTCTGGTAATTATATTCTGCGATTATATTCAAAATTTTATTTAAAAAATGCGGATTATCAAAGTTAGGCACATATATATTTACCAATGTGATTGGGATGGCATGGATCTCACCGGTAACTATCAAATATCTCCCATCCTTATCTGTTAAGGTAATTTTCTGTTTAAATGGTATACCTTTGCGAATCATGATGGACGTGCCTCTGGATTTTGACGTGTATGACAACTGAAAAGTTTGACCTACCCAGTTGGCCCTCAATCTAACTTGATCTTGAACTTTAAGATGCATTTCTTGGAGAAAGATAACATCTGAATTAAATGCTTTCAGCTGTGCTAAAATCTTACACCTTTTCATACGTTCGTTAGCCCCCCTAATATTCGAACTGCAAAATGAGATTCCTCCCGGTTTATTTTGTTTAGTGTCTTGCATTTTGGCTATGTTTAGTACTTATGTATCTTGTGGTGCATCCGTACCTCAGGTCTTTAAGTAATGGGGGAACATTCAACCTACCAAGTTCAATTTGTGGATTCCTTTTGCGATTCTCCTTGAATAAAAAAAACACACATGTGATTAATTGTGATTGTAAAAATAAAATGGTAAAAGTGAAAATGCAGTGACCGAGCTTGTCGGCACTGTAATAAGTGGCCCAACTGGTGGTGGGAGAAAACATTATATCGACTTCCGTTGTCGATGTTAATAAACAAATAGCTCCGTTCCCTCAATTAGTCATAACATATCCATACTAGAGCGGAGCCGGTTCAAAAACAACAATATAGTACCTAATATATACCCATTTCATATGTATTCCCAGATATATCTAACTGTTTTATCTACAAAGATTTAAGCATCAGTTTATACCTCGATAATAATCAGCTATTGATTGAAGCGGCTACCTAGGGCAGGCTTCTGGATCTGAGCCAGGAGGCTGTCATCCCCCTCACAACCCGGTTATAAATCTGCTTAAAACTTATTAAGATAATAAGTTATACATGTTAGTTTGTAAATCAGCCCCTTACTACCGATCTGGTTAATATTCATTACAATTTTTATGATAGTATTCTATGTTTTAAGTGTTAAAAGTGTTACTTCTATAACATTAGGTTATTCAGTTAAATTTTTAAACCACGGTAATTGCTCTGTTCAGATTATATTGTAAAGCTCTGTATTCAGTGTTTATCTTTTTCCACTTCACTTGGAACCCAGAATGTCCTTGAATTAACATTCCTCGATAAGCCGTCAAGTCAAAACACAAGGAGAGTTCCATCTTCTGGTGAACACATTCCGTGGTGAAATAATAAAGAGAAAGAATATCCATGCAGTTCAGCTTTTCAAGTTACTTATTCTCTTCCATGATGGTTAAGGCATATTTATATGCGATCTCCGGATTTGTAAACGATTTTTGCTGATCCTTGTAAGAAATGCGCATTCTCGCGGGAAAGTAAACTCCATATCTGACTCCCTTCACGCCTTGGAGAGCTTGCTTTACCTTAGAGAACTGATTTTGTTTCTGCACAACTTCATAGGGATAATCCCTAAATATTTTGAAGGTTGTCTGCTCGTATTTCAGTGGCACTCCATATTTAATATTACTCATAACCTCGTCCACACCAGAAATGTCCCGGAATTTCACAATGATCTGACGTGTATATTCTGAGCCTGTTTGGGATTTTTGTTTGAATCGAAGTTGAATTTGAATTTGAACCCGCGTACATCCAAACAGAGCGAACTTAAATTTTCAGAATTAAAGTGTCTAAATAGAGAATGTCATATTAACGTTCTGAATGGTAGAATTCGAATTCTGTGTATATGGAACTTCGAAGTTTGTATAGCTTGTTTAAGATCGATCCCGAAAAGCGGCCGATCAGCTGTGAGTAGTAATCCTCTGATCGATTGTTGATTAGTACCTAATAGCGAAGAGTAACTGAGAGAAGGGAACCTGATTTTTTGGTGAAAAGTAACCGGATGGGAAAAAGTACCCAGGGGAGGAAAAGTATCTGACGTGAAAAAGTAGTCAATTAAGTAGTACCCCTCAGCAAAGAGTACCATAGGAAGGGGAAAATCTTCGGTATCAGAGGGAGAGGTTCACTGGTTGATAACAGCGCAATGCAGAATTGAAATCAAGTGTTTGTGAATTGTGCGCTAGCGTGTTGTGACTATAGTGTATTGTAAATTTCCAGTGTATATCTTTTCCGGATCCAAACTGTACAAATATTTTGTGATGTGTAAAGTATATTTGCAGTGTGTTTAGATTGGACTGCTAGTGTTATTGGATTACGATTTGTGGTGGTTCGATCAGGGTCCGTATTCTTCCGATCACTGTGTCGGGGAGGGATTGTTCCATTGACCAAGCACTTAAAATATACTGCGATTTAATTTTGAGACTGCATGGTTAACAAATGGTCTATTAGACAAATGCTTATGGTTTATACAGGAATGCGGTTGGGATAATTATAATAAGTGGTATAATTTATTTTCTGTATACAATTTTGCTTGCGTGTTTAGTACTCATTTGCATGTGCTTAGATTGAGGTTCCCTTGGGGATAGGAAACGGGCTGCAGGAACGTGTGTGATTGTGGTTGGTTGTTTCCTGGAGAACCTTCATTTTTGAATATTGTTTAGAAACGACCTTGGTAGTTTCGGAGATTAGATAAGGGGTAAATTGTTAAGTAGTGTGAGTAGCTGGGAGTTGTGTGAGTAAATTGTTGTGTGAGTAGCTGGGGAGTTGCTTCCATTATCCATCAGAATGGGGAATCACGTAAATAAAGATATGACCGCTGACTCTGAAAGTCCATTACAAGAAATGTGCAGCGAGTTTCCATGGAAAGCTGACCAATTGAGAAATCTTTCTGGAGTACTAAATAAAGAATTAGGGAGCGAATTATGGCCCGAAGGGGGCATTGATACGGTGAAGGGATTGAAATGCATTAACAGATTGTTTGGCAGTGTAGCGATAGTGAAGAGGCAAGAAAATTAATTGGATTGTGGAAAAATTATTATGAGGAACCGAAAGCGAGTAGAGCGGTTGAAAGAATGGCAAGTTGGAAAGAAGAAGTTCTGAAGCGGGGGATAAAATTAGAGGATACCAAAGCATTTGTACCTCCAGGCAGCTTAAGAGAGGAGTGTGAGAGTATTAAAGATAAGGGGAAAAGAAAATTTTCCACAGGGAAACTGGCATCAATAAGTTTTAAGCGCGAGGATCCGATGGTTGGCACTGGTTACGAGGGGGATGACGATGATTATTTATAAGATTGGGAAACTGTTAAAATTAGGAATTCACATCCATCACCTTATTCATCTTACGATCCCCAAACAAATCTTAAATGCATCATTTCGATTGGATCGTTGCAAGGGCATTGCAAATAGTATAAATAATGTTGCAAGACGGGTGTCCTGTTAATTGTTGATTGGTTGAAACGTTGAGCCTTGGAGGAACTGTTTGAATCCCAGGGCACATTTTGCACTATTCATTTGTGTTTGCTTCCTTCCAGAAGCTTCTTTCAAATGCAATGTATTCAAGATTGTATTATTGGGTTGGAGAACTGTCAATTATGTACTGTTTTAATTAATGTGTTTAATTGGATTATGAAGAGACCATCGCCATGTGGTTTGGCCACTCAAGGTTCGGGGACCTATAAAAGGCACCCCCATAGAGGTCCTTTGTCGATGGGGTGCCTTTGATCTGGAAGAGCGCTTGGGACTGCATGACCTTTTGGAGTGTCTCTGCTTACACAAGGCTAGAAGGGCTTGGCCAAGCAGATACAGGGATCGAACCTGCGGTGGTTAGGTATAGTATAGGGGATTTGTGTTGTGTTATCCAAAATAAAGTTTAGTTGCTCAAGTGCTTGATTCAGTATTTTATTGACTGAAACCAGACTGGGGGGAGCTTAGAACAAGCTATTTAAAGTAGGAAGACCTGATAGAAGTAAATAAAATTAAGAGATATAAATAGGGTAGACAGTCAGGACCTATTTTCCAGGATGGAAATATCAAATATTAGAGGACAAAGTTTAAAGGAGATATCTGGGGCAAGTTCACAGTGGTGAATGTTTGGAACACGCTGCTGGAGATGCTGGTGGAGGCAGATACAATATTAGCATTTGGGAGATTTTTGGATAAGCACATGGATATGCACATAATGGAGGGATATTGATTATGTGCAGGCAGATAAGGGTTGGTCTTGGCATTATGTTGGGCTCTGACATTGTGGGCTGTAGGGCCTTTTCCTGTGCTGTACTGTTCTATGTTCTATGTTATATTTCACCTTTGTATTTCGGGTTGTCTGCAGGTGAATATCATGAGTGGTCTTCATTTCGTGTCGATCTTGTTACAAATGTTCTTCAAGCCCTCTTTAATTCACATTTCTCTCTTCCTAATGTTTTGCTCTCCTAATAACAGTTGTTTCCCTTCATTAAGAGCACCAAGCAACATTGTTACGTTGTTGCAGAAACAGCTAGACATTTGTTAGGTAGACAAAAATGCTGGAGAACCTTCACCGAACACCTCCGCTCGGTTCGCAATAACCAACCTGACCTCCTGGTGGCTCAGCACTTCAACTCCCCCTCCCATTCAGAATCTGACCTTTCTGTCCTGGGCCTCTTCCATGGCCAGAGTGAGGACCATTGGAAGAGTGTAAATGGGAGGAGCAGCACCTCATATTTCGCTTGGGCAGTTTGCACCCCAGCGGTATGAACATTGACTTCTCAATAATTGTCAGGCAGCCCCTACTTTCTCCTCCCCTTCTCAGCACTCCCTCAGCCCACTGGCTCCACCTCTTTCTTTCTTCTTCCCCCCCCCCCCACCCTCACATCAGTCTGAAGTAGGGTTTCTCCAGCATTTTTGTCTACCTACGATTTTCCAGCAACTGCTTAGACATTTGTTAAATCTGTTGGACTAAATTTAGTTAGGTTTGGTGAATCTATTGAAGCTTATGCTGGCTTTGAACATAGTAGCATCCTGAGACCGTAATTTGATTTACACTGTGAATTGCATCTGCGAAACAGTCTGCCAGTATTTGTGTTAAAGAAGGAACTGCAGATGCTGGAGAATCGAGGGTACACAAAAGGCTGGAGAAACTCAGCGGGTGCAGCAGCATCTAAGGAGCGAAGGAGATAAGCGACGTTTCGGGTCGAGACCAGTATTTGTCCTGTATTTATCCGCAAGGTAGCTCAATAGCACCATTAAAGAATGGAAAATCTGAGGTGAAATCTTTAATTCAGCCCACAGTTCTACCATTCACTAATGTCACTATAAATCAAATGTCATCACATCATATTAACATATCATAGTGAAATATGATCTTATATATCATATTTCCTGCAATTCCCATTTCAAGTCAGGAGTAGCTGTTTACATCAGTCTAATTTCAATAACTATAGACATTATCTACCAACATCTAAAAAAATAATAATCACAGTGTTACAATTGAACATCTTGGTACTGTATGTGGAAATGTGAGTTCAGCATGAACATTGTAAACTGCAAAGATGTCATTCTCAGCAGTAGCAATGTTAAAAACATAGCAATCGGCTATGTTCCAAGTACATCCCCACAGGCTGTAAAGAAAGTTAAATGTTTTTTTTTGCATGTCTCCTGATGGTCAGAACCAATATAACATAGAAATTATCTTGATGGCAGTGGTCTGACCACATTTTAGCTTTACACGAGGGGCAACAGAGACGCGAACAGAAAATAATTAAAAAGTGATTAAAAAAATGTATATTCTTCTCCAAAATATAATGACATTCTTTCAACCTTATCTTCTGTGTTCATTGAGAATTCTGTTTTTATATATATTTTTTTAAATAGATTTTAAGAAACATTATGTTTTCCAGCATTGTAGAAGTTATTCCTTTGCTACAACTCCAATTTTCCTTTTCCTCCAGACAATATACCATAAAAAAAGGAACAGGCCCTTTATCTGTAGCAATCATGCAATGTACTATCATCAGTTTAAATTGAATCAGGCCCATTATGTCAAACAATCTGCAGAATGGTTTATACTTCCCACATTCTCTTCCTATTGAACTCATTTACTCTTAGTTTTTCTTCCCATTCATTTCGCTCTCATCTACTTTTCTTTTGAAATAATCTAAGCTATTAATCTCAACATGGAACCACGCTTCTTGTGGTACTGAGTCCCACTTTCACTTGCTCTCTCTGTCGAAAAATGTATCCTCTTTCTCCAGTATATTAATCAGTAATTGCTGAGTATTGATTGACTTTAAATTAATCACACATAATTGTCCATAACGAATAACATTAAAAATCTCTACAAAGTCTCCTCTGAGCTTTTCCATTTCTAAATAATAAAACCTCAAAATGTTTCAATCTTTTCCCGTAATCATCCCTCAATTTTGGTGCCAATCTTGTACTTTTTCCAAAGTATTTTTCATTTGTTTGTGTTGTACAGAGGATAGACGTGTACAATACCACCTTGGCCAGGGTACAAACCTTCCAGTGTAGATTCATTTAAAAACTATTCTATAAATAGCAATACATCCCAGTTCTTTCCTTGCATTTTGAATTGCCTCAAAAATCTGCAATGCTGCCTGTAATATAAAACCAAGATCCTGCTGATGTCAGCTATCTGGAGTCAAATGAAGAAACTGGAAATACTCAGCAAATCAGCCAAAATCAATGGACAGTGAAAGAGGGATAAAGTCTCGGATCTGAATGAAGTAATGAATATTTTCTGCAGTTAAGGTTGCCCTTGATGATCTGTTCACCTGCATCCTTTGAACCCGTTACTCTTCCAACCAAATATTCGGCTTGGTTCTAAAACTAAAACTCTATCAAGATCTGATCCAAACAATGCACTTCTGACTTGGGCCCAGGTACATCTAAATTATTCAATAGCTAATGGTACCCAACCCAGTCACTGATGCAAATAGCTTAGTCTCAGACTTGTTCTTGGAAATACCAGAGACTACAGATGCTAGAATCTGGAACAAAAAAAACTATTAGTGGAACTCAGCATATCAAGCAAAAAAAGGGGATCATCATAGATATATGTGGTAATGCTCAACAAATCATCCCAATCTGAATAAAGTATGAAGGTGAATAACGTAGGCATGGCCCAAACCAAATATTTTATCAGAATGCAGACCTAAGCTAAACTTAAGCTGATATATAGTTTTGGGTCTGAAGAAGTGTCCCAACCCAAAACATCACCTATTCATGCTCTCCAGAGATGCTGCCTGACCCGCTGAGTTACTCCAACATTTTGTATCTTATTTTATGTATTGTTTGGCCTTATTGGGTTTGAGTCAGGTAGAGAGGCTCCACTTTTACCTCCACTTTTCTTATTTTAGATGGTCTGATTGGAATTTCAGATTTTCCTTCCAAAGTACACAACCAACTATTTAGTTCAGTTTAGTTTAGATCAGAGATACAGCATGGAAACAGGCCCTTCAGCTCACCGAGTCCTCACCTACCATTGATTATCCAGTCACCCTAACTCTACATTGTCCTACTTTCTCATCCACTCCTTGCATTATATTAAAACCCATTTGCTGTTTAGGCTGAATAATTTGCTTCTCAAGCTCTTGCAGCTTGGTGATTGATAGGGTTTTAGATGATGCATTGCAACCTTCATGAGGTCCTTCAACATTTCAAATAATACAAGGTATTCATAGTTCCTGCGTTAATTCATTTAATATACACATTACACTAATGGAGCATGTTTTATGTTCTAACTTTCATTTTCCTGTCAATCGTCAACAGTTTATGTCAAATAACTGTTAGAGAAATCTTGTTCTTGCCTTAAATTCTATGTTAATACATTAAATGGAGGAAAACAAGCATGTAGGGAGTCTGTTCTCTTGTAATGATGTAATTTATTTTTTGGTCATTAAATGAGAATGCTGATTTTCTTTTAATTCCACACAATAGATTCCCGCATCCTTCTTAATTACTTTTCTTGTATTTTCTGCTATAGAATCGAGAGAAAATTAATGGCGTGGAACTGGTAGTCTTCAAGAAGATGATGAGCTACATCCACATGGGGAAAATACTTCTAATCTGGACAAAGTGGCAGATAACTTGCTGGCATTGCCGACAAAATAGGGTTGGGTGACAATGTTCTGAATGAATAATTTATCAGACTACCCAGGGCATAGACACAATAATACTAACAAATTGCATCCATTTAACCTACTGTGGTTTTATACTGCCTCATAACACATCCATGCAGACTAAGTTTCTATTTTCTTCCATTATTTTAAAGGAAAATCACAGGCATTTTGGAAGAAATTTACACATCTCTATTTTGTTTACACCAGAACTGTTTCCTGCATTATCATACATCATACAGAGAAGCATAGAAACATAGAAAGTTAGGAGTAGGCCATTCGGCCCTTCGAGCCAGTACCGTCATTGAATATGGTCATGGCTGATCATCCAGAATCAGTACCCTGTTCCTGCTTTCTCTCCAAATCCCTTGATTCCGTAGAGCCATATCTAACTCTCTCTTGAAAACATCCAGTCAATTGGCCTCCACTGCCTTCTCGAATTCCATAGATTCACAACTCTGCCTGAAAATGTTTTTCCTCATCTCAGTCCTAAATAACCTACCATTTATTCTTAAACTGTGACCACTGGTTCTGGACTCCCCCAACATAGGGAACATTCCAGTGAATATAAACCCAGTCAATTCATCCTCTCATCATACGTCAATCCTGCCATCCCAGGAATTAACCTGGTGAACCTACGCTGCACTCCCTCAATAACAAGAATGTCCTTCCTCAAATTAGGAGACCAAAACTGCACACAATACTCCAGGTGGAGTCTCATCGGGGCCCTGTGCAACTGCAGTATGACCTCCTTGCTCCTATTCTCAAATCCTCCCGCTATGTGAAAAAGGAGCATCATTTTGTGCTGCGCGAGTTTTCTTCACGCAGAGGGTGGCGAGTGCCTGGAACACGATGGTGGAAGTGGTGGACGGGGCAGATATGATGGTGGCACTTGAAAGACTTTTGCTAGGCACATGGATATGCAGGGAGTGGTGGAAATTCATTATGTGTAGGGAGATAAAACATGGTCTTGCATCATGTTTGGCAGAGGAATTGTGGGCCTAGGGGCCTGATCATGTGCTGTACTGTTCTATGTTCTATGTTCTATATCTTCTTTATCTTTAAAAAATGATTCAAGACCCAAGACAAGATCTGAGACCCCAATATTTCCAGGGAGACAGGCCTGGACTGAGAGCAACATTTAGAAGTTGCAAAACCTTTACATGTGAATTTCCCTCACATCCTGTCAGCTCATAAATCTGTGTTTTAAGGATGGACTCTTTCAATGGCTAACTGCCACAAATTTGCCGGTCCATTGTACTACTCCCAAATTCTACCAAGAATATTAAAATATATCTTGAAGAAATCTAAAAGGTCTAAAGAGGGCTTTGTAACTTATTAAAGTGCATGTCAGTTTATATGCATGTCTTTTAAAACTTTGCAGGACTGCATATGGATGCATTTACATCCAGGGCAGCATCTATTGCAATGTATTTTAACACAATGCTGAATAGGTAACCCTGCAGCACCACATTGCAGTTCAAGAGTACAGAAGGGAGAGAGATCTTGTGGGCCACGGCAAGCATTGTTGCAGATTGAAATGGAGGGATAGAATGTTGTAGAGATATTGCAAGTTGGTGAAGACTGTTTGTAAATGATCCACGACAACATACATAGTGAAAGATTAGTCTTTATTCCATAAGTAAGACATAACATTTAAACTGCCAGCCATTCATACCCAGCTCGGCGTGGCTTCTGAGAGCTGGCTGACCTTGTTAGTGTAGTACCGTGTAGTACCGTAATACCATGCAATGGGTGGCATGCATATATGTGTAGTCGAGATTATAAATGGCATAGATTAATAAGGGTTAATCTACATCCTTCCTCTTAAAGAAGCAATGCATATATAGAGTGGTTAGTGGAGTATATTGTAAAGCACCAGTATAAGGCGTGTGCATTTCTTATTTTACTTGTACATGCTTGTGCATATATGAGCGCATAAAACAAAATGGGTCATGCACAATTCAAGTATACCCGGTGAACTTTCCAATCAGTGGGTTTGGCTTGCAGACATGACCTCCACGTGTACGGTAGTACCCCTCGTGCACCTCATCCTTCTCTGAGGAAGCAAGTCCCTTATCGGGTGAACGCGGAGGAGAAGACACCGGTTGAGATGGGGGCACCGGGGAAGGCAGGGATGGCGGTGGCACCAGTAGAGGAATCGCTGGAGTGACATTCGTGGAGCGTGAGGGAAGAACGACAGGCTGGTCAGGGTAAGCACGGGAAGGTGCCGGTTCATTAACCGGGAGGAGGTGTTGGTGGGTGCATCGGTAGATGCTGTTGTCAACACTGACCAGGTATGAGCGTGGCTCCACGGTTGACCCCAGAATAACTCTGAGGCAGTCAAAGCCTCTGAGCGACCGTAAGCGGACAACCTGTCCCTTGTTGAGCGGTTGAAGCGGAGAGCTGGATTTATCATAGTATTTTCTTTGTATGTCGCTGCGGTGTTGGAGCTGGGATTGGATCACTGACGGTGCATGAACTTGTGGTTGTAGCAGTTGCTTTGCCATAGACAGGGTTCGCTGTCACATGTGTCGTTCGGCCGAAGATCCCAGGAGAGGGTCGCGGACAATGTTTTGTAGGTTAAGTAGGTCGAGATAAACATCAGAACCGGCCCTGTGTGAGCATTCCATTAGTTCTTTTGCACTTGTTACCGCGTGCTCGGCCAGGCCATTGGACGGCGGGTACGCGGGGCTGCTGGTGGTGTGGTGAAAATCCCAGCGTTTCGCAAAATCCTTGAAGAGCTGACTGGAGAATTGAGTTCCATTGTCTGATGATAGCTTGAGGGGTACTCCGTGGACAGAAACGTGGCGAGTGAGTTTTTGAATGACCATGGCTAAGGTCGGGCTACTGAGCAGGTCGGTTTCGAACCATCCTGAGTAGGAATCGACCAGAACCAGGTATTGTTTGCCATGCCACTCAAAGGTACTGTGGACCAGGGTAAGTCCGGTGTGGGGTGCGGTAGAAGTGGTTGTTTCTGTTTGTGCGGGGTGAGGCTGTTGCAAATCGGGCCGGCAGCAACTTTCTCGAGAATGTAGTCAGCCATGAAAAGCATACCTTTTGCATGCTGGAGGGTTATTTCTGCAGCAGGGTGGCCCCCATGGACAATATCAAAGTACTAGTTGCGAAGAAACGTGGGGATAACTGCCTTGTGTCCTTTCATTATAATGCCGTCTTGAATGACCAGTTCGTTGCGGACAGGGTAGAACGGACGGATAGCCAGCGGCAAGTGGTGCTGTTTGTCTGGCGGTGGATGACAGTGGCGCGCGATTGTAGCATTTTGTCTGCAGCTGTTTGTGCCACTAGGATGTCTGAGCCTGTGGATGGAAGGCAGGTGACCATCATAACCGTATACCCCTCGTGTTCATCATCAGACAGGTATTTTTCACAGGTTGGGCGAGGTGCCCATGAGAGGGTGTCAGCTAAGTGCATGTCCTTACCGTGTTTATAGGTTAGTCTGACATCATACTTCTGTAATTCCATCATCATGCGTTGTAAACGTGCTGGTGCCATGTGGATCGGTTTACTGAGGATACTGACCAGCGGCTGGTGATCGGTTTCAATTGTGATTGGGTTGCCAAAGATAAAGTCCTTGAATTTAGGACTCCTTCTCGATTTGAGCGTAGCGCTGTTCAGTGTCGGTCATGATACGGGAGGCATAGGGAACCAGTCTGGGACCCTTAGGGAACCGGTCTGGGACCCTTCCTGTCGTCTTGTAGGCAAGCAGCACCCAGTCCATACTGAGAGGCATCACAGGTGAGAGTGACGGGTAACCCGACATCGAAGTATTTGAGGGTTGGGGCGCAAGACGTCAGTTGTTTGAGGGTTTCAAATGCCCTCTGCTGGTGCTGGTGCCAGGACCAATGCGTATCCTTGTGGGTCAGTTGTCGCAGCGGGGCTGACAGCCCGCTGAAGTTTGGGATGAATTTTCGCAGGTAGTTTACCATGCCTAGAAATTGTTGTAGAGCTATCACTTCCATAGATGCTGGCATTTCATTGATGGCAATGGTTTTAGAAGGGTCTGGCCTGAGGCCGTTGTTAATTAACACATGGCCCACGTAAGTCACTTCGCCGACCCGAAACCTGCCCTTAAGGGGGTTGAGTTTGAGTTTTACCTCTCTGGCATGATCCAGGACCCACTTCAGGTTTCAGTCATGTTCTTGTGCTTTGTGCGGCGATCAGGATGTCGTCCACAATTATGTCGCATGGGTAGCCAGTAAAGAGTTGTTCTATAGTACGTTGGAAAATTTCACTGACTGAATTGATGCCAAATGGCATTCATAACGTCCATACCATAATCGGTAGCATCTGAAGGGTGTTACGAATGTGGTTAACATGGAGGATGCATGGTCTAGTGGCATTTGCCAAAATGAGTTCTTTGCATCTAGGACATAGAAGACTGTGGCTTTTCTCAGGTTGGCTGCGACCTCTTCCACCGTCCGCATCGGGTGGTCTAGTTGTTTGATGGCAGTTTAAATCTTTAGGGTTGATGCAAATCCTTATTTCGTCTTTCTTCTTCTTGACTGCTGCGACAATGGAGGAGACCCAAGAGGAGGGGTCGTTGACAGGGGCTATCACGCCCAGTGTTTCCATTCTGTCTAGTTCAGCTTTGACACGGTCCTTCATTGCGTGCGGCATTCGGTGTGGAGAACGAACAACAGATATAACTTCCTTGTCGGTTACAATACTGTATTCTGTGGGAAGCTTGCCCAGCTGGTTGTCAAAAAGGTCTTTGTATTGTGCGAGTAGTTGTTGGGTGGGACTTTGAGAGGTAGATAGTTGGTACACAGTTTTGCCGAAGAAGACTAGGTTCATATTGCGGCATGCATCAATGCCCAGAAGGAGGGGCACTTCCCATCCAACGATGAAAAATTCCAGATTGTAAACTTGAGACGCTAGATGGCATTGTAGTGTGACTTTACCAACCGGTTGCAACTCCCCCCCCCCCCTCACCAAATCGATGTTTAAGAAGGAACTGCAGATGCTGGAAAATCGCAGGTAGACAGAAATGCTGGAGAAACTCAGCGGGTGAGGCAGCATCTATGGAGCGAAGGAAATAGGCAACGTTTCGGGTCAAAACCCTTCTTCAGACGTTTGTTTTCATGACAGTTTCATTGTTGTGAATTCTTTGGCAGTCCAATAAGGACAGAACATTGCACCGTGCCCCAGTATCTATCTTTGCAGGGAGTTTGGTATTGTTGATACTGAGCGTTGTCATGGGATCACTGTTTATAGACGGTGAGTCGGGTATACAGGAATGTATGTTTTGGCTGTCTTCTTGCAGGTGCTACGTTTGTGGTTCTGCAGGAGCTATTATTTCAGTCAGTACCTCATGGGAAAGTGTGGGCTTGAGCGCATAGAGAGATTGTTGTGGCTGGGCCCTGTCACCACGAGCACGGCAACGCTGGATTAAGTGTTTTTTCTTGTTACAGTAGTGGCAAGTTTTGCCGTAAGCGAGAGCATTGCGCACGAGATTTCAGGTGCGAGCCACTGCAATTGCCACAGTTATGGACCAGAGGGTCAGTTACCCTCCCTGGGGCTGTAGGTGGTTGTTGAGTGGTTGTCAATAGTTGTCGCGGGGACCTACAGAAGGCATGGACAATGTAAAAAGAGTGGAGTCCCAATCCCAGGGATTTGGTATGGGTGTCATTGTACTCTGCAACCTGGCAGGCACGTTCAACCTTAGCTAGTGTGAGCTCCTCATCACGGAGTAGTTAATTTATCACCTTGTCATTCAGGATGCCATATACGAGTCTGCTGCGGAGGAGTACGTCGCAGTTCTGGAAGCATCTTGCAGCGATGCTCTTCAGGGCACCGATGTAGGATTCGATCATATCGCCTTCGTGTTGGCTACGGGAAAATAATTTGTGGTGCTACATGATAACGTTGGTGCAAAGTTGTAAAAAATTAAACTAAAATAAATTCAGGCAAAAGAGTTCGAGACGTGGCTCAAAGATTCTGACACCATGTTTGTAAATGATCCATGACAACATACATAGTGAAAGATTAGCCTTTATTCCAAACGTAATCCAGAACATTTAAACTGGCGTGGCTTCTGAGAGCTGGCTGACCTTGTTAGTGTAGTACCGTGTAGTATCGAAATACCATGTAATGGGTGACATATATTTGTAGTGGAGATTATAAATGGCATTGGATAATCTCAGGTCAGGGGTCATTGTTTTTGTTTTGTTTAGTGATACATCGCGGAAACAGGCCCTTCGTCCCACCGAGTCCGCACCGCCCAGCTATGTCCCCGCACACTAACATTGTCCTACACACATGTGGGACAATTTTACATTATACCAAGCCAATTAACCTACAAACCTGCACATCTTTGGATTATGGGAGGAAACCAAGGATCTCAGAGAAAACCCACGCAGGTCAAGAGGGAGAATGTACAAATTCCATACAGACAGCACCCATAGTCAGGATCGAACCCGGGTCTCTGGTGCTGTAACCACTGTAAGACAACAACTCTACCACAGCGCCACCGTGCTGCCCATAAGACAAAAGAATACAAGAAATGCAAAACCAGAGCTAAGGCATTCTGCCTCAAATATTCACCAACATTCTACAAATCTGATGTAGCAATAATATTCAGAGAACTATTTTTGTAAGTATAGATGTGACTGCTATTGGAGGGCTTTTGAGGAGAGCTCAAGGGCACCGAGGAGACATCAAAGGCTAGGGAGAAGTTTAGGAAAGCATCTATTGAGCTGATGAGAGTTGTGGTGGAGGCATTCAATCAACAGAAGGATTAACTTTGCTGTTGTACCAAATCATTAGCAAATACAGAAAGGCACTGATGATTAAATCCAGCAAACCCCACATCCCTTCAGTTGCTGACATCCTAACTAATCCTTTTTAAAACGTGTAAATGACTGTCTGACCTCCTGGCAGATAATTACTTGCTGACCACTCCATTATGGGAAGCTATGGAATGCATTTAGTTTGGAATGTTAACAACTCCAAGCAGGGATTTTTAGTTGCAGTGAAAATTAACATCAAATTTGTCAAAATGGGTAATGGGTCTCTACAGCAAATGCCCACAGAAGGACAGAATAAAGGAAGCTCATTAGTTGTATGATGAAGGTTCAAACCGCAAACGTTGCCTGTCCATTCCCTCCACAGATGCTGCTTAACCTGTCAAGTTCCTCCAGCATGTTGTGTTTTGTTCGTAGCTATTGCTACCTGTATTTTCTACTGCAAACACATCATGGTTCATAGAAACATAGAAAATAGGTACAAGAGTAGGCCATTCAGCCCTTCAAGCCAGCACCACCATTCAATATGATAATGACTGATCATCCAAAATCAGTAACCCGTTCCGGCTTTTTCTCCATATCCCTTGATTCCCTTAGAGCTAAATCTAACTCTCTCTTGAAAACATCAAGCGAATTGGCCTCCACTGCATTCTGCGGCAGATAATTCCACAGATTCACAACTCCCTGGATGAAAATGTTTTTCCTCGTCTCAGTCCTAAATGGCCTACACCTTATTCTTAAACTGTGACCCCACGTTCTGGCCTCCCCAACATCGGGAACATTTTTTCTGCATCTCCCCTGTCCAATCCTTTAAGAATTTTATATGTTACTATAAGATGTCCTCTCATCCTTCTATATTCCAGAGAATACAAGCCCAGTCGACCCATTCTTTCATTATACGTCAGTCCTGCCATCCCGGTAATTAAGCTGATGTACCCATGCTGCACTCCCTCAATTGCAATAATATCCTTCCTCAAATTAGGAAACCAAAAATGCACACAATACTCCAGGTGCGGTCTCACCAGGGCCCTGAACGGTACCCTACGGCATCGAAGGACAAGGAGCTGAAGCAAAGAAGTGGAAGCCAAATAACCGAAAGGAAACAAACCCGAAAAGCCAAATAACCAAAAGCATACAAAGCTGAAAAGCCAACTAACCGAAAGGGCGTGACACCTAAAAGGAAACTAACCGAAAGGGTGGGATGCCTAAAAGCCAACTCACCAAAAGGCCGCTATGCCGAAATGGCAACTAACCGAAAGGCTGCGTCACCTAGAAGCCAACTCACCGAAAGGCCACTGTGCCAAAAAGCCAAATAACGGGCATGATGTCGCCGGGGGGGGGGGGGGGGGGGGGGGGGGGGGGGGGGGGGGGGGGGGGGGGCAGACTTGTCAGCGATTGGTCCAGACCCCCGCGTCCATCACATCACTGGCTGGGGGAGACGGGAGGGTGGAGGTCATTTTCACACACAAGTCCGCCCTGGGCTAGAGGGTTACTGGGCACTCTGAACCCGAGCACCAAGTTGTAAGCGGCTGAAGGAGCGCATCCCTCGGGACAGCCCCCGTGATGGGCTGTGGGTCAGCAGCACACATACACACACGGGGCTGAGTGGAGCAGAGTTGGGGACAGTCTGGTCCCTCTGCCACCCAGAGTCACTGACCACGATGCACCACCACCAGACCAAAATATCCACACCAGGGTGATTCATCCCTCCAACCCCCAGACCCTGACCCACACACAGGCTGATTCACCCCCCAACACCCACACTGAGTGTTTCAACCGCCGGCCGCAGGGACAGACGGCTCGGGGCATTGGCAGCCATAGTAAATCGCTTTTAAAACATGGGGTGGGGGCGGTACACAAATTCCCTGGCGGGCCGATGACAAGTGTGCATGACAACAAACAATTTTATCTCTCCCCCCCTTGACAACAAGAAGCACATTTTATTTATTGTTTAAACACAGTAATACCATCTGGTTGCCTGCATAACGCATACAACAAGCTCCCACGCACAAAACACCCGATAATCTGTAATCTGTTTTAAACGAGGATGGACACAAAAAGCTGGAGTGACTCAGCGGAACAGGCAGCATCTCTGGAGACAAGGAATGGGTGACGTTTCGGGTCGTGACCTTTCAGACTCAGTCTTCAGGACTGAAGAATGTTTCTGCCATGATATAATAAGTCATTTGCATCTTCCTGGTCTCACCATAGACCTTTATTATCTGACCAGAATTGGGTAAATGGGGTGGATTGGTTAAAAAAAACCTTTGTCTTGCAGATGTATAATGTATGGCCCTCCCTCTCGAGGTGAAAGTATGGATGATGATGGACCTCATCCTTTGAGAAGCACCAGTCCAAATATCAACTCCACCAACAATGTTTGGGCAACCTTGGTTCGAAGCAAAGATTGAATCGGTTTCCATTAGTCCGAAAGATTTTCTCCACTCCCATGGGAAGTTTATTGAAGATGAGAGTTAACATTACATCAAGAAAAATTGAAACAAAACATTGAGGTTATCACACAGCTATGTTCGTCAGCAGCCTTCACGGAGAATGGGTCCATTAATCAACATCATGACACAGACTTGGTCTGTAACAATTTGAAAGGTGAAGTTGAAGTTGAAAGGTGAGCTGAATATGAAGAGGATGTTCCACAACTACTATTGCTTGATGGTGTCAAAACCAGAAAAGGCATTTGATACCATCAAGTAAAGGCTTTGTGGTGTCTGGTGGTGCTCTCTGCAATTGTTTTGGAATAATGATCACATTCATTGCGTTGATGAATAAACATAACCCACACTGTGATATGAGAAGCCACTGGGAGGTGAGAGCAATGACTACTCTCCCTGTGGTGGAACTCAGATGGATATCTGGAGTTACCATTGTCAGACTTGGTTCCTTTTTTGAATGTGGTTATGATCTCATCTCCAAGATCTCCCAGAATATCCTCTTGCCAGGTTTGGTGATGAGTGTGGATTCACGATGCATCGGTAAACACGGTGACAAATGATGCTTGTACTCGCTGGAATTTAGAATCGCCTTGTACTCGCTGGAATTTAGAAGATTGAGGGGGGGATCTTATGGAGACTTACAAAATTCTTAAGGGATTGGACAGGCTAGATGCAGGAAGATTGTTCCCGATGTTGGGGAACTCCAGAACAAGGGGTCACAGTTTAAGGATAAGGGGGAAGTCTTTTAGGACCGAGATGAGAAAATCATTTTTCACACAGAGAGTGGTGAGTCTGTGGAATTCTCTGCCACAGAAGGTAGTTGAGGCCAGTTCATTGGCTATATTTAAGAGGGAGTTAGATGTGGCCCTTGTGGCTAAAGGGATTGGGGGTATGGAGAGAAGGCAGGTACAGGATACTGAGTTGGATGATCAGCCATGATCATATTGAATGGCTTGAAGGGCCGAATGGCCTACTCCTGCACCTATTTTCTATGATTCTATGATGCAGCATTGGAGCGATGTACCAAACCACAAGTGGGGGAACAGGAAAGCTTTCAAGGTAGAACAAAGTTAGAGAAGGAGGAGGAGACCTTAGATCAATTTGAAAACTGTGATTAGGATTTAAAAAACAAATTGTTCTTGCACTTGGAGCTGTTGTTGGTTAGTCAGTTGGTTTAGTTTATTGTCATGCGTACCGAGTTACAGTGAAAAGCCTTTGTTGCGTGCTATCCAGTCAGCAGGATGGCAATACCTGAGTACAATTGAGCCATATACAGTGTACAGATCACATGATTGGGGAATAATGTTTAGTGCAAGGTAAAGCCTGCAAAATCCAATCAATGGTAGTCTGAGGGTCACCAAAGAGGTAGATGGTAGCTGAGGACCTCTTTCCGGTTGTAGTAGGATGATTCAGCTGGGAAGAAGGTGAGCATTTTCACACTTCTATACCATTTGCCTGATGGGAGAGGGGAGGAGGGTGTGACCAGGGTGCAACTTGTCCTTGATTGATTATGCTGCTGGCCTTGCCGAGGCTCCGTGAGGTAAGCATGTACAAGGTGGTACATGAAAGGAACTTGGGGGAATTTCAGATATGAGCATCTGCATTTTCAATAAGGTTTAGGAGAGGAAATTAGTGTCAGATAAATCAAAACGGAAAGAGCAAGGCAACATTATGGAGAAGGCAGCAGAGAACCTTTGAGAGGAATGGGTCATAGGAAAAGCTCATCTCATGATTAAACATAAGATCAAAGATATTGCCAAGAAGAGGGATCAATGCCAACAGCTTCCACTTCTCAACTATTGTTTATCCCGTATCAAATGTGCAGCATGACAAAAAAGGGGATGAATATGGATAGGGACAGAGTTGAGGGCTGCCAGCGCACAAGAAACCCTAGTGGGGAAGTGTCCGACAGTAGTTGCCTCAAAATTGTTACATCAGATCAGGACTGAGCATCTTATATGGTAAATATAATGTCAGCAAAAAAGTGATAAGTACTTGTCTCTGACCTCAATGAATGATGCTCAGAAAGATACAGTGACCACAGAGGCACGGTGGCCGAGTGGTAGAGATGCTGCCTTACAGCACCAGAGACCCAGGTTCAATCCTGACCAATATGTGTGCTGTCTGTATGGAGTTTGTACATTCTACCTGTGACCACGTGGGTTTTAGCTGGGTGTCATAGAGTCATAGAGCGGTACAGTGTGAAAACAGGCCCTTCGGCCCAACTTCCCCACACTGACCAACATGTCCCAGCTACACTAGTTCCACCTGCCGCGTTTAGTCCATATCCGTCCGAACCTGTCCTATCCTTGTACCAGTATAACTGTTTCTTAAATGTTCGGATAGTCCCTACCTCAACCACCTCCACTGGCAGTTTGTTCCAAACACCCACCACCCTTTGTGTGAAAAGGTTACCCTCAGATTCCTATTCAATATTTTCCCCTTCACCTTAAACCTATGTCTGATCTTCGATTCACCTACTCTGGGCAAGAGACTCTGTGCATGTACCCGGTCTAGTCCTCTCATGATTTTATACACCTCTATAAGAACACCCCTCATCCTCCTGCGTTCCAAGGAATAGAGTCCTAGCTCCGGTTTCCTCCCACATTCGAATGACGTACAGGTTTTTAGGTTAATTGGCTTCTGTAAATTGTCCCTAGTGTGTAGAAAAGTGCTCATGTACGGGATGATTGCTGGTCAGCGCAGACTTTGTGAGCTGCAAGGCATGTTTCCGCAATGTATCTATAAAGTGTAAAGTCTAAAGACCTCTGTTATGTGGGAATTGTAAACTGTGTGTGTTAAATCCTTGCATCTGTGATTAATTATAGATTTGCTGTTAGGCATGAAGTAAACAATTGTTGTTTTACTTTATTGCCATACCTGAGAAACTGGGCAAAGTCAGAACCATACTCAACATTCTTAAAGTGGAAATTGACCTAATTTGCAGAACAAAAACAGAATGGGCCAGGTTGCTTTGTACCTACCAATCGACCTATCCTACCCACCACCCCATACCAACCACCCCTCCACCCCACCCAATCCCATAATTATAAACCAGCAGCTACAGTGCATTCAGAAAGTATTCAGACCCCTTCACTTTTTCCACATTTTAAGTTACAGCCTTATTTTTAAATGGATTTTATTCATTTTTTTACCATCAATGTACACACAATAACCCAGAATGAAGAAGTGTAAACAATTGTTTAGAAATGTTTGCAAAATAATTAAAAATAAATAACTGAAATATCACTGATCGCTTACTATGACACTCAAAATTGAGCTTATGAGCCTGTCCCAATTAGGTGATTTTTCAGCGGACTGCCGGCTGCCTGAAAAAGCAGGAACTGGAACGGCGACTGTCAAAGTGGAATACACACACTCAAACAAATCGCAAAGGCGGGGGCCAGGGCAAGCGGGGGGAGTGCTGTCTGAAATTCACATGGTGCAAAGCCTAGGTGATACAGACACACACCGCGATGAACAGGAAGGTTGGCGCTGTAATTACGCTTTCCTGACTCTTCAAGTGTTTGTTGGCATGTTGGTGATTGTGCAAGGGGTGACGGGGGTCTGTGTCCGCATTGAAGCGTTCTACTGCAGCTGCCCGATCATGTCTTCGAGATAGTTCATCTATGTCTGCCAGCTCATACAGTTGTTCAACCTTTGTCGGCTTCAAGCATCCTGTGTTTTTTCTGCAGGCAGTGTTCAATGCAGAGTCCACCTTGTGTGCATGTTTAGAGCGGCTCCAGATGGGGCTTGAATATTCTGACAATGAGAAACAGGGCTGCAGTGCGGATTGTTGAGGGGTCACTTCCAAATGAGCTGTTTGCCAATTTTGCGATGACATTGCCTTGGTTTTGTCAACATGTTGACGATATGCTAACGTATGATCGAGACCACACATAGGTACCTTGGGGCTTTGTAGTGTTCCAACAGGACATCATTCCATCCCACCGGCAGTTGACTTTTCGCATCCCGGTTCCGGCGGTTGGAATGCTGTTGGGTTTGGGCGCAGGGAGTTCTGTTGGTAGTATGTTGTAATATTCTGCAGAGCAGCCTCTAGTACGGTCTCAATCTGAGGATTGCATTGCGATGCATAAGTCATCGGCATACAGAAACTACCTAGTTGTTGGGTTGGTCATTGGTCTGTATATTGAACAACGTTGGGGCAAGGACACTGCCCTATGGTAGACTATTCCCTTGGCGTCTCCAACGGCTGTTCTGACCGTTCATGCCTACAAAGAATTATGGGGTATTGTGTGTAGATTAATGATTTAAATTTTTTTGTTTTAATCCATTTTAGAATAAGGCTGTAATGTAACAAAATGTGGAAAAATTGAAGGGGTCTGAATACTTTCTGAATGCACTGTACACTAATATTTTGAGACTACACAGTTCCCAAAGCACTACACTATTGCTGTGTACATTGCAGGGAGCTGTGTCCATTTACTCGGCTGTGGAGTTAGACTCCACCCACAGATGTCCTGATATCCTGAGCAAAAATATCAGTAAAATTAAGTTAAATTATAGGCCATCAATATTCATGAAAGATAAAGCTAAAGCAACACAATGTCACACCAAGTAAAGCTGCTGCCTCACAACATCAGAGACCCATGTTCGATCCTGACGTCAGGTGCTGTCTGTGTGGAGTTTGCATGTTCTCCCTGTGACTAAATGAGATTCCTCTGAGTGCTCCACTTTCCTCCAATTTCCCAAGGCGTGCTTGTTTGTATGTTAATTGGCCTCTGTAAAATTGTCCCTAACGTGTAGGGAATGGATGAAAGAGTGAGATAGCATGGAAATAGTGTGAACAGATGATTATTGATTGACATGCACTAGGTGGGCCAAAGAACCTGTTTAAATGCTGTATCTCTAAACTAAACTAGGTTTAGTGATTCTGAACTGAGAATCATTAGTTGGTGACCTCATTTATGGTGAAAGGGGCCATGTTGGATGTGGCATCTTTGGCATATATCAAAGTGTATTGGGATCTTCAGTTTAGTTAATAACAAATGCTCCTGGAAGGAGAAGTAAACCTGGGAGTGGAGCAAAATGTGAGCCTGGAATATACCCGTTAATCCCTATGGAACCATCAGCTAGACGTCAGTATAAGCTTGCCCAGTGCTACAGTTCACCAAGTCTGCCTTCCCTCCTGATCAGTTGTACTTTCAATGGATTTCTGGCACCTAGTAGCCGCCAACCAAACACATTAAAGAATTGTCACAAACAGCAAACCAAAAATGGCTTTTTTTTTGCGTTATTATTGTGAACATTTTACAACTCACAAAATAAAGATGTAATAAATATATACACAATACACAATATTAGGATAGATAGGTACTTGTTAGTCAATAAAGATCCAGTGAGCTGAAGGGCCTGTTTCCACACTGCATAACATCGTGCCTCTCTGTATCTAATTTATTTTCAAGATCAATTAAAAAGAATCACCTGCATCTTTTACAATAAAATCCATTCAATTTACCTAACACCACTTTCCGGCTAACCTGGATTTCACTCAGTTCCTCCATCTCATTTGACCCGCGATCCCCTGCTATTTCTGGCAAATTATTTATGTCTTCCTTAGTGAAGACAGAGCCAAAGTAGATATTCAATTGGTCTGCCATGTCCTTGTTCCCCATGATCAATTCACCTGTTTCTGACTGCAAGGGACCTACATTTGTTTTACCTAATCTTTTTTGCTTCACATATCGATAAAAACTTTTGCAGTCAGTTTTTATGTTTCCTGCCAGTTTTCTTTCATAATCCATTTTCCCTTTCCTAATTAGGCCCTTTGTCCTCCTCTGTTGGTCTCTGAATTTCTCCCAGTCCTCTGGTAGGCTGCATTTTCTGGCTAATTTGTACGCTTCATCTTTTGCTTTGATACTATCCCTGATTTCCCTTGTTATCCACGGATGCGCTACCTTCCCTGATTTATTCTTTTGCCATACTGGGATGAACAATTATAGTAGTTCATCCATGCAGTCTTTAAATGCCTTCCATTACATATCCACGGTCAACCCTTCAAGAATCAATTGCCAGTCTATCTTGGCCAATTCACATCTCATACCCTCAAAGTTACCTTTCTTTAAGTTCAGGACCCGTGTTTTTGAATTAACAATGTCACTCTCCATCCTAATGAAGAACTCAACCATATTATGGTCACTCTTGCCCAAGGGGCCACGTACAACAAGGCTGCTAATTAACCCATCCTCATTACTCAATACCCAGTCTAGAATAGCCTTCTCTCTCGTTGGTTCCTCTACATGTTGGTTTAGAAAACTATCCCGCATACATTCCAAGAAATCCTCTTCCTCAGCACCCCTGCCAATTTGATTCACCCAATCTATATGTAGATTGAAGTCACCCATTATAACGGTTTTACCTTCGTTGCACGCATTTCTAATTTCCTGTTTGATGCCATCCCCAACTCCTCTACTGTTGTTATGTGGCTTGTACACAATACCCACTAGCGTTTTCTGCCCCTTAGTGTTTCGCTGCTCCACCCATATCGATTCCACATCCTCCAAGCTAATGTCCTTCCTTTCTATTGCATTAAATCGCCGCTCTAACCAGCAACGCTACCCACCTCCTTTTCCTCTTTGTCTATCCCTCCTGAATATTGAATATCCCTGGATGTTCAGCTCCCAGCCTTGGTCACCATGGAGCCATGTCTCCGTGATCCCAACTATATCATAATTATTAATAGCTATCTGCACATTCAACTCATCCACCTTATTACGAATGCTCCTCGCATTGAGACACAAAGCCTTCAGGCTTGTTTTTACAACGCTCTTGCTCCTTTTACAATTATGTTGAAAGGTGGACCTTTTTGATTTTTGCCCTGGATTTGTCTGCCTGCTACTTTTCACCTTGCTACCTATTGCTCCTATCCTCATTTTACACCCCTCTGTCTCTCTGCTCACACATTTAAGAAACCGTCCACTTCTTATTCTCCGTTTATTATTTTTTTCTTCTTTCTTCCCTACGTGTTGCGTCTGACAGCATCTCTTCTCTGCCTCCTGCCTCACAAACGGACTACTTGCTTTCTCTATTTGAGTCCCTCCCCCCAACCGATCTAGTTCAAAATCTCCCCAGTAGCCTTTGCAAATCTTCCCGCCAGGATATTAGTTCCCCTCGGGTTCAAGTGCAACCCGTCCTTTTTGTACATGTCACACCTTCCCCAAGAGTGGAGAGAGGACAGCCAAGTGTCTGTGTTGCTCACTTGGCTGGAGTTTGTTTTCCTTGTCACTTCCATCGGTCGATAATTAGTAAAGTTTTGAATTGGTCTACCAAACTGCTTTGTGAGTTGTCTGTTTATTAAGAAGTGAACCTGTTTGTTTAGCTATGTTAGCCTTTTTCAAGCAGATTTGATTCAGATTTGAATCAGGTTTTGCAATATAATTGTCAATAAGGAACAATTATTTAAAAAATATTTCCCAACTATTATACAGATTTTTTTTTTCTTCACTCGTGGACTGCATTTTGTGAGAACGCCCCTTGATGTTTTCTTTTCTAATAACTGTTGAAGATTAACTTTTTACTTTTATTTTCAGATTTTAATCTGAGCATGAGTAAAAATTGTGAAAGTGGTGCTAGCGAGCAAAGAGACTTGAAAATGATACGGTAAAGAAGTTAAGACCAATCACTGCTTTCTTGGGTCAGCCACAGACAGAGGCAACAAGTGCCAGCGGTGATTTGCTACTAACACAAGGAAATCAGTCTGGTGGAGTTATCCAGCCATCTACTAGCATTCAACCAGAAGAAAACCTCCCTGAAACAGAAACAGCGAAGCAGGATGTGTAACAGCAAGTTGAATATGAGGAAGCAGCCATGATGCCGGCTCAAAATGAAAATATAGAACTGATGGATGATGCCAAATATAGATGTACTGCAACAGACGTTGGTTTGTGGACAGAATTATCACATGAGGACGTATCCTATTGGGTAGAAAGCAGCCCCTCTCAAGTTCAGCATTGTTGTGGACTTTTTTCAAATTCCAAGCGAGTGTATAAAAATCAGTCTAGGTCTTGCACCAAGGCTCTTTTTTATTCAACAAAAGTCAATGGAGAAACATATAGCCGAGAGTGGCTTGTGTATTCTGCCTCAAAAGGCTGGATATATTGTTTTGTTTGTAAACTCTTTCCACACATTGCATCTTCTGCTACATCTTTAGCTTCTGAAGGTTTTGATGATTGGCAAAACCACTATCTTATCCAACTCATGAAAACTCAGAGAAATAAAGGAATGCCATGTTGACCTACTTAACAATAAAGCAAGGGCAAGCATTAACTTCAAATCTACAGGAACAAATAAAAGCAGAGCAGCAGTACTGGCGGCATGTGATGGAGAGAATTCTTGCCATAATACGCACTCTTGCAGAAGGAGGCTTACCATTCAGAGGAGACAATGAACAATTCAGATCTACAAGTAATGGCAATTATCTTGGTCTTTTAGAGCTAGTTGCAAAATTTGATCCATTTTTACTGGCTCATATCAATCGGTATGGAAACTCCGGATCAGAAAATCCCTCTTATTTGTCAAAATCTGTATGTGAGGAAATAATTCAACTCATGGCAAAAAGGAATTAAGGATGCAATTCTGCCTGACTTGAAAAAGGCTGGATATTTCAGCTTGTCAGTGGATTCCACCCCTGACATTTTACATACTGATCAGTTGACTTTAATTATCAGATATGTATCACCTGAAGACGGTTTACCAAGTGAGAGATGTTTAACTTCCCTTGAGCTAAGGAGAAAGCATGGCTGATTTTGTGTTTAACTATCTCACTACTGAGCTTGAATTTGACTTTAGAAAATGCCAAGGGGAGTCTTATGACAATGCTGCCAACATGGCTGGTAGGTACAAGGGTATGCAGCAAAAAATCCTCGAAAAAAACAAATTAAATTTGGTGGGCCATTCGCCTGTTGATTGCTGCCTTGATGCAGTGAACTGTTTTGGAATTATCAATGAAATGTATACCTTCTTTTCATCCTCCACAAAGAGATGAGCAGTTCTAAAGTCATTTTTGCAACCTCAGTCAAAAGTGCCAAAATATATGTCAGACACTAGGTGGGAGGCACATGCAAAAGCCACAGAAGCTATTTTGGAAAGTTACAGCACTATCACTGATGCCCTCAGTCATTTGTACTCTGGTGTTAATGTGAAGGGTGATACCAGGCTTCAAGCTAACAATCTTTTGCAGAAAATGGAAGAACTGGAATTTGTGTTTATGCTGCATTTTTGGACCCGTTTGCTAGGTCATTTCCACAAGGTCAACAAAGCCATTCAGAAATCCAAAGTGTTTTTGGATCTGGATTTCCTTCCTACACAATCTTCTTAACAATCTCCTTAACAAATTTGATGGGTCTTCATGGGGTGCAAGAACCTTAATCCTTGACATTTTGCATCAATGGCATCCAAAAGGTCCAATAAATCCTAAATAATTCCACCTGACCGCCTTTTCCATCCTTCTCCTTGAACAAGGAAAGGAAGGAAAACTGAGGGAAATGGGAACCTCTACATTTAAGAAAGTTGTTGGAAGACTCCAAAAATATCAATTTCTGAGGTGCCTGTCAACAATCAAGAGAGTCAAGGGTGTTTAATTGTCATATGTACCCAGAATGGAACAACAAAATTCCATTTCCAATGCCGCAACATTACAGGTCAGCGAACGCAACACACGCAAATAATAGACAGAAGCTCACCCGACTTACATAAGGGTTACATCCCATGGACCCTTGTGTAAGTCGGATGTCATGTAAATTGGAAATGGAAGTGTTGCTGCGCATGCATAAATTTATTATTTAACACAGAGACCACGGGTGAGGTCTGTTGTGGAGAACTTGTGGGAGCTCCAATGTGGAGATCATGTGGGCATCAGTGGGCTTAAAGAATTATTCATGTAAGTGCAAGTTTATGCAACTTGCCTATCATGTAAGTCTGGGAGAGCCTGTGTAAGAAACAATGTCCAGTCTGAAGAAGGGTTTCGTCCTGAAATGTCACCTATTCCTTCTCTCAGGAAATGTTGCCTGACCTGCTGAGTTACTCCAGCTTTATGTGTCTATCTTCAATTCATGTCAGATAGTTAAAGATATAGAAATAAAACAGAGGAGTAAGTGGGGGAAACTGGGACAAAAATGTTTAAGGTGTGAGTAAATAAATGAACATTTCTTGAAAAATTGGAAAATTTAAGGACATATTTCCCATTTTTTCTTACAACTGATAAAAAGGCCATTCGGCCCATTATGGCATGGCTGGTGCTCAGACGATTCTCATTAATTCCAATCCACACATGTCAATGTCACCTACCAACACCAGGGACACTCTGCAGTATACAATTAACTCACCAACCAGCTTGTCCTTGGGATGCGAGAGGAAACCAGATCACCTGGTAAAAACACACACAGTCACAGGGAGAATTTGCAACCTCCAGACAGACAACCCTTAAGGTCAGGATTGAACATGGTTGGCTAGAGCTGTAAGGCAGCAGCGTAAACTACATTGCCCAGAGGTGTAAATGTGCAGAGTAGGTTAATTGAGCAGTCTTATTTCAACGTAACAATCTGTAACATTTAGAAAAATAAAATGTTTTTAATTTTATGTCTGAAGAAGGGTCTCGACCCAAAACGTCACCCATTCCTTCGCTCCATAGATGCTGCCTCACCCGCTGGTTTCTCCAGCATTTTTGTCTACCTTTAATTTTATGCGATGGCTCTCATTCATTGGTTTTGAAATATACTTTTGATACTGCTGAAAAATAAACATTTATTTTTAATTTTTACTGCATATGCAGTGAATGTTGTGCACCATACCATTAGAGCAATGCTCAGGAAATTAGCTTATGTGTAATGTCAGTACACAATAATCGCTAGATTCCTGATGGTACAGTGATAAACTATTTCCCGCTGAGGCATTCTCGACAATAGCCTACTATGGCTTGTATGCTAAGATGACTTCCAACGGGTTTAATGAAGTAAATAGTAAGTGCAGCATTGACCCTTAAATACAGCCAGCAACCTGTGCGCTGTAACCTCAACCTCCATGTCAGATAGTTATATACCTCATTACATTTGCTATGGAATAAAACAGGCATCTTCTCAAATGAGCCCTGTTGACTCCCTTGGGTATTTGTGGTTTTTGCACTTGCTAACAACAGCGCTTGGAGGACATTAACATTTGAGAACAACTCTGTTCAGCACCGAATCAAATATAATGGTAGTTGCATTTTATGCTTCTCTTTATCTCACACAGTGCTTATTTTACGGGCAGAGGATTTTCATTCTTCCCAGGGATTCACCTATTATTAGCATTAATATAAAACTCTCTGCAGGTTAGTAAACAGTTGCTATTTTAGGAATAATAACTTGCAGGATAAGTTCTATTCTTTCTCTATAATCAAATGTACTGCATATATTTATGTAATTGCACACCCTGGATAGAGGCATAACACATATTCGGCTCTGCACTGACTAGCTCAATGTGTATTAAACAGTCATGTGTGACATGTAAATTAGACTTTAAAGCATGTCAATAATGAGCAGGGTGCGATAAAAACCAATAGCCAGCTGTTCAACCTCATAGCAAAAGGCAGTTAAAAATAGCCAGCGCCAGAAACAAGGACAGTTGAGGCAGTACAATACAGGAATGCATTTTACCAGAAGAGCTTAAGAACAAGCAAACAATGTTAAAGCATCTATGAAATAGGCTACCTCTTCACATTTTACATTTGCAAACCTGATTGATGAATAGAGAGGCTCACGTGAATAAATGCTAAGGCCTGGCAGACATAATACTATACTACATGAGGTGATAACATATATCCAAGAGACCTTTTCATGCTCAGCAGAGCCTTGCCCGCTGGGAGAGAGATTTCATCAATTTCCTAATATTGTAGAACAGATGCCACCACGAGAAAAATAATTTTGGACTTGGGCTATCAGAGTCAGTCTGAACCATAAAGCTAGAAATTACTGTTGGCTGTATTAATGGAAGAATGCTGAGCATGGTTGCATGACGTTCAGCTGTACGTTACAGGCTGAATGGCCTCTTATTTTTTTGCATAAATACACAATTTATTTTCAAAGATATTGATTATTGCATCCAGATTAGAGATGGCTTTAATTATTATTGAGCTTGTTATTGTTAAAGGTAAATTCTGAGTTAAAATTTGTATTCAGCAATTGGACTTGTATTGGACTTACAACATTTTTATTTCTGTTTAAATACAATGCATACTCAGAATTGAAAGGTTCTGATTAAATCCCATTAATTATGGTAACCATTACTCTCTCAATTAATTATATAGAACTAACTTAATCCGTCGTTTAAACCTTCTAGTATTGATAAATCATTTACATATTGGGACAGAATAGGAATTAAAATGTTCGGAGACATGTATGAAATTGGAAATTTCTTATCATTCCAACAACTACAACTTAAATACAATCTGAGAAGTAATCAATATTTTAAATATTTTCAAATTCGTGATTATTTGAAAAAATATACACAAGAATATCAAAATTTGTCTCCAGACTTATTAGACGAAGCAATGAATATAAAGGCTGATTCAACTAATTTAATACCATACTTGTATAATATTAACCTAAATATAGAAATACCATCATCTGATAGAATTAGAAGAGATTGGGAACAAGAACTAGCTATAAAAATCTCAAAAGAGAGTTGGGATAAACACTTGCTATATGTGCACAAATGCTCGATCAATGTCAGCATTATTCTAATCCAATTTAAAACCTTACACAGACTATATTATTCAAAAACTAAAATAAGTACATTTTTTCCAAATGTCTCCCCAATTTGTGATAAATGTCTATCCCAAGAAGCAAACATAGTGCATTCCTTTGATTTTTGCATAAAAATCCAAAAATACTGGAATTAAATCTTTGAATAATTTACAAAATTATTCAAAATAAAACTGAAACCGAATGCAGAATTGATTATTTTTGGAACAATGGAAGCCAGCTTTGAGCTGACTTCATTCCAAAAGAGCATCCTTAATTAATAGGCTTAATAATGGCAAAAAAAACGTATACTTAAATTCTGGAAAAAACGCTCCCACACCAACGATAAAAATGTGGATTTCAAATATGTCCGAAATGTTACACCTCGAAGATATGAGATTCCTCCTAGCAGGTAAATCAGACCATTTCCAAAAGATTTAATCTCCATTTATCGACTTATTACAAGCATGGCATGCAACACAACTTTGAAAATTAATGGTATCAGGACCTGGTGAGGGGTTGTGTAAAGATACGAAAGTGAATAGTGGTGGAGATGGTAAATAGATCGCAGAAGTCCACAATCGAAATAATGCGTAAGAATGGTGGTCTGTAATAAATATTTCTCCAGACAACTGTGTTCCTGAGTTCAGGTGCTTGGATTCCACACTAGGGATGTGTGCCTGCTATGGTTTAGCACAACTAGGTAATTCCTTCCTTCCAGTTAGTTCTGTTCAATGGAATCTTGCTACAATGGATTGTATGCGTAGGTTTCTTCCCAGTGCCTAGGGCGGCATTATGGTGATTGTGAGTGTGAAGAGGGAAGCAGTTTTTCTTGACACGTCAGTGATTGCTTATTGGGACCACATTCCATTATAGCATCATGTTATAAAATAATATTCCAGGAGCAATGAGCAATTAGTCGAAGAAGAACCTGAGTGATATTAACATGCCTTGTGGTTAAGGTAAATGTCTGGAGATCAGAACCAATCCCTATTTTGATGTCAGCTTGCATTTGGGAGCGCTCCTTCAACTCCTTTAACTTTCACTGTTGTCTCCTGAGTAGTTGAAGGCCTTCCTCTTGAATGCTATTATTGTTATTAAATTACATTTTTTCTCAAAGACAACCACCCTCACATCCAGCATTTGAGCTTCTTTGTCACCGGTTGATGGGAATATTTTTCTCTTGAATATGTTTTACAGATGGAGAAATTATGCTAAATGACACAAATGTCAGTTTTACTTTAACCATATAACCATATAACCATATAACAATTACAGCACGGAAACAGGCCCTCTCGGCCCTTCCAGTCCGTGCCGACCATTTGTTTTCCCCTAGTCCCATCTACCTGCACTCAGACCATACCCCTCCACTCCCTTCACGTCCATATACCTATCCACTTTACTCTTAAATGCTAAAATCGATCCTGCCTCCACCACTTCTGCTGGAAGCTGATTCCACACAGCCACCACCCTCCGAGTAACGAAGTTCCCCCTCACGTTACCCCAAAACCTCTGTCCCTTAATTCTCATGTCATGCCCTCTTGTTTAGTTTTTAAGTACATCATTTAGTTTTAAAATGTTGATTCAAATTACTTCTCATTTAAAAAATGCTTTTAATTCTTTGCAATGGTTTCTGTCTAGCAGACTGGAAGTACCACAAGGGTCATGTCGCCACAAAGATTAGGGCATTGGCAGGGTATGCAGTGAGGTGAGAGGAAGGGGCAACCAAGAGGTTTCGGCTGGATCAAGAACATTTTGAATATGAATTGCTGCTTACATTGTGAAATTCTAGTCAATGTGCTGCTGGGTTATGCTACAATTAAGTTTAATTTAGTTTAGTTTAGTTTAGATATGAAGTGGGGAAACAGGCCCTTTGGCCCACCGAGTCCATGCCAACCAACAATCACCCACACACTAGTTCTATCCTGCACACATGGGACAATTTAAAGAAGCCAATTAACCTACCAATCAGCAGGTCTTTGGGATGTGGGAGGAAACTGGAGCACCCAGAGAAAACCCATGCAGTCACACGGAGAATGTACAAACTCCATACAGACAGCACCCATTATCAGGATCGAAGCTGGGCTTCTGATGCTATAAGGCAGCAACTCACCCACTGCGGCACTGTACCACACTGGTTCCCTCAGAATACATTTGCATACTCTTGAGGAATCTTTCAGCATCTTAAAAGCCATACTCTTTAATGCTGCAATTCGTCAATTCAGCAAAACAGCTTGCCTCCACCCAAGCACATGGCGATCACCACCACTTATTTTCAGGTGATTCTCCCTTTTGATTGCTGTTGAATGAGTCACAACCTGGATGTAAAATGATGAGGAATGCTTGAAACTGCGAACAAATGAGCATAAGTGCATTGAACATAAAACCCAGGCATGCTCTATTGGCAGTAAAAGAAAACAGTTCACAACATTGGCACTTTGCATCTTTTTAATTAAATTGTTATTTTGCTGCCTTACATCTCAGCTTAGCTCATTTACATCAATCATTTGGTGCTTTGTATGTGCCAAGTTGGAATGCAATACTGATTCAGATATACTAGATAATACAAATATACTAACATGCTGAGGTATAAATTTGAACCTACCAGAGTATTTCATTCCAAATTAAAAAATAAATATCATGGGAAGGCATTTGGCACTGGCACACATCCTGCTTCTTCTTCCTCTTGCGCATGGCGTGCACAGCCTAAAGTTGTAGGATATCTTGTTTTATTTGATCTTATTTGATTGTGCACGCCAGGTTGATTGCATTCGTCGAAACAGGGCGGACCACGTGAAGGTTGCAATCTTCCACCCCGCATACATCCAGCTGACCTGCTGGGTAAATTTTCCTCTGATTATTGGAGGAGGAGAAGCTGAAGTAAACAACATTTATTGAACATGAAATAGATTGTTCTTAATTGGAATGTTGTCCATTAATAATGAACACACCAAATGTACTATTAAAAAAAATGCATTTTTTTTAACTCACAATGGTTAGTAAATCAGCAAATTACAGTGGTTTTGTGATAGTGATAAAGTCATTGTCATAGAGTCATACAGCGTGGAAATAAGCCCTTCGGCCCAACTTGCCACACTGACCAATATGTCCCATCTACACTAGTCCCATTTCTCCGTGTTTGGCCCATATCCCTCTAAATCTGTCCTATCCATGTACAAGTCTAATTGCCACCTAAATGTTGCGATAGTCTTTGCCTTAACTACCTCCTCTGGCAGCTCATTGCGTACATCCATCACCTTCCCATAAATCATACAAGTAACCAAAGTACAATGTAACAATCATACCCCAAATATGAACAATAATCAGCATAATTAGAGCTCTGGATGGAAATAAGGGGATTAAATATAGCAAGGCATGTAGAGATTGAATATTGCCCACTCACAATTTCAGTTGGGATTGAGCCCTCTTCTTTTGGCACCATGCATACATTTCCTCCATGAATGGACCTTACATTTCCTTAGCTGCTCTTTTGCTCCTAATGTATGTACACAATACCTAGTGTTCCTCCTTTATCTTATTTGTCAAGGACATCTGAGTCCTCCTAATTCACTTTTGCTTTATTATTTACATGGGAAAGGGAGCAGATTGACATTAGAAATTGTGTAACTCAGCGGGACAGGCAGCATCCCTGGATTAGAAGGGTTTCACCCATAACGTCACCCATTCCTTCTCCCCAGAGATGCTGTCTGTCCCACTGAGTTGCCCCAGCATTTAGTGCCTATCTTCAGTGTAAACCAGCATCTGCAGTTCCTACCTACACATTAGAAATTGTGTACTTGTTTTCAAAATAAAGGAGAAACACTAAACTCCAAAGGTATAACCCTGATGCAACTGCAGCCGTGTAACTTAAAGAAACTATACAAGGGACAGTTGATGAATTATTATGCACATTTGATAATTAAATATAAAAGTCGTAATGCAAAAGAACAGGCAGTTAACAAATACAATACCTATCTTCGCAAAAGATGGTGGAATGTATTTTGGGACTATCATCCAGACGACTTTATTGGAAGCAGTACTAAAGGAGAGAATTGAAAAATATTTACAATCCTAAAATATGAACAGAAAGTATTGCTAGTCCAACCTCAATAAATATGTAATAGAAGGATTAGACAAGAATAATGTGGAAGATGTAATTTATGTATATTTCAAAAAAACTTCTCAGAGTAGATTAATGAGTATGGTGAGAACCTGCAGAGTCAGTTCCTTATGGTGGCAGAAAAAAAAGTTCCATGTAGCAGTAGAATGCAATGCTCATGCCAAGACATAATGTAGGACTAGAGATAATAAGTATCATGGAGAACTGCGGCAAACTAATGGAGGCATAAATAAACCTACAGAGATGGAAACAATTGGGAATTAGATTTCAATGCAAGTGCGGTATATTACAAAAGTAAAACATTGTGGAAATTTGAAATAAAATGCTAGATTTGCTGATTATCTTAATTGGTTGACTTGGCTGCCATCAACCACTACCTGCGACTGATCTGGGTTTGTTAGATGTTATCTAAAATTGGAGAATTCAATGTTTGTACTGAAGATAGGCACAATTGCTGGAGTAATCTCCGGAGAGAAGGAATGGGTGACGTTTGGGGTCCAGACCCTTTTTCAGATTGAGAGACATGGGAGAGGGTCTAAAGATATAGGTGTGAAAATGACAGATCAAAGCAAGTGCTTATATAGAAATATAGAATGGGTCATTGTGAGCTGAGAGGAAGGTGACAACGTGCCATACAATCAGTAATGTTTAATCATCAGGACACTAGAACTAGTCGGAGAATTAGGATGAGGAGAGACGGAGAGAGAGGGAAAGCAAGGGTTACTTGACTTTTAAGAATCATTATTTTTACTGCTGGGTTGTAGGTCACAAGGTCATATAACAGTTGTAGAATCAAGTCAATTCAAGTCAATTTGGGCCATCAGCTCAATTTCAATCATGGCTGATCTACCTGAGAACCCCATTCTCCTGCCTCTTCCCCATAACCCCTGACATCTGTACTAATCAAGAATTGTAACAGTTCAACAGTTAATCAACAATTGTAAGCTGCCTATTGGGTTGTAAGCTGCCCAAGCGGTGCTATATGAGGTGCTATTCCTGCAGTGTGGCAATAGAGGAGGCCCAGGGGAGAAAGGTTGGAGGGAATGTGAAGAGTAGTTAAAATGGTTAGCCACTGGGATATCCAGCAGGCCTTGGCAGATCGAGTGCAAGTATTTGATGAAACTGTCACCTAGTCTACGCTTGGTTTTCTTTAGTTTAAAGATACAGCACGGAAAAAGGCACTTCAGCCCACCAAGTACGCACCGAACAGCAATCCCCGCACATTAACATTATCCTACATACACTAGGGATAATTTACAAATACACCAAGCCAATTAACCTACAAACCTTTACGTCTTTGTGGGAGGAAACCGAAGATCTCAAAGAAAACCCATGCAGTCACGGGGAGAACGTACAAACTCCAGAAAGACACAAAATGCTGGAGTAAGTCAGCGGGTCAGGCAGCATCTCTGGAGAAAAGGAATAGGTGACGTTTCGGGTCCAGACACTTCTTCATATAGCATCTGCAGTTCCCGAAGGATACTGCTTAAAAGAAAGCAGCGATAGAAATTCTGGCTGGTTTAGTAAGTTGCTTCATTAATGGGCTGTCTTTATTGATAAATTAAATTAGTGTATTTAAAGTATCTTGGGGAATGAATAAGGGAGAAACTGTGATATATACTTTCCCAAACAGTAACATTCGGTGATGAAAGGAACTTCTGAAACAGTATTTTTTTAAGACATTGTTTCCTGAGATTCAGAGTTTTTGAAAAAGCGATTTTGTTGGTTCCTAAATACTTTTCTCTTGGTTGTAAACTATCAGTTACAGATATGGCAATATGCGATTGTAATATATTCAACTATAATGTGAGAAATTACAAGTAATTATTTGGAACAAAGTAATTAGTGCCTTCTGCACAGAATATTCAGAACAGAGAGAAAAAATAATAATTTGGCCCAACAATTGAAACCTTGCACTTATGTTCCACATAAATCTTTACCAACTTCCTACACATCTAACTTGATCAATGAAATGTATTCCTTTCTCCATCATTTGCTTGGCTCACTTAACGTTCGAGCACATCTACACTATTTGCCTTAATTTTTCCAAAAGCAGCAAATTTTAGATTTTCAACACTCTTGCATGCCAATAGACAATGGACAATAGGTGCAGGAGTAGGCCATTCGGCCCTTCGAGCCAGCACCGCCATTCAATGTGATCATGGCTGATCATCCCCAATCAGTACCCCGTCCCTGCCTTCTCCCCATATCCCCAAACCCGGCTATCTTCAAGAGCCCTATCTAACTCTCTCTTGAAAGTATCCAGAGAACCGGCCTCCACCACCCTCCGAGGCAGAGAATTCCACTGAATTCCATCAGAATTTTTCATAAAGAACAACATAAAGAATGTAATAACGAATAACTTTAAGATGGCGCCTGCCTGTGGCTTCATTTTGCCAGCAGCTCAACTCACCTGGATTAGAGAAACAGCAGAAATCGGACAAGCTGCTAGTGCATTTGAAGGCATTAGCGATCTCCCGCAACTGTGGAAGCCCCCGACTGTAAACGATCCCTTAATTGCAGGAGAACATCCGACCCAACTGAGGATCACAGGTACTGTACCTGGAAACACCGGGGAGACCTCCGGAGCCGACATGCATGATTTCCCAGGAGCAACGGAGCAGGTGCTGCCGTCTGTGAGGGAACCCCCGTTCCAGCGCAGGTTCGGAGAAACAGCAGGTACAGTAAGTACAGTACCTGGAAACAACAGGGAAGCCTCAATTGTGTCCGGAAACATGGTCGATGGGAGCTGAGGGAATGCTCTGTGTTCTGTTTCACAGAGACATGGCTCACCCCCAGCTCCCCAGACTCAGCAGTCCAGCCTGAAGGTTTCTCCATCAACCGTATGGACCGTACACTGGCATCTGGAAAAAGGAGAGGAGGGGGTGTCTGCCTCTGCGTGGCAGTCCTATCCAACTCTTGCTCTTCACACCTGGAACATCTGGCGGTGAAGTGCCGCCCCTTCTACCTATTGAGGGAATTCACCTCCATCATCCTGACCGCAGTCTATATCCCTCCCCAGGCAGATTTCCATCTGGCACTGGGGGAGCTGCGTGCCGTGATCAACATGCACCAGACGGCTTACCCCGAGGCATTTACCACCATAGCCGAGGATTTCAACAAAGCCAACCTAGAGAAATCGCTCCCTAACTTCCCTGTCTCCTGCAGCACCAGAGGACCAATCACCCTCGATCACTGCTACAGGTACTGATTAGGGATGATCAGCCATGATCACATTGAATGGCGGTGCTGTCTCGAAGGGCCAAATGGCCTACTCCTGCACCTATTGTCTATTGTCCATTGACATCTATTTGAAAATAATTCCCTGGCCCTTTGTTATTCATAAATGTGTTGAGTCACACACAGATTGCTACGTTTTTGCCAGATTTGGGAAGAGTTTGTCATTGAATTTTAGAGTCAGACTGTTGTGATAATGTTGATAATGTTGGCTCACTGAAACTTCCCGTTTCTAAACTAAAACAATATCTTTGCTGGTTAACCGTATGATAACATGAATCATCTTGCAGCTTTTGTGTCCCCTACCCAGTCAGGCGGTGCCCTGTGGATAGTGGCATGAATTGATTTCCCATTTTTGACTTTTGACAGTTGTATAATTTTGCTGAAACATAATCTCTGTGCTTGCCATATTACCCCTGACATTACCCATGATGTATTATTATGTCCCATTAACCACTTTACTGCTGAGGCCATTAAGATTTCATTACATTTATTACTTTCATTTTAAAGCATTCATTAGTTGCTTGTGTTTTCTCTCTCACCATTTTCCATCCCTGTAGGCTACTCATCACTAGCCTTGACACATTCAGCATTGATGGAGGGAGATCTGGTTAACAGACAGCTGCCATCAGTGCTACTTCACGATCAGGCATAATTTAACTAGGCAGAGCAAAATCAGATCATGTTGTCTGACATTCTGCACTTCAGTAGTCTTTAAATAATATCCGTGTTGAATTTACACAGGAGTACAGAATAGAAGTTCTCCTTATCTTTGGTAAGGTAAAATTTATGTATTATGCTGTTCTTCCATGTCTTGCTAAGCATAGCACAATTCCAAGAAATCTGAGGTGATTCATGGAAACAATTTGGAGGCAGAAGAGGCATTTTTGCCAATGTCGGGTTGAAAGGAGGATGGCTGCATTAAAGGAACAGAACATTTGGAAGTGGAAATGATAGGCGGATAGGGGGAGAGCAGGGTTGAGGTGTCTGTGGTGGGGGAAACAGATCTGACACAGATGGTGTTCAGTAAAGAGCATGAGTTTTACAATTCTCATTTCACCTGTGTTCGGTTTCTGTGTTGCGAGCAACACAGCCTCTTCATGCTGCCTGAACAAGTTAAAATGACTTCCAGTAGGCGGCAGAGCATGGTGGCTGATTAGACAGAGAGCTCCGTACAGTCGGATAAATAAACCTCCCCTAAATTCAAAGTAAGCAAGTATTTAACTTTTAATGAGTACAGTATGAGTGGGTGAGTCAAAACAAAGAGCAGAAAGTTGCAGGAAAAGATGCTAGAAAAGCAAGAAACAGAAGGTCAGGCCCGAAGCGACACAGACAAAGCCAAAAACAAACAGGCTGGTGGAGACGATGCAACAGAGGCCCTCCATGAGGGAGTAAAAAGCGTAAGTACACAAATCAGCAACTTGAGAAGAGAATTAAAAGTGGACTTCACATCATTCAAAGACGATTTCAAGCGGGATATGAGAGAAGAGCTGGCCGAAGTTAAACATGAAATGAATCTTTAGATGGCAGCGAATGCACAAGCAATACAAGACCAAAAAAAATGGAAGAAGCCGCCACCCGAATAGAGGAGCTGGAAACATGGAGTTTCGCTGCAAACACCATACTCCAAGAAACACTGAAAGACCAGAAGTTACTTGTCGACAAATTGAATGATCTGGAGTCCAGATCCCGAAGGAAATAATCTGCGGATATACGTGTGCCAGAGGGTGCGGAAAGTAGCTCAGTACCTCAGTTTGTAGAGAAACTGCTCAGAAGTGAAATGTCAATCCCTGAAATGACAGATTTTACAGATTCAACGAGCACACAGATCCCTGGCACAGAAACCTAAGCCCCAGTTCGCCTCCAAGATCCATAATTGTCCCTTTCTCCAGATAAAAGTTAAAAGAGATGGTTCTCAAACAGGCATGGCAAAAAGACGGATCCAACTTGGAGAACGAATGCTGTCTTTTGACCATGGACTATTACCGACTACCGCTGTAGCACAACAACGCAAGGCATACAAACATCTTAAACGCTCTTAAAAGTGGGAAGGAATCCGCTTTCAGACACCATTTACCAAGATAAGTATTCACTGGAAGAGCGGACACCAATCTACAACAACGCAAGGGAAAAAAAGCCGTGCGAGAGCTACAACGGGGAGGCTATAAAGTGGAAGAGCTGCGGGAGACACGGACATGCCACCACTGCGTGAACAACTCCACCAACGGCGGTGGCAACTCCTCGAGAGACACGGAGAATCAAGACAGTCAGACGGGCATGGGAGCACCTTCAAGTATTCCAACAAAAGACTCATGCTTGAAATGAGATATGATTATGAAGGTATGCACAGACATGGATAACACAATGGCTTCTGCCACAATATGTTGGAATACTGAGTTGTTATGGAATCCTAAGTTTATAAATATGTGTATAGATATGTATATTCATAGAGAAATCTGTTTATAAGCCTGGTTCTAAAAATATCACCAAGCATCACAGACCTCATGTGAGTGTAATTAATGTTGATTTAATACAACTTTCTGTATTAGATAAATCCGACTGTTAGGGGGATTAGCAAAATATTAGAGCTAGAATGAATGCAGGGACCCATAGAGGGTTACCCCCCTTATCTAGGAGAGGGCCCTATCTTAGTGTTAGGCTTCCACCCTCAATTTACAAAGGGATTCTGGGTCTATGGAGGAGAGAGAATACCCTTTTTTGGGAGTCCATATATGTTTTGATGTTTTGCTTTGTTTTGCCAGGTAAAACACCTTTGTTTGTCGTTCAGAATGATTCTGGTGTTGAGTTGAGGGGATACAGTGAAATCAATCACAGTAAGTGTAATGATGCAATGTCAAGGACTTAAGCTGATGTCTCTAAATGTTAATGGTTTGGGTAATCCAATTAAGAGGGCTAAAGTCATGACTAAATTGAAAAAGTGAAGATGCATATTTCTTACAAGAAACCCGTTTATCGCAACAAGAGCATGAGAAGCTGAAAAGATTTGGATATAAAAACACATATTATAGCATAATATACTTGTATTCATAAAAGAGGAGTGGCAATCTTGATATCAAACTCAGTTAAATTCGAAATGTTTAAAGAAATAAAAGACAAAGAAGGGAGGTATATCATAGTAAAGTCAAAGTTGATAATAATATCCTGACATTGGTGAATATCTATGCTCCCCCAGATAGTGATAAACATTTTTTCAAATCCCTATTGATATTATTGCAACGGAAGCAGAAGGAATTTGTATATGTGGGGGGGATTTGAAGGTTGTACTGAATCATAGGCTTGATACGACAAGTAAAAAGAAGAATAAGAACCAGTTAACAAAACTACTAAACACTACCTGTGAAGAATTTGGTTTTCTTGATGTCTGGAGGAATTTTCACCCTCTAGAAAGAGACTATACACATTACTCAATACCGCACTCAGTTTACTCCGGAATAGACTATTTCTTAATGCAGAAAGAAGACGGCTATAGGGTAACAGATTGCAGAATTGGTGTGGCAGATGTATCTGACCATAATGCCATATACTTAACAATCCAAATGGACAGTAGAAGGAAAAACACAGTGTGGCGATTAAATGGGACTATTGAAGGCTGTAATACGAGGTAGGTTAATAGCGAGGGCATCACATATTAAAAAGGCCAGAATGAAAACATATAATAAGTTGATAACAGACCTGAAGGATTTAGAACAGAAGTACAAAAATAATAAGGACCAGAGAACATAAGCAAATAGAAGATTTGAGGGGAAAAATGGATGGAATATTGGGTCAAGAGGTGGAAAAAAAGCAAGATTTGTAAAACAGGCACATTATGAGCTTGGCCCTAAATCCACTAAAATACTTGCCCAAAGGCTACGCAAACAACAGGCTGACAACACCATACACAAAATTAAGGACCCCTGTATACAGAATTTGAAGAGTGATCCAAAAGAAATAGAATATGTCTTCCAGGAATATTATAAAGAATTATATACACAAACATCTACAGTAGATGGGGAATCAATGAGGACTTTTTTAAGTACAATAGATCTGCCCTGTATTGGAGAGACACAAAATAAAATAATCAGAGCAGAAATATCACTGGAGGAGATAGAGAAGACAATTGGTAAGATGAAATCAAACAAGGCCGCAGGCAGCGACGGTTTCCCTATAGAATGGTATAAAATATTTCGGAATGAGCTGAACCCATTTCTTCTGAGTAACAAAACCTTTAAACTGGATTATCAAAGAAGGCAAGACACCCCCGTCATGGAAAGAGGCAATTATAACATTAATCCCCAAAGAGAACAAAGACAAGGAAATGTACCAACTACAGACCGATATCAATTCTAAACGTGGACTATAAATTATATTCTTCAATTATCTCCAAACGATTTGAAAAGTTCATGCCAGATTTAATTGATGAAGACCAGACTGGTTTTATAATAGGCATTCAAACACAGGACGGCATTAGAAGAACCTTACATATAATACACAAGATTCAAAAGGAAAGTACGTGTGTGTCCTGATAAGTCTAGACACGGAAAAGGCTTTTGATAGGGTTAATTGGGAATTCTTATATCAAACACTAGAAAGATTTGGCTTTACCGAAGAGTCAATTCAAGTTATTAAAGCAATTTCCCAGCAACTTACTGCAAGAGTAAAGGTGAATGGGTCCTTAACTGAGAGATTTACTCTTGCAGTAAGAGGCCCACAGGAGCCGTTGGAAGAAGAGGAGGAGGGGAGGAGCGACACCCGACCGGTAAGGTTAAAAATCAAGCGGGGGGCTTGTTTTTTCAGAGGCCCACAGGAGCCGCTGGAAGAAGAGGAGGAGGGGGAGAGCGACAACACCCGACCGGTAAGGTTAAAAATCAAGCGGGGGGCTTGTTTTTTTCAGAGGCCCACAGGAGCCGTTGGAAGAAGAGGAGGAGGGGGAGGAGCGACACCCGACCGGTAAGGTTAAAAATCAAGCGCGGGGCTTGTTTTTTTCAGAGGCCCACAGGAGCCGTTGGAAGAGGAGGAGGAGGGGGAGGAGCGACACCTGATCGGTAAGCTTCAAAATCCAGCGCGGGGCTTGTGATTTTACCCAAATCCATAACATTCCATTTGGAGAAGTGGGTTTTTTTGAGGAAGCCGCTGATTGGTGGGAAGTGGACCAGGGTAAGCAGCTGATTGGCAGTCAGATCCCAGCAGTTTGTTGTGTACTTTATATTGTATCCTGTGTAAGGGGGGCAGTATGAAGGCCAGGGCAGTGTACTGTTCTGGATGTCAGATGTGGGAGGTCAGGGAATCTGATAGCCCTCCAGACGTCCACATCTGCGCAGGTGTGTTGAGATGGGGCTCTTAAAGGACTGTGTTAGGAACCTGGAGCAGCAGCTCGATGACCTCCGTCTCCTCAGGGAGAGTCACTCCCAGACCACAGGAGGCAGACAAGTGGGTCACGGTTAGGAAGGGCAAGGGGCAGAGGCAGGGGCTAGAGAGTACCCCTGTGACTGTACACCTGGAAAATAGGTACTCAGGTTTGAGCACGATTGGAGGGGACAGCCTAGCTGGGGGCACCAACAGCGGCCGGGCCTCCGGCACAGAGACCGGCCCTGATGCTCAGAAGGGTAGCAAAAAGAGGAGGGCAATTGTAATAGGGGACTCTATAGTTAGGGGGGGATCGGATAGGCGATTCTGTAGTACGCAGTCGGGAGACCCGGATGGTAGTTTGCCTCCCTGGTGCCAGGGTTCGCATGTGTCAGAACGTGTACAAAAGATTCTGATAAGAGGGAGAGGAGCCTGATGTTGTGGTACACATAGGTACCAATGACATAGGCAGAAAAAGTGATGATGGTCCTGAAGGGGAGAATTTAGGAGTTGGGGGGAAAGTTAAGGAGAAGGACCAAAAGGGTAACGATTTCAGAATTACTGCCTGTGCCGCGTGACAGTGAGAGTAGGAATGAAATGAGAGTGGAGGATAAATGCGTGCTGAGGACTGGTGCAGTGGGCAGGGATTCAAGTTTCTTGATCACTGGGACCTCTTTTAAGGAAGCGCAGGGGGGGGGGGGATCTGTACACAAAGGACGGTTGCACTTGAGCCCGAGGGGGACCAATATCCTGGCAGGGAGATTGCAAAGGCTACTGGGGAGACTTTAAACTAGAAAGGCTGGGGGGAGGGACTCGGTAGAGGGGGCTAGGGTCAGGGTGTGGGGCAAGAGGCAGAGAAGGGAAGCACTCGGATCCAAAATGTAGGCGGAGAAAGATGAAAAAGATAATAGACAGAGAACAAGGGATGGTGGGTTTCTAAAATGTGTATATTTTAATGCGAGGAGCATTGTAAGTAAGGTGGACGAACTTAGAGCCTGGATTGACACCTGGAAATATGATGTTGTGGCAATCAGTGAAACATGGTTGCAGGAGGGCTGTGATTGGAAACTAAATATTCCAGGATTTTTCGTTGCTTCAGTGTGAAGGAATTGGAGGGACCACAGAGGTGGGGGAGGAGGTGGTTGCATTGCTTGTCAAGAAGATATTACAGCAGTGCTTTGGCAGGATAGATTAGAGGGCTCGTCTAGGGAGGCTTTTGGGTGGAACTGAGAAGTGGGAACGTGTAGCAACACTTTTAGGGGTGTATTATAGACCGCCAAATGGGGGAGCGTGAATTGGAAGAGCAAATATGTAAGGAGATAGCAGATATTAGTATTAAGCACAAGGTAGTGATTGTGGGGAGATTTTCAATTTTCCAAAATAGACTGGGAAACACATTCTGTAAATGGGCTGGTTGGTTTGGAGTTTGTAAATGTGTGCAGGATAGTTTTTGCAGCAGTACATAGAGGTATCGACCAGAGAAGGGCAGTGCTGGACCTCCTGTTAGGAAATGAGGCAGGTCCGGTGACGGAGGTATGCGTTGGTGAGCACTTCGGGACCAGTGATCACAATACCATTAGTTCAATATAATTATGGAGAGAGTCAGAACTGGACTAGGGTGGAGATTTTTGATTGGAGAAAGGCTAACTTTGGAGGGGAATGCATAAGGATTTTAAAGGAGTGAATTGGGACACTTTGTTTCATGGGAAGGATGTAGAAGTGAAATGGAGGGACATTTAAAGGGGAAATTTTGTTTAAAGAGTACAGAATCTTATATGTCCTGTTAGGTGAAAGGAAATAGTAAAAATTGGAAAGGAGCCATGGTTTTCAAGGTTATTGGACACTTGTTTCGAAAAAAGAGAGATTATCTACAATAATTATAGGAGGCATGGAGTAAATGAGTGCTAGAGGAGTATAAAGAATTGTAAAAAGATCTTGAAGAAAGAATTAGGAAGGCTAAAAGAAGATATGAGGTTGCTTTGGCAAGAAAGGTGAAAGTAAACCCAAAGGGTTTCTACAGCTATATGTAATAGAAAAGGATAACGAGGGATATAAATTGGACCACATTTTTAGAGAACCAGAATGGACAGCTATCTGCAGAGCCAAAAGAAAAATGGGGGAGATATTGAACAATTGCTTTTCTTCGTATTCACAAGGAGAAGGATATTGAACTCGGTGAGTTAAGGGGAAAAAGTAGAGTAGCTATGGAAACTATGAGATTCAAAGAGGAGGAAGTACTGACACTTTTGAAAAATATAAAAGTGGATAAGTCTCAGGTCCTGACAGGATATTCCCTAGGACATTGAGGGGAGTTTAGTGTAGAAATAGCAGGTGGAGCTATGACAGAAATATTTCAAATGTCATTAGAAACGGGAATTAGTGCCGGGAGGATTGGCGTACTCACGCAATGTTGTTCCATTGTTTAAAAAGGGTTCAAAGAATAAAACCTAGCAATTATAGACCTTATTTTAGTTTGACGTCAGTGGTGGGCAAATTAATGGAAAGGAGATACTTAGAGATAGTTTTATATAAGCATCTGGATAAACAGGGTCTGATCAGGAACAGTCAATATGGATTTGTGCCTGGATGGAAGGTCATGTTTGACAAACCTTCTTGAATTTTTTGAAGCGGTAACTAGGGAAATTGATGAGGGTTAAAGCAGTGGATGTTGTCTCTATGGTTTTCAGTAAGGCCTTTGACATGGGTTCCCCATGGAGGTTGGTTTTAAGAAGGTTCATCTTTGTGGTGTTAATGGGCGGCGGAGTAGAGTAGCTAGATGGTTGATACATCAGTGGCTAATGGGAGATGTCAGAGAGTAATGGTGGATGGCTGTTTGTCAGGTTGGAAGCCAGTGACCAGTGGGGTGCCTCAGGGATCTGTGTTGGGTCCCACTGTTGTTTGGGGTCATGTACAGCATTGATCTGGTTGATGGATGATTGGTGGAAAATTGGATAAGTTAAGTATGCAGATGATAATAAGATAGGTGGTGTTGTGGATAATGAAGTAGATTTTTTCAAAGTCTACAGAGAGATTTGGGCCATTTGGAAAAGTGGGCTGAAAGATGGCAGATGGAGTTTTAATGCTGATAAGTGTGAAGTGCTACATCTTGCAGGGACATAAATCAAAATAGGACGTAATGGTAAATGGTAGGGAATTGAGGATTCCTGTGGAACAGAGGGATCTAGGAATAACTATGTGCATAGTTCCCTGAAGGTGGAAAATCGCATTAGATAGGGTGGTAAAGAAAGGCCTTTGGTGTGCTGAGGCCTTTATAAATCAGAGCATTGAATATAGGAGTAGGGAAGTAAGTGTTAAAATTGTACAAGGCATTGTGTAAGGACCATTCTGCAGTATGGTGTACAATTTTGGTCGCCTAGTTATAGGAAGGATGTCAATAAACCAAATGAGAAGTGAGTACATGGAGGAGATTTACTAGAATGTTGCCAGGGTTCCAGCAACTATGTTACAGAGGAAGGTTGACAAGTTAGTCTTGATTCTTTGGATCGGCAGAAGGTTAAGGGGGGTGGATTTGATTGAGGTCTTTAAAATGATGAAAGGGATAGACAGAGTTGAGAGGGGATACGTTTTTCACATTGAGGTTGGGGAAGAATTCCAAACAATAAGAGGGCATGACATGAGAATTTAAGGGACAGAGGTTCGGGTAACGTGAGGGGGAACTTCTTTACTCAGAGGGTGGTGGCTGTGTGGAATCAGCTTTACCAGCAGAAGTGGTGGAGGCAGGATCGATTTTAACATTTAAGAGTAAAGTGGATAGGTATATGGACGTGAAGGGAATGGAGGGGTATGGTCTGAGTGCAGGTAGATGGGACTAGGGGAAAACAAATGGTCGGCACGGACTGGAAGGGCCGAGAGGGCCTATTTCCGTGCTGTAATTGTTATATGGTCATATGGTTATTTGTGTTAGGAAGAGGAACGAGACAGGGATGTTGTCTTAGCCCTACCCTATTTGCTATATATATTGAACCATTGGCTCAAGCGATTCGTCAAGATAGGGAACTGAGGGAGTAACTATAAGAGACGGAGAATATAAAATTGGCCTTTCGCAGATGATGTAATGATGGGGTCATCTCACGGAAGTAAACACCTCATTTCCAAGGATGATGGGGATCATAGATAAATTTAATTTTTATGCAGAATATAAAGTGATTTATATTTCAAAACCTCAAATCCTCCTATTTAATTGTCCTCCAGAAGAAATCAAACAGGATTATAATATTAAATGGGATTCAAAATCAATCAAATACCTAGGGTACATATAAAACAAAATTATATCAATGATGTATGGGCCAATTATAATCACATCAACCAAAACATAAGAAAAAGGATTGCTATAGAAAGTTAGGTCCAACTACCAATGGATTTTAGTAGTAAGATAAATGTGGTGGAATAAATGAATATTTTGTCAATTGTACTTGTTTCAATCTCTGCAAATAGAGTTTGGTACCATGTAAACAATTCACGGGGAATAGGATAAATTAATATCTAGATATTATTTGGGGAGGAAAGAAGGCCAGAATTCGATACACTACACTTACAGTTGCCAAAGGACAAAGGTGGAATGCATTTCCATAATTTTTAGGATATATTTCTATGCAGCCCACTTCGACCACTAATTAATTGGTGTGAGGACAGCTGATAGACTTAGGTGGAAAGAGATTGAGACATATATCCCTGACTTCCACATCCAAATACTTTTGGGAGAAAAAGTGGCTTCCTGGACATATTCAGGAGTATAAATCAATCAATACGATATTTACTTTAGAAACCTGTTCATTCTTTACTCAGACAAAACTTAAACTGAATAAACAACAAAAAGTTTTAAGATGGATAGCTTTGGATAATGAATTTAAACCAGGGATGTTTGACTCAACATTTAAAGAGTGGATGAAGAAAGGAATGACTGCATTTTGTACTGTTATTGAAAATGGAGACCTGAGAGGTTTTCAAGATTTGAAGGATAGATTTGCACTTCGGAACAACGACTTGTTTAGATACCTCCAACTGAGAGATTATTACAATAAAAAGGTAAAAGGGAGGCACTAAGGCACTTGAAGAAAAGAATCCAGTGATAGAAGTGATAGAGCGTATCATCAAAAAACATTAAGGATTATTTCTAAACTTTATCATAGTTTAATGGAATGTCAAGCTAAAACTACATTTTATGTAAAATTTAAGTGGGAAAAGGAATTGAACATTACAATCTCAGAAGAAGAATGGCATCATATGTGTGTAACACTACAGACATCCACCAATTCACTAAATTGGAGAGAATTTAATTGGAAAAATTTGATTAGTTTCTTTATTACGCCTAACATAAAAAGCAAGCAAATTCTACTGCAGCAAACATGCTAGAGGCAATGTGGTCAAACAGACGCAAACCATGCACATATCTTCTGGAGCTGCCCAAAAATAGAACCATTTGGGACAGAGTGAATTCAGAATTAATGGAGGTATTTAGGATATTATAGTCTGCAAGAGAGTGTAATTCATTTTATACCTTATAACCACAGTGGTGCTGAAGGAAGACCATTACTTGGTTAAAATCTACTCACATGCTGGCAGAAAGTCCATTACAAGAAACTGGCTTGCAGCAGACACATCCCCCAGAGTTAGATAATGGTTAGAATGTACAGGAAATATTTGTCATGGAGAAAATGACATATTCTCCAAGAGTGAAAGAAGATGAGTTTAACAGAAAATGGGAAAAATGGATTAGGTATAGAAATAAAGACATCAACACTGTATAATTTTACAGACAATAATGTAAGTTATTGGAAAATGTTTTAATATGAAAATAGTTCTGTATACTGCATCATTAATTGTAAACTGAACCCCCCGCTACACTGTTGTACATTTCATTGTAATGTTGTACGTTTCGTTGTTATATTTGTGTTTTATTTGTGTATACATAAAAGCAATAAAAACTAAAGTGGAACAAAAAAATGATCTCTATCTGCAGCCAGCGCTTCTTTCGTGTGGCGTGCACAGCCTAAAGTTGTTGGACAACTTGTTCGATTTGATCTTCTGTTTGTGCACGTCGAGTTGATTGCATTAGTCGAAGCAGGGCGGACCACGTGAAGGTTGCAATCTTCCACCCCACTGCACTTTTGATTGGTGGCATCTATCAATACACTGCCCCAAATTCCAATTTGTAAGAACTACTTAAAGCCAGCCTCTAAAGTTTAAAGGGGAGGTATAACATGGGTGCCTGAGGTATTGATATCACTCTTAATTTGATAGTGCTATTAAAAACAACAAATTCTGACCATGAAGGAGTGCGACCACACTAGGACATCTAAAGAAGTTAAATCCACTTGAGGGGCAATATGTAACAAAGAGTTATTGTCTCAGGATAGAGAGCAGTCCTGAGCTATCATCTACCTCATTGGAGACCTTCGAACTATCCTTGATCAGACTTTACTGGACTTTATCTTTCATAAAATATTATTCATGTTATTCCCGTTACCATGTATCTGAACACTGTGACTGGCTTGATTGTAATCATGTATTGCCTTTCTGCTGACTGGATAGCATGCAACAAAAGCTTTTCGCTGTACCTTGCTACAGATGACAATAAACTAAACTCAAACTCCGATAATTTCTATTCTCAGAAAATCTTTTTCTTTCTCTACCCTATCGAAGTTGTGGAGCCGGTGTCATGTATATTGTCAGAAAATGTTGGAAACACTCAGCAGATCAGTCAGCATCTGATGAAGGAGAAAATGTTAACAATCCAGACCTGAACCCTTACGCAGAACCAGGAAAGTGAAAAAACAAGTTAATTTTCAGCAGCAGGCAAGGTGGGAGATGGATAGGTTGAAGGAAGAGAATATATTATGAATGTTATTCCTGTTTTGTTTCTGTCTCAGAAGTGGCCAATTCTTCCTGCCATCATTTGGCCCAGTTTCTTTTCTACTAGTGTAGTCTGACCTGCGAGACATGTCCCACAGCCTTGCCATTAGCAACACATTACATAAACTGAGAAGAATAATTTGATTCTAATTGCTATTCTAATTGCTTCATTAATTCATTTGGTTTCATCATTTTGGAGGTATTGAGCAAAACATAAAGTGATGGAGGAACTCTGCAGGTCAGGCAGCATCTAGGGAGAGGATTAACATTTGACATCTTGGGTTGGGACTCTTCTTCAGACTGCATGGTGCTGCCTCCTGCACTCTTGCAGAACGCTTTGATTTCATCAGCTTTATACGTTTGATAAAGTGTCCCACCCTGAAATGTCACCTGTCTATCGCCTATAATTTCTTGTCCCATGCAGCTAGTTTCCTACAACCTCCATGTTTTTACTCTCACATGGAGGAAGTGCATTCTTCTATTTGAGAAGATAACTATTGGGATAGTATTTGAAATTTCTCATTAAAAAAATCAGATTTTATTCAGAAGAACCTTTGTCTCTCCAATTATATGCCCCAAATCACTATAAGTGACATTGGGTCCTAAATCAGATATACCTAGTATCGAGGATGTAGGGGCAGGAATTCTTCCTTTACAATACTGTTATATAATCAATTGCAGCGGATCGAAGTAGAATGCATTGTGGATGTTTTGTCCTGCCTGTTGCATGAGAACTCTATCAATGGAAGTGCATCAGTGATCAGTAACTGCAGCTGCAATTGAACGCAAGACATAGAAGATCCAATGTTGAAAAAAAGTATGTAAAAAGATGTTGAAAGCATGGACAAAAGTTGACCATTATGTAGACGAGAAACTGAAACCATTGCACAATTGTTACAATGAGTGATCAGGTGAACAGGAATGGAACAAGTGGGGTCAAGGAATAGTAATATCAATTAATAGAAAAAGCAATTGGTGTCAAGGCAGATTTCTTTGTTGAATATTAATAAGCTGGATTTTTTAAACAAATTGTCATGTGATTTTATTCTGAAGTCAAAGAAAGAGTCAATATGAAAGCAATTGCAACAAGATGGGTTTATTGGCCATGTCTGGAAGGTGTCTTTGAAACGTTGTTAAGCAAATTCATCATGTGCCAAATTTGCAGTAAAGCGGCTGTCCCACTGCGGCAACCTAATACGCGAGTTTAGAAGATTTTAGGAGAGTTTGAAAAAATGTCATGTTGAAGACCTCCTTCAACCATGTAGAAGATCTCCTTCGATTATGTTGAAGACTAGCTTCGGCTAGCTTCCGGAAAATTGGACTCCGAATAGTGGAGAGTGAAGATGACCTCCTTCGACCTCCCGTCGACCTCCCTTTGACTATGTTGAAGATTATCTACGACTACCTTCGACTGCCCTCGATTACCTTCAACTGCCCTCGATTACCTACGAATAACATGCCGACCTACTATGGCCTACTTCGACTAAACCTACGAGGAAAAAAAGTAACGATTTTTTCCATGGCAACCTTTTTTACTCGTGGGCATTTTTCAACATGTTGAAAAACACGCCGCGTCCTAGCTGAGGCCTCGAGTATGCGGGGACTACCTTCAAGCATGAAGGAGAGTTACAAAGACCTCCTAGGACTTTGTGTCGACCATGCTGCGAGTTTGAGTCGAGGGCAAACTTGCCAGAACTCGCGGAATAGGTCGCCGCAGTGGGACAGCCCCTTAACTAGCCACCAAAAGCATCTTTCAAATCATTTCATGTCCTACTAGATTTGATCAGAAAGTGCAAGTAGAAGTTTATAAAAAATATATTAAAATCTCAGTATAAAACATCAGCTACGTAATTTCTTGCTGAGTACAGAATTCTGCTCACCACCATAGGATATACTCTCATGGAACTCTTGTTCTTGAGAGAACACACTTGACCCTTGTTCAAGATTAAGAACACACTTGACGGTTGTTGAACTAGACATAGGACTGAGAATTGAGCTGAATCAGTTGAATCTAAGACATCAGGTCACTAATGGCCAGACAACACAAATGTGCATTTTCACATCAAATGCACATAAATGATAATAAGAAACACATTAATGGATTTGGAATCAAGATAGTTTGGTTGAAATTGATGACAAAATGCAAAGTATTTAAGCAGATCAAATGATGTCTGCTAGATTGAACCAAATAGGCATAGTGAAACTGGGCTGAATGTAGATTTTCAGAAAGTGAAAATCCAATTCCACCCACGTCTGTCAAAGAAACAGGACCTTCTTTGAGTTAAGATTCAGAGTCAAAGAGTTCAAAAGTGGATACAACTCTGGAGAGATCAGGCAAATATTCAACATCAGTAAGCTAGACTAAAGTTATAGTTATTAAGTATTAATATGACACCTGTATTTAATTGTCACTTTACAAAAGGGAGGGCATAGGGTAAATTAAACACAGAACATACAACTTTCTTGGTATGAGTCAGTTTATACTGTAATCCTATTGAACAGCAAAGGCACGTGACGTGCCTACTTTGCAAACAATCTAACAGTTTCACCGACATTGAGTTTGCCCTCAGAGCATTGTGTCTGAACATATAAATAATCGGTGTGCTGTCTTGTACATAAACCTCTACTTGAATTTATGTTCTATGTCTCAGTGCATTCTGTGGATATAACAATTTCCCATATTTTTCCCCTGTTCAGGCAATGATAATTTGGCTTTCAAATACACCACCGGGTGGCGCCAGCAATGCCTGCCTCACCAACAGTCTGTCTGTCTCTTTCTTCCTCATTGTTTTTTTAGTATGTGTTAAAGTGTTCTTTAGCATGTTTTATGTGGGGGGTGGGGTGGGGATTGGGGGAAACTGTTTCTAATCTCTTACCTCGACAGAGATGCAATTTTATTCTGTATCATATCTCCATCCGCACTGCGGCCTAACATCGAGGAGTTGGCGGCCTTTGCTGGAGACCGACCGGAAACTCCACCACGGGAGCCTGTGGACTTACCATCACGGAGCTCGCGATCCCTTTGACAGGGATCGACTTCAGAGCTCTACCGAGGGTGCCTCCGGACTTTAACATCATGGAGCCCGCAGTCTCTGGTCAGTGACCGACTTCGAGAACTCCAAGCTGCAGGAGTTTCGACCACCCCGATGCGGGAGCTTCGATCGCCCCGACATGAGGGCTTCGACCGCCGGCTGCGGGAGCTTCGATCACCCTGATGGATGGTTCGACTGCCCCGACCGCGGGAGAAGATTGAGGGAAGAAGATTGAACTTTGATTGCTTTCTTTCACAGTGAGGAATGTGGGGAGTCTGCTGTGGTGGATTTTTATGTTAACTTTTAAAGTTGTGTGTCTTGTTGCTTTTTTTGGTATGGCTGTATGGTAATTTGCAGATCACTCTACCTTAATTCGGACATGTGGCAATAAAAGACCTTTGAAACCTCTGAAACCTTTGAAATACCCTGAGTTGGTCTCTCCCTATCAAAAAATGGCTACTCTTATTGTCACTCACAATTCCTTCAATATAGATGAGATTGTGTCAGGGGTCTCAAGTATTTCCTCTCCAATCTTCCTCAGAATCTATAGATACAGTATATCCTGTCGGCCCCTGGTGCTTTACTTTTCTTTAGGCCAGGAATTTATCTGGTTTAGTTTAGTTTAGTTTAGTTTAGTTTAGTTTAGTTTAGTTTATAGATACAGCACAGAGACAGTGATACCCCTTTCCTACACACACACTGGGGACAATTTTACATTTATACCAAGCCAATTGACCTACAAACCTGTACATCTTTGGAGTGTGGGAAGAAACTGATGATCTGCCGATATTGTGACATCAGAGGCAGACACCAAGCTCCTTGGTCTTGCAAACGTTGAGAGCTAGATTGTTGTTCTGGAATCATTTAATCAAATTATTAATATCCCTCCAATACTGTGACATGGTTAGCTGTTATTCGTCCTACCACAATGGTATCGTTGGTTAATTTAAATGAAGTGTTGGTGCTGGGTATGGCTGCACAGTCATGGGTACAGAGAGAATAGAGCAGGAGACTGAGCACACAACCTTGAGGCTTGTTGGAAATCAAGGAGGAAGTGTTGTTGCCAATTTGTATGATTATGGTCTGTCTATGAGTAAGTTGAAGATCCAATTGCATATGAATGATTTGAGTCCCAGTTCTCTGAGTTTGATGACAAGTCTGGAGGGGATGATGGTGTTGAATACTGAACAGTGGTTGATGAACAACTGTCTGACATGTGTCCTAAGTGATGTGGTGCAGAGTGGAGAGTGGAGATCACATTCCTTGTTGATATTTTGTGGTGGTAGGTGAATTGTAGCAGATGCAGGATCTTAGTGAGGCAGGAGTTGATATGCATCATAACCAGCCTCTCAAAGCACTTTATCACCATGGAAGTCAGGTCATCGGTTGGGAATCATTGAGGCATGTCATCTTCCACTTCTTGGAAACCAATATTATGGATGTCCTTTTACTGAGAGGTCCACAAAATCTCTAGCCAGTTAGTCCACGCAGGTTTAGAAAATGCGGCTATATACCATTGAGGAAGGATGCTTTCCAAGGGTTCACTCTCGTGAGGGATCTTCTGACATGGCCTCTGGTTACAATGTCACTGTGGTTATGAGGACCAGGCAAGATACATTGATGTTCTCCCTTTTGAAGTGAGCAGAGAAGGCATTGAGGTCATCTGGAAGTGAGACATTGCTGCCACTTGAGTTACTACTTGGTTTCACCTCTGAAGCCTGAAGAAGTCTCGACCCAAAACGTCACCTATTCCTTCTCTCCAGAGATGCTGTCTGTCCCACTGACTTACTCCAACATTATGTGTCTACCTTTGGTTTAAACCAGCATCTGCAGTTCCTTCCTACATGCTTGGTGTCACCTGGTAGGAAATGATGGCATGGAAGCCGAAAGTCCATCTCATTCACCAGTTTAGATTGGGTGTCTCTTTGCTTTTCTAATGGGCTTAAGCCTGGACTTCTTATGTGAACCTGTATCACCAGATTTGAATGCCTGAGATCTGCTCCTCGGTAGATTGCCGACCTACAGGTTCTTCCAAGGTTGCTGGTTAGGCAGCACGTGGATGGCCTTAGTGGGAACACACTCCTCCACATATTTCCTTATGAAGTTGATCACAACTGTGGTATTCTGTGGCCAAGAACCTGAACAGTCCCCAGTCTACCGATGTCAAGCAGTCGTGAACTCATTCCTCTACCTCCCCTGGCCAGCACCGTGCAGTCCTCACCGCTGGGGTGCGATCTTCAGTCACTGCCTTTAAGCAGGAAAAAGGAACATAGGCAGGGATCTTTGGTGGTGCAGTAGCAATGGCAATGACCCTCTGGTTCAGTGGGAAACATTCTGATGGTAGCGAGGAAGTGACTTATTTTAATTAGCCTTGTTGATGACAGCGGCAATGATGGGTAAAGTGTCATGTTAGGTCGTCTGGTGTTTGTTAACCACGGCGTGCAGCTCCTCCAGTGCCAGCCGTAACCCTGCCTGGGGGAAGATGTAGAGCGCAATCATGATGATGTTCCAGGTACGGTCAACAGGAGTTGGACATAACCATGATGTGTGATTGCCAGTGTGAGTTTACCATGAGTGCAGTTTTCCATGAGTCCCTTTTCCCAATGATACCCTTTGGTCCATGCAATGGATTGAGAAACATTTGCGACGATGGCCATATTTCCAGGCAAAGTGGAGGCCAAGCTGGCATTCTAGGTACTACACGCAGTTTTTTGTAAGCCGCAGGGTTGAGGACTCCCCTATTGTCAGGTGATTGTAATGGTGCTAATGTATTTAAATGGACTAGCAGCGTGTCTGTAACTGCACTGATTTGTGCTGTTTCTCTTAAGAAGTTTAAAACGGTTATATCTAATGTTTAGAGAAACAGCGTGAAAACAGGCCCTTTGGCTCACTGAGTGCACACCGTTCAGCAATCACCCCTCACACTAGATTTATCCTACACACACTGGGGACAATTTACACTTTTACCAAGCCAATTAGCCTATAAACCTGTACATCTTTTGGGGGCAAACCTTGGCAGGAAACTGGAGCAGACAGCATCCGTAGTCAGGAATGAAACTGGGTCTCAGGGTGCTATAAGGCAGCAACTCTACCGCTGCACCACCATTCCACCCATTATCTTGACCTGTTCTACTGCTGGAAAAATGTCATCATATTCCAATGATTTTTTTCAGGATCATCAGAAGACTGTGGGACTCCATGGTGAAAACAAAGGCATTCTTTACAAAATCAGAAATATAGAAAATAGGTGCAGGAGTAGGCCATTCGGCCTTTCGAGTCTGCAATGCCATTCAATATGATCATGGCTGATCATTCAACTCAGTATCCTGTACCTGCCTTCTCTCCATATCCCCTGATCCCTTTAGCCACAAGGGCCACATCTAACTCCCTCTTAAATATAGCCAATGAACTGGCCTCAACTACCTTCTGTGGCAGAGAATTCCAGAGACTCACCACTCTCTGTGTGAAAAATGTTTTCCTCATCTGGGTCCTAATTCCCCCTTATCCTTAAACTGTGACCCCTTGTTCTGGACCTCTCCAATATCAGGAACTATCTTCTTGCATATAGCCTGTCCAACCCCTTAAGAATTTTGTAAATTTCTATAAGATCCCCCCTCAATCTTCTAAATTCTAGCGAGTACAAGCCAAGTCTATCCAGTCTTTCGTCATATGAAAGTCCTGACATCCCAGGAATCAGTCAGGTGAACAATCTCTGTACCCCCTCTATGGCAAGAATGTCTTTCCTCAGATTTGGAGACCAAAACTGCATGCAATACTTCAGGCGTGGTCTCACCAAAACCCTGTACAACTGCAGTAGAACCTCCCTGCTCCTATACTCAAATCGGGCCTCCTGCCAAGGAGAGATGGTTCCATTGTGGACAATTCAACAATAGCTCAGGTAAATTTCGCCCATTCAACCTGTTGTTTAGCAGGCCGCATCCTTCACTTTCTTTCATTTCAGTCTCGTGCCAACACTTCAGTGTGCAGACGTACTTAAACCTTGCAGTGGTACAAGGTTCAAATGTGGGTTACGTGCCAATGGTCTCGAAGTAACATGTCCCATGGCTTCGATGGGTGAGCAGGTAACAAGTACACTAGATCCTCATACAACTTAACATGTATACGTCCTAAGTGCATTCAAACCTAATGTGTAGAGCAGACAAAAACATGTATTACATAACAAAAACCTCCATCAGCTTTACTTTTTTACCTGGCATTTTCCTTATTCCTTGATTTTCTAAACTATGCCTTAATTCTTTCTGATGTTTAAGTTTGCCATACTGATATTTTTTATTTCTGGTTAGGTTGTAAATCTTATACAGAAGCCATCCAAATTTATAACCTGAGCCTTGAAATTCATTGGCCTGGAAATTCTATCATAGCACAATCTTCATGAGCACTGCCTGATGTGATTTAGCTGAAGAAAGATTGTTGTTAAAGTAAAATGTGGGCTTACTGTGAATCACAAGGTCTGCAGCTTTCCTTCCTGATCTGTCGCATTACTGCACAGTGGAGCCCAGGCATGTTCAACACTGTTCCAATGAAGGGTCCTCTACCTGAAATGTTAAATAGTTTCTCTTTCCAAAAATGCTGCTTGACTGGCCTGGTTTGGTTTAGTTTAGTTTAATTTGAGATAAAGCACGGAAACAGGCCCTTCGGCCAACTGTGTCCATGCCAACCATGATCCCTGCACATTACCACTATCCTACACCCACTAGGGAAAATTTACAATTTTACCGAGCAAATTAACCTACAAACCTGTACGTCTTTGGAATGTGGGAGGGACCTGGAGCACCCAGAGAAAATCCACGCAGGTCATGGGGAGAAAGTACAAACTCCATATAGACAGCAGCCATAGTCAGGATTGAACCTGGGTCTCTGGCGCTGTATGGCAAGCAACTCAGCCTCCTCAGCATTTTTGTTTATGATCCCCAACACATGCCTGGGGATCACTTCCCGGATGCATGCCTGACCTACAGATGGTGCAAAAGGCGAAAATGTCTTTCACAGGGCTTGCAAAACCTAGTTTATTGACAAACAAACATGTTTTAGAAAGGTAGTCTGTGACAAGCTCTTCCACAAATGCACAACTTTGAAGTCCTGGTGTTGCAGGGGTATCAGTCTACACAATCACCGAGCGCATACTTAATACAAAATGCCCGTGAATTATTTTGTTGAAAGAACCAAATATTAGAAGATGGCAGAATATCTTTAATATAAGCACAGAGACTTGTTCCAGTCGTGATTTTGAATCTTAACACAATAAAGGGCCAGCTTCACATTTATTTGAGAATATTGGGTCTGTTAATTTCCTAAAACAGATTCTCTTGATAACACCACTGCACAGTTATTCTCCCTCACTCATCTTTCAGCTGGTGGTTTGCCATTTCCTATGTGATATTATTTTCTTATGGTTATTAACCTTTCAGCACATTTTTTATATACAGAAAAAAACAGGCAATCCCATCATAATGTGGCCACTGAACTCTTCCCTATGTAAGTTTATTTTAATTTATTATTATTTTCACGTGTACCAAAATACAGAGAACAAGTCCTGGTAATATGATAACTACACATGTCCTCTCCAGTTTGCTCAGTCCATCTGTCACATGGTGTCACCACAGAAGACTGTGAGAGCTCAAAACTAAAATTTCAAAGAATTGCAAGCTAGAAATTGAGCAGAATCAGTTTCCAACCCATATTCCTCGCAACAACTGTTTCTTATATTAATTATGCTAAACTCATAAAAGTCAGTCGGACTTTTATTAATTACTAGACTAAGTGGGACCCGTTGGTTCCATGTTCACATGGGAGGGCTGGTCCCCCAGCGCAATATCCCACCACTCCACCAATTCCAATATTGGTGGCCAGTGGGGGGGGGGGGGATCTTTCTGGAGCACTAGTATGGGTGTTGTGGACCAAAGGGACTGGTTTCCAGAGGGCTAGTATGGGCTGATTGGATTCTTGGGCTGGCAGCTCAGTCACTCAGGCCTGATGGGCTGACCGCTTGGTCACTCAGGCCCGGTGGGCTTATAGCTCGGTCACTCAGGCCTGGTGGGCTGGACGCTCGATCACTCAGGCCTGGTGGGCTGGTAGCTCACTCAGGCCTGGTGGGCTGGCAGCTCGGTCACTCAGGCCTGATGGCTGGCAGCTCGGTCACTCAGGCCTGATGGCTGGCAGCTCGGTCACTCAGGCCTGAAAGGCTGGCAGTTCAGTCACTCAGGCCTGGTGGGCTGACAGCTCAGTCACTCAGGCCTGGTGGGTTGACAGCTCAGTCACTCAGGCCCAGTGGGCTGGCAATTCAGTCACTCAGGCCTGGTGGGCTGCCAGCTTGGTCATTCAGGCTTGGTGGGCTGGCAGCTCCATCACTCAGGCCTGGTGGGCTGGCAGCTTGGTCCCACAGGCCTGGTGGGCTGGCAGCTCAGTCACTCAGGCCCAGTGGGCTGGCAGCTCAGTCACTCAGGCCTGGTGGGCTGCCAGCTTGGTCATTCAGGCTTGGTGGGCTGGCAGCTCCATCACTCAGGCCTGGTGGGCTGGCAGCTTGGTCCCACAGGTCTGGTGGGCTGGCAGCTCGGTCACTCAGGCTTGGTGGGCTGGCAGCTCGGTTACTCAGGCCTGGTGGTCTGCAGGCTTGGTCATTCAGGCTCAGTGGGCTGGCAGCTCCATCACGCAGGCCTGGTGGGCTGCCAGCTCAGTCATCAGGCCTGGTGGGCTGGCAGTTCAGACACTCAGGCCTGGTGGGCTGGCAGCTCAGACTCTCAGGCCTGGTGGGCTGGCTCAGAATCTGCCGAAATTCTGCCCAAAACAGGTGAGAGACTCTGTGAGAGAGAAGGGGGAGAACATGGAGAATCAGTCGGACTTTTATTAATTACTAGACTAAGTGGGACCCGTTGGTTCCATGTTCACATGGGAGGGCTGGTCCCCCAGCGCAATATCCCACCACTCCACCAATTCCAATATTGGTGGCCAGTGGGGGGGGGGGGGATCTTTCTGGAGCACTAGTATGGGTGTTGTGGGCCAAAGGGACTGGTTTCCAGAGGGCTAGTATGGGCTGATTGGATTCTTGGGCTGGCAGCTCAGTCACTCAGGCCTGATGGGCTGACCGCTTGGTCACTCAGGCCCGGTGGGCTTATAGCTCGGTCACTCAGGCCTGGTGGGCTGGACGCTCGATCACTCAGGCCTGGTGGGCTGGTAGCTCACTCAGGCCTGGTGGGCTGGCAGCTCGGTCACTCAGGCCTGATGGCTGGCAGCTCGGTCACTCAGGCCTGATGGCTGGCAGCTCGGTCACTCAGGCCTGAAAGGCTGGCAGTTCAGTCACTCAGGCCTGGTGGGCTGACAGCTCAGTCACTCAGGCCTGGTGGGTTGACAGCTCTGTCACTCAGGCCCAGTGGGCTGGCAGCTCAGTCACTCAGGCCTGGTGGGCTGCCAGCTTGGTCATTCAGGCTTGGTGGGCTGGCAGCTCCATCACTCAGGCCTGGTGGGCTGGCAGCTTGGTCCCACAGGCCTGGTGGGCTGGCAGCTCAGTCACTCAGGCCCAGTGGGCTGGCAGCTCAGTCACTCAGGCCTGGTGGGCTGCCAGCTTGGTCATTCAGGCTTGGTGGGCTGGCAGCTCCATCACTCAGGCCTGGTGGGCTGGCAGCTTGGTCCCACAGGTCTGGTGGGCTGGCAGCTCGGTCACTCAGGCTTGGTGGGCTGGCAGCTCGGTCACTCAGGCCTGGTGGGCTGCCAGCTTGGTCATTCAGGCTCAGTGGGCTGGCAGCTCCATCACTCAGGCCTGGTGGGCTGTCAGCTCAGTCACTCAGGCCTGGTGGGCTGGCAGTTCAGACACTCAGGCCTGGTGGGCTGGCAGCTCAGACTCTCAGTCCTGGTGGGCTGACAGCTCAGAATCTGCCAGAAATTCTGCCCAAAACAGGTGAGAGACTCTGTGAGAGAGAAGGGGTAGAACATGGAGAATCAATTTTAGACAATTTTCATATTTTTCTGCAGATCACAGCAATGAAGGAGAAAAGTCTATCCTGGCCTGGATCTCACAGGGAGCCCATGAAGGGAGGGAGAAAAATACTGGAGTGAGGATTAATACTTGCAGGAGGCATACTTACGGATGGGCCGAAATGACTCCTCCTGGGCTAATACAGGCCTGATGAGCTGAAGGGGCTCTTAAAAAAAAAACTCAGTGAAAGGCACTTTTTCTGGACTTTTCCTGGCACAGGGTAGGCCAAACAGCTCATTGCATTTTCATTTCATTTCCATTTCCATTGCAGTTTCAAGCACAGGGCAGGCCAAACAGCTCATTGCATTTTCATTTCATTTCCATTTCTATTGCAGTTTGAAGCACAGCGCAGGCCAAACAGCTCATTGCACTTTCATTTATTTTATATTTCCATTGCAGTTTCAAGCACAGGGCAAGCTAAACAGCTCATTGTATTTTCATTTCATTTCCATTTCCATTGCAGTTTCAAGCACAGGCCAGGCCAAACAGCTCATTGCATGTTCAGTTCATTTCCATTTCCATTGCAGTTTCAAGCACTTTTTTTTTTTTTTTTTTTTTTTTTTTAAATGCTTTTATTTAAATCAACAAGTACAAAACATTAAAACAATCAGAAATGCTATATTTGGCATTTTACAAACAAAGTTTCAAATTAAAATATTATCATTTTTATCTATAATGCCTTCGACCTCCCTCGGTGACCAGCGTTCGCGGAAAGCCTCCACAGTCCCCGTGGACACCGCGTGTTCCCTCTTAGGAGGGCACGGACGTCGTCGACTCCCGCTGCCTGGACCCGCGAATGGCCATCTTGGCCAGGCCCAGGAGCAAACGACAGGGAGACCCCCTCCTCCCTCCGACCCTCCCCCCTCTGTGTTCCCAAAAATAAATAGTGTTGGACTAAAATGGAGCCAAAACACTGGGAGGCCAAACAGCTCATTGCATGTTCAGTTCATTTCCATTTCCATTGCAGTTTCAAGCACTGGGAGGCCAAACAGCTCATTGCATTTTGATATCATTTTAATTTCCATTGTAGTTTCAAGCACAGGGCTGGCCAAACATCTCATTACATTTTCATTTTAATTCCATTTCCATTGCAGTTTCAACCACAGGGCAGGCCAAACAGCCAATTGCATGTACATTTAATTTCCATTTCCATTGCAGTTTCAAGCACGGGGCAGGCCAAACAGCTCATTGCATTTTCATTTCATTTCCATTTCCATTGCAGTTTCAAGCACACGGCAGGCCAAACAGCTCATTGCATTTTCATATCACTTCCATTTCCATTGCGGTTTCAAGCGCAGGGCATGCCAAACAGCTCATTGCATTTTCATTTCATTTCCATTTCCATTGCAGTTTCAAGCACACGGCAGGCTAAACAACGCATTGCATTTTCATTTCATTTCCATTGCAGTTTTAAGAACAGGGCAGGCCAAACACCTAATTGAATTTTCATTTCATTTCCATTGCAGTTTCATGCACAGGGCAGGCCAACCAACTCATTTCATTTTCATTAACGGCTAACAAATCATTTATTGCAAGTAAATTGCAGACTCACATTTCAGTTGATTCACAGCTTAGGATAATAATAATAATAATAATAATAATAATAATAATAATAATAATAATAATAATAATAATAATAATAATAATAATAATAATAATAACAACAATATATTTTATTGGCATTACACATAAGTGCAACGAGATTTGGTTTGCAACCATCCAATGTCATATTTAAAACGACTAATAAAATTTAGGTTTAGATACCCCGAGAACAAGGTTTGTTTAAAGAACATTAGAACAGTAAAACAGTCAAAACCAAAACAGACTAAAGTGCATATGTGTCTGTGCTACGTGAGCATCCGTGGGAGACGGTCCATGGGGGTGGGGTGCACTCATCAGGGCCGGTTCAGAGCCGCTATAGCTCTGGGAATGAAGCTGTTCCTGAGTCTGGAAGTGCGGGCGTAGAAGGCCTTGTAGCGTCTGCTGGAAGGGAGTAGTTCGAACAGTCCATTACAACGGTGAGAGGAGTCTTTATGGATGCTGACGGCCTTCCTAAGGCACCGTGTGTGGTAGATGCCGTCCAAGGCTGGTAGCAGTGTCCCAATGATCTTTTGCGCTCTGTGGACGACGCGCTGAAGAGCACTCCTCTCCGCCTCTGTGCAGCTGAGATACCACACAGAGATGCCATACGTTAGTATGCTCTCTGTCGTGTAGCGGTAGAAGGTCGTCAGCAGCTGTTGGGGCAGACCAGTCCGTTTCAATGTTCTTAGGAAGAAGTCATTGCTGTGTCTTTTTGGCCAACGCAGCGGTGTTGGTGGACCATGTGAGGTCCTCTGAGATGTGAGTGCCCGGAAACTTAAAGCTGGACATTCTCTCCACACTGTCCCCGTAGATGGAGATTGGGGCGTATTCCCCATTCTGCGACCTCCTGAAGTCAATAATCAGCTCCTTGGTCTTGGAGGTGTTTAGTGACAAGTTGTTCCATGAGCACTAGTCCGCCAGGTTCTGCACCTCCGCTCTGTAGTTTGTTTCGTCACCGTTAGTGAACAGCCCGATCACCGTTGTGTCATCTGCAAACTGCGGATCACAGTTGTGGCCTCTCCCTCACGATCTTCCAGAGTGACTGACTCACATCCAGGCATCCAGGGTTTTATAGTCCTGCCCCCCCATCCCCCGAAAGGGGCATTAACTTCATCATGGTGATTGATAGGTGAGGACCAATCAGCTGATATCAAGATTTTTTAAACATTCATAACTTTTTTATTTTTCATCATTCGGAAAAATCCTCAGGGCTGCCTCAGCAGAAGAGGACTGTGAGTAAGATGGCCAAAAATCATAGCGTATAGGGTATCATTTTTTCTAAAATCAATATACAGCGCAGACAGGAAGTGGTCAATATGAGACTTTTAGTTATATAGAAGTTGTTGGCTTGCAAGCTGAGCAATCATCATCTCACATCATAAAGTTTAACAACACAGAAATAGACCCTTTGGTCAACTGGGTCTCCTCTAACCATCAAGCACCCTATCTACTCTTATTCATCTTTAATCCCATTTTATTCAATGATTCAATGACACTTTATTGTCATTTTGTAGAATTGTGAAATTGCCTGTTTAGCATACAATACACAAAATATGCAAAGAGTCGCCACGTAGAGGGCACTGACAAAGGTACAAAAGTATTCATTATATTGATGGTCCTCTTTGTTCTCGGTGGCCCACCCGCCGGGGCCTTCTTTGTTCTCTCGGTTGGCCACACCCCCACGGGGTATGGAGAGAAGGCAGGTACAGGATACTGAGTTGGATGATCAGCCATGATCATATTGAATGGCGGTGCAGGCTCGAAGGGCCGAATGGCCTGCTCCTGCACCTAATTTCTATGTCTCTATGTCAAGTCCTCCTTTGTTCTCGGCGGCCCCATCTCACGCCATAGGCCACTGAGAAAGTCACACATATTCATTATAGTCCTGATGGTCCTCTTTGTTGTCGGCGGGCCACCCGGCAGGTCCCTCTTTGGTCTCTCGATGGCCCCGTGCCCCATGCCAGGTCCCTCTTTGTTCTTTTGTGGCCTCATCTCCCCACACCAGGTCCTTCTTTGTCCTCGGCGGCACGTCCACAACTGACCCCCAGGACTCACGGGGTCCTCTCTTGGATGCCTCTTTATTCTTCCCACCTTCTGTCAACTCTCCTAAGATTCTATTACTCACCTACATACTGGAGTCAATCTGCAATGTGCAAATATTACCAATCCACACGTCCTTGGGAAGTGGGAGGAAAGCACAATGTCTGGAGGAAACCCACATGATCACAATGGGAATGCACGCGCACTACATGCAGACAACACCAGTAATCAGAATTGAGCCAAGTTGCTGGATTTCTGAGGAGGCAGCTCCATTAGCTGTGCCACTGTGCTAAGGTCCTGTGAATTACAATGATTAACATCTTTAAAACTACGCTTTCCGCCTTTTCTCTCCAAAACTTAAAAAAAAAGAAATCTGCATGTAATTTATTTGCTTTCCGCACACTTTAATGCTAGGGTTAGCAGTTAAAATGCTAAAGGTGATTAATTTTCAGTGAGAAGCAATGCTCCAGACTCAATGTGCAATTACATTCCAAAAGATGAGCATTCAGAAAGGAACCATTTCTACAGGGGGTAGCATAACAGCAAAAGACCATCTGCTGAGACAGGAAACAAGTAAAACCTGAACAGCTGATGGAAGCTGCAGGAGATACGAGGAAGGCAGTGACTACATCCCTTATCCCTTCATTCAACTGACAGGTTATTTGTTATTTTTGTGTGTGTTTTGAGAAAAAAAAGTGCGACAGATTCACACTAATTGTGAATGAACATTTACCATTAATAGCCTGAAAGTGCCGCTAAATCAATATACTCTATTCCCTTTAGGATTGATCGTTATTTTAACCTGCTTTATTTCCATATTAGAAGTTGTAAAGTTGGCAGATTACATTATTGCTCACAATGTGTTACTGATTCTTGCAGTGTTTTTGAGCAAAGCCATAGCAGTGGCAGGCAAACACTCAAGGAATGCAGGATTTTCGAGATGGGAGGAGATGAAAGCTAAGAAGGGCAAAATCTCAGAGAGAAATCACCAGTGATTAGAAGCTCATGTGGGTTCTGTTTGGACTATCCTTTTTTAACTGGAGAATGGTTTTTAATCTGGTGCCATAGATATATGGGGCAGTGACAGACAGTGAGAATCTTTTTCCAGAGTGAAAATGTCAGGCACCAAAGGGCATAGCTTTAAAAGGAGAGAGGCAACGTTTAAGGATATATAAGGAGGGAGTTTAATACAGATTGGTGGATGCCCGGAACGTGCTGCCAGGGGTGGTGGTTGAGGCAGAAATGTTAGTGGCATTTAAGAAGCTTTCGGAATGGCGCATGGATATGCAAAGGTTGGAACAATATGGATCATGTGCAGGCAGAGGACATTAATTTAACCTGGCATCATGTTTGGAATTAACCTTGTGCGCTGAAGGGCCTGTTCCTGTGTTGTACTGTTCTATGTTCTGTGATCATTTGAAGGAGGCTCTTTCCTTCCTGACATTTTAATAATGCCCCAGCTGCCCTTTTTCTTCACATAGCACCTCCCATGTAATGATGGTCCATGAAATGACTCTGTGATCCAGGGCCCCAATCTCTTCACACAGTCATATAGAAACCTGCACTTCTTTCAATTTACTGGCTGAATTTGTTATTAACAATATGGTCCCTCTTCAGGGGGGAGACCAAATACAAACCTTGGTAGACACCCCTTCAGTCCAGTCACTTGACAGTTAACAGCTGACAGTCATTTCTATTTGTAAATAGCTCATTCTAAAATACAGTTTTGTGTGTATCTTCAGCGTAAACCAGCATCTGCAGTGTCTTCCGACTCAGATAACTTGGAAGGCTGGTTGCATGTGGAATATATGGGGGTGGCTATGGAAGGGTCAGGGTTTTGGATGGGTTGGCTATCAGCAATCGTGGTCGGAGGGCCTGTGGACAATATTCAGGATTAGGGGTATTGGGTTTAGGGTTTGGGAATCAGTGATAAATAATGGGATTAGGTGGTTGGGCCTAGATTCTGTGCACAAGGTGGAGGAATGGGCGATGGTGAGGTAATTTGCAAAAGGAAAGTCAGTAAGTAAACACATTAACGGACAACTTCCCGAGTCAGATTCCTGGCCACTGCTCAGATTGGTCACTTTAAATTGTATAGATACAAGTGTAAGCATTCTGAGTGACAATATCAGCCAATCTTCAGATCAATTCTGATCTAATTGCATGCCATTATACACAAGAAGCTGGAAACAGAAGTTTTGATTCTGGAGTGGCAGTAGCATAAATTGAACAGTTTCATTTATTCTGGTAGATTTAATCCACTCTAGCACGAAGCTTGCTGGAGGTGAGATGCTGCATTATAGTAAGAATGAATGCCTCAGTTTATTTTCAACACTTCCATACTTCTTTGGCAATTAACATGTTTTATACTTGCTAGTTGTGCAATTCAAAATTGCTGAGTCCGATTCAAGTAAGTTATTTTCTTACTGGCTCTCCTTTTATTCCTCCACCACTCTCCATCAGAACATTTTAGACTTTAGACTTTAGAGGTACAGCATGGAAACAGGCCCTTCGGCCTTCTGAGTCCGTGCAGCCTAATAATTACCCGTACACCAGCATTATCTTACCCACAAGGAACAATTTACAATTTTTACTAAAGTCAATTAACCTACAAACCTGTACGTCTTTAGTGTGTGGGAGGAAACTAGAGCATCTGGAGAAAACCCAGAAGGTCACAGGGAGAACGTAAAACTCCGTTACAGACAGCACCCTTAATCAGGATCGAACCAGGGTCTCTGGTGCTGTAAGGCGGCAACTCTACCACTACAAAAATGGGAGTTTTGTAGAATGGGAATTCAACATTAAAATTAGATGCAAAGACTTACAAAGAATATCAACATTGTATTTACCTTTTATAGTTTTATAAATTAGTTGATTAACAATTGCCAGGTATTACATTATTAGACACAGTGGTTTGAAGAAATTATGGTGCCAGTCAAAATAAAACATAAACAGCAAAATGACAACGAAAGCTGACGGACTCTGGATAAATGTTGTTATCTCCTGACGTTAATTCAGCTCCATGACTATGTCACGTTTAGTAATCCCTCCAAGCTAATTATACTGGTGATAGAATCAGTACTGACTGTTTTGTACAAAACTATTTCAGAAAATGACAAGCAAGGATGGGAAATAAAGGGATGCTAAAGCAATAAAGATTCTTCCTTTACCTGATTGTGAAAGATGAACTTATTTCTTGAGCTGAAATAAAATTTATTACAACAGTGATTCATAATTCAAAATAGCACTCCTTTTCCTGTCAAATAAATTAATTCAATGATGAACTATAAATTTGACTTGTGCAGCAAACAGCTTAAATTAACACCTAATGGAACCAATATTCACCAGTATACAGTCCTTTGCAGTGTAACTGTATAAGAGGTGGACTGATGGGAAACTCTCTGCAGTAGATACTTCATAGGTGTCCTCTTGCGTTTGCTGAAGACTTGCTTCCACATTGCTTCCGAGGGGACTGAGGGGATTGATATTCCGATGTGAGACCCACACAGATGAATCTACCACCGATGTGTTTGGAGGTGCCTGAAGGGATGCCAACATAGGTAGTGTGTGAGGTGATACACTTTATGCCACCACTATTACACAGGGCTCCTTCCAGGTTCCATATGCCAACCTGTGTGCTCTTTTTTCTATTTTGAGTGCTTGTAAGTGAAGGACTTTCAGGTGTCAATAATATCACCAGTCCCAACCACCCAACCCAATCATTTATCATTTACTGGGAGGCTTTCAGCACATCCTTGAAACCTTTCCATTGTCCACCAGCCAGAGCTTGGAATGATGTGCTTGTTTTCAGGTGTCTGAACAGAACTAACAGAGTCCAATACGACCATCAAAGCTAGATGTATCATTCTGGAAAAGGACACTGAAGTTGGTTAACTTATCCTGCCAGAGGATTTGGAGGATATTGATAAGTTGGTCAAATAATGTGTTGCTGGACTAAAGGTGGCAATTAACTTAATTTTTGATGCAGAAACAAAGAACTGCAGATGCTGGTTTATACCAACGATTGACACTAAGTGTTGGAGTAACTCAGCAGGTCAGGCGGGATCTCTGGAGACGAAGGATGGGGGACGTTTCGGGCCTGGACCCTACCCAAAATGTTACCCATGCTTTGTCATCAGAGACGCTACCTGACCAATTGAGTTAATCCAGCACTTCGTATCAATCTTCATTTTTTATATTTGCAATTGTGGAAAGATAGTTCCTGATGTATGGGATGTGGTCCATATATTGCAGCTTTTCAACGTGAAGTATTATTGTTGGAGGAGTGGTGTGGTATGGATGGAGCAGATTGACGGAGGACCTTCTTGTTATTAATGTTCAGTGTAAGTCCTATCTCTCGTTGCAGTGAACAAATTCAAGGGGTCGAGGCAGAATCTCTTGAAGAATGTACATCAAGCAAACCTGTGTCATCTCTTTAGCAATTTATTCAGTCTTCCTCGCCAGAATGCGACACCTCACCTCCATCAAGCTTCCTGCTGGAGTGGAACTAATCTGGACTTAAGTGAAACTGCTCGCTTCATGTCACCTCCACTCCAGGTTCAGTCCACAAAATGGAAGATGCAGATGATATTAATTTGCACATAGTTAGATGCTGAGCTTCAAACCATCGTCGTCTTGTTCACTAAAACATCCAATAGCCCAATGAACAATGCAGCACGACAGTGACTAATTATGGAGACATAGAGGGCGACCCGGTGGAGCTGCAGTAGATTTGCTCCCTTACAGTACCTGCAGCGCCGGAGAACCGGGTTCGATCCCGACTACGGGTGCAGTCTGTACAGAATTTTTGCGTCCTCTTCGTGACCTCGTGTGTTTTCTCCAAGATGTTTGGTTTCCTCCCACACTCCAAAGATGTACAGATTTGTAGGTTAATTGGTCTGGTATAAATGTAAATGTCCCGAATGTGTGTAGGATAGTGTTAATGTGTGGGGATTGCTGGTGGATGCGGACTCAGTAGGCTGAAGGGCGTGTTTCCGAGCAGGAACTAAAACTAAAACTAGAGAAGCGGTGGCATATCTATGTATCCTGCATTCTGTTTACAGGTGTGTCTCACCTACTCATCCTGTGACAGCAACCATAATATAAATTGAAGAACAGTTCTAACCATACAGAGATTTACAGATTTACTTCATTGACACTAATTCTTAATTGAATCTTGTTCTCCTGGTCCACTGTATTTATTAGCTTCAGTCCCACCTTCCCGAGATGATCACAAATTCTCCTGAGTTTTCCCTTGATTCAAACTCAGAGAATATTCGTAACGGGTCCATAGGAGGCCATAGGAGTCCGTAGATATATCGTAGCGGCTCGTTATGTCAGCCATAGGTATATCTACGGACTCCTATGGCCTCCTACGGACCCGTTACGAACATTCTCCGAGTTTGAATCAAGGGGTAAATTTGGGAGAATTCATGAGCAGCTCGGGAAAGTGGGACAGGCCCTTTATAAAGTGCAGCCTTAATATGACCCATATATTTAATGACCAGCGTATTTTTCACAAACAATAACATTAAGAATGTAAATAAATATAGTGCTACCTGATTAAAAATGCTTTAAGTTATTGTGAGAGATATAATGTTCTTGCTAATAGTGATAAATGTCTTTATCATCATTACTGTTAAGTTTCTTTGCAAGGAACTATACTGGAGGATTTAACAAAACAACATTTGAAGGGTGCTGACGTGGATTTCTGCCATGTTAACCACACTTATTTTCTGAAATGTATTGGGTTGATTAAAGTAGATTACATTTTATCATGCAAAAACAGACACATTTTTCCTTTCCCAAAGAGAGAAATTTGAAATGTTATTTCCGTCTGAACTGATAGAATATATGAAATTTGGGTCTCCTCGAAATGTTCCATGTCTCAGAAGTTAGTTAGACTGGAATTAAATCTTATCACAAGGGCTCCACTAACTTGTGCAAGGAGACTCCTTGCACATATCCACTAACATGAACATAAAAAGTAGCTCATCACTGAATTATGAGTTTGATTTATTTTTTGTATAACCTCTATGCACATTGGCTGAATGCAAGTAGAAATTAGGGTGTCTGTTAAGGTGAGGATATTTCTTATTTTCACAAATCATACCTTAACCTCTACTAATCTCGCAGGAGGGATGCCTAATCTGTAGTGCTCAAATAAGGGTTTCCAGTTCCTAAACAGGATTGCACATGTAATATTATGCCACAGTTGTGACTGAGCTGAGAAACCATTACTTCTACCAGTGGGCAGTGAACCTTTAGCATTTTCAACAGTGAAGGCTGTGAAAACTCAAACATTGAGTATAATCAGGGCACAGCTCAATGTGGAGCATTTCAAGGCAAGTGATACCGTCGGGAAATGTCATTCATGACCTTTCAGATGGCAGAGCAGTTTTAAGGGACTGAGTGGGCTACCTCTGCTTCTTACTTTGGATCTGTCTTCACTAAGTAGGACTCAAACAATCTTCCTGATATAGTAGTGGCCAGAGGATCTGGGATGATGGAGGAACTGAATAAAATCCACATTAGGCAGGAAATGGTGTTGGATAGACTGATGGGACTGAAGGCTGATAAATCCCCAGGGCCTGGTGGTCTGCATCCCAGGGTACTTAAGGAAAGGGCTCTAGAAATCGTGGATGCATTGGTGATAATTTTCCAATGTTCAATAGACTCAGGATCAGTTCCTGTGGATTGGAGGGTAGCTAATGTTATCCCACATTTTTAGAAAGGGGGGAGAGAGAAAACAGGGAATTATAGACCAGTTAGCCTGACATCGGTGGAGGGGAAGATGCTGGAGTCAATTATAAAAGATGAGATAGCCGAACATTTGGATAGCAGTAACAGGATCAGTCCGAGTCAGCATGGATTTACAAAGGGGAAATCATGCTGGACTAATCTGGAATTTTTTGAAAATGTAACTAGGAAAATGGACAAGGGAGAGCCAGTGGACGTAGTGTACCAGGACTTTCAGAAAGCATTTGATAAGGTCCCACATAGGAGATTAGTGGGAAAAATGAGGGCACATGGTATTGGGGGTAGAGTGCTGACATGCATAGAGAAGTGGTTGGCAGACAGGAAACAAGAAGTAGGGATTAACGGGTCCCTTTCAGAATGGCAGGCAGTGACTAGTGGGGTACCGCAAGACTCGCAGCTGTGGTGCTCCAGCATTCCAGCGGCGGACCCTGCTTTAGAGCTGTACAATATACATCAATGATTTGGATGAAGGGATTCAAAGTAACATTAGCAAATTTGCAGATGACACAAAGGCAGTGTGAACTGTGAGGAGAATGAGAATGCAGGGTGACTTGGACAGGTTGGGGGAGTGGGCAGATGCATGGCAGATGAAGTTTAATGCGGATAAATGTGAGGTTATCCACTTTGTAGCAAAAACAGGAAGGCAGATTACTATCTAAATGTCGTCAAGTTGGGAAAAGGGGAAGGACAACGGGATCTGGGGGTCCTTGTACATCAGTCTATGAAAGTAAGCATGCAGGTACAGCAGGCAGTGAAGAAAGCAAATGGCATGTTGGCCTTTATAACAAGAGGAATTGAATATAGGAACAGAGGTCCTTCTGCAGTTGTACAGAGCCCTAGGGAGACCACACCTGGAGTATTGTGTGCAGTTTTGGTCCCCTGATTTGAGAAGGACATTCTTGCTATTGAGGGAGTGCAGCGTAGGTTTACAAGGTTAATTCCCGGGATGGCGGGACTGTCATATGCTGAGAGAGTGGAACAGCTGGGCTTGTACACCTTGGAGCTTAGAAGGATGAGAGGATCTCATTGAAACATATAAGATTGTTAAGACACGCTAGAGGCAGGAAACATGTTCCCGATGTTGGGGGAGTCCAGAACCAGGGGCCACAGTTTAAGAATAAGGATTAAGCCATTTAGAACGGAGGCGAGGAAACACTTTTTCTCACAGAGAGTTCAAAGTGAAAGTCAAAGTATCCTTTATTGTCATTCAGATCTTTCGGTCTGAACAAAATTTCATTGCCTTGCAGTCATAACATATAATAAAAAACAAAACACACAATTAACACATATTTAACATCCCCCACAGTGAGTTCACAAGGCACCTCCTCACTGTGGTGGAAGGCAAAAGTATTAAAGTCTTTGTCTTCTTCCCTCCTTGTTCTCCCTCTGCGCTGAGGCGATCCAGGCCTCCGATGTTGTCGTCCACTAGGCCCGCGGCCGAGCCTCCGAAGCCGGGCTGCCGCCGCCGTCGTCGCCGGAATGCTGGAACACCGCCACAGCTCTAAAGCAGGGTCCGCCGCTGGAATGCTGGAGCACCACAGCTCTGAAGCCGGGTCGCCACTGGAACGCTGGAGCACCGCAGCTCTGAATCCGGGTCGCCGCTGGAACGCTGGGAGCACCGCAGCTCTGAAGCCGGGTTGCCGCTGGAACGCCACCGCTGGAGCACCTCAGCTCTGAAGCCGGGTCGCCGCTGGAACGCCACCGCTAGAGCACCACAGCTCTGAAGCCGGGTCACCGCTGGAACGCCTCCGCAGGAACGCCGCTGGAGCACAACAGCTCTGAAGCCGGGCCGCCGCCGCCGCTGGAATGCTGGAACGCCGCCACAGCTCCGAGGCCGCCAGCTCCGCAATTAGGCCTCAGCACAGACAGAGATGGTGACGGGGGACATGACAAGAAAAGTCGCACCCCCCCCGAAGGGAGAGACTAAAACCCTGTTTCATTACGACATTTATTAGTTAGAAAATGGAAAAATCCTTTTTTCATATGACCTGGTCACTGACTGACAGGCCTGTCATTTTTTTGCATATCTTTCATTCATTGTTCTGTATCTCTCTACATCATCGTCTATATCTCCCTTTCCTGTGACTTTCAGTCTGAAGAAGTGTCTCGACCCGAAACATCACCCATTCCTTCTGTCCAGAGATGCTGCCTGTCCCGCTGTGTTACTCCAGCTTTTTGTGTCTATCTTCGGTTTAAACCAGCATCTGCTGTTCCTTCCTATGCCTATGTGTTGATATAGGTGTAGGTTTATTATTGTGACATGCACCGAGATAGAGCGAAAAACCATATTTTGCATACTATTCAGTCAGATCATGTTGTACAAAAGAGAAAAAGAACAGGATATAGTGTGTACAGATAAACATAGATATACAAAATAAACAAAATGTAGGGCAGAATATAGTGTTACAGTTACAGAGAAAATGCAGATAAGCAATATGCAAGGGCCGCAACAAGGTAGGTTGGAAGATTGGAAATACATCCTGATTGTTTGAGAGGTCTGTTCAAGAGTCTGATAACAGCAGGGAGGAAGCAGTTCTTGAATCTGGTGATGTGTGCTTTCATGTTTTTGTACCTTCTGTCCAAATGGGGAAGAGGGAATGGTTGGGCTGCGAGTTGTCCTTGATGATGCTGGATATTTTCCCAAGGTAACAGGAAGTGTAGATGGAGTTGATGAGGTGGAAGCTGGATGTTGTGATGGGCTGAGCTGCATCCATAAATCTCTGCAATCACCTGTGGTCTTATACAGACCAGATGCCAAACCAAGCTGTGATACATCCAGATAGAATGTTGTCTATGGTGCATTTGTAGAAATTGGTCAGAATTATTGGAAACATGCTGAATCTTGTTAGTCTTCTGAGGAATTAGTTGCATTGGTGTGCTTCCTTGACTGTATTTTTGATATGGTTTGATGTGGTCAAAATGTTCGTTACATTAACACCTAAGAATTCCACTTGAACACCGTTGATGCAGGCTGGAGTGTATACTCCACCCCATTTCCTGAAAACAATGACCAGTTCCTTCATTTTGTTGACTTTGAGGGAGAGATGATTGTCTTGACACCATGCTACCAAACTCTCCTCCCTAAACTCCATTGCGTTATTGTTTCAGATCCTACCCACTACGGTCATATCGATCCACAACTATATGTGTGGTTCAGGCTGATTTTTATCCTCACTGCTTTTCTCCTTTGCTCTTTGTCTGTCTGACTCTCTGCAGGAGCTGCCTGACCTCTTCCATTAGCTGCTGCAGGTGGGAACTGACCTCGTGAACAAATTCAAATTCTGCGTTAGTTATGCACAGAATACCTTTGCTGACATGTATCTGAATGTCAAAGCCTGTCAAAAAGCAGGAAAGTAAGACCAAATATCTTAATGAAGCCTGTGTAGGAAGGAATTCCAGATGTTGGTTTATACCGAAGATAGACACAAATGCTGGAGTTTCAGGCTGGATGCTCAGCGGGTCAGGCAGCATTTGTGGAGAAAAGCAATCCGTGACGTTTTGGGTCAAAACCCTTCTTCAACCAGCATCTGTAGTTCCTTCCTATACAAGTTCCAGAAGAATACTGCTTCGGGTTGAGTCCTTTCTTCCTTAGCTCCCGTAACTCTCAGTCTGAAGAAGGGTCTCGACCCGAAACATCACCTATTCCTTTTCTCCAGAGTTGCTCCCTGACTATAGTGTCTACCTTAACATAGCCTGCCTGATTTTCCATATTTATTAGGTGAAATAATAATTGTCTATGCTCCATTATGATTTGATTCCTTTACTATTGATTTTTCATTTCTGTGCTGTACCCAACTGATGGTTTACATCCAAATGAAATAAGAAGGAAATAAGAAGGTACACAGAAGAACCTCCACACAGAATTAACAAATACAAATCTTCCTTGTTATGATAAGGGAAGCATATAAATGAATCGGATCCAACTGCAGCCAATTTGCACATGCAGATTATGTGAATGCCAAAGCTGCTTCTCTTAATGATATTGAAATAGTGGGTGCGCTTGTCACATAGGGATTTGCTGCATTATTCATATTTCAATATAGCCACACATGTAGATTGGAGTTAGCTTCTGAAGATACTAAATATTAGAAGCGGCGTTCAAGAGGCATATTTTCTATATTGGGCATTTAGTGAATTCAACAGGTATGTAGCTTAGAAATTCTCAATACAGCTGCTCCTCGACCGATGGGGATTACGCTCCAATAAACCCATCGTAAATTGAAAATATCGCCAATCAAAAATGCATTTAATACAATGTGATCACGTGACCAGAAGTGACATGCGGCTCGCTGTCGTTGCCGTGCATTTGCACCATCGTAAAGTCGAAATATCCTAAGCTGAAGCATCGTAAATCGGGAGCATCTGTACATACAAAAATAAGCAGCACCAATAACACTTCACCCTCACTGCTGTTTGTGGAATTCTTGCTTATCTCTGCAGTTCAAAATAATTAATTGTGTTTGGAGTAATTTTGGATCCTTTAGGAGAAGGAGCACAGTGCTTCATTATTATAATATTTCTTTGTCCTCATAATAACATCTATTAATAAAAAGTATATTTGAAAATATTGAGTTAAACCAAGTTTCAGGATCAAGTTCTGGATCAGACATCACAGCGAATTTTCATAATTCATTTTCAACTAAAACAAAAGCAGCAGGTTATTTGCACAGTGAAATTAAATCTAAGCTATTTGAAGAGAATGGGATTCTTATTATAAATGGGGGTTGAATTAGTAGCAGTGCAGTAGTAGAAGTCAAGGAGAAATGTCACAGCTAGCTAAAAAAAGGATCTTTAATGCTCCATGTTTCTATTAAAAATATAATGTAAATAGCAGGCATACTAGATACAGTACTGAATGAAGAGCTGTTTGAGGATATTGATATTACCTAGAATAGGTATATCAACTTAAACACTTCACAAATTTGCAATTAAGTTAGAATAATTGTGAAGAAGAAAGGTATCAAGCTGCTTCTGGTTATGTCTATTGAGTAAAATTTATCAAATTTCATTCTCATTATTCTGACTAGGTCAGAATAGGGTTCAGCTTAACAATACTGAATGGCATCACAGAGGGCAGCCACAAAACTGAAACATTGCATGGTATGACTTGATTAGAAACAGAGAGTATGAAATCTCACATTCATTCATAACTGTAACCTAATGTGGTGCAGTGGCACAGCGGTAGAGTTGCCGCCTTCCAGCGCCAGAGACCCGGGTTCGATCCTGACTACGGGTGCTGTCTGTACAGTGATTGTGCGTTGCATGTAATTGTGCGTTGCCCATGACCTGCATGGGTTTTTTCTGTGATCTCCAGTTTCCTACCGCACTCCAAAGATATACAGGTTTGTAGGTTAATTGGCTTGCTATAATTGTAAATTGTTCCTTGTGTATGTAAGATAGTGTTAGTGCACGGGGATTGCTGGTCGGCGCAGACTCGGTTTGCTGAAGGGCCTGTTTCCACGCTGTATCTCTAAACATAGAAACATAAAAAACATAGAAAATAGGTGCAGGAGTAGGTCATTTGGCCCTTCGAGCCAGCACCACCATTCAATATGATCATAGCTGATCATCCAAAATCAATACCCCATTCCTGCTTTTCCCCCATATCCCTTGATTCCTTTAGCCCTAAGAGCTGAATCTAACTCTTGAAAACATCCAGTGAATTGGCCTCCACTGCGTTCTGTGGTAGAGAATTCCACAGATTCATAACTCTCTGGGTGAAAAGGTGTTTCCTCATTTCAGTCCTAAATGGCCTACCCCTTATTCTTAAACTGTGACTCCTGGTTCTGGACTACCCTAAAATGGGGAATATTTTTCCTGCATCTAGCCTGACGAATCCCTTAAGAATTTTATATGTTTTGTAAGAATCCCTCTCATCCTTCTAAATTCCAGAGAATACAAGCCCTGTCGACCAATTCTTTCATCATATGTCAGTCCTGCCATTCCAGGAATTAACCTGGTGAACCTACACTGCACTCCCTCAACAGCAAGAATGTCTTTCCTCAAATTAGGAGAACCAAATTGCACAATAGTCCAGTTGCGGTCTCACCAGGGCCCTGTACAACTGCAGTAGGACCTCCTTGCTCCTAAACTCAAATCCTCTCACAATGAAGGCCAACATGCCATTAGCTTTCTTCACTGCTTGCTGTACCTGCATGCTTACTTTCAGTGACTGATTTACAAGGACGCCCAAGTTTCGTTCACCTCCCCTTTTCCCATTCTGACACCATTCAGATAATAATCTGCCTTCCTGTTCTTGCCACCAAAGTGGATAACCTCACATTTATCCACATCATACTGCATCTGCCATGCATCTGCCCACTCACCCAACCTATCCAGGTCACCCTGCAGCATCATAACATCATCGTCGCAGCTCACACAGCTTTGTGTCATCTGCAAAAATGGAGATGTTACATTTAATTCCAAAATCATTAATAGATATTGTAAATAACTGGGGTCCCAGCACTGAGCCTTGCGACACCCCACTAGTCACTGCCTGTCAATTCTGAAAAAGGCGCATTAATTCCTACTCTTTGCTTCCTGTCTTCCAACCAGTTCTTTGAAGGTATGAGATGTGAATTGGCCAAGTTAGACTGCCAACTGATTCTTAATGGGTTGACAGTGGATGTGCAATGGAAGGTATTTAAAGACTGCATGTATGAACTACAACAATTGTTCATCCCAGTTTGGCAAAAGAATAAATTAGGGAAGGTAGTGCATCCATGGATAACAAGGGAAATCAGGGATAGTATAAAAATAAAAGATGAAGCATACAAATTAGCCAGAAAAAGCAGCCTACCAGAGGACTGGGAGAAATTCAGAATCCAGCAGAGGAGGACAAAGGGCTTAATTAGGAAAGGGAAAATAGATTATGAATGGAAACTGGCAGGGAACATAAAAACTGACTTCAAAGGTTTTTATAGATATGTGAAGAGAAAGAGATTAGTTAAAAACAAATGTAGGTCCCTTGCAGTCAGAAACAGGTGAATTGATCATGGGGAACAAGGACATGGCAGACCAATTGAATAACTACTTTGGTTCTGTCTTCACGAAGGAAGAATAAATAATCTGCCGGAAATAGCAGGGGACCGGGGGTCAAATAAGATGGAGGAACTGAGTGAAATCCAGGTTAGCCGGGAAGTGGTGTTGGGTAAATTGAACGGATTAAAGGCAGATAAATCCCCAGGGCCAGATAGTCTGCATCCCAGAGTACTCAAGGAAGTAGCCAGAGAAATAGTAGATGCATTAGTGATAATTTTTCAAAACTCTTTAGATTCTGGAGTAGTTCCTGAGGATTGGAGGGTAGCTAATGTAAACCCACTTTTTAAAAGAGGAGGGAGAGAGAAAACGGGGAATTACAGACCAGTTAGTCTAACATCGGTAGTGGGGAAACTGCTAGAGTCAGTTATTAAAGATGGGATAGCAGCACATTTCGAAAGTGGTGAAATCATTGGACAAAATCAACATGGATTTATGAAAGGTAAATCATGTCTGATGAATCTTATATAATTTTTCCAGGATGTAACTAGTAGAGTGGATAAGGGAGACCCAGTTTATGTGTTATATCTACACTTTCAGAAGGCTTTCGACAAGGTCCCACATAAAAGATTAGTATACAAACTCAAAGCACACGGTATTGGAGGTTTAGTATTGATGTGGATAGAGAACTGGCTGGCAGAGAGGAAGCAAAGGGTAGGAGTAAACGGGTCCTTTTCAGAATGGCAGGCAGTGACTAGTGGGGTACCGCAAGGCTCAGTGCTGGGACCCCAGCTATTTACAATATATATTAATGATCTGGACGAGGGAATTGAATGCAACATCTCCAAGTTTGCGGATGACATTAAGCTGGGGGGTAGTGTTAGGTGTGAGGAGGATGCTAGGAGGCTGCAAGGTGACTTGGATAAGCTGGGTGAGTGGGCAAATGCATGGCAGATGCAGTATAATGTGGATAAATGTGAGGTTATCCACTTTTGTGGCAAAAACAGGAGGGTAGATTATTATCTGAATGGTGGCCGATTAGGAAAAGGGGAGATGCAATGAGACCTGGGTGTCATGGTACACCAATCTTTGAAAGTAGGCATGCAGGTGCAGCAGGCAGTGAAGAAAGCAAGTGGTATGTTTGCATTCATAGTGAAAGGATTTGAGTATAGGAGCAGGGAGGTTCTACTGCAGTTGTACAGGGTTTTGGTGAGACCACACCTGCAGTATTGCGTACAGTTTTGGTCTCCAAATCTGAGGAAAAACATTCTTGCCATAGAGGGGATACAGAGAAGGTTCACCAGACTGATTGCTGGGATGTCAGGACTTTCATATGAGGAAAGACTGGATAGATTCGGCTTGTACTCGCTAGAATTTAGAAGACCGAGGGGGGATCATATAGAAACTGACAAAATTCTTAAGGGGTTGGACAGGCTAGATGCAGGAAGATTATTCCCGATGTTGGGGAAGTCCAGAACAAGGGGTCACAGTCTAAGGATAAGGGGAATTCCTTTAGGACCGAGATGAGGAAAACATTTTTCACACAGAGAGTGGTGAGTCTCTGGAATTCTCTGCCACAGAAGGTAGTTGCAGCCAGTTCATTGGCTATATTTAAGAGGGAGTTAGATGTGGCCCTTGTGGCTAAAGGGATCAGGGGGTATGGAGAGAAGGGGTACAGGATACTGATTTGGATGATCAGCCATTGAATGGAGGTGCAGGCTCGAAGGGCCGAATGGCCTACTCCTGCACCTGTTTTCTATGTTTCTATGTTTCTCTATCCTTGTCAATACCCTACCCCCAATACCATATGCTCTAATTTTGCACACAAATGTGTGGGACCTTGCACTCTTGTGTGGGCCTTGTCAAAGGCTTTTTGAAAGTCCAGCTACATCACATCCACTGGCTCTCTCTTATCCATTCTACTTGTTACATTCTCAAAACATTCCAAAAGATTAGTCAAGTATGATTTCTCCTTCATAAATCCATGCTGACTTTGACTGAGCCTGTCACTGCTTTCCAAATGCATTGCTACTACATCTTTAATAATTTACTCAAGCATCTAAATAAACTAAACACCTCTCTCCTATCTCCTATGCCCCACCTGGACCCACATCTATTTTTCCTTTCCCCTCCCCCTCCTCCTACAATCCTTTCTCTCGTTTCACTATTCACAATTCTTCAATCCATTTGACTCAATCTTCTATCTGTTCATCTCTCTTTGTCCAACCAATGTACCTACCAAAAAACCTTCCTCATCCCATATTACCAGGCTTTGACCTGCCCTTTCTCTCTTCCAGCTTTCTTCACCCCCCTCCCCCTACCATCAGTCTAAAGAAGGGTCCCGACCCGAAAGATCACCTATCCATGTTCTCCAGAGATGCAGCCTGACCCGCTGAGTTACCCCAGCATTTTGTGTCCTTTTATGTAAGCCAGTGTCTGCTTTTCTTCGTTTCTGCGCCAAATTATTGTTCTGTGTATTTACCAATAAATGAAGGTGTTATAAAGCAGTAGCTTTTATAAGGTCCAGGCTCAAGCCATGCCAATATCACAGAGCTGAAGTAAAGAAAGAATTGGACAGGCAGAGAACACTGTATAATTAAGAATATTGATTTGTAGAAAAAACACAATTAATCTCTGCCACATTTTTTTTGCTACTTATGTTCCATTTCCACTTCTATTCCCCTGCTTCTTTGGTCAAACATCTCTTCAAGTTTGACCATCTGCTTATTTTGTACTTCTTTCTTCCTTTCGTCAGTTGGCAGCTTCCGCCACCTTATTCTTTCCCAAAAAAAACTCAAATCCAATTATTTCCCTTCTTAATGTGGCACCACGCTGCGATTCTGACCTGTTTAGCACCTCTTCAAATTGGTGTCCTTCTAGCAGTCTGAAGCAAACCAAGAATGGAAACATAAAGTAGAAAAGGCCAGAACATTGTCTAGTTAGCTGACTTTGACAGTCAGCTTCTCAGTTTGTGTACAAAGATTTAGATAAAAGTACAATTTGTATTGAATATCTTGGAGCATTCATTTACAAATGATATAAGAAAAGGTAGAACATGTCGGAACTAAAGGAGGCAATCTGAGTTCAAATGTGAGATCAAACTACAGGTGCTAGAAATTATAAATTAATATGGAAATATTAAATGTGTGTGGACACAGAGGTAAAGGATAATATGGATTTGGATGTCCACTTGAAGTGGAATATATTCAGGAGAAAGGATGCAGTGATATGGAATGTCTCTGCTATATGCAGAAAAGGAGAAAATGTGCACTATAGGGCAAAAGACAGGCGGCGAATAAACTCAAGATGTCTGAAATCAATGGAAAATAAGATTATAATCAGATCACAACAAGAAGGTGCATTTTACTGCGGCAATGGTAATTTTTAATCAGTCCTTGGTGATCAACTCAAAAGAGCTGAAAGCAATGGCGATCTTTACTATTAAAATATCCAAGGACAGACAAATAATGCAATTTTTCTGTATGTCGATAAAATAAGTTAATTATATATGTGAATAACCCAACATATATCATGTAAAAAAGATAGGAATGAATCATAAAAGATAATGGCAGCTACCAATAAGGAAAAGATAAACAAAAGTTTGTGGGGTTGCGCATCGCGTTGCTCTGATTATGTGACTTGCTCTTCTGGCACTACCTCGCTCGGCACCTCCACAGAGAGAAGGCAGGCATCTTTCATTCAAATATCACTTCTAAAGTAAGGATGCTGAGGGAGACCCTGGGCCCCTGTCAAATAAATATAGTCCTTTTTAAAAGGGATACAGTTACTTAAATAACTTGGCGCAAAATAAAAATGTGGATCAATGAATTCGGAAATAAAAAATGAGAAATGCTGGAATTAGTGAACAGGTTGGGTGACAGTGCAATGGATAATTCCACGAACCTAAAATAGCTTAATTTGGATCTTTGTTAGTTCTGTTGATAATATGGCCTAAAGTCATTTGGTGCCACATTTTGTTCGTCAAATGCTCTGGACTAATTTGGATCATTAAATGCACTAAATAGATGCAAGTGGTCACAAACTCAAATACACATGATCATAGTTATTGAAATTTCTATTCTATCTTATCGTTTTATATTGCTCCTGCAACTGAAAATAGTTTTTGCAGAAAAATACCATCCAGGGTGAAAGAAATGCAAAGCACAGAGGAAAGATAACAATGTATGACACAATAGGAACAAATACTCAAATTGCATTGTAACATTTCAGACTGATGAGAACAATTCAAAGAATAGCGGTGACAATGAGGCCCTGATTAGACCTTTCACTGATAGGTGAATCCAAGGGAGTGAAGCTTTTAAGCAAAATCCAGAAAAAGCCTGTACTTCCCCTGTCTACAACAGGACGAATAAGCTAATTAATGATCCATTGTGGATAGCTGCAGGATACCATGGAAGCAGAAGAGCTGAGGATGGAAGAGAGGGGAATGGAAATCCTTTGTAACCTTCTTGATAAACTTTGATAGGCAGTAATGCAATGAATGTGAATGCAATATGTGGCTGACTATGATAAAGGGCATTAATAAGCAGAATACTAATTCATTCTTCTGTTGGCTACGCAAATGCAACAACAATTCCAGAACATTAAAAAGCTATTTACAAAAGCATATTCTCACAGGGCAATTCCATCGTCAAGAAACTTATTTTTAAAAAGGGCTTAACTATTCATTTGTAAAGATAATCAAATAATGCAGTGAATAAGGAGGAATATGTGTTATACCTCATAGCTCATAGCTTACGCTAACAAAAACAATGGCGCATACTTGATAGTTAGGTAATCTGAATCAATGGTAGAACAGTTAACAGTTATTCCTTTTGATTTCACCTCTGAGTCTGGAAAGCATAGAACATAGCACAGTACAGCACAGAAACAGGCCTTTTAGCCTACAATGGCTGTGCTGAACATGATACCAAGACCAACTCGTATCTGCTCCCACATAATCCATATCCCTCCATTTTCTGCATATCCATCTGCCTACCAAAATAACCTTGTACATCCCTACCATTTCTGCATAATTCTATCCTACACATTATGGACGTGAAGGGAATGGAGGGTATGGTCTGAGTGCAGGTAGATGGGACTAGGGGAAAACAAATGGTCGGCACGGACTGGAAGGGCCGAGAGGGCCTGTTTCCGTGCTGTAATTGTTATATGGTTATATGGTTTGTTATATGGTTATTAGAGTCAATTGTACAGAAGCCAACTAACCTACAAACCTGCACATCTTTGGAGTGTGAGAGGAAACAGGAGCACCCGGAGAAATCTCAGGCGGTCACAGGGAGAATGTATAAACTCCATACAGACAGCATTCTTATTCAGGATCGAACTGGGTCTCTGACGCCATAAGACAGCAACTCTACTGCTGCACCAGATCTCAGCTCCAACTGTCTGACTGTCTACCCCATCTGTGCCACTCATAATTTTATATACTTCTATCAGGTCTCTCCTCAACATCAGCATTGAAGATCATTTGTTTTGTGATTATTTTTATGGGTCAGGATCAGACTCAGGATGGGGCTGGAGATGTTTCAAACATTTATTCTGCTATTTTCTGCCATTGCTGAGATCTTGACTGAAAAGGCCAGCTAACTCTGAAGAATATTCTGTCTTTTTCTGCTTCAAGAATCATTGTACCCTCCATGTTTTTTTGATGAAGATACCTGAGATTCTCAGAGCCATCCTGGATTATCTTCCTCCATCATATCAGTCACCACCAGGGATTCCCGCGAGTTGGTAAGGATATTTCCGAAGAAGGGTCTTGACCCAAAACATCACCCATTCCTTCCCTCCAGAGATGCTGCCTGTCCCGCCGAGTTACTCCAGCATTTTCTGTCTATCTTTACATATTTTTAAAGCAGCTTTGAGAACATCTTTGAAGAATGTTCCCTGTGCTTTAGGCAATCCCTTGCCATGACCAATCTCAGAGTAGTGTGCTTGTTTCAGGAGTCTGTACTTGAGGGCTGATTCTTCAAAGCAATAGACTGATCATCAAAGCATCCGGCTTTCACAAGCTCGCTGGATTTAAGTCAAACTAAAGCTGGTGTGACCAACTGGTTGCTCCTCAGAGTGAACATCAAGGTTCACTTCCAGCGCAGTCTCAAGACTCATTTGCAGCAAGCACCACTGTATGGAATTACAGTATGATAATGAAACTGCCCCACCTTCACCACTCTGCCAGACTGCATCGTCTTTTATTGTCATATCTGAACAATCACTGGAAGCAAGTATACCTCCACGAAAAAGTGATTAATTCAAGTACCTAATAGACAACTTCCTGCAAGGTTTAGTTTAGTTTAGGGTACACAAAAAGCTGGAGAAACTCAGCGGGTGCAGCAGCATCTAAGGAGCGAAGGAGATAGGCGACGTTTCGGGTCGAGACCCTTCTTCACAGTTTAGTTTAGTTTGGAGATAGAGCATGGAAATAGGCCATCATGTCCACACCGACCAATGGTCACCCATCCACACTAGTTCCATTATCCTACTTTCTCATCCACTCCCTAAACACTCGGGCCAATTTACAAAGGCCGATTAACATACAAACCCGCAAGTCTTTGGGATGTGGGAATAAACTGGAGCATCCGGAGGAAACCCATGTAATCACAGGGAGAACATGCAAACTCCACACAGACACCACCCAAGGCCAGGTTCGAACCCGGGTCTGTAGCACTGTAAGGCAGCAGCTCTACCAATTGCACCAATGTGCCATTCTCTTGATCCAACGCTATTCACTCATTAACCAGGCATTCCATTAGTTATCTATGTGTGGAAATCTGTTTATGTGGCACTAACTACACATGTACTGGCATTCAAAGAGATTGAAGACATGTTGATGTAAGACCTATTCATGTTTCAGGAAATGGAGACTGGAACCAACTCTTACTGTCACCCACCTCAGTATTTTACCTCATAAGCCAGAAGGCACACATGCATATCAATGTTAATGATCGTAACAAAAAGATGTAAAATCTCCCGCCACTATTTACTGAGGTGTAACACTCAGTCATGCCTTGATGCCTTGTAATTATTTTTCAAACAATTAGGTAACAGTGCAAAAATCACCACACAAGACAGGATGTTAAAGTGGAGTGATTCAGTAGTCAAGAAAATCAACAATATTTAATTGTTAACTGTACCGGTAATGGAATGATGACATTTTTACATGCTGCATCTTAACAGGCCCATTTGCACAAAACACACAAATAAATATGCAATGATCAATAATACAATAAATGAATCATGTAATACTAGGTAACCAGCTACAATAGTGCAAAAACCTGTCGTCCATCATGCAACCAAAACAAAGTCCATGGCAGATCATAGAAGCTGAAGTAGGGTTGTGGTTAGTGTCATGCAGAGTTCAAGAGCCTGATGGTGTTGTGAGAAGAAGCTGTTCACAAAACTGAATGTCACAGTTTTCAGGCTCCTTCGCCTTTTTCCTGATGGTAATAGCGAGATGGGAGCATGGCCAGGGTGGTGTGGGTCTTAAGTGATATTAACTGACTCTTTGAGGCATCGCCCTCAGTAGATCCTTTCGATGGCGGGGAGGTCAGTACCCTTGTGGATCCGGAAATGTCTACTATTTTCTGCTGCTTCCTTCATTCCTGGGCATTCAAGTTACTGAACCAGACAATGATGCAACCAGTCAGAATGCTCTCTATTGTGTACCTATAGAAATTCAATAGAATGGTTGGTGACCTATCGAATCTCCACGATCATCCAAGAAAGTAGAAGCATTGATGAGCTTTATTTGTAATTACATCAATAACCCAGGAGAGATATTCAAAGTTATAAATGCCCAGGATCTTGAGGCTGTTTATTCTCTCTGCTATTGTCCCATTGATGAAAACAGATATATAAGTTCAAAGAGCAGAATTAGGCCATTGGCCCATCAAGTCTACTCCGCCATTCAATCATGGCTGAACTATCTATCCGTCTCACCCCCTTCCTCATTCCTTCTCCCCATAAGCCCTGACACCCGTACTAATCAGTTTCATGGATCTCTGGTTTTTCCCTCCTGGAGTCAACACTGAGTACAAGCATATTGTTCTCGCACCATGCAGAACTTTATCCATGGTGTTGAACATTCCAAGCAATTAAGAGGCTATTGGTGCTAGCCAGTACTTGCTCCTCCAGATATTTATCGCAATACAGCTGATGAATGAGAGGTCATTCACATGTACAACTCAACTCTCCCCATCCAAAGAGTTTAAGGGAATCTCCCAGCTCAGAGCGCTCTGCTTATGAATAGTTCGATAGATTGTGTTGCATCAGGTCAAACTTTTTATTCCATTTCCCATCTAAAAATCCAGTTTACATTTAATTTTCCATGTAGCAGACTTCTTAGCCAACCCTTTTTAATGACCGATAATCTTCCCCATGTTCAGGATATTATCAAATGATTCTGTCCTTTGAATTACACTTGACCATTGATGAGTGGCACTATAAATACTTATTGCTTTTGTTTCAGGAGCTCTTTCGTGATCATGTTATTTACTTGCTGAATTTCTCGGTGCAGCTATTAATTTTTGATAGTTTGACAATTCAAAGCTGGAAAATTATCAATCGCAATGACAAACAAAATAGGTGATCAAAAATGTGACAAAATGGAAGTTTCACGTATAAATGTATCAACATTTTGCCGATCACTTCAAATAGGACTGTGAGGATATTGATCCAAGGGTGATAGTTTCATTCATGTTGCTACCACTTTGAGAATATTTTGGTCAAAGGTGATGTAATTTCAGCAACCATTTTCATTTATTACATGACTCTCGAGCCAAGTAATTCAAGTTTATTGTCAGATGCACGAATATGTTGAGGTAACTGTACAACGAAACATGTTGTTTTCAGCATCACCATCGGCACATAAACTCAGACAAAAGCATAAAACCAAATTACACATAAATTACACAGAGAGTTTTAGAAGAAAGAAGACTGTGCAAAAAACAAGACATTAGTGAAAAGAATAATTAGAAAATAACTCAAGTCCATAGTAGTGCGAGATGTGGGCTGTAACGTCCCATTGTGGAGATAGGATTAGGTGCAAGTAGAACAATTAATCTTGGGCCATTATTTCCATGGCTCTGATTTCACCAATGCACCAGTTTATGTGACACCCCACCTGCTGACTGTGAGTGAATCCAGATATAATTTTTACCGACTGCATCTTATAAATCGGTCATCTCAAGTCTGCATAAAATAGATGGTAGTAAGGTTACCTCTCATTACACAATCATTGCTTTCATTTAATGGGGTTTGAGGTTTCAGTTGCGTTTTTTGTTAATCTATAAAAGGAGAATAACTACAAAAATGACGACAACGTTTTCAGATTGGTGTAAAATCAGCTAAAATCCTTTTGTGAAGAAAGCCTGTTACATGTAACAGCAATGGCTCAAGTCACTGTGATTGATTTAATTGCACCACATGATATTGCCTTGTGAGTCACTCAGTTGTACGAGAGTTGGGCAATAAATGCTGGGTCCTGCAATTGATATCCATATTCAATGAATTAAATTATATAAAATCTATGCATAAAATCAATGAGCGTGCAATAATAAAGAACACATGTCACCATGCAGAGAATTATGAACATCGGCTGATGCGACACGAAAGTGATAAAAAAAGATACATGATTGCTTGAAAATATTGCTCCTATGAGTTCTTGGACGCATCGATCCACCTAGCTCAAGGAAACTTAACGTTCGAACACTAGCCTGTATTCAGATGATTGATGTCAGAAATGGTGACAGTGAGAGCTGGAACAAAAGATCTCAATGTTCTTGGTTAAGGGGGAAGATTTGTAAAGCCTCCTCCTCCTGCTTGGTGGTTTGTGAAAGTCATAGAGTCACAGAATCGAAGAGCTATACAGTATAGAAAAATACCCTTCATCCAACTTGACCATTCCCACCATTGAAAGTCAATTTGCCTGCATTTTGCACATATCTCTCTAAACAATTCCTACCATGTGCTGTTCAAATATCTTCATTTTTGGTTTCTGAAAAGTATATGTGTGCGGATGTTGGGAATGATGGGATCCAAGTCAGTTGGATTGTCACAGGATAGAATGGCTGTCATTGTATATATATATGGTTAATTTGCCAGGTTGATGTAGCACCCCTAACAAATCTGAAACTGTGACCCAAAAGGTCATCATTATTGGGGCAGGAGAAAAGAGCTAAAGGATGAGAAAATATTCCATGAACAAGTATGAACAAGAGAAAGAACTGATCAAAGTTGCAATGTCTTGGATTAAGACAGATTCGATAGGTCTGAAGAGCTTTGTTGATATTCTGTAGATGAGACTACTTGACCTGATTTTACAATGTTTTTGTAGTTTAGTTTAGTTTAGAGATACAGAGTGAAAACAGGCTCTATGGTCCACTGAGTCCATGCTGACCAGCAATACCCACACACTAACGCTATCCTATCAGACAATTTTTTACAATTTTACCAAGTTCGTTCAAGTTAAGTTCAAGTCAATTAATCTAAAATCCTGTACTTCTTTGGGGTGTGGGAGGAAACCAGAGCTCCCAAAGAAAACTCATGCAGGTCATGGGGTTAACATACAAACTCTGAGGAAAGACATTCTTGCCATAGAGGGAGTACAGAGAAGGTTCACCAGACTGATTCCTGGGATGGCACGACTTCCATATGAAGAAAGACTGGATAGACTCGGCTTGTACTCGCTGGAATTTAGAAGATTGAGGGGTGATCTCAGAGAGACTTACAAAATTCTTAAGGGGTTGGACAGGCTAGATGCAGGAAGATTGTTCCCGATGTTGGGGAAGTCCAGGACAAGGGGTCACAGTTTAAGGATAAGGGGGAAGTCTTTTAGGACCGAGATGAGAAAATTGTTTTTCACACAGAGAGTGGTGAATCTGTGGAATTCTCTGCCACAGAAGGTAGTTGAGGCCAGTTTGTTGGCCATATTTAAGAGGGAGTTGGATGTGGCCCTTGTGGCTGAAGGGATCAGAGGGTATGGAGAGAAGGCAGATATTGGATATTGAGTTGGATGATCAGCCATGATCATATTGAATGGCGGTGCAGGCTCGAAGGGCCGAATGGCCTGCTCCTGCACCTAATTTCTATGTTTCTATGTTTCTATGTTTCTAAACTCCATCCCGACAGCACCCATATTCAGGATTGAACCTGTGCCTTTGGCGCTGTAAGGCAGCAAATCTACCACTGCGCCACCGTGCCTCCCCTGTGCCGTTACCCTGTGCAGACTCAAATAATTAATGCAGATATTAGGTTTAAGCAATTTGGGGATCTGGATTGCAAACAAAGAAAATGCTATAAAATTCAAAAGCAGCTCATCAGACCAGTAAGATGCTAAATAAATCCAACTCTTTATTTTCTTTGTAAAAGTAGATGAATCCGCTTTATTCTATTGCAAGCTAACTGACACATTTGCATGAAAGCCTATTTCATAGCATTTTAAGATTAAAGAATGAGGCAAAATAGAAACCGCTCAGCAGAGAATTGCTTGATTTCAATCTAAGTCAGTCATTGAATGTATAAAATTGTGTGTGAGGAAGTAAATCGCAGAGAAACACTCAGTGAAATCCTGCATTTCACTTAAGTCTTTTTCAAAGGTAGTTACACGCCAATCTCAGAATTTACAGAGATTTCACTGATTTAAAATGGTCCCCGCTGATTGACTATGAGGCTGGCATCTTTCTTTTACTGCAGAAAAAATAATAAAATAGAAAATTTGCATTAATAACCTTCTTAATTTAGGAAAGATTTCTGGCATGGCTGCTTGCAGTCACAGGTAATAACCCAGTAATTAATATAACATATTCTAAAGCAAAACCTTAACATGGATTTTTTGCTGGAGAAGAGGTTAATTGGAAAATAGTAAATACAATGTAAATCTTGTAATATGGTATACCTTACATTTCTGTTCAAATGTTTAAATATTAAATGAAATAGATGTTGATACTTCAGTGTTCTCTTGTTGTGGTGATAAATGATACAAGGTAGGAATTCGTTCACCTGCATGATTGCTCCACTGCTTCACCATGAGACAGTTTTCACATGCTAATGACAAACCATTTAAATAAATGGCCACCAGGCAGTCATGCCACCCTGTATCCATTCCAGCAGATGATAGACATAATACTTTCAGTGCGCCAAATGTCATTCCAGAGTACACAAATAATTAAATGACAGTCCAAATTCTGTGCATTGTTAGTTGAAAAATTGATTGTTAAGCTTAATTACAGTAATTGATTAAACACTGACATAAACACGTGAATACACAATGCTGTTAAAAACCAGCAGCAATGGAATATTGTGTTATGTTAACATAACACAGTGCTGCTTTAACCAGAAACACTTTGGTATGTCAGAAGCATCCCCATTTATATTGTGGAAAGATTACAGAGAAATAAAAGAATGTCTGCGCAATTGTATTAACAATGCTATCATCACTTTTGCTTTATGGTCGTGGATCTACTCCAATGAATGTTTGACCTTCTCATAACTACAACCAGTTGCAAAAAAATTATACAGGTTTGCCACGAGTTATGCAGAGCACTAAATGCCAATATATGTTGTACTCTGTCATGCCAGGGGGTTTAACTTCATCTCACTGGGGTTAAAAACTGTCTGAAGCAGAAGTACTGAATGAACTGAACTCCAGGCCTTTGCTGCGGAGTTAAATCCAATGAATGACTTCTCCTAAACCTCTGAGTGTTTTGTATGATGGATGCTTTTGCATTTGCACTGAACCCATCTGGATAGCCATAATACATGCATTATCAACATTAGCCTTGCAGATTTTGCCCAGGAGAAGTTCCATAAAGGGAACCATCATGGGAGAGACTAATGATTTCCTTGTGTAGGAAGGAACTACAGTTGCTCGAAGATAGAAATAAAATGCTGGTGTAACTGAGTGGTCAGGCAGCATCTCCGGAGAAAAGGAATAGGTGACATTTTGGGTCAAGACCCTTCTTCACACACAGTCAGATGAGAGGGAAACTGAAGGTGTGAAAAGGTACAAAGAAAAAAATGAATGAAAAGTTTGAAAAGAACAAATCAAAGCAAGCAAGATGATCAAGGATGGGTGGAGCCCACAATAGTTCATTGTTGGCTGTGGAGAAGGTCATACGAGCGGATACAAACAGTAAAACTAAGCAGGACGACAGTGGAACTAATAGGATGACTAAGGTGGGAGGAGGGACGGAGAGAGAAGGATTCCCTTGTAACAGGTGAACACATCGTAAACTGATTGAGAAAAGATGATTTAGGTCAAATCCTCACCCAATTATTTTGACCCGTGAACAAAAAGTCTGGATAAAGGAAAAGCCAGAATAGTTAGCTATCCTCATGACTCTATTTCAGTCATTTTTTGGAACATTCAGCTTCTTTTCCGATAAGAGTGTGGCTTCTTATAAGTTCATAAGTTCACAATTTCTCCACAATTTTGTGTCTAGGAGCAGAATTAAGCTATTCGACCCATCCTGTCTATGCCATTAAATCATGGCTGATCTATCTTTTCCTCTCAATGCCATTAAGCATACAAATTAGCCAGAAAATGTAGCCTACCAGAGGACTGGGAGAAATTCAGAGTCCAGCAGAGGAGGACAAGGGGCTAAATTAGGAAAGGGAAAATAGATTATGAATGAAAACTGGCAGGGAACATAAAAACTGACTGCAAAAGTTTTTATAGGTATGTGAAGAGAACGAGATTAGTTAAAACAAATGTAGGTCCCTTGCAGTCAGAATCAGGAGAATTGATCATGGGGAACAAGGACATGGCAGACCAATTGAATAACTACTTTGGTTCTGTCTTCACGAAGGAAGACATAAATAATCTGACGGAAATAGCAGGGGACCGGGGTCAAATGAGATGGAGCAACTGAGTGAAATCCAGGTTAGCCGGGAAGTGGTGTTAGGTAAATTGAATGGATTAAAGGCCAATATATCCCCAGGGCCAGATAGGCTGCTTCCCAGAGTACTTAAGGAAATAGTCCCAGAATTAGTGGATGTATTAGTGATAATTTTTCAAATCTCTTTAGATTTTGGAGTAGTTCCTGAGGATTGGAGGGTAGCTAATGCCACCCCACTTTTTAAAAAAGGAGGGAGAGAGAAAATGGGGAATTACAAACCAGTTAGTCTAACATCGGTAGTGGGGAAACTGCTAGAGTCAGTTATTAAAGATGGGATAGCAGCACATTTGGAAAGTGGTGAAATCATTGGACAAAGTCAGCATGGATTTACGAAAGGTCAAATTTATTGATTTTTTTGAGGATGTAACTAGTAGAGTGTATAAGGGAGAACCAGTGGATGTGTTATATCTAGACTTTCAGAAGGCTTTCAACAAGGTCCCACATAAGAGATTAGTATTTCAAACTTAAAGTACATGGTATTGGGGGTTCAATATTGATGTGGATAGAGAACTGGCTGGCAGGCTGGAATCAAAGAGTAGTAGTAAACGGGTCCTTTTCAGAATGGCAGGCAGTGACTAGTGGGGTACCACAAGGCTCAGTGCTGGGACCCCAGCTATTTACAATATATATTAATGATTTGGATGAGGGAATTGAATGCAACACCTCCAGGTTTGTGGATGACACAAAACTGGGGGGCAGTGTTAGCTATGATGAGGATGCTAGGAGGCTGCAAGGTGAATTGGTTAGGCTGGGCGAGTGGGCAAATGCATGGCAGATGCAGTATAATGTGGATAAATATGAGGTTATCCACTTTTGTGTCAAAAACAGGAAAGTAGACTATTATCTGAATGGTGCCCGATTAGGAAAAGGGGAGATGCAACGAGACCTGGGTGTCATGGTACACCTCTCATTGAAAGTGGGCATGCAGTTGCAGCAGGCAGTGAAGAAAGCGAATGGTATGTTAGCATTCATAGAAAAAGGATTTGAGTATAGGAGCAGGGAGGTTCTACTGCAGTTGTACAGGGTCTTGGTGAGACCACACCTGGAGTATTGTGTACAGTTTTGGTCTCTAATTCTGAGGAAAGACATTCTTGCCATAGAGGGAGTACAGAGAAGGTTCACCAGACTGATTCCTGGGATGTCAGGACTTTCATATGAAGAAAGACTGGATAGACTCAGCTTGTACTCGCTAGAATTTAGAAAATTGAGGGGGGATCTTATAGAAACTTACAAAATTCTTAAGGGGTTGGACAGGCTAGATGCAGGAAGATTGTTCCCGATGTTGGGGAAGTCCAGAACAAGGGGTCACAGTTGAAGGATAAGGGGGAGAACTTTTAGGACCAAGATGAGAAAAACATTTTTCACACAGAAAGTGGTGAATCTCTGGAATTCTCTGCCGCAGAAGGTAATTGTGGCCAGTTCATTGGTTAAATTTAAGAGGGAGTTAGATGTGGCCCTTGCAGCTAGAGGGATCAGGGGGTATGGAGAGAAGGCAGGTAGGGGATACTGAGTTGGATGATCAGCCATGATCATATTGAATGGCGGTGCAGGATAGAAGGGCCGAATGGCCTACTCCTGCACCTATTTTCTATGTTTCTATGTTTCTATTCTCCTACCTTCTCCCTATAACATTGACACCATTACTAATTAAGAACTAGTTAATCTCTGCTTTAAAAATACCCGAAGAAGCATCTCCATCACTTGCTCTGGCAGCTTATTCTATATATATTTTATATATCTATATATATATGCTGCCAGAGAAAGTGATGGAGGTGTTTCTTCGGGTATTAAATATATATATATATATATATATATATATATATATATATATATATATATCACCCTCTGTGTGCAAAAGTTGCCCTTTGAGTTCCCGTTGAATTTTCTCCCTTTCCCTATAAATCAGTGCCCTCTAGATTTACTGTAGATTCCGTAACCTTGGGAAAAAGGCCCATCATTTTATATATTTCTTTAAGATCATTCCTCAGTCTTCAAGCTCCAAGGAATGTCCTAGCTTTCCCAACTTCTCACTTCATTAATTCCTGTGAACATTGTTCTAAACACTACTGATCACATTAATTTTACCACTGCTTTTCTAATTAATGTCATTTATTTATTGTGAACTCCACCAATTTTATTCCACCTCCAGACATTAAATACCAACTGTAACTACTTTTGTCTTTCTTCTCCGAAGGGAATTTAAGTAGATCTGTTCTGAGTAAAATCTTCACTGTGGTAATCAATTACTGTCAACTTATAATAGAAAAGCTTTTGCTGCTGTCTAAAGGTTCCCAGGAGGAATAATATGCAATGTCATGGTACTAGGACATGAAGAAGGCATGCTCAATATTCCTCCTAACTTCAGACAAGGCTTCAATGTATCTGAGTTGGAGGTAAAATGAGAAATTAAATAATGCCATGGCTGTGGATAGTTCACATTGTTCATTGTAGTGTGAATATACATAATTCCACTCTGCTATGTAAACAACAACACATGAAATCTACGTGGCACCTCTTTAACTTGGTAAAACTACTTGAGTTGCAATAGAGAAATGTAATCAGGTACCAAGTTAATGAAACAGACATTAGGATAGATAGCTCAACGCTTGAACATTGAAATACTTCTAAAGAGGTTCTAAAACAAGTTGGGACTGGAGATATAGTGGTTTAGTTAGCATTCCTGGTGTCTGGAGGCTTAGAATTATGGAAATTCAGACACTGATGGGCAGAAGAAAATGTCCAATGTGGAGGAATACAGAGTTCTTAGAGAATTGGAAATTGAAGGGAATTAGTGCGATAGTCATGGGAGGATTTAATTGAGAATGATTTTAATTCAAGATCTCTTCTGGGACTTTGGCTCAGTCCTTACTCAATGAAGCTTGATTCCAACACAAATATCTCCTAAAATGGTTTACATGTTCTCAGATCATTTCACATATTATTCCTCTTAATCTCTTGGTTCTGCTGCAAAGCCATTGCATTGGAGTATAGTATAGTATGGAAACAGGCTCTTTGGCCTACCGAGTCAGCGTTCACCACTGATCACTTGTACACTTGTTCTATCCTACACACTAGGGAGAATTTACAAAAGCCAATTAACCCACAAATCCTCATGTCCTTGTAAAGTGGGAGGAAACCAGAACATCTGGAGAAAACCCATGCGGTGACATGGAGAATGTGCAGACTCCACACAGCCAGCACCCATAGTCAGGATCAAATCCGGGTCTCTGGCACTGCAAGGCAGCAGCTCTACCACTTCACAGACCTTAAACCACGTATAATGGTTTTTCTGAAGTTTCATTCCCCTTCCCAAAATCCCTTAAGAGCGTGTCCCACTTGCGCAATTATTTTGGCAACTTGCCAGTATGTCGGGGTGAAGCCTGATTTGTGGTAAGTAGTCTCCCAAAAAGTTGTACCTTTTTCTGGTCGCCACTGGATTTTCAACATTTGTGAAAATTATCGGCAACCTGCTGTGACTTTGACAGTTGCCGGAAAAATTGCGTAAGTGGGACAGGTCCTTACTCATTTTATTTTTCAAGGAAAAGGGAATCATTAACAACTGAGTCTTCTTCTAGCCACAGATACCCAGGCACAACATCACTACTATCTGGTCATTGTGAAATGGAAGGGAGCACTTTTTTTTTTAAACAAAGGGTCTTCTGAAGGTACATTTTATTTCAGGGCATCAGTCTGACTTGACTGAGAAACAATATAACCAGGCTTAAAAATGCTTTTACAATTACCAAGCCTAAAAGAATGGCTTTAAAGTTAGATTTTACAGGTCTGGTTTATAGGTGTAAATACATCATTACTGCTGATGTATTAATGAATAGAGCCAATACAACCTCCTAATTCATTTTTGTTTAAACGCCACCTGTCATTACACATGAAGAGATGACAATGCAGAGAAAAGCAGAAATATGTATTCCATCTTCTGTCAGTTATATGACACAGCCATTAGTATTACATATCTCCCTAATGGAAAGAGGAACACATAGTCCAAATAAAGATTTATATCTGTCCTTCAAAAGAACAAGAAACCACATTTTTCACAGGTTTATACAAGATATTTTGGCAGATGTGCCATACAGACTCATCAAGTATTATCATTAATATTCCAGCTCACATATTCCTTTTGCCTTTATTCAAAGGCAGTCAAATGCTAAAAGGAAATGACCTTTAAAGGTGCACCTCCACTATTATCAACAATGGCTTTCAAATATTCCCATTTTCCAATGTTTTAATAGCATGGCCAAGACTGGCATTAATTATCTTCACTACATATTATGCTCCAGATTCAAGGTTCACAAGAAATCGCTTTATTTACATCAGCTTTAATGCATTGTCTGGGTACTATATCTATATCTATATCTATATCTATATCTATATCTATATCTATATCTATATCTATATCTATATCTCTACCCCTCTACCCCTCTACCCCTCTACCCCTCTACCCCTCTACCCCTCTACCCCTCTACCCCTCTACCTATCTATCTATCTATATCTATATCTATATCTATATCTATATATATATATATATATACATATATATATATATATATATATATATATATATATATATATATATACACACATATATATATATATCTACATATCTATATCTATATACATCTATCTATATCTATCTATATATATACATCTATATATATACATCTATATATATATATCTCTATCTCTCTATCTCTCTATCTCTCTATCTCTCTATCTCTCTATCTCTCTAACTCTCTATCTCTCTATCTCTCTATCTCTCTATCTACAGTGGCTTGCAAAAGTATTCATACCCCTTGAACTTTTCCACATTTTGTCACGTTACAACCACAAACGTAAATGTATTTTATTGGGATTTTATGTGATAGACCAACACAAAGTGGTGCATAATTGTGAAGTAGAAGGAAAATGATACATGGTTTCCAAATTTTATTACAAATAAAAAACTGAAAAGCATGGCGTGCAAAAGTATTCAGCCCCCCTGAGTCAATACATTGTAGAACCACCTTTCGCTGCAATTACAGCTGCAAATCTTTTGGGGTATGTCTCTAACAGCTTTGCACATCTAGAGACTGAAATTTGTGCCCATTCTTCTTTGCAAAATAGCTCAAGCTCAGTCAGATTGGATGGAGAACGTCTGTGAACAGCAATTTTCAAGTCTTGCCAGAGATTCTCAATTGGATTTAGGTCTGGACTTTGACTGGGCCATTCTAACACATGGATATGCTTTGATCTAAACCATTCCATTGTAGCTCTGGCTGTATGTTTAGGGTTGTTGTCCTACTGGAAGGTGAACCTCCGCCCCAGTCTCAAGTGTTTTGCAGACTCTAACAGGTTTTCTTCCAAGATTGCCCTGTATTTGGCTCCATCCATCTCCCCATCAACTCAGACCAGCTTCCCTGTCCCTGCTGAAGAAAAGCATCCCCACAGCATGATGCTGCCACCACCATGTTTTACAATTGGGATGGTGTGTTCAGGGTGATGTGCAGTGTTAGTTTTCCACCACACATAGTGTTTTGCATTTATGCCAAAAACTTCAATTTTGGTCTCATCAGACCAGAGCACCTTCCTCCACATGTTTGCTGTGTCCCCCACATGGCTTGTGGCAAACTGCAAACGGGACTTCTTATGGCTTTGTTTCAACAATGGCTTTCTTCTTTCCACTCTTCCATAAAGGCCCAATTTGCACGACTAATAGTTGTCCTGTGGACAGAATCTCCCACCTGAGCTGCGGATCTCTGCAGCTCCTCCAGAGTTAGCATGGGCCTCTTGGCTGCTACTCTGATCAATGCTCTCCTTGCCCGGCCTGTCAGTTTAGGTGGACGGCCATGTCTTGGTAGGTTTGCAGTTGTGCCATACTCTTTCCATTTTCGGATGATGGATTGAGCAGTGCTCCGTGAGATGTTCAAAGCTTGGGATATTTTTTTATAACCCAACCCTGCTTTAAACTTCTCCACAACTTTATCCCTGACCTGTCTGGTGTGTTCCTTGGGCTTCATTATGCCCAATGAACATTGTTTGTTCACTAATGTTCTCTAACAAACCTCTGAGGCCTTCACAGAACAGCTGTATTTATACTGAGATTAGATTACACACAAGTGGACTCTATTTACTAATTAGGTGACATCTGACGGCAATTGGTTGCACTGGATTTTATTTAGGAGTATCACAGTAAAGGGGGCTGAATACTTTTGCACGCCACACTTTTCAGTTTTTTATTTGTAAAAAGATCTGAAAACCATGTATCATTTTCTTCCACTTCACAATTATGCGCCACTTTGTCTTGGTCTATCACATAAAATCCTAATAAAATACATTTACGTTTACGGTTCTATGTTGCTGGTGCTTAGATTTGTGTTAAATTATTTTCTTTGAAGTATTTGAATGGTGATGTAAATAAAGTTTTTGTGAACCAAGGGAACAACAAAATGGTGGATATCTCCATGCTCCAGTATTTAGAGACTAGACTATTAGTCTAAAGACATGAATACTACTATGGAAGTTAAATGGAAATTTAAATCCAGAAAATGTGCATGGCCACGGTGGCGCTGCGGTAGAGTCGCTGCCTTACAGCGCTTGCGGTGGCAGAGACCCTGGTGTGATCCCAACTACGGGTGCTGTCTGTATGGAGTTTGTATGTTCTCCCCGTGACCGCGTGGGTTTTTTCCAAGATCTTCGGTTTCCTTCCATAATCCAAAGACGTACATGTTTGTCCCTAGTGTGTGGGATAGCATTAATGTGCGAGGATTGCTAGTCAGTGTGGACTAGATGGGCTGAAGGGCCTATTTCCGATCTGTGTCTCTAAAATCTAAAAAAAAAATCTGCATTTAAAAAAATACATCAGGCAAGCAATGAATATAGAACATAGAACATAGATTAGTACAGCACCGGAATGGGCCCTTCGACCCGCAATGTTTGTGCCAAACATGATAAGAAGAAAACTGATCTCATCTGCGTGTACATGACCCATATACTTCTATTCCCTCCGCTTTCATGTGCCTATTTCAACGTCACTGTTGTTAAGTTCAGGACCATCAGCCAGTCGCTTTGTTTCATTAACCCCATCCTTACAGGATCTGGCTTATGTGAGATTCAGGAATGTAACCAAATTTGTTGACTCAGAGACTGCTCCATGTAACCAGTCATGAGGCCGGTGGAGCTGGGGCCCGTGAAAAATGCGAATGGCTGCGTCTTTGATTTGTAATAGGTGGGAGCAGTCGAAAGATGGTGGCACAGCGACACAGTGGTAGAGTTGTTGCCTTACAGTGCCAGAGACCCGGGTTCGATCCTGACTACGGCTTGTCTGTACTGAGTTTGTACGTTCACCCCGTGAACTACGTGGGTTTTCTCCGAGATCTTCGGTTTCCTCCCACACTCCAAAGATGCACAGGTTGTAGGCTAATTGGCTTGGTATAAATGTAAATTGTTCCTAGTGTGTGTAGGATCGAGTTAATGTGCAGGGATCGCTGGTTGGTGCGGATACGATGGGCCGAAGGGCCTGTTTCTGCGCTGTATCTCTAAAACTAAAAAAACGAAAACTAAAGATGTTGTTCGAGGTTAGCATATTCCAGCAGGAGGAGGAGAGTGTTAATGGCCTGTCCAACTTAAGCGATTTTTTTGGTGACTGCTGGCGGCTGCTGGTGACTGCAGGTTGCCGAAAAAGCAGCGATTGGACCCCCCATATGACAATGTCTTCGACAAGCTACGACACCTACCTCCTAGTCGACATCAAGCTATGGCAAAATACCGACAACTGGTGACCCACAGGACATCCACCTATGATCACACCTATGACCACACAGGTGACAACCTACGACAACCAAAGTCAACCTAATTTCACCTGTGACAAGCTACAACAAGCAACGACCCTGTCAGCGACAACTGAACACAACTAAAGACAATTCAGTGGGCAGTATCTGTTGCTGGTTGACATAGGTTGCAGTAGGTAGTTGCCAATGGAATTCACCGGTCAGCACCCGGCGACAACCAATGTCACCTGGCAACAACCTGTGTCATCTAGGCGACAACCTACGACAGCAGAAGACAAGCTTTGTCAAGCTACGTTAAGCCCACAGTGGCCAAAAGGTTTTGAACAATTCAAAATCCAGTGGTGACCAGAAAAACATTGCAACTCTTTAGGCGACTTGAGGAGACTACTCATGACCATACAGACATCACCCCACAACCATGTGGCAACAGCCTAGTCGCCTGTAGTCGCCGAAAAAATTGCCAAAGTGAGACAGGGGCTTTAATAGACGGGAGCTGTTTGAATCTATATTCGAGAAACAATCTCCATCAATAATGTTCCAGCCTCTGTAGCTATCCCTACACATTGTTCTCCACCTGGCTCCATCCACCAACTCACCCTTCATCACCTGGATCCACCTATTGCTTGCCAGCTCTTGCCCCATCCCCCTCACCTCTTCATATTGGTTCCCTCCCCTCTACTCTTACAGTCACGATGAACAGTCTCATCCCAAAACATTGTGTCCTTTTCCGTCCACAGATGTTAATACTCCAGCAGTTTGCTTTTTGTTCCATACTCCAGCATTTGTAGGCTCTTGTGCCTCTAGCTCTTTGGTGTTGTAAACAAATGGTGATATTCACAATCTGATAGGTGTAAATGCATTATCTATGTGGAAGATTTAGTGTCATTATAAAACAGAACATAGAGTAGTACAGACACAAAATGCTGTAGTACCTCAGCGGGACAGGCAGCATCTCTGGAGAGAAGGAATGGGTGACGTTTTGGGTCGAGACCCTTCTTCAGACCTTCATTGCTGCCTGTGTGAATTTAGCAACCAATACAAGGTGTGATCAATGCTTTACACATGGAGAGAAAATAACATTGGACATAATTTAATAAGAAACATGTATCAGACAAATTTTTCGACAATGGAAGAATCCCAGAACTGAGTGCAGAAATCAGCATAGAGGCACCTCCCACTGCAGCCAATCAATTGTAATAAACAGAGACATTTATGAATAATTATTTTTTTTTTGTAGTTATTCATAGGCACGATAATAATGTATCTCAATTTACTGGAAAATGTATTTAAAATATACAGCTTGATATCAGATTACTTCCTTGTTATTCTGTTCTCACATATATCAAGGGCAATTTAAAATCTACTCACTTCCCAAGAAAGGAATGGGGGAGTAGTTAAAATGATACAATTGCACTGCATTCGTGCATTTCCAATCTGCATTATTAATATGGCTGTAAACTTCCCATCATAGTCAATGGTAAATGCAAATCGTAGATGGGATTTTCATCATATCCTGAGCTTGCTGCTTTGTGCTTGGCACTTTGAATAGGTCCTTGCACATGAGGAGTAGGCCATTTGATCTGTTGCGACTGCCCCAGTATTTCAAAGTTCATGGCTGATCTCTCACTTCAGTGTCTCTTTCACAAAATTATAGTCATGGAGTCATTCAGAGTGGAAACTGGCCAACGGCCCAACTTGCCCACACTGCCAATAGGTCACATCTACACTAGCTCCATATGCTTTTAACATGTACAATTATAAAAGGACTGCACAAGCTAGATGCAGGAAAAATGTTCCCAATGTTGGTGGAGTCCAGAACCAGGGGCCACAGTCTAAGACTAAAGGGGAGGCCATTTAAAACTTAGATGAGAAAAAACTATTTCACCCAGAGAGTTGTGAATTTTTGGAATTCTCTGCCACAGAAGGCAATAGAGGCCAATTCACTGCAATAATTTAAAAGAGTTAGATAGAACTCTAGGGGCTGGCGGAATCAAGGGATATGGGGAGACGGCAGGCATGGGTTACTGATTGTGGATGATCAGCCAAGATCACAATGAATGGTGGTGCTTGCTCAAAGGGCCAAATGGCCTCCTCCTGCACCTTATTTCCTATGTTTCTATGTTTCTATGTCTGCGTTCGGCCCCTATCTCCAAACCTGTCCTGTCCATGTACTAATTTAATATTCTGTGAAACCCCACCTGTTTAAAAGTCTATGTCCTCTTTCTTGAATATTCACAGTGACATTAGACAATAGGTGAAGGAGTAGGCCATTTGACCCTTCAAGCGAGCACCGCCATTCATTGTGATCATGGCTGATCATCCACAATCAGTACCGCTCTCCTGCCTTCTCCCCATATGCCTTGACTCTGCTCCCACTTGAGCTCCCACTTTACATATAAAGTTACAACCACGGGAAACTTCATGGTAATTGCTGAAGGGACTTTTGCTGACTTCAAGGATACTGCAGACATCATTTGCTCCCAGACGTTGGCAACCATTCCCCCACTGGAATTGGTTTATCTGTAAGAACGAGACCATCCACAATAGGGAGGGGAAGAGGGAGGAGGTGGGGCTCATCAGTAGATTATATCTGCTAGCGGTGCTCAGTGAGCAAGTCCCCAACTTCACGTTCAGCTGAGACGGCCTCATCTATGAAATGTTTGATTTAAGGACAAAATCTCTGAAGTTTGCTACTTGCTGCAACCACAACTGTAATCTCGGAGCAGGGCAGTGGTGTGTATTACCAATGGTCGATGAAGTGACCATGGTCATGAATATATATGCAGTAGGATTCTTCCAAATGAAAGCGGGAAAATAAATTGCATTTTACCATCTACTGTTGATTGATTCTTTCAATTCACAGAGTTGTGAATCATGCCAATAAAAAAAGGTGCAGATGTTGGAATTAAAAACAGAATAAACTGGGATTGGAGACATTAAGGGACTACAGATGCTGGATTCATGAAGAAAAAACAAAATTGCTGAGGAAAACAGGTGGCACATGTGGAAGGAAATGGACAGGCAACATTTCAGTGCAGGAAGCTTCGTCAGATCCGAAATGCTGTCTGTCCATTTCCCTCCACAGATGCTGCCTGACCCACTGAGTTGCTTCAGTAATGGTAAGATTAAACGAGAACTTACCTGTTCGAAGTTTGATCTTTATTTTATGAGGAGTTACGATGAGGGATTACGTGAAGAAGCCCCGCCAGGCGCATGCTCGGCATTCTTCATAGCAGCGGCGCGAAAACCACAGAACCAATAGCCGAAGTAAGATAGTAAGGCTCACACAAGACTAGAACTACCAGATGATCATTTAGATTATGAGGGTCAGGAGCAGAGGGCACGTAATCCCTCATCGTATCATCAGTGTCTACTCCAGCTAGATCCAAAACCTGTTTTAACCATCTAGAAATAGTTTGTACTGACACTTTTTTATATGTTATTTTATGGGTAATAATCTTTGCTGTCTCACAACCTCGGAGACTCTTGGTTACTTCAATATATTGAGTCAGATGCTTAACCACACACAATGTTTGGTTGGCAGGGTATGCTCTGGGTATTACCTTGGTTCCAGACTTCCCCAGTCTGCTTTGTTTGATTAGATCATAAACATAAAAAGTAATGTTATCTGCAGACAAATGCATACAATCTAAATGTAACATTTGCAATGTTTGTACTCTTTGTGCTGACACTAATGCCATGAGCATTACCACTTTAAATGTTAATTTCTGAAAAGACAGTGATGTAATTGGAGCCCATTGCCGAAGCAATGTGAGAACTATACTGACATCCCAAATTTCTGTATATCTAGGTTTGGGAGGATTTTTATTAAAAATCCCTCTCATAAATCGGGTTATTAATGGATGAGACCCGATAGATTGATTTTCTGAAAATTGTCGTAAGTAGGAAGAGAAAGCACTACAAGCACTATTAATGGCACTATAACTGAGGTGCTAATCAAAATGCTACATAGCAAGGAACTCTAATACATCCAATATGTTTGCAGTATGATAAGATATATCTGACTGAATACAAAAAGCTTCCCATTTCTTTATATGAGACATATATTGTTTCTTAGTACTATCTCTCCAAGCTGCAGTTAGGACATCCATGGTCCTATCCGACAGTCCAAGCCCTTGTAATGGTCTGGTCAGAACCTGCAGATTAACAAATTAATATGATCATGCAATGGATGAACTTGTTCTGTCACTGGGGTACACAAAATTGTTCTGTCACTGGTTGTACCAACAAATCACTGGAGCTGGGAATCATCATAAATGGTTCAATTATCATTCTAAGCATCAATGGGAACCATGGCTGTGTAGGCCAGTTTGGAACCACCAAAACACCCGTGGCGGAGTCTTGCTCTATTTTATTGAGACATTGCCTAATCAGGCAGAATGAGGGAAAAGCATAGAAAAACATTTCCCCAATGTAGCGAGAATGCATCCAACGCTAATGCTCCTGGGTCAGGCTCCCATGAGACGTATTTAGGCAACTGGCTATAGTAGCCATGTAACAGCCTATGGACAACAACTGTTTTGCAGTATTGAAAGTGTCCATTTTGAAATGTCTATACTGGACATATGAATTAAATTTTCTGAGATCCAGAATGACTCTACAACTTTCTTTGGCCTGGGGAAAATATTTGACACAAATTGTTGCGGATGATTCCCAGTACTTTCAATTACCCCTTTTTCAAATACATTTTTTACTTCTTCTTTTACCTGAGAATTTTCCGGTGCAGAAAACACCAAAACCCAATTAGGTTTATCCTGTACAGGTGGATCAACTCCTTCCATAAATTCTATTATAGCACCCGACACAGTATCTAATATAAACCGATCAGATGTTATACAGTACCATTCATCATAAAACAATTGCAATCTACCACCAACCGGAGGTTCCCCAAAAGTTTCCTCTGTGATAGAATTAAGTTTTTGTACCTCAACAAATGACCGTGACAGTCTCCTTCCAACATATGGATGGACATTGGGCTGTGATGGGTAATAATGCCTTCTCACCATACCCTTGCCTCTGCTTGTTCCCGCTCCTGAATCAAACCCCCTTCTCATCCACCCAGATTGTCTCCTTTGGCCAAATATGAAAGGTTTCATGAGGCTGATAGTCTTTGTCTCCTCATCGATTTTTTAAATTTGTTGAGGCAGGTTTTCTCCGAATAAATAATCTGGAGCTTGAACATTGCTTGATTTACACAGACCTATGGCGATTTTTCTCATACAATTAATCTCGAAATAAGAGTTACAAAACAATGCCAACATGTCTTTTTGGATTTTGGACATAGCATGCCCTTCCACCTGCCTCCCAAAAGCAGTAATGCCAGCTGCAATGAGCTTGAGGACCCTCTGGAACCGTATTTCCTGTCCTCGCATTGTTGAAGTCATGGGTGTCCAGATTGCCGGATTCACCATCGGCACCCTCGGTAATGCACAATTAACAGGTATTTTAAAGAGGTCTGCTGTCTCAACCATGACAGTCTCCTGAAGCTGGTGAGAAACCAAATAATTAATGTTGGCCGCCAGGTTTTCTTCCATGACCTCACCGCTCCCCTCTGGTATAGCAAAGGATTGTGCTACATCTGGTACACATGGAGTTTGACTCTTGTGCTGTGGTGGGTACTCATGACCAGAAACACCACCTTCAGTCTCCTGCCGCCCTGGTACTGCTGAGACTTGCTCAAAGGAGACTTCTTCCAGACCTAAACAAGGCTCTGGAGGTTCACATTCCCACGTTGTAAAGGCACCATATTCATGATATGGAACCCCTCAGGGGCTGCCTGGGAATCCTCTGGGTCTTTGGACCCTTGGTTGATAATTGTTTGGTGCATTTTCTCCATTTGGTCCATCCTGAGCCACAAGGCTCGTCTGTCTGGAGGATCTTCTTCATCACACTCATCTGATATTACAGGCCTAGCAGACTTCCTTTTATTTTTATTTTTTTCTCTCCACTGGAGTACCCTCAGTGGCCTGCGGCTGTGGAGTGTCTAAAGGCTGAATTACGGCTGGGTCAACGGTTACCGGTATCGGAACCGGCTCCGTACTAATCTGTAGTCCCGATCTTAATTGTGCTTCCACCCGTGACGCGCGCTTTCCCCGCGCCGATTTTTTCCCAGTTTCCATATTTACTGGCGTGTCATGGAGTTTACACCCAGGCAGTAGTTTCAAACCCACTTACCTTCGGGCCTGTTACTCACCGCTGGTGGAGCTGCGATCTGCAGCCTGTTCCTACTGACATGCGTCGACGTAATGCCGAACATGCACCTGGCAGGGCTTCTTCACGTAGTCACTCACGTGACTCCGAAGTAAAATCAGACTTTTCCTTGTTATGTGCTGGAAATACTTAGCAGGTTAGGCTACATCTGTGAGAATAGACTAAAAGGTAACATTTAAGGTGAAAAAAAAAAATTGCCAGAACTGAGAAGTCAAATTAAGTGCGTTAAATGCACTGAGGGTGCAGAAGTGGGGGTGTCTCTGACATAGTAAAACTGGGATGACCATGGGATAAGCTATAAATAAGGTTATCTGGTCAATGAGTGAATGATGGCAGTTTAAAAGTGAGAATATAGATGATAGGATGTCTGAGGAAGGATCCCAGCCCAAAATGTTGTATGTCCATTCCCACCATAGATGTCGCCTGACCCGCTGAGTTATTGCAGCACTTTGTGTTTAGTTTAGTTTAGTTTAGAGACACAGAGTGGAAACAGGTCCTTCGGCCCACCGAGTCTGCACCGACCAGCGATCTCCACACACTAACACAATCCTGCACATTAGGGACAATTTACAACTTCACCAAGCCTATTAGCTTACAAACCGACATGTCTTTGGAGTGTGGAAGGAAATCAGAACATCTGGGGAAAACCCACGCAGGTTATGGGGAGAACGTACAAACTCCATACAGACAGCTCCTGTAGTTAGGATCGAACCCAGGACTCTGGTGCTGTAAGGCAACAACTTTACAGGTATGCCATTGTGCCGCCCTAGATTTTGCTCAATATTCCAGTATCTGAAGATCCTTGTGCCTCCAGAAAATGAATCATGTTGGCAAAATCCCAACATCAATTATCATGTCTTCTTCTATGATCCTCCACTCTGCTAGATGAATTGAGTTACTGTAGCCAAACTGAAGGATGGATTGTTGACCAGCAAGCACTATCAGGATACTAATAACACCAGTGTTCAACCTTGTGGGCAGCCTGTACATGATTAAAGCCATGTCGCCACATGAAATGTCACCACAAACATGTGCTGCCCAGTAAATGGAAATAATTAGGATTCGTGGATCACTGGAAGTGGAGAATGAATAGAGAGTAAAGAGTATTAGAAGTCATTGCCAGAGACCTATGATCGAGCTAATTGAGATATGGTAGAGTCAGCATGAAACTGCACTAAAGTGTTGTCCAAGTTTGGAGACATGCAAAGGGTGGGCAAGATTTGGAGACACAATAAAAGGGAGATGAAAGGAAAACCAATGATGGCGGGAACTTTGAGGCAGAGGATGCAGATGGAGTGCAGAATTAATTCTGCTATAGGAAAATAAAATAAATATTATTGACAAATTGATAGCTGAAACAAACGAACCAGGAGGATATGTAGGGGGGTCATAGGAACAGCAGAGGTGAGGGAAAGATTATCAGCTGAGCAAAGTTACTTTAACCTATAAGTAATTGAAAATACACTGCTCCCTTGGAATAAAGTGATTTGGACATGGCTCAGAATTTGAATATCATAGAATGATAGACACACAGCACAGATACTGGTCCTTTGGTCCAACTCATTCATGCTGACTGTTTAAGACTATAGACAAAAGACAATAGACAAAGGTGCAGGAGTAGGCCATTTGGCCCTTCGAGCCAGCACTGCCATTCACTGTGATTATGGCAATCATCCACAATCAGTACCCCGTTCCTGCCTTCTCACCATATCCCTTGACTCTGCTATCTTTAAGAGCTCTATCTAACTCTCGAAAGCATCCAGAGAATTGGCCTCCACTACCTTCTGAGGCAGAGAATTCCACAGATTCACAACTCTCTGGGTGAAAAAAAATGTCCTCATCTTTGTTCTAAATGCTCGACCCCTTATTCTTAAATTGTTGTAAGTAGCTCATTCTAAGCTTCCCCCTAGTCCCAGAATCTTGTCAAGCTTCCCGAGTTTTCGTGGGCGTAGCTTCACAATTTCCGTCTGATGAGTCTTCACCTCCTGTGTTTTCATGGGTGCGAATTCTCTCCATCCGTGTTGTTGCCCATTCTTATATCCCTTTCCATAGTCGAACCTATAACCTATAATTCCAGAAAAACTGGGGTGTGTATTACCAATGGTCGACAAAGCAAGGTACCATTCACGTACTAATGTTTTCCCATACATTCACTGTAATTCTGCCTTTTGCATTTCACTATAACCATCTCTACTATATTCTGCTCTATCATTGTATTCCTATTACTCTTTACTATCCTAGGATCAACACTAATCAGCCGTCTCCGTATTCACACAATGTTATAATATGTATATCTGATGATGGTTTCTCATATAAATTTCAGCTGGGCTCAGTCCAGATTTCCCTACAGGCATGACTCTTATTTACAGAAAACCATGAAGAAAGTTTCAATTTAACCAGATTCAGTCTCAGCCTTCAAATTATTATTTTACATTTCAGTGTCCATCTCATCCTTCTCATACCACAACTTTGTGTCTGATAACACAATTCCATTCCAATTCCTGTGGAATTCCCAACTGTTCAAATTTAATCAATCAATTTCCAAATGCTGTAAATGTTATCATAAATCCAATCAAGAATGCCAAATCCAGGGACAATTTATTTCTACCTTGATAATAGAATCCACTTTACTATCAAGGGTTAAACAATTTAGACAAGGGTCAAACAATCTACCACTGAGTAATTTTCTTGTCTGGTCTCTTAAAATGAAGTCTTGCTGTTGACAGTTCCTCTTTTTACTATTTCCAATTCCAACTCTCATGTTCCCTGAATAATTTCCATGTTACCAAATCTTCCCAAGTGCCATCATTTCCTGATATTCTCTGAATACTCCTTTCCATATTTGGCTGCCTGTCTGGGGATGAGACAATAACAATACCCAAATAATAATGAAACTTGAAATACTCCTAAGCCAAATCTCATGTCAGTTCGAAATCTCAAACTTTAAAGTTCCTCCAATTCATCACCATACAATTTAGAGACCAAATTCAAAATTTTATCAATTTATTTCTAATAACTATAATTTAGACGCAAAGTTGGTGTTTCGCCCCAAACCACAGAGGAATGTCTATTTTCAAATTCAGCTCTTCAAAGTAGAGCTCAGCCCAATAGTCATCATAGATTGTCTGTGTTGTTTTTAAGGAAAGATTGGATGGTGTTATTTTCCTTTCCTTCACTGGTGTTAAAAGCTAGATGATATTAAAGTTGGGCACTAGGGTAGGTAATTTCCTCTTCTTGCTTGATGTTAGTTTCAAAGGAGTAGGGATAGTGAGGAGCAGCCTTCTCTGTCTGTTGGCTTTCCCAGATTTGTCTAGTAGCTAATGTAACCCCACTTTTTAAAAAGGGAGGAAGAGAGAAAACGGGGAATTACAGACCAGTTAGTCTAACATCGGTAGTGGGGAAACTGCTAGAGTCAATTATTAAAGATGGGATAGCAGCGCATTTGGAAAGTGGTGAAATCATTGGACAATGTCAGCATGGATTTACGAAGGGTAAATCATGTCTGACGAATCTTATTGATTTTTTTGAGGATGTAACTAGTAGAGTGGATAAGGGAGAAGCAGTGGATGTGTTGTATCTGGACTTTCAGAAGGCTTTCGACAAATTCTTAAGGGATTGGACAGGCTAGATGCAGGAAGATTGTTCCCAATGTTGGGGAAGTCCAGGACAAGGGGTCACAGTTTAAGGATAAGGGGGAAGTCTTTTAGGACCGAGATGAGAAAATAATTTTTCACACAGAGAGTGGCGAATCTGTGGAATTCTCTGCCACAGAAGGTAGTTGAGGCCAGTTCGTTGGCCATATTTAAGAGGGAGTTGGATGTGGCCCTTGTGGCTGAAGGGATCAGGGGGTATGGAGAGAAGGCAGGTACAGGATACTGAGTTGGATGATCAGCCATGATCATATTGAATGGCAGTGCAGGCTCGAAGGGCCGAATGGCCTGCTCCTGCACCTAATTTCTATGTTTCTATGTCTTAAAGGGACAGGACAGTGTAATTTCCTCCTTGTTCTTGGGGAGCTACTTTACCCGAGCTGTCTTCTGCTCGTTCTCAACGGTCTGCATATTCTTTACCTCACTCCCCAGATAGTATGTTGTCGATTATTCTGTCCTGCATGCACAAATTTAGTAACAAGTTAGTACAATAGCTCCTTTCCCTACTACAGTACCTTTGCACAATAAGTTTGTTTCTTCTCTCCCTAGTGCCATTTCAGTTCTCCTTAGTTCCCATTCCTTCTGACACCAGTTACTATGTTTCCCCTTTTGTAGTCCTTCTTTTTAGTGAGTTTTCTCGATCCCAAATAGATTATTTGTGTCTCTCCTCCTTGGATTCGGAAAGGGTGGTATTCTTTCTGGTTCTTATAATTTATTATTATTTTTGGGCCATGTGAGGTTGCCCTCAGATTTCATATTTTGGATTAGCTGGCAGATCAGGGCTACTGGAATGGATTTGGTTGCCAGAATGTCCTTGCCCCCTGATCTTAAGGCTAGTGTCCTCTTCCTCTACCTTTGGGGTCCCAAGTATCCCTGTAACCTCTAGGGATCCACTGATTTCTTAAACCCTGTGGCGCTCTTCTTTGCCCACCTCCTTCACCTCCTCACAGGCAAGATCGGCTGATTCCCCACAGTTGTAACATTGATCAGGTCTAACAGCTCTATACCCTCTCCAACTGAACCGAGGGAAAGTCATCTCTCGGAATGGCATGTCTATCCATGCTTTAAGATCCTCCTCCTATTTATCTTCCTTCAAAGTTATTTCTCATTTCTGGATTCTTAGTACGGGTCTCTGAAAGCGTACTAAGGATTTAGCTGCTGTTGAACCAGGTTACATTAAAATGTGGATGTCTGTGACCCGGGGATCATTTACACCCACTGCGGGATCTAATTCTAAAGGTGGAGTCGGCAGCTTCCTACTAGGGAGTTGCCTAAGGGGAATCCGCTCTATACCCACATTGTCGGGAATATGTTCCAACCTTATAATACGATTGATGTCAGGATCAGCCACTTCATATCCTCCTGCTGTCTCACACTCAGAAAAGCTGCTCGTTCTGCTACTGGAATCTCTGTACTTTGGGAAGGATTCTTTCACTTTCCCACTTGATTTCCTAATTAATTTTGGTACCCACTTCTGCGGAACTTTCCTTCTAGCTCCTTGATCCCCCACACTATCCTCCGCTGGTGAAGCAATCATAGGAGCTAGAGAGTCCTTTCCCTATTTTCCTACTTTGGATTTGAATTTAGTGGGTGGGGTCGAAGATACCGCTGACTCCTCCCGAGCGCCCTGCTCGCAAGCTGTGCATGGTGTCTCCGAACTGAGAACATGAGAGTGCTGAGAGGAATGCTGTGACTCTGTTCCAAAAAAAGTCTTCCCACCCTTGCATATGGTGCACTTCTCTCCCTTCGAGGTCCACGTTAACCGCGGCACTCTTACTAAATTTAATAAGTTTGATTTTAGTCGGCACCTCCCCTTTAAGAGCCATCTCAGTCATTTCTCTTTTAAAAGCTGATGTTCTCTCCTGCTCCTGCTCCTGTTGCTGGCTTCCACTATCTTCATCCTCCTGTTCCTGAATGTCCAGAAAAGGACCAGTTCTCTCTTGTTCCATTCTAATCCCTAACTTGAACATTGCCATTCTTAAAGTAGAAAGCAGAACAATTTATTTATTTACTTTTCTTTCAGTATTTCCATATCGTCTAACAATTGTCTCTATGTAGGTTATTCCTACTACAGATTTTAGTCCATCTACCAGCCAAATTTGTTCCTCAAAACTCTATTTAATTTTCCAGATAATCCTCTTAATCTTTCTGCTTCATGTGGAAGTTTCTCACAAATTATTCTTATCAGGCTTTTGGGTATTTTTGATAGGTCCTTCTCCGAAACATTCCCCATTCTTCTGCACAATAGACACAAGAGGAAGTACTGACACTTTTGAAAAATATAAAAGTGGATAAGTCTCCAGGTCCTGATAGGATATTCCCTAGGACATTGAGGGAAGTTAGTGTAGAAATAGCAGGAGCTATGACAGAAATATTTCAAATGTCATTAGAAATGGGAATAGTGCCGGAGGATTGGCGTACTGCACATGTTGTTCCATTGTTTAAAAAGGGTTCAAAGAATACACCTAGCAATTATAGACCTGTTAGTTTGACGTCAGTGGTGGGCAAATTAATGGAAAGGATACTTAGAGATAATCTAAGCATCTGGATAAACAGGGTCTGATCAGGAACAGTCAACATGGATTTGTGCCTGGAAGGTCATGTTTGACAAAACTTCTTGAATGTTTTGAAGCGGTTACTAGGGCAATTGATGAGGGTAAAGCAGTGGATGTTGTCTATATGGATTTCAGTAAGGCCTTTGACAAGGTTCCCCATGGAAGGGTGGTTAAGAAGGTTCAATCTTTGGGTGTTAATGGCGGAGTAGCAAGATGGATTCAGCAGTGGCTGAATGGGAGATGTCAGGGAGAAATGGTGGATGGTTGTTTGTCAGGTTGGAAGCCGGTGACCAGTGGACCACTGGCAGCCTCAGGGATCTGTGTTGGGTCCACTGTTGTTTGTCAAGTACCTCAATGATCTGGAGGATGGGGTGGAAAATTGGATAAGTAAGTATGCAGATGATACTAAGATAGGTGGGGTTGTGGATAATGAAGTAGATTTTCAAAGTCTACAGAGAGATTTGGGCCATTTGGAAAAGTGGGCTGAAAGATGGCAGATGGAGTTTAATGCTGATAAGTGTGAAGTGCTACATCTTGGCAGGACAAATCAAAATAGGATGTACATGGTAAATGGTAGGGAATTGAGGAATGCTGTGGAACAGAGAGATCTAGGAATAACTGTGCATAGTTCCCTGATGGTGGAATCGCATGTAGTTAGGATGGTAAAGACATCCTTTGGTGTGCTGGCCTTTATAAATCAGAGCATTGAATATAGGAGTAGGGAAGTAATGTTAAAATTGTACAAGGCATTGGTAAGACTAATTATAGGAAGGATGTCAACAAAATAGAGAGAGTACAAAGGAGATTTACTATAATGTTGCCTAGGTTCCAGCAACTATGTTACAGAGAAAGGTTGAACAAGTTAGGTCTTTATTCTTTGGTGCGCAGAAGGTTCAGGGGGGACTTGATTGAGGTCTTTAAAATGATGAAAGGGATAGACAGAGTTGACGTGGATAAGCTTTTCCCATTGAGGGTAGGGAAGATTCAAACAAGAGGGCATGACATGAGAATTAAGGGACAGAAGTTTAGGGGTAACGTGAGGGGGAACCTCTTTACTCAGAGGGTGGTGGCTGTGTGGAATGAGCTTCCAGCAGAATGGTGGAGGCAGGATCGATATTAACATTTAAAAGTAAAGTGGATAGGTATATGGACGGGACGGGAATGGAGGGGTATGGTCTGAGTGCAGGTAGATGGGACTAGGGGAAAACAAATGGTCGGCACGGACTGGAAGGGTAGAGAGGGCCTGTTTCCGTGCTGTAATTGTTATATGGTTATATGGTTAAAACAAAATAAAATTCCAGACACTCTCACCTATTCAATACTCGCTCCTTCCTTTCAGACTCCTCGGCCACTGAAATTACTCCCATACAATGACTAATCATCTCCCAGACTCACACTTCTAACACAATTGTTCCCTTCCAACCGTTATTCAATCACCCACTCAATCAAATTATTCAAATCAATCGCTCTTATTCAATCGCTCTCCCAACTTTCTTATCCGCTAGATCACAATCACTTCTTTCAACTCTCAGCCTTCAAACAAAGAATCTCTGGTTTCCCAAACGAAGGCTTCGGCTCTTAATAGCAATCTCTCCCAAGCAGCAATCTCATCACTCAAAACACTTTAAGTTCATACAGACAAACAAACCCGAACCACGCCAGTAAGACTATAATCAAACAAGAAGGTATTCCCCCGATTACAAGTAACCTCCGACATATCCAATATAAACTGCAAGCATCCACTTATTATGCCGATAAATCACACTCTAATAAATCCTCCTCGTGGCATACTCGGTCAATGGAATGACTCCTCCCCCGACACAGCAATCGAAAGAATACGATCAAACCACCACGAATTGGATTCTAACACTACTACAATCCCAATTTAAAAAAATACAAATATTTAATTCAAACACACTTTCACTTCAATTATCTAACACCCATAAATCCTTAAGCACTCACACAGGCATTACAAGTAGCGGTATGCGAACTTAACACACTCTAAATCTTAACTTTCTAAATCTTAATACACTCTAAATCTTTTTACATTAAAAAAGTATTTATACAATTTGGATCCAATAAAGATGATAAAAAAGACGAAGCTGGATTTCTACAATTTGCAATAATAATTTAACACGCTAGCGCACAGTTTACAAACACTCAATCTCAATGCCGCGTCACGCTGTTACCAATCAGTGAACCTCTCCCTGTGATATTGAAGATTTTCCCCTTCCTAGGGTACTCTTTGCTGACGGGTACTACTTCTTAAATGGACTACTTTCCCTCCTAAGTGTTACTTTCCCTTGCTAAGATTGGACTTCTATAGGGGGACCTCGATCCATTCTCTCTAAGTTCTACAGAATTAGGGGTACCTCTCGCATCTGGGTACTTTTCACCGTGTAAACCTGGTTCCCTTCTCTCAGTTACTCTTTGCTATTAGGTACTAATCAACAATCGATCAGAGGGTTACTATTCACTGTTGATCAGCCGCTATTTGGAATCGATCACAAACATGCACAAACTCCGAAGTTCTATCTACACAGAAAACTAATTCTACTGTACGGGCAGAACTTCAATGTGAAAATCTGTATTTGGAAATTTGATTCTGCAAATCTAGACTCATTCTCGGACCACCTAGTTTTGGTGCCTATCTCTCCACATCTCTCGAATTCAAATTGCCCAATGAAATCTCGAATAAACTAGAATATTCCCCGCCAATCTATACTCTAGCCACCGAGCCCAGTGCCTTTACGAGATTCCTCGTCCATCACTTCAGGGAGGGATTCACATATCTTCACACAGACACACCTCTCTGCTTGGCACCGGGTGTCAGCGTCTAGCCTCTTCGCCATGGCAGTTGATGCCGATTTTCGGAACGCACCTCTCCAATTAGTGCTCCCAGCAATGATAGGTCAAATGCTTCACCGCTTAGCATGTAAACCAACCTTGTGTTTCAATACTCCATCAATTGGATACCAAATCTGGGACAACGGGCCACTCCTCACCCTCGAAGTGTGTTTGGCTCTCGTTAAGCAGCTGCAGCCTGTCAACTATGACCAAGTTTTTGGGCCAATCCTCGGCCTGTTTTATGGGGCTCTAACCCAAAGGAGTGCTATCCCACCCTCCTCCACCCCCCCCCCCCCCCCCCGTGCTTGCTAGACTCTGTTCTACGATCTTGTTGGTACCCTTTCCCAAGCCCGCGAATGATCGATCTGGTCTGACTAGCGAAGTGCCGAAAATCAATGCGGAAACGGCACAGTGGCACCGATTTCTGCACTCTCGATCGAAACAGCTCAAACCCCTTGATCACAAATTTGTGTTTGGGGATCAGTTGAGATCCTGGATGAGCCCCCAATGTAAATAGCTCATTCTAAGCTTCCCCCCAGTCTAGTTTCAGTCAAAAATCACTGAGTCAAGCACTTGTGCATCTAAAGTTTATGTTGGAAAAACACAATAACAGTTCCCACTACTATACCTAACCACCACAGGTTCGATCCTCATATCTGCCTGGCCAAATCCTCTTAGCCTCGTACAAGCAGAGACTCTCCAGATGGTCATGTAGTCCTAAGCGCTCCCAGAAGATCGACACAGGACCTCGTGGGAGCGGACTTTTATAGGTCCCCGAACCTTGAGGGGCCGAACCACTTGGAGGTGGTTACTACACAGTCCAATAACAGATATCAATTAACACAGTACTATTACAATGTATCTGATGAGGTTTCTAGATCCAACTTAACAGAGATGAATAATGCAACATGTGCCTTGATAGTCAGGAAACCCAGACAAGGCTCAACACTTAATCAAATTAACATCTTGCAAAGCAAAGCTTTGCAACAATATTTACAATGTGTATGTCTGGTTTGCATTCATCCAATCCGTTTCATGTAATTTACACCTAATTGTCAGAGTCTGCAGATGTTCCGTTCTCTTCCTGCAGCTCTTATCTAGACACAACACAAACTGGCACCATTTTGCAGCTTGTCCCATTTCTGCAGAAGGCACATTTAAATTGACCAAATGGCCTAGCAGCCCAGAAGCCTTTACTCAGTTTTACTGTCCGGGCATCTCCAATTTGGCCAGAATTAACAATGTGGCCCTTGGTTCTGGACTCCCCCTACATCGGGAGCATTGGAGCTGGTCTCATTGGAGGACATTTGGCCCATATCCTTCAAACCCTTTCCTACCCATGTACCTGTCCAAATATTTAAAAAATATTGTTATTGTCCTCTGCTTCAGCATCTTCCTCTGGCAGCTTGTTCCATTTCCTAACAGGCTGTGTGGAAAACTTGCCCCTCAAGCTAAAGTTCCTATTAGGTTTCTATCTAAAGTTACTATTAAATCGTTCCTCTCTGGCCTTAAATCTATGTCCTCTGGGATAATGGCTATGTACATTCACCCTATCAATGCTCTTGTGATCACCATTTGAGATCACCATTTAGCCTCCTGCTCTCCAGGGAATACAGGTCCAAGCCTGCACATCCTCTCCCTATAGCTCAGGCCCTTTAGTCCTATCAACATCATTGGAAATCTTTTTTGCACTTTCCAGCTTAAAAGGCATCTCTCCTATAGCTGAGTGAGCAAAACTGTACATAATATTCCAAATGCTGTCTCATCAGCATCTTATACCACTGTAACATATCCTCCCAACTTCTATACTCAATTCCCTCACTAATGAATACCAACATGTCAAATGCCTTCTTCACGACTCTATTTATATTCAATACCACTTTCAGGGGAAGATGTAATTAGATCCCTCTATTCTACAACACTCCCCAAGGCCCAACTGTTCATCGTGAAGGTGATATAGATGATATGGAATCTTCTCAAAGACCTTGGTGAAAGTTATGTAGACTACGTTGATGACCCTACCCTAATCAATCTTTTGTTACTTCTACAAATAATTCAATAAAATTCATAAAACATGATCTCCCATGCACAAAACCAAACTGACTATCCCTACTTATCCATTGTTCTTGTTCATCAGTCACTAAAAGTAAGCATGCAGGTCCAGCAGGCAGTGAAGAAAGCGAATGGCATGTTGGCCTTCATAACAAGAAAAATTGAGTATAGGAGCAAAGAGGTCCTTCTGCAATTGTACAAGGCCCTAGTGAGACCACACCTGGAGTATTGTGTGCAATTTTGGTCTCCAAATTTGAGGAAGAACATTCTTGCTATTGAGGGAGTGCGGCGTAGGTTCACCAGGTTAATTCCCGGGATGGAGGGACTGTCATACGTTGATAGAATGGAGAGGCTGGAGTTGTATACTCTGGAATTTAGAAGGATGAGAGGGGATCTTATTGAAACATTTAAGATTATTAGGCGGTTTGGACACAGTTTGGGGTTAGAGGCAGGAATCAGGTTCCCACTGAAAAAAAGCTTTTCACACAGAGTTGTGAGTCTGTGGAATTCTCTGCCTCAGAAGGCGGTGGAGGCCGGTTCTCTGGATACTTTCAAGAGAGAGTTAGATAGAGTTCTTAAAGATAACGGAGTCTGGAGATATGGGGAGAAGGCAAGAACGGGGTACTGATTGTGGATGCTCAGCCATGTTCACAGTGAATGGTGGTGTTGGCTCGAAGGGCTGAATGGCCTATTCCCGCACCTATTATCTATTGTCTTTCCAAATGTATGTATATCTTATCCCTCAAACCACTTTCTGGTAAATGTCCCACCACAGATGACAGGCTTACTGGTTTACAGTTTCCAGGCTAAACTTTGTAGCCCTTTTGTAAATGCAGTTACATCTCTGGTATTAGGTAAAACAGAAGGGTTGAAATGAAAATAAAAAAACCCACAGATGCTGGAAACGATCAGAGAAATCACATCTCTCCCACCCTCCCTGCTGCTTAATGAGATTATTTTATTAGCGTCAAAGAATCATGAATTTATTGTTGTACCAAACAGAGACACGTCTGCACACTACATCAGTGGCCTTGGACTTCTATGTTTCTCTGTTCATAACCTGCCCCTAGCACCTTACTTGGTGGTTGGATATGTCCTACCCTTATTTGACTTCTCAAAAGCCATTACCTTGCCATCTAAAACTCTGTCTAACAATTCATTTGATATATATCCGTTACAGAACCTTTCTTAATATCCACCACATCACCAATTTTTATGTAATCTGCAAAGTTGCTATATTCTCCTCCAGGTTATTAATATACAGACGCTTCCCGACTTATGTAAGGGTTATGTCCTGCGGACTCTTGCGTACATCGGATATTATATAAGTCAGAACAACTATGTTGTTAGTGTTCTATTGGTAATAAAAATAAAATATATAAATAGGCATTAGTTATCTGGGGGAACAGCACCTCATATTCTGCTTGGGCAACTTGCAACCCAATGGTACATATATTAAATGTTCCAATTTTAGATTACCTTTTACATCCCCCCCTATCCTTTCTCCACCACACTCCCTCGCTCACCCAATTTCCTGTGCCCTACCTGGACTCGCACCTATTTCTCCTCTCCCTCTTCCTACATTCCTTTTTCTGTCTTCACAATTTATAGCTCTCCAATTCATCTTTCTCACACCTTTTGCATTAATTTCAGGTGAAAGTTCCAACAATTTGCCCATTAAAACCACCTCTTGCCAGTGTCCACACTTTGTCCTGCCTTTCCTCTCTCCCAGCTCCCCCCCCCCCCCCCCCCCCCGGCACCAGCTGCAATCAGTATGAAGAAGCATCCTGACCTGAAACGTTACCTACAGTATCCATGTCTACAGCAATGCTGCCTAACCCATTGATTTACTCCAGCTCTTTGTGTCCACTTGTCTGTGTTTATTGTTTTAAGTTTAGAAAGCTTGCTCTGAAATATAAAAACACTTGTGCAGCACTGTAAGTATATTTGGCTATACAATGGGGAAGAGCACCCCCTACTGCACTCTCTCATTTTCCCCACTGCTCACTTCCATCTGCACAGTTAACAGGTTACCAGCAAACATATTAAATCTGCAAATTATGTTTTGGTGCTTCCAGGAATCTCTACGTAAACTGAACAAATTCCTTTCCCGCAAATTTTTTTCAACTGTAAACAGCATCTTCAACATCAGCAACATTAAGGTGCGGCATGGTGGCGCAGCAGTAGAGTTGCTGCCTTGCAGTGCCAGAGACCCGGGTTTGATCCTGATAAGGGGGTGCTGTCTGGACAGAGTTTGTACGTTCCCACCGCGTAGGTTTTTAAAGTAAAGTATCCTTTATTGTCATTCAGACATTTCAGTCTGAACACAATTGTATACCTTGCAGTCATAACATAGAATAAAATAACAAAACATACACTTAACACAGTTTAACATCCACCACAGTGAGTCTACCATGCAACTCCTCACTGTGAAGGAAGGCAAAAGTCTTAAAGTCCTTGTCTCTTCCCTCCTCGTCTCCATCTGCGTTGAGGCGATCCAGCTTTCGATGTAGGGACCACGCCGGGAGATGGTAAGTCCAGCGGCTGCATCCAAGCTCCGCGAACGGCCTGGTTCAAACTCCGCGGCCCAGGGCGGTCGAAGCTGCCGAAGCTGCCACCCTCCAGTCCAGAGGACAAAGCTGTCGTTGCGGGAGCTTCAGGAAACCGGTCACCCACCTGGGACCTGCGAGCTCCTGACATTGTCATCCACTGGGCCCGCGGCCAAGCCTCCGAGGCTCTGAAGTCGGGTCACCGCCGCCGCCGCAACGTCACCACAGCCCCGAAGTCGGCCAGCATCGCGTTGGAAAGTCCTGGCTCTGATTTATCTCAGAGCCTTGAGGTCGGTCCCAGTTGGAGGGTGCTCCGGTTTCCCGGGTGCTCCGGTTTCATCCCATGAACCAAAGACGTAAAGGTTTGTAGGCTAATTAGCTTCAGGAAAAAAATGTAAATTGCCCCTAGTCTGTAGTATGATGGTGCATGGGTGCATAATGGTGATGGTGCATATTCTTGCCATAGAGGGAGTATTCTTGCCATAGAGGGAGTACAGAGAAGGTTCACCAGACTGATTCCTGGGATGGCACAACTTCCATATGAAGAAAGACTGGATAGACTTGGCTTGTACTCGCTGGAATTTAGAAGATTGAGGGGTAATCTCATAGAGACTTACAACATTCTTAAAGGGTTAGACAGGCTAGATGCAGGAAGATTGTTCCCGATGTTGGGGAAATCCAGGACAAGGGGTCACAGTTTAAGGATAAGGGGGAAGTCTTTTAGGACCGAAATGAGAAAATCGTTTTTCACACAGAGAGTGGTGAATCTGTGGAATTCTCTGCCACAGAAGGTAGTTGAGGCCAGTTCGTTGGCCATATTTAAGAGGGAGTTGGATGTGGCCCTTGTGGCTGAAGGGATCAGGGGGTATGGAGAGAAGGCAGGAACGGGATACTGAGTTGGATGATCAGCCATGATCATATTGAATGGCAGTGCAGGCTCGAAGGGCCGAATGGCCTGCTCCTGCACCTAATTTCTATGTTTCCATGTTTCTATGGGGTGATCGCTGGTCAGCACGGATCCATGGGTCAGAGGACCTGTTTCTGCACTATATATCTAAAGTCTAAAGTATTAAGATGCAATGGTACAATGGTACATTATTTGTCACATGTACCGACCGAGGTACGGTGAAATTCATTTCTCCTTTTCTCCATAGATGCTGCCTGACTCGCTGAGTTACTCCAGCATTCTGTGTCCATCTTCGGTGTAAACCAGCATCTGGAGTACCTTCCTACACAATATATAGAACCGCCAAATATGGCACCAATTCCAATTCTCAGTTGTTGTTAAGCGCTCCACCACTCCGGTCCGAATGCCTGGACGTATGGATCGGAGCCCAATGCAGCTGAGCCCCAGGCTGCTGCCTGGCCTCCAGCAGCCCACTCCACCATCGAGATTCACTGCACTGCCTCCTGCAGCCAGTCTGCTTACCACCTCCCTGTTCCGAGGATGTAAGTAGGAATATGGACAAGGGAGAGCCAGTGGATGTAGTGTACCTGAACTTTCAGAAAGCCTTCGATAAGGTCCCACATGGGAGTTTAGTGGGCAAAATTAGAGCACGTGGTATTGGGGGTAGGGTACTGACATGGATAGAAAATTGGTTGGCAGACAGGGAACAAAGACTAAGGATTAATGGGTCCCTTTCAGAAGGGGAGGCAGTGACTAGTGGGGTACCAAAAGACTCGATGTAGGGACCGCAGCTATTTACAATATACATTAATGATTTAGATGAAGAGATTAAAAGTAACATTCGCAAATTTGCAGATGACACAAAGCTGGGTGGCAGTGTGAACTGTGAGGACGGTGTTATGAGAATGCAGGGTGACTTGGACAGGTTGGATGTAGTTTAATGTGGATAAATGTGATGTCATCCACTTTGGTGGCAAGAACAGGAAGGCAGATTATTATCTGAATGATGTCAAGTTAGGAAAAGGGGAAGTACAACAAGATCTCGTTGTCCTTGTACATCAGTCACTGAAAGTAAGCATGCAGGTCCAGCAAGCAGTGAATAAAGCAAATGGCATGTTAGCCTTCATAACAAGAGTTGAACATAGGAGCAAATAGGTCCTTCTGCAGTTGTATAGGACCCTAGTTTTTGTCTCCAAATTTGAGGAAGGACATTCTTTGCTATTGAGGGAGTGAAGCTATTGAGGATGAGAGACAGAGATCAGGTAGACAGTTAAAACCTTTCTCCTAGGATAGAAAAATCAAATACTAGAAGGCATATCTTTAAGGTAAGAGAGCCAAAGCTTATGGAGATGCGTATGCCAACTTTATTTTCAGATGGTGAGTGCCTGGAATGTGCTGCCAGGGTTGATGGTTGAGGCAGGTATGATAGTGGCATTCAATAGACTTTTGGATAGGCACATAATATGCAGGGAATGGAGGATATTCATTATGTGGAGGTCAATAGAAAATTGCTATCAACTGCTGTCTGAACCCCTCGATTGACAGGTCTACATCTGATCATGTGCTTCCAAATAAATCAGCTAATTTTATTAATTATTTTTTACTTGACTCTGGAATGTTAGAAGTTTGGAGATTCTTACACCCAAATGACAAAGAATTTTCATTTTCCTCTCATGTATATCACAGTTATTCTAGGATTGATTATTTTATACCAGATTCTCAGCTAGTTCCATCGGTCACTGCATGTGAGTATGACGCAATTGCTATTTCTGATCACGCACCTTTGAAACTATTAATCAATCGTTCTGATTCCAAGTTTAGTGCTAAACAATTGCGATTTAATGCTACTTTGCTTCAAGACTTAAACTTTACTAATTTTATGAAAGATCAGATTTACTTCTTGACAAACTCTACTGAAGAAATATCCAATGGTGTAGTCTGGGATGCTTTTAAGGCATATATTAGTGGACAAATTATTTCATACTCCATGGGATTAAAAAAACAAAATCAAAAAGAAATAAGTACATTGACTGACGAGATTAAAGAAATTGATAAAAATATTCAAAAGCTCCTAGTTTCTAGCTCTACAAGAATAGAGTTGATCTTCAAGTCAGACATGATTTGTTTTTTGTATCACCGATTGAGAACCAGCTACTTAAAACCAAAAGTCAATTTTATATACATGGCGAAAAATCTGGTAAATGACTCGCTAATCAATTGAAAGCGGTGCTGGCCAAGCGTCAGATTACTAAAGTGAGAAAACGGGATGGTAGACCACGTAACTGCAGGCCATGACAAAATTAATAAATCCTTTCAGGAATTTTATACCTCCCTATACCAATCGGATTTTCCTACTGATTCCAATATAATGCATGAGTATTTAAAGAAACTGAACTTACCAGATTTACCATATAATGAGTCTCTGTTGTTAGATGAACCCATATAAATCCTACCTGTGACAGATGTAACTCTGAAGTGGCCTCACTAACCCATATGTTTTGGTCCTGCCCACTTTTGGAAAAATATTGGAAATACATTTTTGATACTATTTCTGTAGTCTTAGGTATTGATTTACAACCTCATCCTATTAATGCAATTTTTGGGCTACCAATGTTAGATTTTATTCATTTATCCCGCTCCGCCCATCGGTTGATTGCTTTTACCACATTAATCGCCAGAAGATCTATTTTATTTAAATGGAAAGACTCCAACCCTCCGACCACACTCCAGTGGTATTCTGAAACGATATCATGTTTAAATTTAGAAAAAATTAGGAGTGACATTGTTGAACCCTTGGTTAAATTTGATGACTTGGGGAAACTGTATTGAACACTTTCATGCTACATAAATTGCTCCCTCTTTAACCGTTATAAAACTATTCTACCTTTATAGGGTGGAACGGACTTGACGACAAACGGACTTAAATTGTTGACATTTTTTTAGTTCAGATTCTGTTTTGCTTTCCTTAATTTTTATTTATTTATTTTATTTTTATTCTTATTTTATTATTAATATTTTTTTTTTAGTTTAGGGGGTTTTGTTTTTTCCTTTTTTTCCTTTGTCTTTTTATTTTTGTGTTTTTTTCTACATTTATAAGTTTTCTTCTAAAGATTTAGCTATATTTGCATAGAGCGGGTCTATATTAAATGTGTATTTTGACACTGGTCTCATATTAGGTTATACCTGTTATTAATGTAATCCTAATCCCTATGTATCAATATCATTGTTATGTTTATTATTATTCTTTTTGTTCTTTTTTTTATGTTTTATTTTGGAAAAAAATACAATAAAAAGATTTTAAAAGAAATAAAGAACCCCGCAGTTGGCTACCTCGGTCATGTGACCGTGGGGAGGGGTTTGTTTTGTGCGTTTTCTGGGCAAGCCCATTCATTCTGTCGACCACCGTTGTGGTAGTAGCATTTGTCTTTAGCTGTCGTAAGATTACCATTGTTTTCACCACCTTCGCAATAAAGCTTGTTCTGAAACAAAACAAAAAGAACAAAAAAAAATTGACTTGCCATCTTGTTCAGTAAAGTCATTGTGGTCGAAAGGACTTGTTCTCGTGCTGTGCTGTTCTATGTTCTATGTAAAGTATTAAATGTAGTATGTGCAGAAAGACCACTCTGGGTACATAAATACATATATGCTTTTGGGGTTTAGGATTCATTTTTGAATGGCTAAAATACCTTAGTTGATGACATTTGCAAACAAAATTTATCACAACGTAGAAATCAAATAACTGATACTATTGATCACTGCAATACCAGTAATCCGTGCATCTTTTCCTTCTTGGAACAATGAACCTGTCAATGTATTCATTAACAATTAATGACTGTTCCACGATTAAATGATGGCACAACCTATCCCTCCTCCTCCTGGGACAAGGCCGGCAGGAACATATTGAAAACACATTGCACATTTGGGCTAGCGTAAAATTGGTGTTATTGGTTTGGCACATCATCTGAAATTAAATTAAAAACTCCTGTCCCCCGCAACCTCCTTCACCCTATGCTTCCACTTAAAACAACCATCCATTTAAATGTTGAAGTAAAAACACATTCATCTCCTACAAAGCAGCAAAGCAACAATCACAAAAAAATGTTAACATATCCTTGATATTAATTGACATTTTCTTTATGAAAATGCTGCTTCTGAATATTTGCAGGAAGCCACAGCACTAGGGAAATTCATTTCTCTGGAGACTGGGCAATCTTTTATAGTCGAGCTCAGTAACTGGATGCAACCAAATAAAACAATTAATCTATTTTTAAAATGGCACAGTGGTGCAACGTAGAGTGGCTGTCTTACAGCGCCAGAAAACGGGGTTCAATCTTAACTGCGAGTGCTGTCTGTACTGAGTTTCTACATTCTCCTTGTGACCACGTGGGCTTTCTCCGGGTTCTCCAGATTCCTCTCACACTCCAAAGATGTGCAGGTTAAATGGCTTAGGTAACAATTATAAATTGTCCCCAGTGTGTTGGATACTGCTAGTGTATGGGGATCGCTGGTCGGTGTGGATTTGGTGCGTCAAACGGGCTCTTTCCATGCTGTATCTCAAAACTAAACTAAACTAAACTAAACATCATTACTATTACAGTAACCACGTAGTCCAATTTATTGTAACTGAAGACATATTATTTGATTGAGAACTTTTTGTACAAGCAACTGGACAACATGAATTTGAACAATCTCAATTAAGTGAAACAAAACAACCTGAAAATTGGAAACAAAGAACTGCTGATGCTGGTTAATACATTTAAGAACACAAAGTGCTGGAGTAACTCAGCAGGTCAAGCAGCATCTCAGGAGAACATGGATAGGTGACATTTTGGGTCAAAACCCTTCAGGATAACTTGAAAATTATCCTGAAATAACTTCAGATCTCAGTCTTTTCAATTTGCTTTTAAATCACATCTTAGTGCACACACACGTGTATACACGCACAAATAAATGTTAAGCAAACACAAATAATTGCTCTAAGAACTCTAAATCTAAATTAAGAATTTGCGGTGATAATATCACCCTGCGCAATTTTGGTTCAGAAATCTACAGTTGTTAATTAAAACAATTCAAATTGGCATGGTGAAAAGAATATTGCTCTCCAAATTGATGGGAAACAGGTTCCTTCCTGACCTTGTGGGCATCATTACATCAACTGAGTTCTTTGAAAAAGGTTCAAGAAGGAAATTGGATAGGAATTTTCTACCATAGTGATTTTAGCAGCTGGCGGAGGTGTATGTGCTGGTAATAGCTGATGCACAGCTTTCCCCTCACACACAGCTATTGGAGCACATAATTTAGATGGTAGGAGAACAGAAAAGGGATCAAACATATAGAATATTTTGAATCTATAGGTTGTTGATTATCATCAAATAATACACTACTGGTTATTATGTAAGAATATCACAAGGAAGACCGAAGGACTTTTTTTATGAAGGACCCCTTACTTCAACCTTATATTAAAAAAAAGCACAATTCAACAAGCACCGACCTTTGGTGGAAAATTGGTGGAAAATGCAGTGAAAGCACACATACGGACAGAACAAATTGAAGAATTGTTGGTACACAACCCTCGATTTGAAACATAAAGATGGAGTGATAGAAATACCACCTTCTGTATTTCCAATACACTGGCCTTTCATTTTGTTGTGAAGCCTGTAAATGTTGTTGTGCTCTTGAACCAAAGATAGTAATCGATAATGTAGAAAAAAAGAACTGCAGGCGCTGGTTTACACCAAAGGTAGGCACAAAGTGTTTGGAGTAACTCAGCGAGTCAAAGAGAATAAACATAGTAGGTATGTTACAAAACTTACCTTTAGCGGCGCTGCAGTTCTGCCACTGCCCGTGTGCGCGTCTTTGGCGCCTTTGAGAGGGGGGCGGGTTTAAAATGCGATTTTTCTTCAGACAATTCAAATCAATTTTGAACAGGCTTTTTAGTTGCTGAAGAAAAATCGCTTCGACTGCCATTTTATTGAGTTAATTAAAATTAGCACTGGGAAAATTAAAAGCATGAGTGAATTAAAAATCATCTTTTAATACCATCAATGCCGACAACAGGACGGATCTTACGTAGGGGACAAAAGAAGGTACACAGTTTATTTTTACATAAAAACGTGCTTCTTAGGAAGCCTTTAATCAAAATTTCATGTTGCGAAACGGTGATTTATTCCCCATACGAACCAGCAGCATTTTTCCTGCCGATATGGGGGTTAAATTCACTGCAAACCGCAACATTCCAATCCATCGCATTCCACAAAATCCCACTCGCAAGTTGATTTAAATGGCCATTAATTTACGGGAATTAAACACTAAATTCCTTCAATTTGGCCTATAAATTCATGACAATGAGATTTAAAAATCATGTTATATTGTGAATTATTGTGTGAATGTTATTTGGACACAGGTTTTTTTTAAATGTTAACCTTTTCGTAAGAAATGGATAGATGTTTAGATCTAGTAATTGAATTTTGTAATTAGCTACAATTAGGTAACTAACTAATTATATGCTTTAATTTCAGGTCATCCAAGTAAGATTGTTTCATATTTGTTTCAGAATGCTTCAATCTATAATAATTGACCATTTCATTCTGTTCTCTTAATTTTTAACAAAGTTAGGGGCTTTTGACTGTCCTCGATCACAGCTTTTGTGTTAAGTCAATGTAAAAGCAATAGGGAACAAGTTGCTAACTTCTGAGTATGAAAATGGCCATAACATTTTTAATACTGAAGATATCAAAGTGAATTAGGTGTCAAATTAAACTTACTTTTATGCTTTATCTGATGGGATAAATTGCAGACTTGATTTTTTAAATCTCAAAATTTTGTAGCATTGCTAAACATAGGTCTGGAAATTCCTATAATAAAAAAATAGGATCATTTTCAGATATTTTTATTTCACCCAATTAAGGTCACTCATAGAGTAATACTTGATATTTGTCTGAAATAGAGCCATGGAATAATTGTACTATTAACCAGAATATATAGAAAGAGACATTTAGCTCATGGACAATTGTATATAATTTAGTTCAATTTCTGGATAAACATGTTCTGGATTTCCATGACATGTATCAAAGGATTTTGGAATTCATGCTGGTCAGTTGCTGAACAGCAGTTTGAAATGGAACCATTTCTGAAATAACCTATTGATCACTTTCGATAGACAAAATGCTGAAGTAACTCAGCGGGTCAGGCAGCGCCTCTGGAGAAAATGGTCTTGACCCAAAAAGTCATCTATCCATTACCTCAAAGATGCTGCCTGATGCACCGAGTTACTCTAAAACGTTGTGCCTACATTTGGTATAAACCAGCATCTGCAGTTTTGTTTTCCTACATTATCGATTACTATCTTTGTTCCAAGAGCATAGAAACATAGAGCACATGGTATTGGGAGTAGGGTGTTGACATGGATAGAAAATTGGTTCGCAGACAGGAAGCAAAGAGTAGGAGTGAACGGGTCCTTTTCAGAATGGCAGGCAGTGGCGAGTGGAGTGCCGCAAGGCTCGGTGTTGGGGCCGCAACTGTTCACCATATATATTAATGATTAGGAAGAAGGAATTAGGAACAACACTAGCAAGTTTGCAGATGACACAAAGCTGCGTGGTAGTGTGAACTGTGAAGAGGATGTTAGGAGGTTACAGGGTGACCTGGACAGGTTGAGTGAGTGGGCAGATGCGTGGCAGATGCAGTATAATATAGATAATTGTGAGGTTATCCATTTCGGCGGCAAAAACAAGGGGGCAGATTATTATTTCAATGGGGTTAGGTTAGGCAAGGGGGAGGTGCAGCGAGACCTGGGCGTCCTTGTACACCAGTCACTGAAAGTTGGCGTGCAGGTACAGCAGGCAGTGAAGAAAGCTAATTGAATGTTGGCCTTCATAACAAGAGGATTTCAGTATAGGGGTAAAGAGGTTCTTCTGCAGTTGTCTAGGGCTCTGGTGAGACCACATCTGGAGTATTGTGTCCAGGTTTGGTCTCCAAATTTGAGGAAGGACATCCTTGTGATTGAGGCAATGCAGCGTAGGATCACGAGATTGATCCCTGGGATGGCGGGACTGTCATATGAGGAAAGATTGAAAAGACTAGGCTTGTATTCACTGGAGGTTAGAATGATGAGGGGGGATCTTATAGAAACATTAAATTGTGAAAGGACTGGACAAGCTAGATGCAGGAAAAAATGTTCCCAATGTTGGTCGAGCCCAGAACCAGGGGCCACAGTCTTCAGAATAATGTGGAAGCCATTTAAGACTGAGATGAGAAAAAACATTTTCACCCAGAGAGTTGTGAATTTGTGGAATTCCCTGCCACAGAGGGCTGTGGAGGCCAAGTCACTGGATGGATTTAAGAGAGAGTTAGATAGAGCTCTAGGAGCTAGTGGAATCAAGGGATATGGGGAGAAGGCAGGCACGGGTTATTGATTGGGGACGATCAGCCATGATCACAATGAATGGTGGTGCTAGCTCGAATGGCCGAATAGCCTCCTCCTGCACCTATTTTCTGCACCAGAAAAAGATTTGCATGCATCACAACAAAATGGAAGACCAGTATATTGGAAATACAGAAGGTGGTATTTCTTTCACTCCATCTTTATGTTTCAAATTGAGGGTTGTGTATCAACAATTTTTCAATTTGTTCTGGCTGTATATGTTCTTTCACCAGTAAGGTGAGCCTTGCAAAACCTACTTCATATTATTGTTCTGGGAATATTAAGTAAAGACATGTAGATTAAAGGATGATATCTATTCTCTACAACATCCTTAGGTGATGCACATTCATTTTGCTCCCTTTCAACCTTGAAGAATGCTTGGCATCTGCTTAACACCTTCTTGTTGATTTTTATCCAGGATCTAAAGCTGCAATGCAGTGAATTGGAACATCGTTATGCCGTGCTGCTCTATAGTTAAGAGTCACCGTAAAATATTGGATAAGAAGAAAACAAGCCATGAAGTCACAAAATAACAATGTAATATCCTCTTTGTATTGACTAAAGAGTGAAATTACTGCAAGGATGTCACTAATTAGTTGCATTCCCTGCTGTAATAAATATGGGTAACTGATTTCACCAAGAAGAGTGGTAGGGAAATGTGGAAACAACACTAATAAGATGTGCAAAACTGAAAATAGACAGAAATGGTTGAAAGTGATAAAGAAGTGAGTTAGAAAAAGACGGACATAAACCCAATGGGCATTCATGGTGCGAGGATCTAAAGAATGTCTCACACTTGTCAAATTTCAAGCATGTTTCAAAACTAGGGTTTCAAAAAGGAGACAATAGTTTTTCCATGTTTTCTCTGATGATAGAATGATTGAGCTGACAATGGGCAAATCTCTTATTGTGCAGCTTAGCACGGCCTAAAGGTCTTGAAAAATATTGTGTTATTTTAGCTGGACATGTCTTATGATGTGAAATAATGGCAGGTAATTGTGTGAATGCATAATTTCAACCATTTCAGGATGTTTGTATTAAACATCAAATATCGGCTACCAATATTTTCTCTATCCCTATGTACTGTATATTAAAATACATTCTTATGACATTCATGTCTTGAGCAACATGTCTTTCGAGAAAATATTAGTTATGAATCAATACATGGAAATTCAAATAGTTTAAATCAACATTTTGTTTCACTGAAATACCAGTTTGTTGCTTATAACAAAAAAAAAAACAAGATACACACGGAATTTACTCCAAATCATCTTTAAAAACCTCAGCTTCTATTCTTTATCTTGACCAGTTTTACCCATTTTGGAAATTTGTTTCCTGATCGCGTTGTAAATAATACAGTATGTGGCATCTGCTAACTGTTGTAAGTCTTACATCTTGCACCAAGGTCATCTGAAAGAAGGAGAAATAAAGTTTCCTAAGTGATAGATTGCTGTTGGCTCTATAATGGGGAGATAAGAAAGATATTTATACCTTGTCTACAGTATCTTCCATAGTGCAGGGGGTCAAGTGTACAAGTGAGAGAGACAGGTTGACTGGAGAAAGAGATGATGCCAGTAGTAGTGGCAATCAATTACATTAGACATGAGCCGGCTGTAGCTCTATACAATTACAGTTAACAATGTATTTCTGACGATAAAAAGGAGTAGTAGAATAAGATTTTAGGTCTGATTTAAGCTGGCATGCACACACGCATATAAAAAACATCACTTCATCCTGTTCTTAAACTCTGGGAAACTTTTATCCAAAGAACATTATTATTTGCTGTTGATGGTGATGTGTATATGGAATGGGCTGCCAGAAGAGGTAGACAGCGCGGAAACAGGCCTTTTGACCCACCGAGTCCGTGCCGACCCGTGATCCCCGCACATTAACACTATCCTACGTACACTAAGGACAAATTACAATTATACCAAGTCAATTAGCCTACAAAGGTGTACGTCTTTGGAGTGTGCGAGGAAACCAGAACTTCGAGAGAAAAACCCATGCAGGTCACAGGGAGAACGTACAAACTCTGTACAGACAGCACCTGTAGTCAGGATTGAATTTGGGTCTCTGGCAGCAACTCTACTGCTGTGCCACTGTGTTTTATTTACACTTTAGTAATCTTTTTGTCATATTAAAAATGTGAAAATCTAGATTTTCACTTCTTAGAGAAAGTGCTGTCGAATACTATCACAAAAGCAAAGCACTGGTTGTTAGTAACTATTACCTTTTGTTGAACAGTTACTTCAGTAACAAGTTCGTTTTTCTTGCAATTGTTGATTGATGTCAAATTAAAAAAAGTGCCATAGTACAAAGGCACATTAATGTGGCTATGAGATATGATTCATAATTCAGGTGGAAAATAGCACTGCAGAACAGCAGGCCCAATTTATAGTGGCAAGCAATACTCAGTTTGAAAGTTTCCTGAAGGCTAGCATGCGTGTAAATGTCTGACATTGGAGATAATTCAATGAATTAAGACAAGCAAGTAAAGTGAAAATATGGTCAACGACCTGAGTGGACTCACACAGAGAATTTAAATCCAAAATGTTAGCGCACAATATTCAATGGTCATTTTATTTATCAACTGTAAATAAGTGAGATGGTTCTGCGCAAAATATCGGTTAAAAATAATGTTTTATTCCACAATGAAGTGCAGTTCATTGTTGCTAAATGTAACTGGAATGCTATTAATTCATATGATATAGAAAAATAGAAAATGTTGTATAATTCATATGCCTTTAGCTATTTATGCATAATTTTATTTCATATTCCCAAATGCAAAGCAAAGGGAGGAAAATAAGGTACTACATACACAAACTAGGAAGATTGTAAAAATGTTATGACATTGCACTGTAATATCATATGTACCGAGAATATAAGAAAATGGGAGTGGAACAAAGGTGCTCGGCTCAGCGTGCATCCCCTATTATTTAAGTCCATTGAGAATCATACTTCCTATTCCATTTCCTTCCCAACCTGTAACTTTCTATTCCAGGTAAATGATTCCTTACATTCCCTTACTCAACATAATATTCTGATCAGTGAGGGCAGCGGTAAAGTTGCTACCTTACAACACCAGAGACCAGGGTAGAATCAGGACTGTGGGTGCTGTTTGTATGGAGTTTGTAAGTTCTCCCCATAACCTGCATGTGTTTTTCTCCGGTTGCTACGATGTCCTCCCACACTCCAAAGACGTACAGGTTAGTAGGCTAATTGGCTTTATAAAATTGTAAGTTGTTCCCAGTGTATGTAAGATAATGTTAGTGTGTGGGGATCGGTGGTCAGCACGGACTCGGTGGGCCGAAGGACCTATTTTTGTGCTGTACCTCTAAACTAATCTAAACTAGAAAGACATGTGGTTCATGTCTTTGGTGATTAATGACAATAGTGGCTTTGCCATGGAGATACTCAATTTGTGAATGAATATAAAAAACATTATGAGGCACTCAGGCTAACAATGGGATGAAAACTAATTCTCAAAGCAGAAATGGGCAGAGAGTGGGTATGTGACCAGGAATGCTCAACTTAAAACAAGCGCAAACACTGACTCTTCGCAGTGCTGGACTGGTGTCAAGCTCATATGGGTCTTCTTTCCCCACTGATTCTGCCAAGCCCATTCGCTTGACTATCATTTCACCAAATAGTAGGTAGCGACAGTGGAAATCTCGTTCATCCATTCATACGTGTTACTAATTAAATGATTAAATGCTTAACCCATTTAAGGGACCAGCCGAGGTGCATCCTGAGGTGGAGGAGGATAGGCAGGAGTCTGATTGTTAGATGTAGTCATCTCATGAATGTGTTGACACAAATTCTCCTGGCTCTAAAAATGTTAATAAATATTAACATTTAATTTGATGGCAGCCATTTATTAAAAAGGAAACTATCCATAGATAGGTAATCTGAATGGGTCAGGTCATGATGCTTGTTCTGCCTAATTTTACTTCAAAGTGACTCAGGCAAGAGTTGGAGCTCTAGGTAAGGAACATCGGTCATTATAGTTCATGATTCTACAAATGTGTTAGTGCACAAACAATGAATTGCCATGAAGCTTCACCTTTCGTTATTCTTGTAAGCAGAACAAACATACACAATTGAGAGTAGAAAGTTTCCAATAAATGCCATTTTTGGGAGACATTTACTTATTTCTTGTGTAGGAAAGAACTGCAGATGCTGGTTTAAATTGAAGTTAGGCACAAAATGCTGGAGCAACTCAGCGGTAGCATTCCCGGAGAAAAGGAGGTGTCACCCGTTCCTTCTCTCCGGCGATGCTGCCTCTCCTGCTGAGTTGCTCTGGCATTGTGTGTTTATTTACTTATTTCTTCCTTTATTACTGATTACACATTGTATCTTGCAGGACAAGCAGCTTAGTCCACAAAATCATGGGCTTACAGATATGTACAATTAACAAGATAAGTTTTTTTTCACATATTCATAGATCAGCTTAACGAAGATGCTAGTTTAAGTCCATAAAGATATGGCTATATTAATTGCTTGACTTAATTAATGAAGAAAAATGGTATGTACACTGGTTAAAAAAAATCGCAGACTAAGAATTTGTAGTTTGGACTAAATGACATGAACGAACATCCCATGAGCCAGTTTTTAATCTCTTTTATAAATGCTCCACAGGGCACCTTGATAATGTGAGGAAAAGGCACCAACAGAATGTATAAATGTATGCAAATATAAATGCCTATTCAGCTTATGTAGTCTTTGCTGGAATTGCTATGTACAGCTGGAGTTATAACAAACCTTAATTTCAATAATGTGGCTTTGGGCTATGCAGAAAGAGGGTTTTGTTAATGTTGAATGATAAAGGTGAATTCATTGCAGTCTGAGCATGTAACAGATAATACTCTTTAGCAACATGTATTTAGCAAATACTAAAATTCAAGAACAAAAAAAGAAATGTGTCCAAATTTCTATAGTTCATATGTTTCGATATTAGATCAATTATCATTTATCATTTATGATGAAATTGCATAAAACCTGACTGAACCCAGAATTGATCATGCTGATGATCATTTATAGATGAAATTGTGCCAGGCTATTCATGAGTCATTCAGGGTTAGCATGCACAATGATGTCCTGGTTCAGGAACGTACCAAGTGAGGTGAATCCATGGAGGTCAAAGTCAAGTTGACATTCAACTTTCAATTTTCTTAACGTTCCAAGTGACTGCAGCAGATTTCTGTCCTTTTTCCCAATTTGCTGCACAGCATTGCTTCAGAATGGCCACCAGGCACCATACTGACAGAAAAATGATGCCATCTCCTTTGCTTTCAGTGAGGAGCAAGCGGAATATTGGCCTTTAGGATTTTCAAACTTTGCTGGCTTTGCATAAGACCACTTATGCACTCATAAGGGCTTCCCTTAATAACCTCAATCTTACACTTCCATATCTCGAGACTCCCTTTCCCCTGACTTTCAGTCTGAAGAAGGGTCTCGACCCGAAACGTCACATTCCTTCTGCAAAGTTGCTGCCTGTCCCGCTGAGTTACTACAGCATTTTGTGTGTAAACCAGCATCTGCAGTTCCTTCACTACTCAATCTTTTCCTCAACAGGAAAGGTTTCTATTCCCTCAGGGCGCATGTGGTTGTGGATAATCTGAGTAATTTACTTATGGTCCGTTTCATTTTTCTGGGAAGCACTCATGAGAGCTTCATCCTCAAGAATCGCACACTCACTTGATATTTCCAGCAGCTGACACTGGCCGGAGTGATGGATTGTGGGGGACATGGGCTGCCCTCTACTTCCCTCGCTGCTATGGCAATGCTTTCTTTAATCCTTCAAGTTGAATGGAGCCAGGAAAATATCAGAATTCTTGCCGAGAGGCCCATTTGTCCCCTAAAAATAATATCCCCTTGTTTGCATTAGTCAGTGTGGTCTGCTGTATACAATAACAGGATGCAGAAACTTCATAATGTAGAGTTGCAACAAAAAATAAACTTGCTACAAGTGTTTTCCATGGTCTGCTGCTCACCCTCACATACCGTTGAAGGATATTAAGGGCATCAGGGGTTATGGGGGGGAAGGCAGAAGAATAGGGTTGAGAGGGAAAGATAAATCAGTCATGGCGGAGTAGACCTGATGGGCCGAATGGCCTAATTCTGCTTGTAGAACTTATGAACATGAACTTATGTGAAATGTACTTGGGATTCCTTGCTTGACTGTGATTTTTCATACCTAGAGGAGAGATAGCACTGTGGTCATCCTCTGTTAGGTTTATTGTTTGTTCATCCCCATGGTTCTCCTGTACTTTCTTCTCTCCCAGCAGACTGCACCTCCATACCGGCATATATATTTGTGATGAAAGCATCCAGGCCTCTTTCACAAAATCTCGGGACTCTTCCCTCTCCCCTGAAACCTCTCTCTCCTCCACGACAGCCATAGTATATGTTGCTGCTCCCAGACTGCCTTGGAGAGTGCACCTTTAAAGGCTCTTCAGTTTGATGTGCAAAATATTGTGTTAAAGAACTGCAACAGCCCAGGTCACTTATTTGTCATCACAAACCTCTGCTTCAAACCTCTGTTTGGCTTATTTCAATTTCTTACAAGCAATCCAATTAGATGTAAATGCTTTAAAAAAAATACAGCATTAAAGCTTGGATGACATCCAATTTCCAGACTATTATCTTTACTGTGACAAATATTTTAAACATTGTTGTACATTTAATTCATAGGTTATAACAATATGACATTGATTCAATTTAAAAATATTTGCTTCTTATCAATTATATTCAATGTTATTTTCAAAATTCTTTCCATTAAAGGTCAACAGAAACATAAGTGATAAATGTCTTTGCTAAAAAACCTGGAGTCAAAGAATCTGTAGAGAACAGACAAGATTGCCTTGGACCTCAACGCAGTGGAATTTCATGCCTTACTTATTTCACAGTAATTGCTGAATGACATCCAGACATTATTTGAAGTTGAAACAACCTCCGAGGAGAGTAAAACCCTTGTACACCTGAGGGTGCCACAAAAGCATGCATAGATGAAATTGATTTTACACTGGAATTTTATAGATTATTACTGTATTTTTTCTCCAGGAGTACAGCTGCCATTAGTTATAAGCAGGTGGTAGACTTTGATAAGAGAGCAGTTTTGCAGTCGGGCTAAGAAGAAACTGAATCGATTAAAAGTGCTTGGCAAAAACATTTTTCTGTAATAGGTGGTAAGAAATACAATGACACTTTATAGCACTAATCTTTTGTTCGATTTAAATGAGAAATCTGAATGGGTCTGCATTAATTACTTACATGGAAAGAAAAAAATGATGCAGTGATGATTTAGTTAACCAAGCATTGCTTCCTTGCACTAGTATACTGTACGCTATTTCTTATTGTCAGCAAAGGTCACTGAGCAGCACATTATGGTCCCCCTGCAGTCTGCAGATTTTAACAGAAATCATAATCTGCATTTATTTAATACGGTTGCCATTGTAACAGTAAAGTGCAAAGCTCCTATGACATGTAATTTGGGTACTTTTTGGCAGCTGGGAATTGTGCTTGTAGTGAACGCCAGTGGGTAAGAGGTGGAGAATAAAAATATTTGTTGAGTAACAGGTAAAGAATAATGCACTGCCTTGTGCAAAATGAATTGGCTGAAGCAACTCTTCATTGTTAAACCCCTGCCTCACGGTGGGAGTTGACCCACAAGTGACCCCGAGTTTTCACTCGCAGTAATCACATACAATCAACGTAGCGGGAACGTCGGAAACTCGCGCGAGCAACTTAGCGACTCGTGGCGCTAACGGCAGGTACTCGGGAAACTTGTTAACTCGTGAAAAAAATCAAACATGTTTGATTTTTTCCACGAGTCAAATTTACTGTTCAAGTTGAAAATTGAAACATTTTAACTCGTTGTAATAACGTAGCGGCCCGTGCGTTTACCTTAATGACTCGTGAGTCTACCGTGGGAACTCTTTAACTCAGCGGGCTGGCAGCATCTCTGGAGAGAAGGAATGGGTGCCAGGATGACATTTCCAAATTTCTCCAGCCCCATGTGTTCACTTTTTGTCAACCAGCATCTGCCCTTTCTTGTGTATGTCATTATTTGTGTCCGTGGCAGTTGATTGTCGCTCCCTTCAGTTTCCCAGGGGGTCGGGACGGGACTGGAGTTATTCTCTAACTGACAACACCATGGTGGTATTGATATCATTTGGTTTATTGTTTTACGTGCAACGATGTACAATGAAAAACTTTGCCTGCATGCTATTCATTCAAATCATCCCGTATGCGAGTACAATCAAGTTGTATTAAGTCATACCAACGGCCGCACGGTTCAAGGGGAAATTCAAGTTCTTTTCAAGGGGAAGGCTCGTTCTTTTTTACGCATGATTCAAAATACAAGAGGCCAATCGTCCATCAAGTCTGAGGATTACGATTCCAAGCGTGAAATATCCATGTCCCACCACAGATGCTGCCTGACCCGGTGAATTGTCCGGCAATTAGTTTTTTGTTCAAGATTCCAGTATCTCCTGGCTCTTGTGTCTCAACCCTGTGCCGCCACTCACGCACTGTATTCCCATCTGCCCCACTGCCTGCACTCATTTATCGCGCTCGTACCATCACCTCCCTTCACCCTACCCTATTCCCCCTTTCCTTCCACCCCCACTAACCTACACTGGGGTCACATCAAGCAGCCAATACAACGAGAGCCCCTCGCACCTTCGGGAAGTGGCAGGAAACCGGAGCACAGGCGGGTAAAGCACGTGGGGACGGGTTAAATGAACAAAGTCCACACAGGCAGAACCCACGTCGTTGGATCTCGCTGGCGGCTGCTGTAAACACTGGAACACTCCGCCAGTCACAGCAGCGTTTGTGATGGGACAGTGCAGTGAATTTATCAACGAAATAAGATGCACGCCACCCAGATAAATTGTCATCGATTTATATTCCAGATATGTTACTTTCTTCACAGAATTTCCAAAAGTCTCTGCGCTGCCACCATCAGTACTAGGCGGCCCTTCGGATCACGGACAACATGGGGTACGAACACAAACACCGGAGGATGAGAAACCCCCCGCCCCCCCCAATACGCCCCCCTCCCACCCCCGGCACTCACCCTCATCACCCACCCCCACCTGCAGCAGTGTCTCCAGTCCCAAACGGTTTAAGTCTAGGTTTATTATTTTCACATATATAAAGGTTTTGTTTTGCATGAAAAGGAACAGATATAATGTGCAGCATATAGTTCTCAGCATTGCATAGTCACAACACGCTAACATTTATACAATATCCTTGCATCTCTTTTCGGAGACCACAGTTCTTTACCTGCGTAATCACATTGAAGTGCAGCCAGTAATGGCAACGGGAATCCAGAACCTCGTCAATGAAGGTCCAGTGAACAACATCCGAACATAGTCACAAAAAGCTGGAGTGACTCAGCGGGACAGGCAGCATCTCTGGAGAGAAGGAATGTCTGAAGTAGGGTCTCGACCCGAACCCTCACCCATTCCTCCTGATGCAGCCTGTCCCGCTGAGTTACTCCAGCATTTTGTGCCTATGGAAAGGGAATAAGGCTTTTCAATTTAGTTTATTGTCACGTGTATCGAGGAACAGTGAAATTCGGTCAGCTGAAAGACAATACATTATTACAATCGAGCACATTACAGGTGTTTGTGTAAATTTGTCCCTATTGTATATTGGTCGCTGGTCGGTGCGGACTCGGTGGCTCTGAAGGCCCTGCTTTCGCACTAATCTAACTAATCTAAGTGAACCTTTGCATACTGAAATAAATATTAAAGGGTCATATAATATCCTTTAAATAATAAACAAGACTGCTGCATGAGAGACAGGTGCAGACTGTTGTGGATTAAAATAAGGCTGGAGGGAGGTCTCCGTCCTGATCCCGGGCTGTGATCGGTGGGTTCCACTGCCCAACAGGTGCAACGCCTCGTCAGGTTACACCCGAGGCTTTTCCCAAACCCTTTTCTCAGCTTTCGTCTATATTCAGGTCAGTTTAATGTCCAAATAGAACATGTCCAAATAGAAACACTGTGTCACTTTTCAGGAGACGTGGTCAGCTCAAGAGTAAACGGGAGACGAACTTGGTTAACTCAGGAGATGAACTTGGAACATCGCAGTGAACGGCGAAATACCATACTCGTGGGAACTCGGTTCAAACACTTGAACATCAACTTAGGATCTCGTGCACAACCACGAGTCCGTCACTCGGGGTCACTTGTGGGTCAACTCCCACCGTGAGACAGGGCCATTAATGTGCTCCTCTGGTAGCACAAATTGTAAATAATTACATGATACATTTTAAGGGGAATGCATGCAAGAGTGAGTTGAGGAGATAGATGCCTTCCTATAGCCATTTGCAAAGTGATCAAAAATACATGCTTTACATTCATATTTGTGATGATATTAGCCGTGATACGCACTCGGCATGGTTCATTATTTGAGTATGCTCTCCATGCTCCTTTCATGCTTGCCACATGCACTATACGAAAATGGCTAGGATTTAATTTCTTAGAGCACGAGGTTGAGGGGTGATCTTATAAAGGTGTATAAAGTCATGATGAGAATGGGTGTGATGAATGCACACAGTCTTTTACCCAGGACAGAGAAATCAAGAACAAGTGGACATAGGTTTGAGGTGAAAGAGGCAAGATTTATTGCGAACCTGAGGGGCAAACGTTTTAGTCAGAGGCTGGTGGGTATATGGAGCGAGCTGCCAGTGGAGGTAGTTGAAGCAGGTAGTATAAATAGCATTTAAAAGACATTTAGACTGGTATATGGACAGGAACTGTTTAGAGGGATGTGTTTCAGAAGGAACTGCAGATGCTGGAAAATCGAAGGTAGACAAAAGTGCTGGAGAAACTCAGCGGGTGCAGCAGCATCTATGGTGCAAAGGAAATAGGCAACGTTTCAGTCTGAGGAAGGGTTTTGGCCCGAAATGTTGCCTATTTCCTTCGCTCCATAGATGCTGCTGCACCCGTTGAGTTTCTCCAGCACTTTTGTCTAACTACTGTTTAGAAGGATATGGGCCAAATGGTACGTGGCGCCGACGGACGAGAAGCTGAAGCAAAGAAGTGGAAGCCAAATAACCGAACGGAAACGAGGCCGAAATGCCAAATAACCAAAAGCGTATGAAACCGAAACCCCAACTAACCGAAAGGGTGGGACGCCTAAATGCAAACTAACCGAAAGGGCGGGACTCCTAAAAACCAACTAACCGAAAGGCTGCGTCGCCTAAAAGCAAACTCACTGAATGGCCGCTCTGCCAAAACGCCACCTACCCGAAAGGCGGCGTCGCCTACAAGCCAACGAACCGAATGCCGCTCAACAGAAACGTCAAATAACGGACATGACGGTGCCGGGGGGCGGGACTTGTCAGCGATTGGTCCAGATCCCTGGTCCTTTGCATATAGGTGACGCAGCCTTTCGGTTGGTTGGCTTTTAGGCATCCCGCCCTTTCGGTCAGTTTGCATTTAGGCGTCCCACCCTTTCGGTTAGTTGGCGTTTCGGCTTCGTACGCTTTCGGTTTTCTGGCGTTTCGGCCTCGTTTCCATTCGGTTATTTGGCTTCCACTTCTTTGCTTTGGCTTCTCGTCCGTCGGCGCCACGTCCGCACATGGGACCAAACACAGGAAAATGTGCTGAAAGGCCTGTTTCCATGCTGTATTACCCCATGACTATATGACTCTATGTGCATTTGCTGCAACATGGAATAATGTTGCACTAGATGTGTGGGTTTAGCATAAAGCTGGAGGATGAATATGAAGTTTATGCAACTCCTTAGCTCAGGATGATGTGGAACTGAGATTCCTCCATTCTTCTGCATTGAATGTGCAGCTGCAGAAGTCACGAATGTTCTTCACCACTAATAAAAGGTAAATACAATTTATGTCCTCACAAAAGAGTGGGGGGAATACTGATATTAAGTTGAGGAGGAAGTGTGCAAAACGATGAGCTAAGCGTGGTAATAAAATCACATAATTCAGCATCCTGAATTTGGATAGATGTACAGGTCTGGACTGAATATTTTTCTGTCTATGAAAAGAACCCAGGAAGGAAATTACAGAGTCTCACCATTATTTCTCAATCAGCCTGAACAACTGGATTTTGACACAAGATGCTGGAGTATCTCAGCGGCCCTATTCCTTTTCTCCAGAGATGCTGCCTGTTACTCAAACATTTTGTATCTATCTTCAGTGTGAACCAACATTTGCAGTTCCTTCCAACATTTGAGCTACTGGAGTGTTGATTGAAGATTGTAGTACCACTAATGCTGCCAGATCATAAGATAATAAGACATAGAAGCAGAATTAGGCCATCGTGTCAGCTCCGCCATTCAATCATGGCTGATCTGTTTTTCACTCTCAACGCCATTCTCCTGTCTTTCCCTGTAATCTTTGAGTCTAGGACCAGACGGTGCAGTCACAGAATAAAAGGATGTACCAATAGAATGAAGATGAGGAGGAATTTCTTTAGTCAGGTGGTGAATCTGTGGAATTATTTGCCACATAAGGCTGTGGAGGCCAAGTCAGTGGATATTTTTAAGGCAGAGATAGATAGATAAATTCTTGATTAGTTTAGGTGTGAGAGGTTATGGGGAGAATGCAGGTGAATGGGGTTAGGAGGGAGAGATAGATCAGCCATGATTGAATGGTGCAGTAGATGATCTTACTATTCACCTTGCTCTACATGATCTTACTATTCATCCTCGCAAATAGCATTCTGTGTCTGTGGATTAATCAACGGGGCAATTCAAAATGCTGGACCTCCTCCCTGTAAGACTTTGCTTCTGATCAACTAAACCTCTGCACACCTTTCCTTTGCATGTTACTCTCTATTAGAAATGGTGAATCACGGCAAAATTGGAATGAAATAGAATACGTTATTGTCACATGTGATAAGGCACAGTGAAATTCTTTGCTTGCATACACAAGGTATGAAAATAGTGGCCTCTTACAGCGCTGACAAAGTTACAATGTACGCCGGATATTCTTTTGTTCTCCCACTCCGGATCCCCATTTTCCATTGTTCTCCCCCCTCCTTACCCATTGTCCATTGTCATTCCCCCTCCCTCACGGCAGTCCCCCCACGCTGGATCCTCCATTGTTCATCCAGAGCATAGTCTTCCTCCCTTCTGTCCTTGAAGAGCTAAGCTTTCGGTGTTCATAACAATTAAGTGACTAATTCCCTTCTTTGGCAGCAGTAAAGGTTACTAATGCGAAGTATGCAGTCATTGGCTCCTTTTAATAAACTGCACAGTTCCTGCAATTTTAGCAACAGTTAATTTCAAATGTAACCATTTCACCCATCTGAAGGAAATTGTGAATTTAAATCTCAAGGTGCTTCTTTCTGTGCCAGCGTTAATGACTGATAACCTGTTCTGAATAACAACAGTCATTACATCAAGTGCATGGGAGCATAATACAAATTCCTGAAGCTATTGGCACAAACTGGTCGAGAATTATGAATAATGCACCAAATGATTGAAGAAGACAGCTGTGGAAAAGGAGAGAAAAGAAAGCAACAATGGCTATTATTTTAATATTTAGGCATATTTGAATGCCATTATTGATTAGTTCCAACATTTGTAAGAATTAAACATTGCTTGCCACAACTACTAAGCACCTGGCTTTATAATTTAAAATGGTTCCGTTTTGATTAACCCTTTGTTCTATTGTTCCACTTTATCTATTAATCAGAAAGTATAAAAGTAATAAAAGGAGACAGAATGGTGAGGACAAATGTTTAAACTGGTCATGAATCCATTAAAATAAACTTAGAGAAACCCATGTGTGCAATTTATGTTGCTTGAGTCACTTGCGAGCTCGCTCAAGAAAACAAAAAAGATTTATTGAAATTCAGCAAAGAAAACAAACATGTTGCACAAAACTGATTGGAACATTTTTTTTATTTGACTAAATTAAGATACACACTTGGCCAATATTCCACTCAATTTTATCAAGTGTATGGAAATGATTTCCTTACAATTATCTTTAAAATAAAATAACACCAAAACACATTTTAAAGGTAGAACCATATGCTGTGTGGTTTCAAATACAATAATAGCCATTGGCTTTGTGGTAAAATCCATCTGGGCTTGCCATTGATTTTAAAACAATCTGTACTTTAGTCTCGGTAGCTCGTAAGGCCATTGTAGATAATAGTTCATGTAGTTGAAGAGGACAAATAATGGGCCCCTAGATACAATGGCAGCGGCCTGACTGCAAGTCGTGGGAGGAGAGTTGAAGTGGGCGGCAGTGAGCGAGAGGTGAGCAGGTGGTGCAGCAGCTCAGAATGCCTCAGCAATTGCAAAATGATTGAGCACTACAAAAAGAGTGTTTTACTTCGGAGTCACGTGAGTGACCACGTGAAGAACCCCGTACAGCCGTTCATGCGTCATTACGTCAGACGCTTTCGTGCAGACGACTGTGGAGCAGCGCAGCTCCTCCAACAGTAAGTCTAAAAAAGTTTCAGGTAAGTGCTATTTCTTACCTGTTCTAGGTTTCCTTCAGGAACCTCCGGGCTTCTTGCGGGATGGTCGCGAGGCCGACGAGTGAACCAGCCTAGGGCTTTGGGGGGAAAACCCTGGTCCGACCGCGGGAGCGGGGAGCTGGCGAATGTCGGGTTTGCGATCCGAGTCACTGATAACACGGTCAGTGACTCCACATGTTGGGTTCCTGGGGAGGGGATACCTGAGAATAGTGCGGTTCCAGACCACAGTAGTCCCTAGGGGATGGGGCTTAACGGACCTGAACGGTCAGCCTGGGTTCCCGGTGGAGGGGAAACTCAAGTGTATGCGGTTCCCAGACCGCGGTAGTCCCCAAGAAATGGGGTTTAATTCACATAAATGAGTAGCCCGGGTGCCTGGGGATTGATTCCCAGGGAGGGGAAATTTACTTATGGGGTTCCCTAACCACAATAATCTCCAGGATATGGGGTCAGCTTCCAAAGTAGTCAGAGAAATTAAGAAAGATTTGGTAGGTTCACCTCTGGGAATGAATTTAGAGAAACTCCTTTAGGCAGTAGTAAAGTTTATGGCACTGGCAGCCTATGGCAGAGGCTAAACCAGCAGCACCTTTAGGAAGGGCTGCATCATGGGAATGCCAAGTTATGGCAGTGCCAGCCTATGGGAAAGGTTGTGCCAACAGTACCTTTGATCAAGGACTGCTCATGGGGATGCCAAGCTATGGCAGGCTAGCCTATTGGAGAGACAGTGCCAGCAGTGCCTTTGCTCAGGACTGCTCATGGGGATGCCAAGCTATGATAGGCTAGCCTATTGGAGAGGATGTGCCGGCAGTTCCTTTGCTCAGGACTGCTCATGGGTTTGCCAAGCTATGGCAGGCTAGCCTATTGGAGAGGCTGTGCCAGCAGTACCTTTGCTCAGGACTGCTCCAGGGGAATGCCAAGTTATGGCAGGCTAGCCTATTGGAGAGGTTATGCCAGCAGCACCTTTGCTCAGGGCTGCTTCATGAGAACGCTAAATCTATGGCAAATACTGGCCTATGGGAAAGGCTGTGCCAGCAGCACCTTTGTTCAGGGCTGATTTATGGGTGCCAGCGGTACCTTCTTCAGGGCTGCTTTATGGGAATAGCTGTTTAGTAGGGTATTCCCATTTACAGTGATCATGGGGGATGAGGGGGTCATTGTTAGGATAAGGCAATAAAACAGAATCTGTTAAGTCTTAAACTATATTTAATAAATTGGGCTCCTCCATCCAGCTAGATTAAGTCTATCAAATAGACTTGTAGGATGTTGGGATTCACTTTTAGGTATTCAATTGGCTGTGATGCGGCCTGGGCAACAGATGGCAGTCAATAAACTCTGGTAACAGGTTTACTAGTCATCAGATTAATTGTTAATAGTATAGATGTGATTCAGCTGTGCAAGTAAGACAACTTATCTTGTTAAATGGTTAAATATTAAGTGCCTTATAGGTCATTGTTAACACACCTTGTTTCAGGTGAAATTAATAAAGTCACAAGGATGGACAAACGGTATTCATTACTGCTCCAGTTGTTGTTAAGTAAATCTTTAATTATATTACAAAATGGTGCTAATGGCCCTAAATAGGAAATTGTGTAAGCAGCGCTTTTTAGCAGGCCTGCTTAAGGTCTCCCTCATGTCGTAGGAGAGCATGCTGCGTCAGTATTATTCTGACGCTGGCAAAGTCGGCGTATTGCTGAAGATGCACCAGCAGCACCTTGCATCACGGCTGCTTAATGGCTCCCTCATGTAAGTGGAGAGCATGTGGGATCGGTATAGTCTAATGCCGAGTCTGAGGGTATAGCCATAGAGTATGCCCAAGGGATTCAGGACATGTGCCCAGAGGTCTATGCCTGGCCAGAAAGTTACCATCCCAAACACATATGCAATGAATACCGCTCTAAGGGGGACATTACAGTTGGCCGTCAAATCTTCTATTCAGGTAAGACCTTTCCATAGGCGAAAACTGGAGGACAAAGCACAAGCTTTTGGAACGAGCAAGGTTTCATAGTTTTGGTGATAATGCACCCCATGTCTTTATTGGCAGTAAGCGATTCACTGAAGTTGGTGGCAGCATGAAGGCTGGCCAGAGGTTCCACGCACTGTACATGTGCACTCTTCAATTAAGGGACCACTTACAGCTTGGTAAGGTGTGCACTTAGTTATACATTACAAATGATTGAGACATTATCAGCTAATTTGAGGGGTCTAATCATGTAAAATGGTCTGTTCTAGCTTTTCAAGCAGGTTAGAATTGTGCAGGTTCAGTAGAAGGACCAAGATTGTCTTACAAGACCAGTTCGGAAATCGGACCACAGTTGCTGTTTACAGCAGATACCAAGTTGCAAATATCATCTCGAGTTTGGAGGTGGAGCAGATTTGCATGATTTGCAAAAAATGTCTGTTGTGGGTATCAACCATCTATACGGGCATCATATGGGTTAAAGAGTGATTGGACAAATGTGCATATTGTGATGCTCAGGTTGATACATTATGCTGATGGCATATGTTAGTCACGAGGGTGCAATCAGTTAAAGACCCATGGAATGGTTACATATCTTGTTGTCACAGGAGAATCATCAAGTATAGGTTAATGGTAACACAGAATTGGTGTTGAATTACACTATATTATGAAATTCTGGTTAATGGAACACCTAACATGGTTTCATGTTTATTTCACTGGTTTGCAAAATATGTGGCATTACAGTGGTGAAACATACATTTTCGCTAAAAGGAGTAGGAAGGCCTTTTATGGCTCCCTCCATTTTGTTTATCAATTGAGGTTTCAAATAAAGTCATTAAGAGGCCGCTTAAGGTTCCTATTGCGTGATTATGCAAATTGATTCCTAATTTGTCGCGAATAATATAACCTTATTTGGTTATTTTTAACGTAATTTGCTGGTTCAGCCTGAGGCTTAGGAAATCAGTTGTTGCAGGATAAACTCAAATTATGTTCTGCAGGTTTAATAAACTGCCCTATGGTTTGGGCTGTTACATCTATCCATCTATGTGTTCAAAGTGTTTGCATAGCACCAAACCGCAGAATTTTATTTTCCAGGAGATGAAAGAGTTTGTTATGCTTATGTTCCATGGAAAATGTTATTGATTGCTAATGTTTCAAGTTCATGCTAAATGATTGTTTGTTAATTATGGAGTTATACGGCCATTAATTGGGTTATCAAGGGGTAGGATATCTTCAACATAGGTCCCAGGACCAATATAATGCCATATGCGATGTTGACATTGGTAAACACTATTTCACCAGGAGGCTGCAGCTATATCCTTAAATTTGGCTGGAGTTTATTAGGTAGTTATCCTTCTGGCACTGGTTTAGTGCAGCAGGTTCAGTCGCTACATAATTGTGATGGTACAGGATGATAACATCTGTAAATTATAATATATAATATTATGTTATAAATACTTGAGCAGACCAGAAGGGGGTCAGGTCTCAAAATAGTCACAGGCATACCAGGGGACCTTTGATAAGGTAAGCACACATATATACAACAATGTGTCTAGGTCATCAAGAGCCTTGGAGTTCTGGACTTGCAATGTTGTAAGTCACAAAAAATAAATAAATACATAAATAAATAGATACATGAATAAATAAATAATTTGGGTGAACTTATTGTTCAGGCCATTCCAGATGAGAAAAACAGAGTTGTGTTATGTACTTTTAAAGAAGGAAGTCTCGACCCGAAATGTCGCCTATCTCCTTCGCTCCATGCTGCTGCACCCGCTGAGTTTCTCCAGCTTTTGTGTAACCCTTGTGTTATGTACTAATGGATTCTGATTCCAGATCTCATTACACCAGGGCTGCTACAACATCAGCAGCAAGGGTATTTATGTTCCGCTGGGTCGCATTGTTACGGCTGCAGCATGGTCCAATGAACGAATCTCCAAACATCTGTAATGACCCATTGCGGAACCAGGGTTATTTGTTAACTCTATTTATGTTCTGGTTATATTTTCCATCTGGGTAAGAGATGGAAATATTATTGTTTCATTTAAACAGCATCAGCATGTTTAACATCTATGTTATGACTGTATGCATTATGAATGTTTTCCCTTCATTTATCAATGAAGCAGGTGTGGTTGTGTACACTCGTTTCACATGGCATGAAATCACAGAGCTTTGAAGTCTTCACGTAGTCACTCACGTGACTCCGAAGTAAAATAGTAAGATTAAACGAGAACTTACCAGTTTGATCTTTATTTTATGAGGAGTCGAGTTGAGGGACTACGTGCCCTCCGCTCCCAGCCCTCATAGATCTCATCTGGTAGTTCTAGTCTTTGTTATCTTACCATTATACTTCAGTCATTATTATCTGTGATTTCACACCGTTGCTTTGAAGATTGACGCACAAACGGCTGTACGGGGTTTTTCACGTAGTCCCTCAACTCGACTCCGCATAAAATAAAGATCAAACTTCAAACTGGTAAGTTCTCATTTAATCTTACAATTTTTTTACTGCGTTTGCACCACAGAGATGCCTATTTGGTTCCAAAATGGCATCTGATTCATGTGCGCATATTTGTAGTTTAAGTCATTGTTGATATGATGCTGACACTGCAATGGTGGTCATAGGTTCATAAGGTCATAAGTGGTAGGAATATAATTAGGCCATTCAACCCATCAAGTCTATGCCATTCAATCATGGCTGGTCTATCTCTCCCTCCTAACCCCATTCTCCTGCCTCCTCCCCATAACCTCTGATGCATTTGATAAGGTCCCACATAGGAGATTAGTGGGCAACATTAGGGCACATGGTATTGGGGGTAGAGTGCTGACATGGATAGAGAAGTGGTTGGCAGACAGGAAACAAAGAGTAGGGATTAACGGGTCCCTTTCAGAATGGCAGGCAGTGACTAGTGGGGTACCGCAAGGCTCGGTGCTGGGACTGCAGCTATTTACAATATACATCAATAATTTGGTTTAAGGGATTCAAAGTAACATTAGCAAATTTGCAGATGACTCAAAGCTGGGTGGCAGTGTAAACTGAGGAGAATGAGAATGCAGGGTGACTTGGATAGGTTGGGGGAGTGGGCAGATGCATGGCAGATGAAGTTTAATGCAGATAAATGTGAGGTTATCCACTTTGGTAGCAAAAACAGAAAGGCAGATGACTATCTAAATGGCGTCAAGTTGGGAAAAGGAGAAGTACAACGGGATCTAGGGGTCCTTGTGCATCAGTCTATGAAAGTAAGCATGCAGGTACAGCAGGCAGTGAAGAAAGCGAATGGCATGTTGGCCTTTATAACAAGAAGAATCAAATATAGGAGCAAAGAGGTCCTTCTGCAGTTGTACAGAGCCCTAGTGAGACCACACCTGGAGTATTGTGTGCAGTTTTGGGTCCCCTAATATGAGGAAGGACATTCTTGCTATTGAGTGAGTGCAGCGTAGGTTTACAAGGTTAATTCCCGGGATGGCGGGACTGTCATATGGTGAGAGAATGGAGCAGCTGGGCTTGTACACTCTGGAGTTTAGAAGGATGAGAAGGGATCCCATTGAAACATATAAGATTGTTAAGGGTTTGGACACGCTAGAGGCCAGAAACATGTTCCCGATGTTGGGGGTCCAGAACCAGGGGCAACAGTTTAAGAATAAGGGGTAAGGCATTTAGAACTGAGACGAGGAAACGCTTTTTCTCACAGAGAGTGGTGAGTCTTTGGAATTCTCTGCCTCAGAGGGCAGTGGAGGCAGATACTCTGGATACTTTCAAGAGAGAGCTAGATAGGGCTCTTCAAAATAGCAGAGTCAGGGGATATGGGGAGAAGGCAGGAACGGGGTACCGATTGGAGATGATCAGCCATGATCACATTGACAACAACGGTGCTGGCTCGAAGGTCTGAATGGCCTACTACTGCACCTATTGTCTATTGTCTATTGACACTTGCACTAATCAAAAATCTATCTAATCGCTGCCAGATTCACCACCCTCTGACTAACGAAATTTCCCCTTATCTCCTTCCTAAAAGAATATCCTTTAATTCTCTGACCTCTAGTCCTACTCTCGCACTAGTGGAAACATCATCTCCATATCCACTCTGTCCAAGCCTTTCACTATTCTGTATGTTTCAATATGGTGGACCTCAACACTCTAGCTAACTCTACCTCTGTATCATGGACAACAGAACACATTTAGCTACCCCAAGGACCCATGCTCCAGATCAATCTGAATTAATGAAAATTATGACATTCTCCTGATTGCTTTCTGTTATCTGCAATGAGTCAATTTCAGTTTAGATGTTTATTAGTCATCTTGGTTAACAGGATATTTAGGTCCAAAGTTGGGGATAGATAGCACAATCTTTAGGGCTCTGATCAAGAAAGAAAAAAATGTTTGCGATCATCCTCCCATTGTCTTCTTCCTGAGATCCACAGCCCTGCTGCAACTTCCCACATCCTGTGAAGATCCAGGTGAACCAAATGGGAGTGGCCATATCCCTCAAGATTGTCTTTGGTGCTCAGATCTCTGATATTTGGACCCTATTCCCAGACATTCCTTTGTTCATAAAATGAATCATATGGGAGCTCTGATGTGAACTCCACTCGCCCCTCTAGTACCCATCCTCATGAGCATTTGTACATATTGATGAATTCCTTCTCTATCCTAAATGTCTGAATACTGCCCATGTGTCATCTATAATCCCCGGCTACTCCATGCCCCCCCCTGCAACACCTTCTCCCCCACAGTCCTGATCCAATGAGGTGACCTTGGGTATACAATGGAAGTGGACCTACAAATACAATCCATCAGTATTCTTAAAGTGCCCTGCCATTTAACTCTCTACGCCCTACCAGAAATTGACCTCCAAATACATATTACCTCACACTTTTCTGGATTAAATTCCATTTGTCACCAAACCATCCAAGTTTCCAGCTAATCTATGTCCCATTGCAGTTTTAGATAACCACTTCGCTATCTATGATTCCACCAGTTCTTCTGTCATCCACAAACGTACAAATTATACTCCCTACATTTTCATCCATGTCATTTATATATCTCACAAATCTCTGTGGTATGTCATTATAACAGAGTTCCGATCAGAAAAATATCAATTCCCCTTCATCTGCCTCTTATGACCCAGCCACATTTGGATTCATTTTGACAAAATGCCTTGAATCTCATAGACAATCTCTGACTGGACCAGCCATGTCAAAAGCCTTACTAAAGTCCATGTAAATCATGGCTACCACTCTGACCTCATCAGTTTTCCTAGTTACTTCTCACAAAAATCAATTAGATATGTGAGATATGATCTTCCCTGCACAAAACAATACTATTTCATCTAATCAGTTGGAGTCTTCTCCAACAATTTTCTTACCACTGACATAAAGCTCATCAGCCTGCAGTTTACATCTTTATCCCTACAGGTCTCTGTGAATGGGGCTAGCATTGCAGGCCCACAACCAGATCCTTGAATTAGCCACTTGTGTTTCTCAGCTCAGTTATGGAAAGAAACATCAGGCGGATGGAGGAAAAGTCTCAAGAATTTGTTCAAAGCTATCTTGAACAAATGTAATATCCTCACTGAATCTTGTAAATCTCTGTCTATGGCCACACAGAGAAGAACCATTCAGGATGTTATTTGTAATCTTGAAACAAGGCATCAGGAACATACCAAGGCCCGGTGTAAGCTGGAGAAGCACAAATTCCCACCCTCTGCCTGTCCCATCAGCAGAGAGGTTCCCACATAGGCAAAACCGGACTGGGAATACACCATCTTTAATTCTAAGGAAATGGAAAAAGAGGAGGAAGAATAGGAAGAAGGAGGTGGAGAAGGAGAGTAAGAGAAAGGAGAAGGAGTAGAAAACATATTTCTAGTATAAAAATGTATATAAATGTATATATTTATTTGTGGTACCTATTGGACTGAAATGGATCAAATTAATGGTGTAATATTACTGGCTGAAATCCTGGATTCAGATTCATACTGTTCACTCATTTAATTCCAATAGGTGGCAGATATCTGCATAGGTCAAAGTCAGCAAAGTCAACTTAATGGTTTTTGACTCTTTCTGGATGTTAGAGATCATTAAAGATAATAACATTTAAAGGCAGCTTTTAGAGAACACAAAGTTTAGTTTAGTTTATTATTCTCACAGGTTCTGAATTCTGAATGCTACTGTGCATTATGCAGTGAAGCCTCTGCACTGCACCACTTGAGGTCTGCTTGCTGTTGAGACCTACTTTCTGATCTGCAGGTGTAGAGGATCAGTGAGGCCAACCCAGATAAGTGCAAGTGTGTGGGGCTAGTGGGCTGTGGCTTTGGATAGCAGGATGAATTCAATGCGATCCAGCTCAATGTTTGAGTCTGAAGAAGAGTCTCGACCTGAAATGTCACCTATTCTTTCTCTCCGGAGATGCAGCCTGTCCCGCTGAGTTACTCCACCTTTTTGTGTCTATCTTTAAGTTCAACCATCCTGTTTAAGGCTACCATTTCAGGTTTCCTTTGAATTAATTCCTTATATCCATGTCCTGATTATAAGCTGGGAAAGCCTTAACTCTGCATGTAACCATTTCACATAGTGTGAAATTCAATACTCTAACATGATCATTCAATGCATGGACATGATTACCCATGCATCAAAATATGTTCTAATAGGCGTTCAAAGAGATACTTTTCTATCTTTGAGACGTGGCAGTAATTGGAACATCTGGAGGAAAGCCATGTAGTCTCAAGGATAATTTGTAATCTCCATACAGTCAGCAACTGAGGTCAGATTCCTGTTCCTGAAGCTTTGAGGAAGAGTCATTAACTGCTGAGCCATTATGACAACCATTTTTATCACAAAGAAGCAATTAGGTTCAAGGGAAGGGCATTTCCCTTCAAAATGAATTAACGATCATTTACTTAAAAATAAAATTGCCTGCGTAACTACTGTGTTAGTCATAGTATTCAATAGAAAGATTTACAAATACCTGTATAACAGTAGCCAAACTGGAAAAGCATCTGTGGAACTTTGTTGGTAAATGGAGATTTACTGAATTGTTGTTGCACATTTTTTTTGTGCTCGTTACAGCTGGAAGGACCAACCTTTTGATATTTATTAGGCCAGTTAACTGGCTCATTAGTTGCATGAGATATGCTAAAGTTCATTATTTCAGGTGCAGGATGATCGACTACATTTTTGTTCCAAACTCAAAACTCGTGTTCTTTGGAATTGCACATTTCAAAGCTAAGGATTCCTGCATTAGCAGGTCATTAACTATGATAAAAAATGGGCATTTCAGCCACTTCTTAATAAGAAAATGAAAATCTTCTCCTGTGTATTCATTACATTTTACGGATCTTTATATTACATTGTGCTTTCTGCCACCCCTACATGCATATGGTTATTCCCAATTTTCTGTCAGTGATCTGAAACTGGTCACCTTGGCACCTCAGAATTTTGTTCCAAGTGTCTTTATTAATCTGTTTACTTTTTCATAGACCTTTACAGATACAGCGCAGGAACAGGCTCTTCGGCCCATGAGTCCGCGCCGACCAGCAATCCCCATACACTAGCACTATCCTACCCACTAGGGACAATTTTACACTTTCACCAAAGCCAATTAAACTTAGATGAAATTGCATAGTTTCAAAACTGCATTGAATTTACAAATGTTTCTGTATAGAAAACATTCATGAAATAATTAACTGATATAAATCCCAAATCACATTTCCAAAGGACATGTAATGAAAGCTTTCATGGGGATACATATCAAAAATGAAAAGATTGAATGATAAACTATCTATATAATGGGGATCAATGAGGGTGGACATTCTAACTGAATACTAAATCAATAAAGAAACTAGTATGCAGATAAAAGTAGTCCTAAATAACACTGATGAAATTGTTTAAAGTTTGAAGTTTACCATTGCTAATATTAACGCATCAAAGACAACTGCAGTCGCTGACGATTTGAAGTAAAAGCAGAATAGGCTGAAATTACTCAACAGGTCCAGCATCATGTTGGGAGGAAGAAAGTTTTAACATTTCAGGCTTAAGTTCCTGCATGAACTTTCTGATGAAAGATCATTACCCTGAAGTATTAACACCGTTTCCTCTCCACAGATGCTGACTGGCCTGTCAAATTGTATCAGATTTTGTTCACCTCTGCTTTCATTCACCTTTATTGGCACCTAGCCCAGAGTTGTCATAATTTTAAAATTCTCTCACTTTCATAACTTTTCCTTTACAATATTTTACCACCCACAGTGTGGGTATATGCTGTGCAGCATTTCAGTCCACAGCAGTGACCTTGAGCTTCTGGAGACACTCTATTCACCGATGCACTGCTTCAAAATGTAACCTTTGTCCAACAATCTGCCTATCAGGGAAACCCCACATTGGAAGTAATCTGTTGCCGACTGTGATTTGTCCTGCCTCAATAGACAACAGGTGCAGGAGTAGGCCATTTGGCCCTTCGAGCCAGCACCGGCATTCAATGTGATCATGGCTGATCATCCCCAATCAGCACCCCGTTCCTGCCTTCTCCCCATGTCCCCTGACTCCGCTATCTTTAAGAGCCCTATCTAGCTCTCTCTTGAAAGTATCCAGAGAACCAGCCTCCACTGCTCTCTGAGGCAGAAAATACCAAAGACTCACAACTCTCTGTGAGAAAAAATGTTTCCTCGTATCCGTTCTAAATGGCTTACCCCTTATTCTTAAACTGTGGCGCCTGGTTCTGGACTGGTAAGGCCACATCTGGGGTATTGTGTACAGATTTGGTCTCCTAATTTGAGGAAGGACTTCTGATTGAGGCAGTGCAGCGTAGATTCATGAGATTGATCCCTGGGATGGCGGGACTGTCATGAGGAAAGATTGAAAAGACTAGGTTTGTATTCACTGGAGTTTAGAAGGATGAGGGGGGGTCTTATAGAAAAATATAAAATGACTGGACAGGCTAGATACAGGAAAAATGTTCCCAATGTTGGGCGAGTCCAGAACCAGGGGCCACCATCTTAGAATAAAGGGGTGGCCATTTAGGACTGAGGTGAGAAAAAACTTCTTCACCCAGAGAGTTGTGAATTTGTGGAATTCCCTGCAACAGATGACAGTGGAGGCCAAATCACTGGATGGATTTAAGAGAGAGTTAGATAGAGCTCTAGGGGCTGGTGGAATCAAGGGATATGGGGAGAAGGCAGGCATGGGTTATTGATTGGGGATGATCAGCCATGATCACAATGAATGGTGGTGCTGGCTCGAAGGGCTGAATGGCCTCCTCCCACACCTATTTTCTATGTTTTTCCACAACACCGGGAAAGTTTCCTGCCTCTAGCAAAAGAGGACTGGGCTTGTATACTCTGGAATTTAAAAGGATGAGAGGGTATCTTATTGAAACATATAAGATTATTAAAGGGCCTGTCCCACTGTACGAGCTAATTCAAGAGTTCTCCCGAGTTTCCCCTGATTCGAACTCGGAGAATTACGGTAATAGCTACTCGTAGGTACTCGGGGCACTCGTGGACATTTTTCAACATATTGAAAAATCTTCACGAGATTACCGCGTTTCCCGAGTACCTGCCGTTAGCGTTACGAGATGCTAAGAAACGTCTCGAGCTCCGTCGTACCTGCTATGCACATTCTACGTGCTTACCACGAGTTTGATTTTTTTTTAAAACTCGGAAGAGCTGTTGAATGACCTCGTACAGTGGAACAGACCCTTTAATAATCTTATATGTTTCAATAAGATACCCTCTCATTCCAGAGTATACAAGCCCAGTCCACCATTCTCTCAGCATTTGACAGTCCCGCCATCCCGGGAATTAACCTTGTAAACCTGCACTACCTCAACAGGAAGAATGTCCTTCCTCAACTTAGGAGACCAAAACTGCACACAATACTCCAGGTGTGGTCTCACTAGGGCCCTATACAACTGCAGAAGGACCTCTTTGCTCCTATACTCAACTCCTCTTCGCCATTCGCTTTCTTCACTGCCTGCTGTACCTGCATGCGTACTTTCATTGTCTGATGAACAAGGACCCCCCAGATCACATTTTTTCCAACGACACTATTTAGATAGTAATCTGCCTTCCTCTTTTTGATACCGAAGTGGATAACGTCACATTTATCCACATTAAACTGCTCTGCCATGCAACTGCCCACTCTCCCAATCTGTCCAAGTCACCCTGCATTCTCATAGCATCCTCCACACAGTTCACACTGCCACCAAGCTTTGTGTCATCTGCAAATTTGCTAATGTTACTTTGAATTCCTTCATCAAAATCATTAATGTACATTGTAAATAGCTGCGGTCCCAGCACCAAGCTTTGCAGTATCCCACTAGTAACTGCCTACCATTCTGAAAGGGACCCGATAATGTCTACTCTTTGTTTCCTGTCTGCCAAACAATTTTCTATCCATGTCAGCACTCCACCCCCAATACCATGTGCCCTAATTTTGCCCACTAATCTTCTATGTGGGACCTTATCAAATTCTTTCTGAAAGTCCAGGTACACTACATCCACTGGCTCGCTCTTGTCCATTTTCCCAGTTACATCCTCAAATAAATTCCAGAAGATTAGTCAAGCATGATTTCCCCTTCGTAAATTCATGCTGACTGAGACTGATCTTGTTACTGCTATCCAAATTTGCCGCTATTTCATCTTTTATAATTGACTCCAGCATCTTCCCCACCACCGATGTCAAGCGAACTGGTCTATAATTCCCTGGAGGGTAACATTAGCTACCCTCCAATCCACAGGAACTGACCCTGAATCAATAGAACATCGTAAAGTTATCACCAATGTGTCCACAATTTCTTCCTTAAGTATCATGGGATGCAGATCATCAGGCCCTGGGGATTTATCAGCCTTCAGTCCCATCAGTCTACCCAGCACCATTTCCTGCATAATGTGGATTTCCTTCAGTTCCTCCATCACCCCAGATCCTCTGGCCACTAGTATATCAAGAAGATTATTTGTGTCCTCCTTAGTGAAGGGATCCAAAGTACCTGTTCAACTCATCTGCCATTTCCTTGTTCCCCATAATAAATTCACCTTTTTCAGTCTTCAACGGTCCAACTTTGGTTTTAACTAGTTTTTTTCCTTTTCACACACCTAAAGAAGCTTTTACTATCCTCCTTTATATTCTTGGCTAGCTTACCTTTCTACCTCATCTTTTCTCACTATATTGCCTTTTTAGTTATCTTTTGTTGCTCTTTAAACATTACCCAATCCTCTTGCTTCTCGCTCATCTTTGCTATGTTGTACTTTTTTATTTTTATACTGTCCCTGACGTCCCTTGTCAGCCACGGTCACCCCTTACTCCCCTTTGAATCTTTCTTCTTCTTTGGAATGAACTGATCCTGCACTTTCTGTATTATTCCCATAAATACCTGCCATTGTTGTTCCGCTGTCATCCCTCCTAGGGTATCTTTCCAGTCAACTTTGGCCAGCTCCTCCCTCATGGCTCCATAGTCCCTTTTCGCTTGCAGATTTTTTTCGCTCCCCCTACTACCATCAGTCCGACCCGAAATACCACCTATCCATTTTCTCCAGAAATGCTGCCTGATCTGCCGAGTTACTCCAGCACCTTGTGTCTATCCTTTAGGTTTGAAGTTAATTTGGTGACCTTAACACTCTTGTCATTGACTGGGGATGGTGGTGGATGAGATCAGAATTGGGTGGGCCATTGGCTCACCCAGACGTGACTATGTTTAGTGCCACCAATTGGATGTGAATTTCTAGGAAGAACAATCTTTCCTATTTTAAAAAAATCCACAAGTTTCTCCTTCTCTTCTCCATTACGAATCACCTTTTTCACAACACTTGACTGAACACAAACAAGGAGAAACAACCTTCTGCAATCACCTCCCAAAAACTTTCTGAGATTTTAAGTGATTAGCTGATTTCCTCTCTTAATATTCTCTTCTCCTATGAAAAAGAGCATATGAGATTCTGTTAATAGCATTAACTGCCTATTCTTTGCATCATTCAGGCACAGCTTTGCTCTTTTGTTTACTCAACTGTGTTCCTTGTAAAGGGTTAGGGAGAGCTGCAGGTAATGCTAAATTGTGACCAAACCAATGTCTTGCACCAATTCAAATATATTTTTCTTGCAGTAAGTTATATTATGACACATTCACTGATTATGTCACATTAAATTTTGATGGGATATATATTAAAAAAATTGCAGTACTAAGAACTGGGAAGTATTTGAATCAAGAAAACATGCCTCTTGGCTAGACTAGTCTGAATATATAAATAATGTACAGGCATTTAGTATAAATTAATGGGGGGTCTTATGAATCTGTATTTGTGATATGGAGCCAGTCTTTGATCATTTAAAGTGGAGATTTGGACTGGCATTCCTGACAAATTACAAATATTTCATATTTTCTTATTGTGTCATCTGAGTTGAACAAGTTAGGTCTTTATTCTTTGGAGCGCAGAAGGTTAAGGGGGGACTTGATTGAGGTCTTTAAAATGATGAAAGGGATAGACAGAGTTGACGTGGATAAGCCCATTAAGGGTAGGGAAGATTCAAACAAGAGGGCATGACATGCGAATTAAGGGACGGAAGTTTAGGGGTAACGTGAGGGGGAACTTCTTTACTCAGAGGGTGGTGGCTGTGTGGAATGAGCTTCCAGCAGAAGTGGTGGAGGCAGGATCTATTTTAACATTTAAAAGTAAAGTGGATAGGTATATGGACGTGAAGGGAATTGAGGGGTATGGTCTGAGTGCAGGAAGATGGGACTAGGGGAAAACAAATGGTCGGCACGGACTGGAAGGGCCGTGAGGGCCTGTTTCCGTGCTGTAATTGTTATATGGTTATATGGTTATATGAGTCATAGAATTATAATGTCATACAGCATAGAAACAAGCTCTTCGACCCAACTCATCCATACCGACCAAGATGCCCCATCTAAGATTGTCCTATTTGCCTGTATATCTCTCTGAAGCCTTCCTATCCATGTACCTGTCCAAATGACTTTCAAATGTACCTGCTTCAACCTCTGGCAGCTCATTCCAAATACTCACCACCCTCTTACTGAAAAAGTTGCCCCTGAGATGTTCTGTCTCACCTTAAACCTATGTCCTTTGGAACTCACCTGGAGAAAGAAGCCACAGAGGAAGACGGAGAGAGATGGCGGTGGATGCTGGACAAAGAAGAATTGGGGCTCTTCCCTACTGCACCCTTAAGGTCAGCTCTTGGAGGCTCCCCCCGGGGAACAAGGGCTGAAGTGGGCCATGCAAGGAGAGGGACGATGGTTCGTGGGACAACTGGAATGGAGGCGACGGCTGTAACGGGCCTTATTGGCCAGCTACAGCTGGAACTGTAAATGGCGCCACAAAGGCGCCTCTTGCATATAGACTCGGTGGGCCCTACTGTACTAACTGGGGGATTATGATTATGTATGGTAACAGTCTTGTTTTGCTGAGCTGTATGCAAAACAAGTATTTCACTGTGTAAGAAGGAACTGCAGATGCTGTTTTAAAGCGAAGATAGACACAAAAAGCTGGAGTAACTCAGCGGGACAGGCAGCATCTCTGGAGAGAAGGAATGGGTGACATTTTGAGTCGAGACCTTCTTCAGGTATTTCACTGTACCTTGGTACTTATAATAATAAATATACTATTGAACCATTGATTCCCGTGCCCTGGAGAAAAGACAGTGCATTCACTCTACCAATGCCCTTCATTACTTTATACAAAGCCATAAGATCATCTCTTAGGCTCCTGCACTCCAAGGAATAAAGTGCTGGCTTAACCAATCTCTCCTGAAAGCTCAGGGCCTCAAGTCCTGGCTACATCTTAAACTCATAAATCTTCCCTGGACTCTCCATATACCTGTCCAAATGTCTTTTAAATATACCTAGCTCAACCTCCGGCCGTGCATTCCAAATACCCACTCTGAGTGAAAAAGTTGCCCCAGAGATATCCCGTCTCACCTAAGTCCTATGTCCTCTGGTTCTTGTTTCCCCTCCCCCTGGGGAAAAAACTGCAATCGCTCTACCAATGCTCTTCATAACTTTGTACACCTCTATAAGATCACCTCTTGGCCTTCTGCACTTGAGGGAATAAAGTCCTGACTCAACAAATCTCTCCCTATCGCTCAGTGCCTTGAGACCTGGCAACATCATAAAGTCATAAATCTTTCCTGGACTCTTTCCAGCTTAACTACATCCTTCCTAGAACTGGGTGACTGAAACTGAACCCAATACTCCAAATACAGCCTTACTAGCATTGTGCAACTGAACCATAATGTCCCAACTTCTATGCTCAATACCATGACTGTTGAAGGCCGATATACCAAAAGCCATCTTTACCAATCTACCTGAGACTCCACTTTCAGGGAACTACGCACCTGTACATCTACATTCCTTGCTCTGAAGGTAAATGCTCCAGCTGAGAAGAATTGCGGAGCCCAGTCTTATTCCAGAGACTTGAGCAAAATAATTTAGCATATAGCATTGTAAAGTACTGGGAGAGTCCTGTACCATTACTGGTGCCAGTGGATGTAAATCTACTCAGTGGATGTAAATATTTCATGGTTTTGAAGAAGTGCAGAAAGTGCATAAATATTTCATGTTTTGAAGAAGTGCATAAAGTCATCCGTTGTCTTGGGCCACATTTAACTTTCAACCACTATTCAGTAAGAACAGATACTTGAGTAGGACACTGCCTTTGCCATTGATTTGGAATTATGAACTAGGAATGTGGCCAGAGCCAAGAGTTTGGAACATGGTCCTGATGGGCTGCCAGAGGTAGTGATTGGGAATGTGAGCGGATGTGTGGTAAATGCTGGGGATGGGAATGTGGGCTGGGTAGGTAGCTGAAGCTAAGGGTAGGGAACATGGACTGGATGTATAGTTCCAGCAAAGTGTGGAGCCAGAGCAGAGGATCAGCACCATGGACCATGTAGTCAGCTGGAGATAAGGTTTAGGAATGTGGGCCGTTGTACAGCCCGATTCGGGGATCGGGCATGTGGGCTGGCTGTGCGATTGTAGTTGGGGGTCAGGGATGTGGGCCTGGTGCACAGTCGAAGCTGAGTACTCGGAATATGGATAGACACAAAATGCCAGAGTAACTCAGCAGGTCAGGTGGCATCGCTGATTTAAAAAGAATAGGGACGTCTTGGATTGAAACTCTTCTTCAGAGACTTCTATAGTCTGAAGAGGGGTCTCAATCCGAAATGTCACCTATTTCATTTCTCCAGAGATGCTGCCTGACCTGCTGAGTTACTCCAGCATTTTGTGTAAACCAGCAACTGCAGTTCCTTCCTTCACATACTAGGAATGTGAGCCAGTTGTGCTGCTGGAGCTGGGGATCAGGAATTTATACCAAGTGTGTGGCAAATATAACAACTTCAGGTGAGGCTAAAGCAGATTGCCTACTCCATTCTTGAAAATACTTTGGCCCACATCCGAAAGGGAGACAGAGTGATCGTCTGGGTGACTTTAATGCCAGAGTGGGAAGGTACATAATCTTCTCGGAAGGGGAGATCAGCAAAGAAGACAAACCCCAAAAAAAGACCCTTCTCTTTTCAAAATGCATGATGAATGACCCCGTCCTAACAAACAGCCTATTTTATCAGACTGTCAAGCTAAAGATGTAATGGCATCACCACTTCTCCAAATACAGGTACCAATTAGATTTATTTCATTGTTCAAGCAATTGGCCGTTAAGTTTGTCCAAGTTATCGGCGCCGTGACGACTGTTGAACTGACCACCATAGGCTCAATTATCTCTATTAATATGGTCCCTAAAAACAGTATGTACAGATGCATTGTGAAAGAAACATTTACTAGAAGGTATAAGAAGGTAATTATATGTAAATGAAGGAACTGCAGATGCTGGTATAAACCGAAGAGAGACACAAAATGCTGGAGTAATTCAGCGGAACAGGCAGCATCTCTGGAGAGAAGGTGTAGGTAATATTTTGGGTCGAGGCAGAAGGCAGGCAGATAGACACGTACATGGACAGCACAGGTTTGGAGGGATATGGGCCAAATGCAGGCACGTGGGACTAGTATTGATAGGTCATGTTGGTCGTTGTGGGCAAGTTGGGCCAAAGGGCTGGCTTCCAGACTGTATGACTCACAGAGTCTATGACTCTTTGACTCTAAGATCAACATTGAAGCTCTCAAGAAGCGTACCAAGCTGGCAATTCCCAATGGAGATTTGCAAACAGCCTATTAACCCCCAGCCTACAGGAGTTATAAACTGTTCTCCCCTGAGGCCCAGCATAATTAGCAGCTCTGAAGAGACCCGTGACTTCCCTTCCAAGAAACAACAGGACTGCTTTGATGAGAATAAACAGATCGAGGAACTAATCGACTGCAAATGTGAGGCGCCCCTGGATTGGCGTTTTACAGCTTCATTCAAGAGAAAAGGTGAAGTTTCCAATCCGCTGGGGAATCGGAGTATCTGTAAAAAAAGAGCAGTGATGGAAGGAGAAAATAGAGGAAGCTCAGCAACTTGTTAACAGCCAAGATTTGCATGTGATCTTTAGTACTGTAAAAAGCAGCCCCCACACCAAGACTCTACTCCACTGAGAAGGGCTGAACTCTTCAAGATCAGAGATGGAGTCACGCTTATTGGAAGGGACAATATGTAAACCTCCTCTGCTGCAACTGCCGTTTCCTGACGTGACCATCCCGCTGCAACCTATTTGAACATGCCCAGCTGCTATATCCCTGACCACCAAGAGTTTCAAAAACCCTAATCCCAAGTCAAAGTTAAAAAAGATGCCAGGCGCAGATGGCATTCTTGCTGAAATCCTACCATTCGGGGATGATGAATGTCATTCACAAAGCCACTCTAAGTGGGTGAGACTCTGTACTGGGAGCACAAATTTGGAAAATTAATTATTTTCTTTATGCATCTGAAGGAGCAGAATCCATCATCAAGGTTCTGGCAGTTAGAATCTAATCATTGAGAATAATTGTATTGCTGTGTGAACTGTTCCATGTTGCCATGAATATAAATAAATATTGTAACTAAATTTGAAGCCGGAAATTAATTCAACACTTCTGCGTTGGTATTTCTAGCTTCCAAAAGGATCGGCAGTTGGATGCATTGGCTCCATTCACTAACCTGAGCTTGTATAAGTTTTTATTAGTTTAATTATTTATTCAAGTTGTGAACATTGCTCAGAAAACCTGTATTTGATTGTCCACAATGGACACAAACAAATCACAGAGAAAGAGGCACACAAACCTGCCAAAGCAATTAGAGCAGAGGATTGATCAAACATAGAAACATAGAAATTAGGTGCAGGAGCAGGCCATTTGGCCCTTCGAGCCTGCACCGCCATTCAATATGATCATGGCTGATCATCCAACTTGGTATCCTGTACCTGCCTTCTCTCCATAGCCCCTGATCCCTTCAGCCACAAGGGCAACATCCAACTCCCTCTTAAATATGGCCAACGAACTGGCCTCAACTACCTTCTGCGGCAGAGAATTCCACAGATTCACCACTCTCTGTGTGAAAAACGATTTTCTCATCTTGGTCCTAAAAGACTTCCCCCTTATCCTTAAACTGTGACCCCTTGTCCTGGACTTCCCCAACATCGGGAACAATATTCCTGCATCTAGCCTGTCTAACCCTTTAAGAATTTTGTAAGTCTCTATGAGATCACCCCTCAATCTTCTAAATTCCAGCGAGTACAAGCCAAGTCTATCCAGTCTTTCTTCATATGGAAGTCGTGCCATCCCAGGAATCAGTCTGGTGAACCTTCTCTGTACTCCCTCTAGGGCAAGAATGTATTTCCTCAGATTAGGAGACCAAAACTGTACGCAATACTCCAGGTGTGGCCTCACCAAGACCCTGTACAACTGCAGTAGAACCTCCCTGCTCTTGTACTCAAATCCTTTTGCTATGAATGCCAACATACCATTCACTTTCTTCACAGCCTGCTGCACCTGCATGCCTACTTTCAATGACTGGTGTACCATGACACCCAGGTCTCGTTGCATCTCCCCTTTTCTTAATCGGCCACCATTCTGATAATAGTCTACTTTCCTGTTTTTGCCACCAAAGTGGATAACCTCACATTTATCCACATTATACTGCATCTGCCATGCATTTGCCCACTCACCCAGTCTATCCAAGTCATCCTGCAGCCTCCTAGCATCCTCCTCACACCTAACACTGCCCCCCAGCTTCGTGTCATCTCAAACCTTGAGATGTTGCATTTAATTCCCTCGTCCAAATCATTAATGTATATTGTAAATAGCTGGGGTCCAAGCACTGAGCCTTGCGGCACCCCACTAGTCGCTGCCTGCCATCCTGAAAATGAACCGTTCACTCCTACTCTTTGCTTCCTGTCTGCCAGCCATTTCTCTATCCACATTAATACTGGACCACCAATACCGTGTGCTTTAAGTTTGTATACCAATCTCTTGTATGAGACTTTGTCGAATGCCTTCTGAAAGTCCAGATATAACACATCCACTCTACTAGTTACATCCTCAAAAAATTAAATAAGATTCGTCAGACATGATTTACTTTTCGTAAATCCATGCTGACTTTGTCCAATGATTTCACCACTTTCCAAATGCGCTGCTATCCCATCTTTAATAACTGACTAGCAGTTTCCCCACTACTGATGTTAGACTAACTGGTCTGTAATTCCCCGTTTTCTCTCTCCCTCCCTTTTTAAAAAGTGGGGTTACATTAGCTACCCTCCAATCCTCAGGAACTACTCCAGAGTCTAAAGAGTTTTGAAAAATTATCACTAAGGCATCTGCTATTTCTGGGGCTACTTCCTTAAGTACCCTGGGATGCAGCCTATCTGGCCCGGGGGATCTATCGGCCTTTAATCCATTCAATTTACCTAACACCACTTTCCGGCTAACCTGGATTTCACTCAGTTCCTCCATCTCATTTGACCCGCGATCCCCCGCTATTTCCGGCAAATTATTTATGTCTTCCTTAGTGAAGACAGAACCAAAGTAGTTATTCAATTGGTCTGCCATGTCCTTGTTCCCCATGATCAAGTCACCCATTTCTGACTGCAAGGGACCTACATTTGTTTTAACTAATCTTTTGCGCTTCACATATCGATAAAAACGTTTGCAGTCAGTTTATATGTTTCCTGCCAGTTTTCTTTCATACTCCATTTTCCCTTTCCTAATTAATCCCTTTGTCCTCCTTTGTTGGCCTCTGAATTTCTCCCAGTCCCCTGGTAGGCTGCTTTTTCTAGCTAATTTGTACGCTTCATCTTTTGCTTTGATACTATCCCTGATTTCCCTTGTTATCCACGGATGCGCTACCTTCCCTGATTTATTCTTTTGCCATACTGGGATGAACAATTGTGTAGTTCATCCATGCAGTCTTTAAATGCCTTCCATTGCATATGCACCGTCAACCCTTTAAGAAACAATTGCCAGTCCATCTTGGCCAATTCACGTCTCATACCCTCAAAGTTACTTTCTTTAAATTCAGGACCCATGTTTCTGAATTAACAATGTCACTCTCCATCCTAATGAAGAACTCAACCATATTATGGTCACTCTTGCCCAAGGGGCCACGTACAACAAGGCTGCTGACTAACCCTTCCTCATTACTCAATACCCAGTCTAGAATAGCCTGCTCTCTCGTTGGTTCCTCTACATGTTGGTTTAGAAAACTATCCCGCATACATTCCAAGAAATCCTCTTCCTCGGCACCCCTGCCAATTTGATTCACCCAATCTATATGTAGATTGAAGTCACCCATTATAACGGTTTTACCTTCGTTGCACGCATTTCTAATTTCCTGTTTGATGCCATCCCCAACTCCACTACTACTGTTGGGTGGCCTGTACACAACACCCACTAGCGTTTTCTGCCCCTTAGTGTTTCGCAGCTCCACCCATATCGATTCCACATCCTCCAAACTAATGTCATTCCTTTCTATTGTATTAATCTCCTCACTAACCAGCAACGCCACCCCACCTCCTTTTCCTCTCTGTCTATCCCTCCTGAAGATTGAAAATCCCTGTATGTTCAGCTCCCAGCCTTGGTGACCCTGGAGCCATGTCTCTGTGATCCCAACTATATCATAATTATTAATAGCTATCTGCACATTCAACTCATCCACCTTATTACGAATGCTCCTCGCATTGAGACACAAAGCCTTCAGGCTTGTTTTTACAACGCTCTTGCCCCTTTTACAATTATGTTGAAAAGTGGCCATTTTAGATTTTTGCCCTGGATTTGTCTGCCTGCCACTTTTCATCTTGCTACCTATTGCTCCTATCCTCATTTTACACCCCTCGGGCTTGGGCCGTGATTTACTCGACAGGCCGGTAGTGACTGGCACACGATGGTCGCGTGACGGTCGCATGTGTCATCATGCATCCGTACAGCCGTCTGGAGTGCGTGACGTCATTTGAAGATGGACACAAAATGCAGGAGTAACTCAGCGGGACCGGCAGCATCTCTGGAGAGAAGGAATGGATGATGTTTCGGATCGAGACTTCTTCTGTCTGAAGAAGGGTCTCGACCCGAAACGTCACCCATTACTTCTCTCCAGAGGTGCTGACGGTCCCGCTGAGTTACTCCAGCATTTTGTGTCTTTCTCCAATCGTCTTGCCCCTGCTCCGGGAGTAGGAGTGGGGGCGGATCTGGTTCCGCAACAGCCATGGGCCTCAGGCCGAGTTCGGCGGTCGTTTGCTGTTGGAGATGAGACATTTGCGCCACGCCAGGGTCTTGGGCCTGTCCCACTTTGGCCGTCAGTTACTCAACAGGCCGGTGGCGTGCAAAGATTTTGTTCAGGACGAAATCCACACTCCTCCACTCCACACACCTCCACACCACTCCATGTGCCCATCCCACACTACCCATGAGTTATCCACACGCTACCACACGCTAGCAGGTCGCGTAAATGGTGCGCGAATGACCGCCAAGTAAGACAGGCCCTTTAGATCAACTTTCATATTCCTGCAGGACTGTGTGTATGGATTGATGGTAGGTAATGTTATCCCACTATTTAAGAAAGGTGGGAGGAAAAAGAAACGGGGAACTTCCAACCTGTCAGTGAAACATAAGGAGAATGAAAATTGGCTGGAATCTATAAGGAAGCATGCAATAACAGAATATTTTGAAGAAAAAAATAGGATCAAGTAAATCTAATGTAGATTTGTTAAGGTAAAATTACATTTGACAAATCAGCTGGATGAAAGATGGGATCAATGGAGCAGATGAGGGGGGATTCACCCAATTGAACCAATGAGGGGGAGATGAGGGTGGTTTCTTCATTAGTTTATGTGGGGGATAAGGGTGGTATAGGGGGAAACTTTTTTTTCAGCCATTTACCTCGACGGAGATGCGATTTTCTCTGTCGCATTTACACCCCTTTGCGGCCTAACAACGTGGAGTGGTGTGGCCTTTCCTGGAGACCGGCACGGACTTACCATCGCGGAGCCGGGGATCCTTTGCCGAGGATCGCCAGAAGAAGAGCTCCGACCCGCGGGGCCTGTTGACTTTAACACCGTTAAGCCCGTGGTCTCCGGTACGAAGCGGCCAACTCAGGAGCTCCATGCTGCGGAGTGTTCCAATCCGTCCCGACGCCGGAATTTCAACCAATCCGATGAGAGGGCTTGAACATCAGACCATCGGCAACGGCAATTGTGGAGGGTTCAAAGCCCAGACTATGGGTGAACAAAGAGGAAGATGACTGAACTATATCTACTTCCATCACAGTGAGGAATGTTGATTCCACTGTGGTGGATGTTTATGTTAAATTTATTTTATGTGCGAATTATTTCACTTATTATGGCTGTATCGTAACGCAAATTTCACTTTTAAGTGACGGTAACCGCGAACTTGAACTTCAACTTGGTTGTATATTTGGAGCTTTTGGACTAATGCGTTCTGTAAAATCCTACATTGAAGTGTGATCGATGGGATGTCGGAGCACTTGAATTGTGGTTATAGTTATTGGACAGAAAGCACAGAGTGGAAATATAATGGATGACTCGTGGATGACAGGCTGCAACTACTGGAGGTCAGAGGGATGGATGCTAGGACTCCAGCTTTTACATTCTATATTAACTATTTGGCTGAGGGAAATAAGATTTGGTGGCATCATAAGTGCAGAGACACTCGTGGCACAATGGTACCTTTCATTGTTACTATGTTAATGACTACAAATACTTGGAGACATGACTGGATAGTTTTGATATAGTCCTACTTCAGATATTAGTGTGTACAGTTAAAGCACATGAAATCGGCGGGGGGGTGGGGTGGGTATTGTGCTGGCATAGTTAGCAAAAGAGGTTACTAGACAGGAAGTAGAGAAGAGATAAATGTGACTTCCTTGGTGTAGCAGACAGTGATTGATGGGGCCCACAGGGATCAGTGTCCGGGCCCCAGCTGTTGACAGTGTATATCAATGATTTGGATGAGAGAACCAAATGTAATACTTTAAAGTTTGTCAACAAAATCAAAACATAATTTAATTTTAAGTTTTGAGGAGGAAACAATGCACCTTCAGGGTATTTTGGTTGAGTAGGTGGACAAACACATGGCCGACACAGTATGACACGGATAAATGGGAAGTTATCCACTTTGTTGTGAGAAAAGCTGAAAATTTCAATATTATTTAAATAGTGATAGTTTGAAAAACATTGATGTACAACGGGAGCTGGGTGTCCCACTACACCAGTAACTAAAGGTAAATGGGCAGGTTCCGCAGATATTTTAAAAGGTGAAGTTGTAACAAACTGAGACAGAGAATGGTGAAGCTGTGGAACTTTCTACCAGTGTTGCAGACAAGCTCGGAAATCGCTCTCAAAACATGAGGGGGGACACAATTTCTTGGCGGACGTGCGCGCATGCGACACATGCGATGCTTCAGCCATGGGCCCTGTGGATGGTAACATCGGGAGCTGACCTGGTTGGTGACCGACTCCGAACTCCAGCAACAGCAGATTCGTCCGCCCCAATTGTGGGGCTTCAATCGGCCAGTTCACGGGGGCTTCAACATCGGGAGTTTCGATCGCCTCGACACAGCAATTTGACCGCGGGGCGGTTGAAGATCCCGCGGCCGGCCGCGCCGGGTGATGAAAGGCCCCGCGAACGGGCCGATTGAAACTCCACCCTATGATCTTTGCTCCACGGACGGCTCCATCCTCCAATCACCACGCTCTATCCTCAGTCCCACCCCCCTTACTTCCGCCTCTGACTGACACCTCCCTCCTCCAATGATCTTGCTGAATCATCATGATCCCCTCCCCCATTGCCCGCTGACCGACGTCTCTCTCATCCAATCAGCGCCCTCGATCATCAGTCCCACCCCCACTGTCTCGTGGAAAGCGGAGATTTTTTATAGCTTTTTTTTAACTGAGTTTTAAAATACGGATTACAAAACATGGAGGGGAGATTGTCCACCACCTCTCAAAACATGCGGGCCCACGTCCCCCCTGTCCCCCCCCCCCCCCCCCCCCCCCCCCCCCCCCCCCCCCCCCCCCCCCCGCGGGATTTCCGCCCCCTGGTTGCAGAGGCCAGGTCACAGAATATATTTAAAAATATTTCTCAACACAAAAGGCATCAAAGTGTATGGGAAGAGTGTACGAATATAGTATTAAGATAAGGAATCAGCCACAATGGCATTATATATCTGTACGGGCTCAAATCATCAAATGGCCTGCTCCAACTCTGTTTTTCTATGTTTCTATGTTTTTTTATGTCGTTGGCACTGGTAATATTTAGAGATCTGATTGAATAGCTTTAGAACTGACTGTGGATTGATTCTGTCGCCCATAGGTTATGCTTCATTGTACCTCCTAAATTCCCAAATACAAGAGGAGTTCGGCCTCTGGGAGAAAGCAGTCAAGAAGGATTTGTGCACTGACATTCCCTGTGGCATATAGTAGGAGACCACATGATGATTCAACATTGTACTTCATCCTCTTTCTTGAATATGACATTCATTTCAGTGCCTCTGGTGTCTCCTGGCATGCTGTCTTATTCTTAGGTGACAACAGTAGCCTGAATTGCAGAAGTCTGTCGTCTTTTGAATGTTCAGAGTAAACCCAATTTTCTCATACTTGAGTGACAGTGACATGATTTGGAGTTTGGTCTGCAAGTCTGCATGTTATAAATCAGTGCTTGAGTAGGCGATCTGGTTCTGGAAAGAAGACGCAGAACAGAGTCTGAAGAAGGGTCTTGACCCGAAACATCACACATCACACATTCCTTCTCTCCAGAGATGCTGCCTGTCCCGATGAGTTACTCCAGCATTTTGTGTCTACCTTCTATTTAAACCAGCATCTGCAGTTCCTTCCTATGTACTGAACAGCTTCCTAATTTCACACCAGAGTTACCTGGAGGAGTGGTGCAGCACTCCAGTGAGGAAAATTAATGAAGATTCTCAAATGAACATGCTTTTTGTTTTTGACTTGAGGCCCCCAACCCTCCCTGGTAGATCTGGTTACATATCACTCAGCCTTCCTTCGGAAGGTGCTGGTATCAGTGTTATCGCATATGTACCCATTGTAATAGATGTCTCAGCAGCTGAAAGCTGATGGAAACACTTCCTGGCCATGATCATCACCAAGAAGAATGTAGGGAGCAGGATCAACCTCTGCAAATGGGCCTTCCGCGGCCCACAAAAGCCCTCAACTTCATCAACAGAGTGGTTGTGAAGGTTCCTCAAATGTTGATGTATTGCCATTCCATGCTTGCTCCTTGATGGGCCGTAAACTGTGATTTTGGCCAATAGACCTCTCCCATTATAGACTGGGTGCAAGTAAGGTTGTGAGGTCACTCCGATTCTCACCTCAATCTTCCTCCTCAGAATGCTGCAACAACCTCCTGGCACCTCTCTGGAGTAAAGTTAATCTATTGGATGGTTAGGAAGCCGTTCAACCTGTTTCCATTCCAGAACCCGATCAACTATTCAGGCATTGACTTGCAGCATGCAGACTTGCAGACCAAACTCCAATTCATGACTAACTGTCACTGAAGTAAATGCAAGATTGGGGTTTATTCTGAACATTCAGAAGGCAACCTTTCAAGTAAGGTTGACCATCAATTAAGCTCCAACATTCATTAATCTTGGGAGCTACATCACAGTGAGGGAAAATATTGAAGATGAAGTCCTTCACCATCAATGAAGCTTCTGGGCTATGGAGTAAAAGAGTGTTTAAATGGGCGATACCTGAAGTCCATTACCAAGATCATGGTCTACATGGAGCAGTGATACCTGCCCTTATATATTACCTATTGCAGGCACCTTTAAAACACTGGAGATGAAGTACTGTCTTCACAAAATTTCCAAATTCACCAACAAACCTATGTCAGCATTCTCTCCTAGGCAAACATACCTGACATCAAGGCTTTGATCGTGTTCAGTCAGCTCTGCCAGATGAGCCATGTTATACTAGTGTCCTGGAAACATAGAAACATAGAAACATAGAAATTAGGTGCAGGAGTAGGCCATTCAGCCCTTCGAGCCTGCACCGCCATTCAATATGATCATGGCTGATCATCCAACTCAGTATCCCGTACCTGCCTTCTCTCCATACCCTCTGATCCCCTTAGCCACAAGGGCCACATCCAACTCACTCTTAAATATAGCCAATGAACTGGCCTCAACTACCCTCTGTGGCAGAGAGTTCCAGAGACTCACCACTCTCTGTGTGAAAAAAGTCTTTCTCATCTCGGTCTTAAAGGATTTCCCCCTTATCCTTAAGCTGTGACCCCTTGTCCTGGACTTCCCCAACATCGGGAACAATCTTCCTGCATCTAGCCTGTCCAACCCCTTAAGAATTTTTGTAAGTTTCTATAAGATCCCCTCTTAATCTCCTAAATTCCAGAGAGTATAAACCGAGTCTATCCAGTCTTTCTTCATAAGACAGTCCTGACATCCCAGGAATCAGTCTGGTGAACCTTCTCTGCACTCCCTCTATGGCAATAATGTCCTTCCTCAGATTTGGAGACCAAAACTGCACGCAATACTCCAGGTGTGGTCTCAACAAGACCCTGTACAACTGAAGTAGAACCTCCCTGCTCCTGTACTCAAATCCTTTTGCTATGAAAGCTAACATACCATTCGCTTTTTTCACTGCCTGCTGCACCTGCATGCCTACTTTCAATGACTGGTGTACCATGACACCCAGGTCTCGCTGCATCTCCCCTTTTCCTAATCGGCCACCATTTAAATAATAGTTGCTTTCCTGTTTTTGCCACCAAAGTGGATAACCTCACATTTATCCACATTATACTGCATCTGCCAAACATTTGCCCACTCACCCAGCCTATCCAAGTCACCTTGCAGTCTCCTAGCATCCTCCTCACAGCGAACACTGCCCCCCAGCTTAGTGTCATCCGCAAACTTGGAGATATTGCCTTCAATTCCCTCATCCAGATCATTAATATATATTGTAAATAGCTGGGGTCCCAGCACTGAGCCCTGCGGTACCCCACTAGTTACTGCTTGCCATTGTGAAAAGGACCCGTTTACTCCTACTCTTTGCTTCCTGTTTGCCAGCCAGTTCTCTAATCCACATCAATACTGAACCCCTAATACCGTATGCTTTAAGTTTGTATACTAATCTCTTATGTGGGACCTTGTCGAAAGCCTTCTGGAAGTCCAGATATACCACATCCACTGCTCTCCCTTATCCACGCTACTAGTTACATCCTCGAAAAAATTCCACAAGATTCGTCAGACATGATTTACCTTTTGTAAATCCATGCTTACTTTGTCCAATGATTTCACCACTTTCCAAATGTGCTGCTATCCCATCTTTAATAACTGACTCTAGCAGTTCCCCACTACCGATGTTAGACTAACTGGTCTGTAATTCCCCGTTTTCTCTCTCCCCCTTCTTAAAAAGAGGGGTTACATTTGCTACCCGCCAATCCTCAGGAAAACTACTCCAGAATCTAAAGAGTTTTGAAAGATTATCACTAATGCATCCACTATTTCCTGAGCTACTTCCTTAAGTACTCTGTGGATGCAGCCTATCTGGCCCTGGGGATTTATCGGCCTTTAATCTATTCAATTTACCCAACACCACTTCCCGACTGACCTGGATTTCACTCAATTCCTCCTTTGACCCACAGTCCCCTGCTATTTCAGGCAGATCATTTATGTCTTCCTTAGTGAAGACGGAACCAAAGTAGTTATTCAATTGGTCCGCCATATCCTTGTTCCCCATGATCAACTCACCTGTTTCTGACTGCAAGGGACCTACATTTGTTTTAACTAACCTCTTTCTCTCACATATCTATAAAAACTTTTGCAGTCAGTTTTTTTATGTTCCCTGCCAGTTTTCTTTCATAATCTATTTTTCCTTTCCTAATTAAGCCTTTGTCCTCCTCTGCTGTCTCTGAATTTCTCCCAGTCCTCTGGTATGCTGCTTTTTCTGGCTACTTTGTACGCATCATCCTTTGCTTTGATACTATCCCTGATTTCCCTTGTTATCCACGGATGCACTACCTTCCCCGATTTATTCTTTTGCCAAACTGGGATGAACAATTTTTGTAGTTCATCCATGCAGTCTTTAAATGTCCTTCCATTGTATATCCACCGTCAACCCTTTTAGAATTAATTGCCAGTCAATCTTGGCCAATTCACGTCTCATACCTCAAAGTTACCTTTCTTTAAGTTCAGAACCATTGTTTCTGAATTAACAATGTCACTCTCCATCCTAATGAAGAACTCAACCATATTATGGTCACTCTTGCCCAAGGGGCACGTACAACAAGACGGCTAATTACCCCTTCCTCATTACTCAAAACCCAGTCTAAATAGCCTGCTCTCTCGTTGGTTCCTCTACATGTTGATTTAGATAACTAATCCCGCATACATTCCAAAAATCCTCTTCCTCAGCACCCCTGCCAATTTGATTAACCCAATTCTATATTTAGATTGAAGTCACCCATTATAACTGTTTTGCCTTTGTCGCACGCATTTCTAATTTCCTGTTTGATACCATCCCCAACTTCTCTGCTACTGTTAGGTGGCCTGTACACAACACCCACCAGCGTTTTCTGCCCCTTAGTGTTTTGTAGCTCTACCCATACCGATTCCACATCCTCCAAGCTAATGTCCTTCCTTTCCATTGCTTTAATCTCCTCTCTAACCAACAAACACTCCATGTTCCATCATGACAAGGGACTTTCAGGAGAACGTCTTCCAGCACATTTCGAAACCCTTCTTCAACAACCCCTATCTGAGCTAATATAGTACATCCAAGCACATGGGTTCTCATCGGTCAAGAGTGTTGGATTATAATATGTTCTGGAAATGGAACAAAATTCTTACGTCACAGCATAAAAGGTCTGTAAACACAGTACTCATAGATAACATGATAAACAGAAAATTCCATAAATGAGCACTCCCTAATATTATTGCAAAAAGCACAAATTTCATAGTGCAAACAATGCAGTTTGTAATTCATAGTTTAGTTAGCATTTGCATCCAAGTGCATGATGGTTGTTGGGAAGAAACTTTTCCTGGAAGTCACGGTTTTCAGATTCCTTTGCCTTCTTCCCAATGGCCGGAATGTAACGAAAGCATGGCCAGCAGGTGTGGGTCCTTGACGATGCTGGCTGCCTTTTTGAGGCAGCACCTTCAACAGATTCCTTTGATGGTGGGGAGTTCAGTATCCATGATGAACTGTGCATTGGCCACCACTTTTTGTAATCCCCTTCATTCCTGGGTGTTCAAGTTACCAGGCCATGATGCAACCAGACAATATGCTATCTACCATACATCTGTCGGCATCCAAGAGAATATTCCATAACATACCGAATCTCCTCAATCTTCTAAGGAGGTAAAGGCATTGATGGGTAATCGTTATGATTGCATCAATGTACTGGGTTCAGGACATCTTTAGAAATTTGCATGTCCAGGAACTCTAAGAAGTTGTTGACTCTCAGTTGGTGGAGGAGGTTGTTGACGAAGATGAAGACAGGTTCATGGTTCTTCGGCCTTGCCCTTCTAAAGTCAACCATCAGCTCCTTCATCTTATTGATGTGGAGAGCAAGACTGTTGTTCTGGCATCATTCAATTAGACAATCAATCTCCCTCCCATATTCTGACTCATTACCTGTAATTCGTCCAACCATGGTGGTGTCATCGACAAATTTAAAGATTAAGTTGGAAAAGTGTCTGGCTACACGTTCATGGGTATAGCATGAGTATAGCACAGGACTGAGCACACTCTTCTGCTGATGGATATCGAGGGGGAAGTGTTATTGTCAATTTGGTGCTGATTGGGGTCTGTCAATGAGGAAGTCAAGGATCCAGTTGCATAGGGCTGTGCAAAGGGCTGTGCAGAAACCCGCTTCCCTGAACTTGATAACAAGTTTGGACACCAAGTTTGGACACCAAATGTTGAACACCAAGCTGTAGTCGATGAACAACATCCTGATGTATATTTTCTTTTTGTTTAAGTAGTCCACTGCAGAGTGGAGAGCTTGAACTATTGTGGTGGTAGGCAAATGATGGTGGGTCCAGCTTCTTGCTAACGTATGAGTTGATATATACCATAACCAACCTCTCAAAGCACTGCATCACCATGGTTGTTAGTGCTACCTGTTACTAATCATTAAGGCATTTCTTAATCTTCTTGGGTCCCGGTATTATTGGTACCCTTTAATTGACCTTTGTCAATAAACCAAACTTCAAACTTCAAATATTATATATGAAGGTTGCCACAGAAATGAGCAGCAGGCTTATGGCCCGCACTCCTATATTTACTGCCATAAGTCATCAGCAAATTGAGAAATGTGCATATCCTGTTGCACACATTATTCTGAAACCTTCAATATGTCTGTTATTCTACACCATTTTGGAGGAGTATTTAAGAATTGCCAACAAAAAAGATCCACAAGAAATAAAGATGATTGAAGGTGCAGCAACGGATCCTTTTCCAAACCGTCTTCAAAGTTTGATTACTAATTGTGAAATTCCTATCAAAGAAAAGAAGGAAAAAGATAATGATTACCTCGTAAAGAATTAGCCTCACATTGATTATCGTGCTAAAGGTAGGATATTATTTAAGATAATGGATGTAACACTAACACAATTATATCTTAAGCCAGGGTCAACATGATTATATGAAGGTAAAAGCAAGCTTGAGAAATCTAGTGGATTTTTTTCAGAGAAAAGTGAGTCCCAATAGGAATGGACACAAGAGACTGCAGATGCTGGAATCTTGAGTGATGGATGAAGTCAAGCAGCATCTGTGGAGGGAAATAGACGGACACCATTCGAGGTCATGGTCCTTCTTCGATCCACTTCAGACTCTTGGATTTTCAGAAGCACTCGATCAGAAGGCCTTCTGATTGAACATTCAATCCCTTTGCATGTCCATCCTCCTCAAGGATAACCTGATGACCCTACAACTGTGGCAAATGCGTCCAAGTTCATCTCCTGAACGACCGCGTTGGGGCACTGGAGAAGCAGCTGGATGACCTCTGGGCCATCAGGGACAACGAGAGTTTCCTAGACAGGACCTACAGTGAGGTGGTCATGCCAAGATTCAGGAAGAATGAAGGTGTGTGACTGAGAATTTGTGGAGTGCCTCCGTGATGGATTCTTAGAGCAGCTTGTATGGGAGCCTATCAGGGAGAAGGCAATTCTGGATTTAGTGTTATGTGATGAACCGGATTTGATAAAGGAACGATATTAAGGAGCAATTATGGGGTAGTGATCATAATATGGTCAAGTTTAATCTGCAATTGGAGATGGGGAAGGGTAAATCGGAGTTGTCAGTGTTAGTTGAATAAAGGGGACTATGGAGCCATAAGGGAAGACCTGGCCAAAGTTGACTGGAAAAGTACCCTAGCAGGCATGACAGTGGAACAACAATAGCAGATATTTCTGGGTATAATACAGAAGGTGCAGGATCAGTTCATTCCAAAGAGGAAGAAAGATTTCAAGGGGGGTAAAGGGCGACCATGGCTGACAAGGGACATCAGGGACAGTATAACAATAAAAGAGGAGAAGTACAACATAGCAAAGATGAGTGGGAAGCAAGCAGATTGGGTAATGTTTAAAGAGCAACTGATCCATCTTCTCTAAGGAGGACACAAACAATCTTCATGAGGTACTAGTGGGCTGAGGGTCTGGCGTGATGGAGGAATTGAAGGAAATCCACATTGGGCACATGAAAAAACTGCAAGCGAAAAGGGACTATGGAGCCATGACGGAGGAGCTGGCCAAAGTTGACTGGAAAGATACCCTAGGAGGGATGTCAGTGGAACAACAATGGCAGGTATTTATGGGAATAATACAGAAAGTGCAGGATCAGTTCATTCCAAAGAAGAAGAAAGATTCCAAGGGGAGTAAGGGGTGACCGTGGCTGACAAGGGACATCAGGGACAGTATAAAAATAAAAGAGAAGTACAACGTAGCAAAGATGAGCGAGAAGCAAGAGGATTGGGTAATGTTTAAAGAGCAACAAAAGATAACTAAAAAGGCAATACGGTGAGAAAAGATGAGGTAGAAAGGTAAGCTAGCCAAGAATATAAAGGAGGATAGTAAAAGCTTCTTTAGGTATGTGAAAAGGAAAAAAAAACTAGTTAAGACCAAAGTTGGGCCGTTGAAGACTGAAAAAGATTAATTTATTATGGGGAACAAGGAAATGGCAGATGAGTTGAACAGGTACTTTGGATCCCTTCACTAAGGAGGACACAAATAATCTTCTTGATATACTAGTGGCCAGAGGATCTGGGGTGATGGAGGAACTGAAGGAAATCCACATTAGGCAGGAAATGGTGCTGGGTAGACTGATGGGACTGAAGGCTGATAAATCCCCAGGGCCTGATGGTCTGCATCCCATGATACTTAAGGAAGAAATTGTGGGCACATTGGTGATAACTTTACGATGTTCTATTGATTCAGGGTCAGTTCCTGTGGATTAGAGGGTAGCTAATGTTACCCTTCAGGGAATTATAGACTAGTTCGCCTGACATTGGTGGTGGGGAAGATGCTGGAGTCAATGATAAAAAATGAAATAGCGGCAAATTTGGATAGCAGTAACAAGATCAGTCTCAGTCAGCATGAATTTGCCAAGGGGAAATCATGCTTGACTAATCTTCTGGAATTTTTTGAGGATGTAACTGGGAAAATGGACAAGGGAGAGCCAGTGGATGTAGTGTACCTGGACTTTCAGAAAGCATTTGATAAGGTCCCACATAGAAGATTAGTGGGCAAAATTAGGGCACATGGTATTGGGAGTGGAATGCTGACATGGATTGAAAACTGGTTGGCAGACAGGAAACAAGGAGTAGACATTAACGGGTCCCTTTCAGAATGGTAGGCTGTTACTAGTGGGATATCGCAAGGCTCGGTGCTGGGACCGCAACTGTTTACAATGTGCATTAATGATTTTGATGAAGGGATTCAAAGTAACATTAGCAAATTTGCAGATGACACATAGCTTAGTGGCAGTGTGAACTGTGTGGAGGATGCTATGAGAACGCAGGGTGACTTGGACAGTTTGAGTGGGCAGATGCATGGCAGATGCAGTTTAATGTAGATAAATGTGAGGTTATCCACTTTGGTATCAAAAAAAGGAAGGCAGATTACTATGCAGATGGTGTCGTTGGAAAAAGCGGAAGTACAACGGGATCTGGGGGTCTTGTTCATCAGTCTATGAAAGTAAGCATGTAGGTGCAGCAGGCAGTGAAGAAAGTGAATGGCATGTTAGCCTTCATAACAAGAGTAGTTGAGTATAGAAGCAAAGATGTCCTGCAGTTGCATAGGGCCCTAGTGAGACCACACCTGGAGTATTGTGTGCAGTTTTGGTCCCATAATTTGAGGAAGGACATTCTTGCTATTGAGGGAGTGCGTAGATTTACAAGGTTAATTCCTGGGTTGGCGGGATTGTCATATGCTGAGAGAATAGAGCGGCTGGGCTTGTATACTCTGGAGTTTAGAAGGATGAGAGGGAATTTTTTTCAAACATATAAGATTATTAAGGGTTTGGATACGCTATAGGCAGGAAAAATGTTCCAGATGTTGGGGGAGTCCAGAACGAGGGGCCACAGTTTAAGAATAAGGAGTAAGCCATTTAGAACAGAGATGAGGAAACACTTTTTCTAACAGAAAGTTGTGAGTCTGTTGAATTCTCTGCCTCAGAGGGCAGTGGAGACTGGTTCTCTGGATACTTTCAAGAGAGCTAGATAGGGCTCTTAAAGATAGCTGTCAGTGGATATGGGGAGAAGGCAGGAACGGGTACTGATTGGGGATGATCAGTCATGATCACATTGAATGGCAGTGCTGGCTCGAAGGGTCGAATGGCCTAGTCTTGCAACTATTGTCTATTGTCTATGAGCTTTGCTTCCCCCTCCTGTTTGAGCACAACCAGTCCAGACCCCATTGTCTCTTTAACTGGATATTTCTGATGAAAGTTCATTGATCTGATACGTTAACTGATTTCTTTCCGTTGATGCTGCCTCATTGGCATGGTATTTACAACATTTTTTGTTAAGAAAAATGTTATAACAATACCCATTTAGTTAAGGAATATTCTTTTACAATGCTCTCACTGATGCTTCATTGCATCCATTTTTTGATGCTAAAACTTTGTACTATTTACAAAATTGAAATGTAATTTGTTGAGAACTGGGGAAACCAATGCAAAGACTTCAGCTGCCTTCAGAAGCCAACAAAGCATTAAGAGGAACCATCATGTATCTATTGAAGCAGTCAAGATGAAAAAGTGGACGGGTTGTCATTTTGAGAGCTTTCACAGAACGTGAGTGGTTTTGATGAGAAACACCAGGAGGCAATTTATGTCAGAGGAGAATTTGATGCCGTCACACACTGGGTACAAAGACAGGCTGCTTCACTCACCACAGCTGATATGAACGGATGGAGAAAGAAAGTTGAGTCCTCTATGTCATTTGTGTTGACACCAGCAGGAGGATGTAGGCACAAGTATTTACATTCAGGACTGGTGAGGTCAGCTTCGATAAAGGGGCAAAATATTCAAACGTTTACCGTAATCTCCATCAGTGATATCAACCTAACCAAAGAAAACAAGCATACCACACACCTTCCTTACTACTGTATCTACCTGTGTTGCTACCTTCAGGGAGCTATGGATTTGGACCGTGCCATTAATGTATACTTTCATCTTATATTTGACCTCCCAAATTTCAACATCTCACATTTGCTCAGATTAAAATTCTTCTCTTATTTCTCTGCTAATTTCTGTAACCCATCTATATCTCTGTGAATGCTTTCACAACCTTCTTCATGGTCTGCAACTCCACCAGCTTTTGGTGTCATCTGCAAATTTACTAACCAACCCATCAGTCCGAGAATTAATCAATTCCTTAGTTAGAGTATAGAAATTAGGTTGTCATGTTACAGTTGATCAAGCTGTTGGTGAGGCCACATCTGGAGTATCATGTTCAGTTTTGGCAACTCTGCTGTAGGAAAGATGCCATTATTCTGGAAAGGTTGCAGAGAATGTTTATGAGGATGTCGCCAGGACTCAAGGGTCTGAGCTATAGGGAGAGATTGGGCAGTCTTGGACTTTTTTCCTTGCAGGTGAATTCATAGATGTGAATATAATCATGAGAGGAATAGTTCAGGAGAATGCATGGAGTGTTTTTCCCAGGGAAGAGGAATCAAGGACTAAATGACATGGGTGTCAGCTACAAGGTGAATCATTCAATAAGAAGCTGAGGGGCTACACGACGGATGGCGACTCAGCTGGCTAAAGTTTCAGACAAATGTCTGGACCTCGAGGCTCGTTCGAAACGTCATAACCTAAGATTAGATGGTGTACCAGAGGGAGCCGAGAGAGATAACACTTGCGAGTTTGTTGCGGGATTAATTAAAGAGGCTCTTAAGCTCCCTAACCTACCAAAAATTGAAGCAGCACACGGGTTCCTAGATTCAAACACAAATCTCAGGATGGCTCAGAACGTACACGATAGATTATTGTGAAATTCTGGGACATTGTTGACGTGGAAGAGGTTATGAGGAAGATCAAATATGGCGTGCCTCTGATGTATGGTGTAACTGCTTTTAAAATCTTCAGAGACTACCCTTATGAAATCATGCAAAAACGAAATCAATTCTCTAAGGCAAAGCAGGCTCTCCAAGGATATAAGGAGGTCAGTAATGGGGTTTACTACCCAGTTAGAATGTGTATATCCTACAAAGAACAGCAAAAATCATTCACAAATCCCGAGAAGGCGTATAAATGTGCTCGATCCATCGTGGAACAGAAGGAATAGCTGGAAAGGTTGGACATTATGGACACTCTCTCTCTTTACTATTGCACCCAGAATGGTGGCACACTGCCCAAATAAGGAACTTTGTTTAGACGTCTTATCGGTGGAATGCTAACTCAAGGACACACTCAGTTCCAAGAGAAGCTGGAAAAAGATAATTACCGAAAGCAGAGCTCATCAACAGACCGGGCCTAGCTATTACCGTTGTATATGAGATTGAATGAATAACCTAAATGGTATAGCATTAACTCCCTTAACAATATTAACATAAAATATTAACATGGTAACAGTAATTAATGCTAATCAGAAATGCAGAAATGGGGATTTTCAAATTAACACATTAATTTAACCTAATAATTCTTAAGTATATTTATAACCGGGGCGTGAGGGGAAGAGGCGAGCTACTGGCTTAGTTCCAGGAGCCAGAAATAGGTTAACCCCTTCAACCAATAGTCGATGATCTTTGAGGTTAAAATATATACTTAACAATCAATAGACAAAAAATTATAGTTATATCTGGAAATACCTCGGAAATGGACATATTCTATAAATGGGTACTATATGTTTGATTTTTATAAAACTGGTCCAGTTCCAATATGTTATGATTCATTGAGGGAGTGGAGCTAATTGTTTGTTTTATATCGACAAGGAAGTCAATAAAATGTTTTTTCCCACCGACAGGTGGGTCACTTGTAACAGTGCCGACAAGCTCGGATACTGTATTCTCACGTATTTGGGTTTTTTTTAATCGTTTTCACATTTAATCACATGTGTGTTTTTTTTTATTCAAGGACTATCGCAAATGGAATCTACTAACTGAACATTGTAGGGTAAATGATCCCCCTATATCCAAAGACCTGAGGTACGAATGCACCGCAAGTCACATAGGTATTAAATCTATTCAAAATGCAAGACGATAACCAAAATAAACTGAGAGGAATCTCATTTTGTATTTGGAACGTTAGAGGTGTTAACGAACGCATTAAAAGGGGTAAGATTCTAGTTCAGCTGAAAGCATACAATACAGACATTGCCTTTTTACAACAGATGCATCTTAAACTTCAAGACCAAGCTAGATTGAGGGCGAACTGGATAAGTCAAACTTTTCACTCGTCATATATGTCGAAATCTAGAGGAACGTCTATTATTATTCGCAAAGGAATTCCATTTAAACCCAAAACTACCTTAACAGATAAGGACGGGAGATATTTGATAGATACCAGGGAGATCCATGTGCCCCAATTACCTTGGTAAACATATATGCACCCAACTTTGACAACCCGCACTTTTTCAATAAAATCTTGAATATAATTGCAGAATATAACTACCAAAATGTCATAATCGGAGATTTTAACTTGTCTTAGACACTTAGATAAATCCAATCAAAAACAAATAGGTATTACGAAATCCAAAACTAGCCAACTTCTAAACACACACATAAAAAACACAAACATAACAGATGTCTGGAGGATTGCAAATCCGACCGGCAGGGATTACTCGTTCTACTCTATGGTACACAAGACATATTCACGAATAGATTTCTTTTGGTGGATACAAAACTAATACCTCACACTTCTAAACCAAAATACCACACAAACATGATCTCAGATCACTCCCCAATAACGTTTTTTCTAAAAATGGAAGGAATGACTAAGAACAAACCGTTTTGGAGGTACAATCCACAAATTTTAAAAGACCCGCAAGGGAGTACATATTTAAAAGAGCAAATGGACCTTTTCTTCGAAATAAACGATACGACAGACATATCACCTACATTATTATGGGAATCTTTTAAAGCATTTATTCAAGGCGTGATAATTTCATATCAAGCTTTTCAAAATAAGAAAAATCAGAATGAACAAAGACAATTAGAAGAACAAATTAGACAACTGGACATAGAAAACGCTAAAGACCCCAATACGGATAAACATAATAGAATAATAATACTGAAATTCACAATAAATAAATTATTATCAGAGAAAGTCATAAGATTATTACAAATTACAAGACAGGAACACTTTGAATTTGGGGATAAGCCCCACAAACTTCTGGCATGTCAGTTAAAAAAACGAGAAAAGGATCACACAATTTTAAAGATTAAATCATACAAAGGGGAAATATTGACCTTGCTGAGTGATATTAATAGAAGATTTGCACAATCTTTAGATGTTTTAGATGTATACAAGAATCTGTATACATCTAAAACGATAATGGACACCAACAAAGTTACAGAGTTCTTGGATAATTGAAACCTTCTTAAATTAGAGTTGCAGGAACAAGAGGAATTGGGAGCACAAATCTCATATAAGGAAATAGAAGAAACAAGAATCTCATTAAAAAATGGAAAAACACCAGGTCCCGACGGATTTACTAACGAATTCTCTAAAAGTTTTTATGACATATTTACCTCCCTCCTACAGAAAATATATACTTATGCCTTCAAAGCACAAATACTACCTGAAACACTAGCAGAATCCACGATCACACTAATACTTAAGAAAGATAAAGATGTGGAAGAACCTGGATTATACAGAGCTATTGCATTGTTAAATACAGATCAAAAAATATTAGCGAAAATACTAGCTAGAAGACTAAGTAAATATGCTAGTAAATTAATACATCCAGATCAAATGAGGTATATCCCTAAGAGACAATTATTTAATAATTTGAGACGTCTGTTCAATATAATGCACTCACACCAAACTGAAGATCAAAAACTATCAATTATATCATTGGATGCAGAGAAAGCATTCGATCAGGTCGAATGGGATTATATGCTCAGGGTATTGCAAGAATTTCAACTGGGAGAGAAATTTATACTATGGATTAAATTACTATATAATAAGCCAACGGGCAGAATATTAATGAACAATAATTTATCTACGAAATGTCATTTGTCAAGAAGAAATAGACAAGGATATTCATTATCACCGTTGTTATTTGCCCTCATAATTGAACCCCTAGCGGAAAGAATCAGAACACATCCGAATATCCATGGATATAAAACGAAATATTCTAATAATAAAATATCACTATACGCTGACGACGTACTATTGTACATCACAAAACCTCATATTACTATACCAAATATTTTAAAATTAATAGAGGACTTCGGATCATTCTCAGGATATAGAGTAAATTGGAATAAAAGTGAAATCATGTCAATAAAACCGAAAGACTACGCATCTTTTACAGTTTCTTTCAAAATAGCTATGGAAAAATTTAAATACTTGGGCATCAAAATTACTAGAAGATATCAAGATATGTTTGACGAAAATTATAACCCTCTACTTAAGAAACTATGTAACTTGATTAAATTTTGGAAAACGCTCCCAATGTCCTTAATAGGCTGAATAAATGCCATAATAATGCCATGATTTTTCTACCACAAATTTTATACCTGTTCCAATCAATCCCAATATATTTACCCAAAAAGTTAAAAAAAACTGGACTCAGATATCACAAATTTTATTTGGGATTATAAATCCCACAGAATACAAAGAGCTCATCTGAATAAACCCAAAGTAGTCGGGGGATTAGCACTCCCCAACTTTATGTATTACTACTGGTCTGTAAATATCAGAAACATGATCCAATTGCTGGATAACTCTCCCCAACAACCGGATTGGACGATTATGGAGAGAGAGGATTGCTCTCCTTATAATATTGGAGCAATCCTTCTCTCCCCAATATCGATGAATAATATAAATTACAACAATAATCCAATTATATACAGTAACTAGTGGGGTACCGCAGGGCTCAGTGCTGGGACCCCAGCTATTTACAATATATATTAATGATCTGGATGAGGGAATTGAAGGCAATATCTCCAAGTTTGCGGATGACACTAAGCTGGGGGGCAGTGTTCGCTGTGAGGAGGATGCTAGGAGACTGCAAGGTGACTTGGATAGGCTGGGTGAGTGGGCAAATGTTTGGCAGATGCAGTATAATGTGGATAAATGTGAGGTTATCCACTTTGGGTGGCAAAAACAGGAAAGCAGACTATTATTTAAATGGTGGCCGATTAGGAAAAGGGGAGATGCAGCGAGACCTGGGTGTCATGGTACACCAGTCATTGAAAGTAGGCATGCAGGTGCAGCAGGCAGTGAAAAAAGCGAATGGTATGTTAGCTTTCATAGCAAAAGGATTTGAGTACAGGAGCAGGGAGGTTCTACTTCAGTTGTACAGGGTCTTGGTGAGACCACACCTGGAGTATTGCGTGCAGTTTTGGTCTCCAAATCTGAGGAAGGACATTATTGCCATAGAGGGAGTGCAGAGAAGGTTCACCAGACTGATTCCTGGGATGTCAGGACTGTCTTATGAAGAAAGACTGGATAGACTCGGTTTATACTCTCTGGAATTTAGGAGATTAAGAGGGGATCTTATAGAAACTTACAAAATTCTTAAGGGGTTGGACAGGCTAGATGCAGGAAGATTGTTCCCGATGTTGGGGAAGTCCAGGACAAGGGGTCACAGCTTAAGGATAAGGGGGAAATCCTTTAAGACCGAGATGAGAAAGACTTTCTTCACACAGAGAGTGGTGAGTCTCTGGAACTCTCTGCCACAGAGGGTAGTTGAGGCCAGTTCATTGGCTATATTTAAGAGTGAGTTGGATGTGGCCCTTGTGGCTAAGGGGATCAGAGGGTATGGAGAGAAGGCAGGTACGGGATACTGAGTTGGATGATCAGCCATGATCATATTGAATGGCGGTGCAGGCTCGAAGGGCTGAATGGCCTACTCCTGCACCTAATTTCTATGTTTCTATGTTTACAGTACAATCAGAATTTGGAAACAAATAAAACACAATCTAAAATTAAGAAATTTATCTCTCTAATCTCCTATCGGTAAAAATCCCTCATTTACACCTTCAACTACAGATAAAGCATTTATACAATGGGAAAGAGCTGGAATTATAATCTTCGAAGAGGTGTATGAATCGGGAAAACTATTATCATTTAAACAAATACAACTAAAATACAATTTGGGAAACAATCAGTATTTTAAATATTTCCAAATCTGTGACTCTGAAAAAATACGCACAAGACTATCTCAATATGCCTCAAGACTTACTGGAAGAAGTAATGAATACAAAGGCAGAATCAGCAAACCTAATATCATATATATATAATATTATTCTAAATGCAGAAATACCAACAATAGATGGTATCAGGAGAGACTGGGAAAAAGAATTAAGTATAAAAATTCCCAAAGAAAGATGGGAAGAATATTTATTAAACGTGCATAAATGTTCAATTAATGTAAGACACACCTTAATACAATTTAAAATCTTACACAGATTATACTATTCAAAATCTAAAATAAGTAAACTTATATGTGATAAATGTCAATGTCAAGCAGCTAATATAGCACACTCACTTGCCTTTGTACAAAAATTCAAACATTTTGGACTGAAATTTTCAAAATTTTCACAAAAATATTTAAAATAAAACTGACCTCGGAAGCAGACTGGATAATCTTCGGGATATCGGAAGATTTCCCTGAATTAAATGTGTTTCAAAAGACTCTATTTGAAGATGGATTCATAACTGGAAAAAAGCTAATCTTAAAATTCTGGAAAAATTCTCCGGTGCCCACAGTCAATATGTGGATTTCAACTATGTTCAAAACACTACACTTGGAAGATATTAGACTCTGACTAGCAGGAAAATCAGACTGTTTCTATAAGACGTGGTCTGCATTTATAAATCTATTACAAGGATAAGGTGCAAGAATACCTCAAAAAAGTACCGGTGTCGGGTCTTGGTAAAGGGGGCAGAAAAACTGTCGAGTTGGTAGATTCCTTTTGCGAGATGTTTATAATAAATTTTATTTCGGAGTCACGTGAGTGACTTCGTGAAGACCCCGCCAGCACGCATGCGTGACATATCGTTGCTCGCATTTGCAAGCTGGGGGGGAGTGCGCTCTCTCCACCAGCTCCTTCAAACTGGCCGTTCAGGTAAGTGCACTAACCTTTAGTTGGTTACAGAATGGACGGCAAAGAAGGGAAGGCGAAACTTTCCAAGAGCCGCGGGACGCTGACAAGCCAGCGGCCACTTTCTCTGGAGCTGCGAGCAGCATCGGCAGCATCCGGACGGCTGGGGGGTAAAGGTGCGGAAGTCGGGCGCTTCAGTTACACCAGCGCCCGACTTATCTCCCGAATGGACGTCCCCACTGGAGCTGGAAATTCCAGACACAGACTCCGTGCCCCCATCCCCCAGGAAGCGGGGGAGCAACCAGATACGTGGCAACGTGCCTCGCTTGCCGACAGCGGCATCACCCCGTGTTGCTGTGGATCCACGGGGGCCGGGCCGGGTAATGGCTGCGCTACAGGGGAGCCCCGCAGCCGCGGCACGCCACGTACAGCTGCCGGGGATATCTGCCGTAGGGCAGTCCAGCAGAGCTACTGTGGCGTCGAGCAGCCCTGCAGGAGCAGGTGCTGCCGGCATAACGCCGCGTCAGGCTGCGGTCAAGGGCGCCGGTGGCAGCAGTAGACGGTCGGTTAGCTTAGCTCTGGCAGCTGCCGACCATGCGCCGCCACGAAGAAAATTGGGCAATAGTGGAGGTAAGCCTGCACGGACTTCGGGGAGCCAGGTACCGGGGCCAGTGCCGACTCATCTCCACTGCCTTCCGACTAGCGGAAAGTCCGTGCGGGAGTCGTATGGGCCTGCAGGAGCAGTTGCCCACGACAACCTACCATCGGACCCTAGTCTGCATCTTATGGAGGTGTGGTCCGCTGGTGGAAGCCCCAGAGAATTTGCAGAGCCTGGGGAAGTCGGCTTATCCGCCGCGAGTAGCGGGGACGGTCGCATTGCTCGGTTGGAGCTCTTGGTGGAGCAACTATTCCAGCGGGACATGGACCAGGATGAACGGGAGTCTCGGGCCTCCACTAGCCACGCCAGGAGACCACTCAGCATCTCATCTTCTCCAGCCAGGAGTGCCAGCAGTCTCGGGCCTCCACTAGCCACTGCCTTCGATGAAGACCCAGGGATGCCGGAGGCCGCAGAGCCAGAGCACGATGTGGACCTGCTGGACGTAGTGGGGAACTTTGCCACGGCTACCCACATGGGAGCCACTGCACCCCAAACTGGCGGGCACCATTAATTACCTGACCACTCACCAGCTTCTGGGTCAGGTAGTCAATGAGACTATGGACAAGTTTAAGCCTCCTGAGAACTGCATCAATCTTAGTGTTCCCACGGTTAATGCCCAGAACTGGGGAAACTTGAGCACCGCCACCAAGATACAGGATGTACGTCTCCAGCGAATCCTGAAGCTCCTGTCGACGGGCATTACGGCGTATGCCAAGACCCTCGATGGTGATAATGTGACCAGCGAGCAGCAGGATGCCCTGGCACTTCTCTGCAACGCCCAGTTTAAAATCAACTGTCTGCGCAAGAGTTCCATCCGGCCCACACTCAACCCAAAATTTGCAGGGTTGTGCTGTCCCTCCACCACTCCACCACCTCATCAGCTGTTTAGGGAAGATCTCTCCAACCAAGTCAAAGAACTCGACGAGGAGGCCAAGACCATGGGCCTTATGAAACCTCCACCGGCTAAAGTACACCCATATCAGCGACAGCATGAATTTCAGCGCATTTTTACGCTCTCTCAGAATGAGATAAAGGAGGGACATGCTGAAATCTTACGGCTAGAAGCCAAAGGGGTGATTGGTAAAACAACACACGTGCCCCTTGAGTTTTGTGTCTAACATCTTTACGAAAACCAAAAAAGATGGGGTTGTCGGATTATCATTGACCTAACCCAGTTGAACACTTTTGTACAATATACCCATTTTAAAATGGAAACCTTTGAAACAGCTAAGCAGCTGCTTTACCCGGGGTACTTTATGGCTTGCATCGATTTAAAAGATGCAACTATACAGTTCCCATCCCAGAATCTCCCAGGAAGTTCCGAAATTTGTCTGGAAGTGGCAATACAAAGCCTTACCCAATGGGTTAACCACAGCCCCCAGACTATTTACCAAATTAGTAAAACTCATATTGGCATTCCTCCGACAACAAAATTATATCGTCATGGCATATTTAGATGATATCCTTATCGTGGGACAGAGCCTCCAATTGGCTACGCTGGCAGTTACAGCGACCAAATCTTTATTCGAGACGTTAGGATTTGTAACCCATCCAAACAAATCCACACTGAACCCCTCTCAAGTTATGGATTACCTGGGTTTCACCATTGACACAAACTTAATGATGATCACTATCCCGACCAACAAAGCTTTAGACATAAAAGAAGCGTTGGGGTGCACCTGACACCATGTCCAGTTGTGCTGGCAGATGGGACCCTCACGAGTCTACCCTCCTCCAGACACAAGGGATAAATTATCTGGAGATGTTAGGGGCTTTCCATGGACTGCGGCGGGCTTACTGCACTAACTCACGGCACTCACATGTCCGCCTCCAAATAGATAACACAACGGTGGTGGCTTATATCAATCATATGGGTGGTATCAGGTCATTATCTTGTGACAAATTGGCAAACACAATCTGGCACTGGTGCATTGAGAGACATATTTGGATCACAGCGACCTATTTCCCAGGGAAGCTCAATACAGTGTTAAAGAAGGAGCTGCAGATGCTGGAGAATCGAGGTACACAAAAGGCTGGAGAAACTGAGCGGGTGCAGCAGCATCTAAGGAGCGAAGGTGATAGGCGACGTTTCGGGTCGAGACCCTTCTTCAGACTGGTCAGGGATCAGGGAAACGAGAGATATAGACGGTGATGTGGAGAGATAAAGAACAATGAATGAAAGATATGCAAAAAAGTATCAATGATAAAGGGACCAAGCCATTGTAAGCTGTTTGTGGTGTGAAAATGAGAGGCTGGTGCAACTAGGGTGGGGGAGGGAGATAGGAGAGAGGGAATGCCAGGGCCTGAGGGCTGAGGGAGAGGTGGGAAGGGGAGAAGACAGCAAGGGTTAACAGAATTGAGAAAATTCAATGTTCAAGCCCAAAGGATGCAGACTCCCCAAGCGGAATATGAGGTGCTGTTCCTCCAACTTGCGGTGTTGCTCACTCTGGCCGTGGAGGAGGCCCAGGACCGAGAGGTCGGATACGGAATGGGAGGGGGAGTTGAAGTGCTGAGCCACCGGGTAGGTCGGGTTGGTTAATGCGACTTCATAGGTGGTAAGTAACATCCATGCCACACAAGTGCCTGGCAATAATGATATCCAACAAGCGGTAGAGTTGCTTTACAATGCCAGAGACCTGGGTTCGATCCTCACTTTGGGTGCTGTCAGTATCAGATATTGACCTCATTGCGTCCAGGTTGAACCATCAGATACCAACGTATGTGTCTTGGGAACCAGACCCTGGGGCAGTAGCTATGGATGCTTTTTCTCTCCATTGGAGGAAATGGTTTTGCTATGCATTTCCCCCATTCTGCCTCATCAGTCGGGTATTGCAGAAAATTCAACTGGATTCTGCAACAGGCATTTTGATCATACACGACTGGCCTACACAGCCATGGTACCCGATGGTCCTCCAAATCTTGAAACGTCCATGGATTCAGTTTGGTAAAAACCCCAAATTGATTACTAACCCCATTACGGGGAATAGTCACCCGTGCCATGGTCACCAAAACATGTTGGCCTGCAGGTTCTAAAGAGGCCGCTCGTCAAGGCCGGCATATCACCAAGAGCCATGGACCTCATCTCAGCGTCATGCCGCGCATCAACCAGGAGGCAGTACCTCACCTAGGTCAGGAAGTGGGAGGCATTCTGCTCCCGTACCAACACGACCTCCAACTCGGCTACGATCCCTGATGTCCTGGAATTCCTAGCGGGCCTTCATTACAATGTGGGCCTTAGCTACAGTGCCATCAACAGCACCAGGAGTGCACTGTCCTCATACCTAGACATAGGCATAGGCTCCAACCACCTGGTGTCTAAATTCATGAGGGGAGTGTTTAACACCAACCCTCCACGGCCCCGATACCACATCACCTGGGACGTAGGGATCGTTCTGATCCTACTGAGGAGCTGGTCTCCTATGACAGAGTTACCACTCAAAAAGCTCACCCTCAAAGTGGTGATGCTGATGGCACTGACTACAGCTCAACGGGTCCAGGCCTTACAGAAGCTGCAGCTGGATAGCATGGTCTCCACCCCTGCAAAGGTGACTTTCTTTGTCCAGGATCTATTGAAGCAGCACAGACCTGGTGCTCATGGGCTGCAGTTGGAATTTCGGGCGTACCCCACTGATGCCACCCACTGCATAGTCACCCATCTCCGCCTCTACATCCGCACTACACGAACCATCCGGAAGATGGAGCAGGGGCTCCTCATCAGCCACAAACCTCCACATCACCGGGTGACTGTGCAGACTATTGCAAGGTGGCTCAGTGCGGTGTTGGGTGCAGCAGGAGTAGATACTAACATTTTTAAATCTCACTCTACCAGGGCTGCATCCATATCAGTGGCGAGGGCCGTGGAGGTGCCTATGGACCACATCCTCGCCACCGCGGGCTGGGCTAGTGAAGCAACCTTCCAGCGGTTCTACAACAAACCGCTGGTCGCCCCCGCAACGTTCGCAGAAGCTGTGCTGAGAGCCGCTCCGTGAATGTTTGTCCCCGAGGTAGGGGTTTTGTTATTATTTGTGTAATAAATATGCATTATTTTTCAGCCTGTTCAGTCTGGAATGCATTAACAGCCTTCCTCCATCAGTATTACGGCAGTGTGATAGCATGGACGATGTCCAGGGTGTGAAATCACAGAGCTTTGAAATCTTCACGGTCACTCACGTGACTCCGAAATAAAATAGTAAGATTAGTTCGAAGGTTGATCTTTATTTTATGAGGAGTTCCGGTGAGGGATTTCATGCCCTCCACTCCCACCCTCTATCGTAAGGTCAACTGGTATGTTCTACGTTCTTAATCTTACTATTTCCAGTCATGGTACATTCTGTGATTCCACACCGCTTTGAAGAATGTCGCGCATGCATGCTGGCCGGGTCTTCACGAAATCCCTCACCAGAACTCCTCATAAAATAAAGATCAACCTTCGAACTTGGTAAGTTCTCGTTTAATCTTACTAGTTACTGGCTTTTCTTTTTTCTTTCTCTATTTTTCCCTTTTTCTTTTTTTTTTCCCTTTCTCAAGGGTCTATCTCTTAATTCCCGTTTCTAACTCTTCAAGGGTTTCCTTTCCCTCTGTCACGCTTTTGCACTTTCACATCTCTTTTTCACTTTTCTACTTTCTATGCTGCTATTTTTCTCTCTTTTCTCTTTTCTAAAGCCTTTAAAAAAAATTAAGGGGTACATAGAAACATAGAAACATAGAAATTAGGTGCAGGAGTAGGCCATTCAGCCCTTCGAGCCTGCACCGCCATTCAATATGATCATGGCTGATCATCCAACTCAGTATCCTGTACCTGCCTTCTCTCCATACCCTCTGATCCCCTTAGCCACAAGGGCCACATCCAACTCACTCTTAAATATAGCCAATGAACTGGCCTCAACTACCCTCTGTGGCAGAGAGTTCCAGAGACTCACCACTCTCTGTGTGAAGAAAGTCTTTCTCATCTCGGTCTTAAAGGATTTCCCCCTTATCCTTAAGCTGTGACCCCTTGTCCTGGACTTCCCCAACATCGGGAACAATCTTCCTGCATCTAGCCTGTCCAACCCCTTAAGAATTTTGTAAGTTTCTATAAGATCCCCTCTTAATCTCCTAAATTCCAGAGAGTATAAACCGAGTCTATCCAGTCTTTCTTCATAAGACAGTCCTGACATCCCAGGAATCAGTCTGGTGAACCTTCTCTGCACTCCCTCTATGGCAATAATGTCCTTCCTCAGATTTGGAGACCAAAACTGCACGCAATACTCCAGGTGTGGTCTCACCAAGACCCTGTACAACTGAAGTAGAACCTCCCTGCTCCTGTACTCAAATCCTTTTGCTATGAAAGCTAACATACCATTCGCTTTTTTCACTGCCTGCTGCACCTGCATGCCTACTTTCAATGACTGGTGTACCATGACACCCAGGTCTCGCTGCATCTCCCCTTTTCCTAATCGGCCACCATTTAAATAATAGTCTGCTTTCCTGTTTTTGCCACCAAAGTGGATAACCTCACATTTATCCACATTATACTGCATCTGCCAAACATTTGCCCACTCACCCCAGCCTATCCAAGTCACCTTGCAGTCTCCTAGCATCCTCCTCACAGCGAACACTGCCCCCCAGCTTAGTGTCATCCGCAAACTTGGAGATATTGCCTTCAACTCCCTCATCCAGATCATTAATATATATTGTAAATAGCTGGGGTCCCAGCACTGAGCCCTGCGGTACCCCACTAGTTACTGCCTGCCATTGTGAAAAGGACCCGTTTACTCCTACTCTTTGCTTCCTGTTTGCCAGCCAGTTCTCTATCCACATCAATACTGAACCCCTAATACCGTATGCTTTAAGTTTGTATACTAATCTCTTATGTGGGACCTTGTCGAAAGCCTTCTGGAAGTCCAGATATACCACATCCACTGGTTCTCCCTTATCCACGCTACTAGTTACATCCTCGAAAAATTCCACAAGATTCGTCAGACATGATTTACCTCTTGTAAATCCATGCTGACTTTGTCCAATGATTTCACCACTTTCCAAATGTGCTGCTATCCCATCTTTAATAACTGACTCTAGCAGTTTCCCCACTACCGATGTTAGACTAACTGGTCTGTAATTCCCCGTTTTCTCTCTCCCTCCCTTCTTAAAAAGAGGGGTTACATTTGCTACCTGCCAATCCTCAGGAACTACTCCAGAATCTAAAGAGTTTTGAAAGATTATCACTAATGCATCCACTATTTCCTGAGCTACTTCCTTAAGTACTCTGGGATGCAGCCTATCTGGCCCTGGGGATTTATCGGCCTTTAATCTATTCAATTTACCCAACACCACTTCCCGACTGACCTGGATTTCACTCAATTCCTACAATGACTGTAATACAATACAAGAGATGTACACTGATGTAACTTACAGTACCACTAATAAATAAAGATATATTAAAAAAAAGAAGATGAGGGGCAATCTTTTCATACGGAGCATGGTAGGTTTATGGAACGAGCTGGCAGATTAAGTAGGTGATGCAAGTACCATATTAACATTGAAAAGACATTTGATCAGGTAGGTGGATAATAAAGATTTTGATGTTTATGCGTCATGAATGGTCAGATCGGACTAGCTGGGATGGGGCATCTTGCTTGGCTTGTACGAGTTCTGCCTTAGGGGCTGTTTCCATGCCGTGACTCTATATATGTCCTTCCCTATGTAAAGAAACTAAAACTGTATGCAGCTTTCATGTCCAACCACAATAAACTAACAAGATTTTGATAATCTCATACTTCAGATCTCATGGTTAAGGGTAATATATAATTTGTTACTCAAGTCATTTGATTCATGAATATGCCCACCTGCTTTGATAACGTTTGCACATATGAATTGACAGTATAATTACAAATAAATGTGCTTTATAGAGACATGATTACAAGCTGACCAAGGCTGGGAATTGAATATTCAGAGCTATGTGACATTTTGGAGGGGTGGTCTGAAAGGAAAAGGAGTATTTCTGTGAATATGTGATGATATCACTGCAATGGTGATGAATGGTGGTTGCTCACACTCTCTAGGTATTGATTCACTTTGAGTGGAGATATGGAATAGTGATGGTAAGACATCAATGCTGGGAGTATAATATAGACACCTAATTGTTGTTATACTGGAGGTCACAATAGAAATAACGAAATAATAGAGGCTTGTTCAAAAAAGGATAGAGCAATAATCATGCGTGATTTTAACCATCTTATGGATTGGACCAAACATGTTGACAAAAGTAAGCCTTGAGGATGATTTAATGGAATGTATCTTGTGAATGCTTGTTACAACAAGTGGAGATGAGCCATGGAGCAGGCTATTTTATAATGTTCCCATGATAAAGGGTCCTTGAGGAAAGAGTGATCATAAAATGGTAGAATATCAGATTGAGAAGCTTGTACCTGAAACTAATGTTCAAGCGTTAAATAATCTCAATCACAACAGTATGAGGATGGCTTTTGAAATTGAGTAAAGCACAAAGAGCTGGATTAACTCAATGAATCAGGAAACACTTGTGGAATGGGTCAGGCAGAGATGCTGCCTGACCCATTGAGTAACTCCAATGCTTTGTGTTTTATTCAAGATTCCAGCATCTTCAGTTCCTTGTGCCTCTGTATATCACAGTGAGATTTGTATCTCATTTCTATCTCACTAAGGAAATTAAGGATGGTATCAAATTGAAGGACAGGACATATTTTATGAAGATTTGTATTAGGTCAGATAATTGAGTCTTTTTTTTACAAACTAGCAAAGTCCAATAAAATTATGGAAAAGAGAAGATATAGTATGTGACTGAGAAAATAATACAGTTAGAGATTTGAAAAGAAAGAGAATAGTTAAAGTAAGTTGAAGATAAGACAAAAAAATTAACACCGCAAAGCAGGGAAAAGCAGAGATTAAAAATAACAATTTTAGATTGGTCATCAATGTAGAATACCAATTGAAATCTAGGGGCTTATACGCAATAAGGGATTGACCTTTTAAGATAAAGACGAGAGGATATTTGTACTCGTATCAAAAAACATCTCTAGAATTCCGTTCCCCAGAGAGTTATAGAGATGCAGTTATTGAATGTATTCAAGGTGGAGATCCGCAGATATTTAAAATACAAGGGAATCACAGGGTCGGGGAGAAAGTAGTGTTAAGGCTAATTGGATCAGCCATGGTCTAATTGAATATAGGCACCAGCTCAACAGACCATTTGGCCTATTCCTTCCCTTTTTCTTCAAATGCTCTTATGCGTACCTATAAGGAATCCAGGTTGAATTTCGTTGATTTCTTCCATTGCAAAAGTTGTTAAATCAGTTTTTATTGACTTTGTTCTTTATATATTTTTCTATATCTATCTCTCTAACAATTTATTCCAGACATTTGCTAGCAATTATAACAATTTCAAGATTCTCTCTTTGGCATCCTTTACGTCTCAGTATTATGTCTAAATTGTATATTTTGTTTAAAATATAATGTATTTCATAATCATGAAGAACATTTTATTCCACTGGAAGATACATGTATTTGGGAGTGAAAGACAAGGCAAGGAAATACATGATAGATGGTTGGATAACGAATGTGATGGTGTAGAGGGATTTGGAGTTCTTGTCCAGAGATCACTAATATTAGCAGGAGTGGAAGATAAGATGGCTAAGAAGGAATACAGGAGTTTGACTTTATTGGTGGAAGCCAGGACTACAATAGCAGACTGTCTTCTGGCATTAAATTATAGGGAGGGTATAATTGCACTAGAGAGGGTGCAGGTATTAATGTCATTTCCAGCAGGATATTAGTATTTAGCATTATGCTCTTGTGGAAGGTGACCATGCAAAATTTTGCCTCACAAAGCTGTGGAAGTGAGAAATAGACAAATTCTTGATTAGAACGGGTGTCAATGGTTATGGAGAGAAGGCAGGAAAATGGGATTAGGAGGCAGAGATCAGCCATGATTGAATGGTGGAGTGGACTAGGTGGGTCAAATGGCCTAATTCTACTCCTATAACTTGTGAACTTGTGAAAGTGGCACATTTATTAAATGTGGAAAAGTATAAGGTTACTCCAGTTAGAAAAAGGGAAGGGTAAAACATTTTAAAATGTTGGTTAAAAACAGAATCCTTAGCATCTAGGCTTGCAAAACACGGTGGGAAAGCTTTCTTTGAAAAACCTTTCTCTGCTTATCACACTGCTGGCTTGCTGTCATGCCAGACTGAATAATACTGCCAGGCAATTAATACTCCTGTTGACACACTGAGGGAGATTACTGAGATTCCCTCAAGGCTACTTGAATTGAGTTTGTGGTGTTAACGGTGAGTACAGTTCATTATTTCACAGGTAGATCCGTCCGGGCTGGAAATCTTGGCCACAGTTCAGTTATTCCCACAGATTCCACGCAGAATGCACCTCTGAGGTCTATGTTGGTTCTCGGCAGCCTTGTAATTTTTTTGTTGGGTTGGCTCAAAGCAGAGAAAGCTGGGAAAACACAGCATGTCATGCAGCAAAAACACAAAAATAAATAAAGTGAGTTAAAATGTCAGGTCCATGACCTTAAGGCCATTATTTCAATACCGTCACTGAATGGAGAATTTCCCTGACTCAGACCGTTGTTGCATCTCATAGAGGCATTCGTGAACACTTTGATGTGAATGACAGTGTCTCAGTTAAACTGGTAAACAGCAGCTCCGGCTGTGGTCAGTTGGAGTACTGTAATTCTAAATCAGTTTATATTCAGCCACCAATGATAGCGGCCTCCTCATCTTGCTTTATTAAAAGTGCAGAGAAATGTTACATTTGATTGAATGGACTTTCCTCTGAAAGTCAGGAGTCACTGGAGTGGAAGTAATCTATAGGACAAATGGGAAACAGTTCAATCTACATAATCTTCTCTCTGATACCAAGGTCACTCAACATCTACCATCGAGCTTGAGTACATACTTGGAGTTTGTGTATAGCTACATGCAAAAGCCAAGCCGAGTCGTCATCTTCTTCTTGACTGATGCATGTGACTTCTTCTTCTTGCGTATGGCGTGCACAGCCTAAAGTTGTAGGACAACTTGTTCTATTTGATCTTATTTGATTGTGCACGACAGGTTGATTGCATTCGTTGAAACACGGCGGACCACGTGAAGGTTACAATCTCCCACCCCATGCATGTGACAAAATTGTCTAACATTAAACAAATGCAAATGTCTGGAGAACTGTCCTGACCCAAAATGTTGCCTATATATTTCCTCGAGAAATTATTCCTGACCTGTTGAGTTACTCCAGCACTTTATGGTTTATGCAGGATTCCAGCATCTGAAGTTCTTTGCGTCTCCAGCAGTATAACCAAGGCCCTCTCATCATCAAGCGCAACACAACTCCTCACAATGAATATCCAGGGCGAGATCCTAGAAAACATGGATCACGTTCTTTATCTTCATAATTATTTCTCATCAAGGACAAGCTTTAATGGTAATGTTCTCTGCCCCTTCCAATGCAGCAGCAGAGCGTTTGGTGACCAGTAGAAATGTGTGTTTGGACATCAAGACTTCCATTGCAGCAGAAAACTCGTGGTTTATCTGAGAACAGAGATCCTTGCTCTACATTAGAGGCCTCAAAGCACTGAAGAGTACAAATATAACCATTGCCTTCTCTGCAAGATCCTCCACGTCTGTTAGAAACCACATGTTATTTTCTAAGTATATAACTTTTGATACGAGGCAACTGTTTCAATCTTTACCACATTAACAATGCAGACCAACCAGAAGAAAATATTTTAACATGTCTGCCAGAGGTTGGCGTCAACGTTAGCTAATAACTAAATTATTAATTGATAGACAAAAGGACACAAAGTGCTGGAGTATCTCAGCAGGTCAGGCAACAGCTCTGGAGAACATGGATAGGTGATGTTTTGGGTCGAGACCCTTCTTCATACTCTGACTGAAGACCCATCCGACCTGTCTGAAGAAGGGCCCGAACCTGAAATGTCGCCCGACCCACTGAATTTCTCCAGCACTTTTTGTCCCTTTGTTTATTAACCAGCCTCTCCAGTTCCTTGCTTCACCATTCTATCAATTGATAGATATGTGCTGTGACAAATGATCACTTTTCTCACTTTTTCTTGTTCATTTACAGCTCTCAAATTTCAGAAATGAAAATATAAGTGACATGAACAGTTAATATCAAATTAACACTCAAGCCTCCTCATGAATAAAAAATGTTGAAGGAGCAGAAAGCAATGGTTGATGTGACACCTTCTATTATATGCATTGTTTGTAAACTCTTGGAAAATGCAGCCAAACCATCTGGACTTGGTGTTATGCAGAAGAGAGCAGCGACAATAGAAACTCTGATTAATTCTAATTCAGGGTATAAAACTGCATAATTTACCACTGTCTTATTAATCGAACACATTTCCATTTAGCTATAATAGTACTTGTTATTGCTTCAGGATATTAATCTGTATTTTTAAGGTGAAGATAATTGGGAGTATTTTCTAATTGTGTTACGTGCCCCCTTATTCATAAACAAATAAAAATGTACATTGAAAACTAATTTCAACTCTATATTAGTCTCACTTGCTACTCAGTTGTTGGATGGGACTACAGGAAATAATATAATAACAGATAATGAACACAGTTCATGTTAAGATGAGTGCCACTTAGAAAACATCAATTGCTTCCTATATTAGAAATCCCCAGCTGCATCAATTTAATAATATTGGGATTTACACAATTATTACTAGAACATCATTATTCACTTCAGACTATACTTACTGCCACGCAAATGAAGCTCCCAATCTGGTGGAATTTACACTGCCATTTCCTAACCTCGACCAAGACCATCTGCTACATTACAGATCATTCTCCACTTCAACATTTAACCGTAACCCAGCTGCAGCCTAGCAGATTTGTGTACTTTTTAACAGATGTTTTAATATAAGCAATGTAGCTGGTGAACGGGAAAAGGATTTCTCTTGTAAACCTATGCTCTTTGTGCATAATTTTGATCAGCTCCCAAACTGCAAAGCATTGCCAATGAATGTTCATAACGTCTGCAGATTCCAGATTGGTTTGCAGCATAAATAAACATTCTCCTGGTTATTTATCCTCATTTATATGCACATTTTCTTCCATCTGGCAGCAAGGAATAAAGGCAGAAGAATATCAGAAAACCTACGGCTGCAAAAAGGCCATTTAGCTCACAGTGGCCCATCCCACAAAAACATTAAAGACCCCTGCTCAGCAAGATTTTGATTTTTAATCCTAAGAAGATTTATCTTGATTTCCCTTCTTAATAGGTATTTCCAAATATTTCAATTTAAAAGCTTTTGTTTTCAGATAGTTAAGCTCCATAAAGTTTTGTTAATTTCCATTTATGTATTCTGCCTTATTCTCTTTGTGTAATAATGATGGTTTTCTTTAAAGTGCTTTAGATTGTTGTGCTCCATTAAAGATGTTATTTAACTGTGAGTTATTGTTTTGATGTAAACCATGGAAAGAATTACATTGTAAATGTGAACTCCTGATGCTGAGCCTGTTATCTGAATACCAGGTGTCAGTGAATGAGAACTCCATTCCAAGGGTTCATTTGGAAATGTTTCACTACAATATTTAAAATATGCTATTTTCCCTATGCTGTAGATTTATGAGACTATGAAATTTAATTTTCTCTGGATATTTTCTCATTGATCAGCACTTTACATTTGAGATCAGTACCGTGCATGGGAATTTAAACACAGGTACATCCGATTTTCCAAAAACTGATGGTCCAACATCTCCTTTAACCTGGACAAAATTACGACAAAATTATGATTCTTCACAGCTTCAGTATACATGAGCTCCCTCGCCTTCCCCATGTATGTGGAATACTTATATTCATATATTTAAAAAAAAATCTGATTGGGATAATGTATGAACTTCAAGGCGGGGAGTTTCACAATTCAAAACAAGTGAGTGGGCCCGGCTCTGGGATTGATGGAGAGCACAGCAAAGCAGTCCCTGAGCAGTAGTCATAGTCATAGAGTGATGCAGCGTGGAACAAGGCCCTTCGGCCCAACTTGCCCACACCGGGCAACATGGCCCAGATACACTAATCCCACCTGCCTGTGCTTGGTCCAAATCCCTCCAAACCTGTACCATCCATGTGCCTATCAAACTGCTTCTTAAACATTGGAATAGTCCCAGCCTCAACTACCTCCTCCGTCAGCTTGTTCCATACACCCATCACCCTTTGTGTGAACAGTAGCCAAGCTCGGTTGGCTGTGCGCATTTACTTTAAGTTGTGTGCCGGTGACTGCACACTCATGTTTCCTGTCTTCACCCTTTTTGTTCACTGCATAAATGAACACATCATTGCGGGGACAACAACCCACATTACTATTATTATGAATTATTATTACATGACCGCTGCTGGTACGGCAAAACGGGTAATCCAGCAAGGCTCCAAAAGCAGTGGTGTCAGAAAATCGGTGGTGGACCTGTATAACCACATTTGGAGGGCAGTTATAAACCTGCACATTCTATGTGCCTCTGACACAAAATTATTGGAAGGACCTACATTTTGCATGCATCCTTGTGTAGGATGAATGATAAAAGCAGTGTGATGAAATTAGACACAGACTTTGCTTGTCTAGACTCTATCTAATCAATACCAGCAGTTTAAATTTATATTGAATAAAATGATTGCTGTAGGTTTACAAACAGATAACCTCTGAGGGACAATTGACTATGAAGTCATTTGTAATTACAATAACAGGAAATAAAAAGTGCTCACTATGGACAAATTGTTGCCAAAACTCCATGGCACGGAATATTTCATCATTAACCCACCTGGATCTCTGTTGAGATTTGCAGGATCAGGTCCATTCGCTTTGCACCATTAGTCTCTGGCATTCTAATAAAACAAATATCGAAAATGTGATAGAGGCTAGAGTTGGTTGATGAGATGGATATTGAATATTCCTTGATTAGGTATAGCTACATTGACTTTTGTCGGAGCCCACAATTATAAGCAAGAAAAAAAATCTGAGGTCTTTTAAGATCCAAGTTATTCTCCAGACTGAGAACAGTAGGTGATTTCCATTTCCATGTTCAGCCACACCAGTGTACCTGGTCAAACTGTGAACCCTCCAGTCCCCATCCAGACATTCCTGCATTAAAGATAATGGTTGATATTGACAGAGGCTATGTCTCCAAATTCCATCCCAAAACCTCAGCACCATAATGGCTCTCTAAATTGGTTCGATCCAGGATACTTAGATCTGATAATTGTCTGCATAAGTTCCAAGAACATTGGCACCATAAATAGACCAGTTATTATCTATCATGGAAGCACCAAAATCTGAAAGTCACTGAAAAATCAGTGGGAGCAGCCTGAGCAAAGCTAAGGTTTAGTCAGCATTTTGCTTTTGTGGCTCAATACTTTCAATAAAGAATATTAAAGATGTAAGTAAAGAAATGTAGAGATGGTGTCATTACATGTATTCAAGGCAGAAATAGATAGGCTCTTAAACTACAAAGAAGTGACTACGCCACCTTATGTGTCATAATCAAAATAGGCAATATTTTTCTGCATTATAGTATCGCATAAATATTCTACATAATCTTGATTTTTCAACTTGATTAAAAAAATAGGCAGTTTCTAAACAGATGCCCCACTGTTCTTAAACTTTAGAACATCGAACAGTACAGAACAGGAAGAAGCCCCTCAGCCCACAATGTCTATGCTGAACATGATGCCAAGACCAACTCTTAACTGCCTGCACATTATCCATATCACTCCATTCCCTGCATATCTACGTGCCCATCTAAATGTCTCTTCAATACCACTATTGTGCCTGCCTCATCTTCCATGCTCATCTTACATTTCAAACTGAAAAAAATCAGAAAAAATCAGAAAAAAATCCATAGTATTTCACATTTAGGAATTCTAAAATGTGATGTATCTAAATTAGGACGGCACATGGATGTAACAGTAAAGTTGCTGCATTACAGTACCAGAGACTTCGGACACTGTCTGTATGGAGTTTATACGTTCTCCCGTGACCACATGGGTTTTCTCCTGGTGCTACATTTCCTCTCACACTCTTTGTAGGTTAATTGGCTTTGGTAAGTTGTAAAATTGTCCATGGTGTGTGGTTTTATGTAGGGGATGATTGCTGGTCAGCGCCGACTCGGTGGGCAGAAGGGCATGTTTCCACGCTGTATCTTTAGAGTCTAAAGTAAAGAGATGCCATCATTTAGAGAAATTATAATCATGATTGAATGACAATTTAATGGGTTGGGGGGTTAGAAACAGGTTGGTGTTATCTGTTATTATTGCTAACCATTTTCAGACTATAACATTTAAATTCCTCAGGATGTTTTCTCATTGATCATCCTCACAATCAGGATTTCAGTTACCAAAATTGGGACTTGTTCGTCTTTGAAGTCAGAATCTCCCTATGTTCTTATCCACACCTCTTTACTCCACCCCTTACTAGATCCCATCCTGACATCTGAGGCCTTGTGGCCTGTAGCTTTCCCAACTGAGAAATCGCCAACCTACTTGCTTATTCCAACTATGCCTATTTTTTCCAACCCATGGAAAAAACACCAGATAAGCACTTCATGGAGAAAAAACCTCTGGGGATTTTGGGAAGCACAATTCTTCTGGGTTTCCCACCTTTAAATGACAGTCCAACCATCTTTTCCATCTGTTCTCGCCAACAACACATTTGTGGAGACCACTTTGATATGAAATATGGTTCTTGCATACTTTAAAAAAGTCCTAGCAATACATTTGATGTGTCAATTGATATATTTACTATTAAGCGAAATACTGTACCATAAAATTAACAGCGTATTATTATTCCAAGACAGATGAAGAATCTTGATTTTCTTACATTCAAAGATAGGTTAGGATGGCCTATTATATTTACCTTGGCCGTTACAGAAATATTATCTTCCAATACTCATCTACTCCCTGTTGGGGAATGATGTACAATGGCACAAAATTAAGTCAATTAAATACTAATTGCTTGAGCAAGTTTGCATATTAATATAAACCTTTGAAGCAACAAACCTACCTCTCCTCTTGAGACTAAGCAGAAAGAGAATGATTTATTAGACCCTAAATTGCTGGATTGGCAACTGCTTGTAAATCTCTGGTTCCTGTCTTTGGGAGAGACACAAGTTATCAAGGTTACCAGGAAAATACTGCTTATGAAACCAACAGCTGTGTTAGTTTTTCTCTTTACGTCACTGTGATTTGTTTCATTCCATGAAGATCTTTTGGATCAAAATTATGCTAAATCTTTCATGTGCAATTTTAAATGACAAAAATGATAAACTTAAAGCACACTGGATCCATATTCGTAAAAAAGGCAGATCATATTTAATTATTTTTAGATCTGTAAAATATAAATATTGCATAATTTAATATTGTGAAGCACAAGGATTTTGATTACATTCAACACCTCCAACATTCTGTGCATATTTCGTTCTGCCTACAAACTCTTTCTTGTGTGTAAAAAAGAACAACAGATGCTGGTTTAAACCGAAAGTAGACAACATCTCTGGAGAGAAGGAATGGGTGACGTTTCAGATCGAGACCCTTCTTCAGACTTTCTTGTGTGTTTGATCTTTTCAATGAGAAAATTTTGAGGTATTTTTGGGGAAGGAAGTGTGCTTGCTTGCCCAGATCATAAGGTCATATGATAGGTAGAATTAGGCCATTCTGTCCATCAAGTCTAGTCTGCCAATCAATCATGGCTGATCTATATCTTCCTCCTAAACCCATTCTCCTGCCTTCTCCCCATAACCTCTGACACCTGTACTAATCAAAAATCAATTTACCTCTGCCTTAAAAATATCCACTGACTTGGCCTCCACATACCTCTGGGGCAAATAATTCCACAGATTCACCACCCTCTGACTAAAGTTATCTCTTAACCATCTACAGAAAAGTCCTGAAAGGAACTCATATCCGGGTTCAGTGACAGATGGATAAATGCCTGTTTGCCAGTGGCATCAACATCCTGTGAATGAATAAAGATAAAGCAGCTGCTATGCACTGATGATTAAGCAAAGATTCTATATTTCTAATTATAGTAATTGGTGCTTACAAAGAACACCAGTAATCTTTGTCCAATTGATGATTGCTGGGAAGAAACCATCAGCATCATGACTAAATATCAGTCGTTTTTTGCCTTACCTGCTCCTTTAAGCTCTGCTCTGACTGATTAATGATCAACCTGCAGTGTGAACTATATTAGGATTATTGTGACCTGGGTAACAAAAAACGAATTATAAGTGTAATGCATTTTATTGAATGTACTCACTACAAATGCAGTGCACACTCTTGTTGAGACACACTGTAGCTACAGTGTCTTTTTCTGATGCGGCAAAATGCACACAAGGTGCATTTTGCCAATAGTATACACTGCAGTCACAGTTCTTGTTATTGAACATCCACACTTTAATTTGATAATGCATTCTTCTGTTGGAACACACTTCTATTGCAGTGCATATTCTTGAATGCACACATGTTATAGCCACAGTGTATTTTGTTGCTGGTACACAATGCAGCCACAGTGCATTTTGTTGAATGCATACACAACGCAGTGAAATCATTTGCTTTGTGAAAGACTTTGTAAGTGCTGTTGTAACTGTACTTACTCAGGGAAATGCACTTTATTCCAGCTCACATACTCATGACTAGTATCTCCTAATGGTGAAAGGACTTTGTGTGAAATCTTGTCACTTATAGCAAAATGAACTGCTTCCGACCTACTTTTCCAGCTATAGTAAGCAAAGGAGCCATTGTTTAATGGAAGGTTAAATCCACCAAACTTACATTTATCTCCAAATGTCTGCACACCAGACAAAGCCACATATAGCTTATGGTACAATCATTGAACAGCTCAACATATGGTTTTATATATAACTAGACCAAGTAGGACCAGTTGGATCCCTGTCACACGGGAAGCCTGGTCACCCAACGCAACCCGTTCCCCAACGCTACATTCCACCACTCACCCGTAGCCCCCACGGGAGGCCTGGTCCCCCAATGCAACCCATTCCCCTTTCTCCAACACAAGCCATTCCCCCAATGCAATATTCCAGCACTCACCCATAGCCAAACTGCGCAGGGGCTGCTCATTTCGCCTTATTCAGTCTCCCTCATTTCTAAACTTTAAAAAAAAAATGCATTTGCACTTGCTAGCTAGCAGAACTCAGTGTACTTCGATAGAAACAATGTTGCTCGCTGGGCTAAGCACAAGGAATAAGCGAAAGAGTTGTTTTTTTCCAAGTTTTCAGAGATTTTTGAACATTTTCATGAATAACTCGAGAAATAATGCATGAAATTTTCAGAAAAGGCTATTTTTGACCACAGCATAAATCAGAATATGTAAACATTTCACAATTAGTGCATCATGTTTTCGAGGAGATGTGAAACTCACACGAACATCACACACACAAATACATACACATCCACGATCAGTGTTTTTATAATTCCACCTTGTGCCATGTTTTGTTTTACTATTGTCATCCATTTTGATACCATGTTAATAAAAATGTAAAAATAAATTCAAACATTTATTTTTATCCAATCTTTATTAAAATAATAGCCAGTTTGCCCTGCCACTGTTGAGCCAAAATATTGTGCCTATCTTCAGTGTAAACAAGCATCTACTAGAAACATAGAAACATAGAAAATAGGTGCAGGAGTAGGCCATTCGGCCCTTCGAGCCTGCACCGCCATTCAATATGATCATGGCTGATCATTCAACTCAGTATCCTGTACTGCCTTCTCTCCATACCCCCTGATCCCTTTAGCCACAAGGGCCACATCTAACTCCCTCTTAAATATAGCCAATGAACTGGCCTCAACTACCTTCTGTGGCAGAGAATTCCAGAGACTCACCACTCTCTGTGTGAAAAATGTTTTCCTCATCTCGGTCCTAAAGGAATTCCCCCTTATCCTTTAAACTGTGACCCCTTGTTCTGGACCTCCCCAACATCGGGAACAATCTTCCTGCATCTAGCCTGTCCAACCCCTTAAGAATTTTGTAAGTTTCTATAAGATCCCCCCTCAATCTTCTGAATTCTAGAGAGTACAAGCCGAGTCTATCCAGTCTTTCCTCATGTGAAAGTCCTGACATCCCAGAAATCAGTCTCTGTACTCCCTCTATGGCAAGAATGTTTTTCCTCAGATTTGGAGACCAAAACTGTACGCAATACTCCAGGTGTGGTCTCACCAAAACCCTGTACAACTGCAGTAGAACCTCCCTGCTCCTATACTCAAATCCTTTTGCTATGAATGCTAACTAACCATTTGCTTTCTTCACTGCCTGCTGCACCTGCATGCCTACTTTCAATGACTGGTGTACCATGACACCCAGGTCTCGTTGCATCTCCCCTTTTCTTAATCGGCCACCATTCTGATAATAGTCTACCCTCCTGTTTTTGCCATTAAAGTGGATAACCTCACATTTATCCACATTATACAGCATCTGCCATGCATTTTCCCACTCACACAGCCTATTCAAGTCACCTTGCAGCCTCCTAACATCCTCCTCACACCTAACACTGCCCTCCAGCTTCGTGTCATCCGCAAACCTAGAGATGTTGCATTCAATTCCCTCGTCCAAATCATTAATATATATTGTAAATAGCTGGGGTCCCAGCACTGAGCCTTACGGTACCCCACTAGTCACTGCCTGCCATTCTGAAAAGGACCCGTTTACTCCTACTCTTTACTTCCTGTGTGCCAGCCAGTTCTCTATCCACATCAATACTGAACCCCCAATACCATGTGCTTTAAGTTTGTATACTAATCTCTTATGTGGGACCTTGTCAAATGCCTTCTGAAAGTCCAGATATGACAATCCACTCTACGAGTTACATCCTCGAAAAATTCTATAAGATTCGTCAGATATGATTTACCTTTCGTAAATCCATGCTGACTTTGTCCAATGATTTCACCACTTTCCAAATGTGCTGCTATCCCATCTTTGATAAATGACTCTAGCATTTTCCCCACTACCGATGTTAGACTAACTGGTCTGTAATTCTCCGTTTTCTCTCTCCCTCCTTTTTTAAAAAGTGGGGTTAGATTAGCTACCCTCCAATCCTCAGGAACTACTCCAGAATCTAAAGAGTTTTGAAAAATTATCACTAATGCATCCACAATTTCTTTGGCTACTTCCTTGAGTACTCTGGGATGCAGCCTATCTGGCCCTGGGGGTTTATTGGCCTTTAATCCATTCAATTTATCCAAGACCACTTCCTGGCTAACCTGGATTTCACTCAGTTCCTCCATCTTATTTGACCCCCAGTCCCCTGCTATTTCCGGCAGATTATTTATGTCTTCCTTAGTGAAGACAGAACCAAAGTAGTTATTCAATTGGTCTGCCATGTCCTTGTTCCCCATGATCAATTCACCTGTTTAGAAACATAGAAACATAGAAATTAGGTGCAGGAGTAGGCCATTCAGCCCTTCGAGCCTGCACCGCCATTCAATATGATCATGGCTGATCATCCAACTCAGTATCCCGTACCTGCCTTCTCTCCATACCCTCTGATCCCCTTAGCCACAAGGGCCACATCCAACTCACTCTTAAATATAGCCAATGAACTGGCCTCAACTACCCTCTGTGGCAGAGAGTTCCAGAGACTCACCACTCTCTGTGTGAAGAAAGTCTTTCTCATCTCGGTCTTAAAGGATTTCCCCCTTATCCTTAAGCTGTGACCCCTTGTCCTGGACTTCCCCAACATCGGGAACAATCTTCCTGCATCTAGCCTGTCCAACCCCTTAAGAATTTTGTAAGTTTCTATAAGATCCCCTCTTAATCTCCTAAATTCCAGAGAGTATAAACCGAGTCTATCCAGTCTTTCTTCATAAGACAGTCCTGACATCCTAGGAATCAGTCTGGTGAACCTTCTCTGCACTCCCTCTATGGCAATAATGTCCTTCCTCAGATTTGGAGACCAAAACTGCACGCAATACTCCAGGTGTGGTCTCACCAAGACCCTGTACAACTGAAGTAGAACCTCCCTGCTCCTGTACTCAAATCCTTTTGCTATGAAAGCTAACATACCATTCGCTTTTTTCACTGCCTGCTGCACCTGCATGCCTACTTTCAATGACTGGTGTACCATGACACCCAGGTCTCGCTGCATCTCCCCTTTTCCTAATCGGCCACCATTTAAATAATAGTCTGCTTTCCTGTTTTTGCCACCAAAGTGGATAACCTCACATTTATCCACATTATACTGCATCTGCCAAACATTTGCCCACTCACCCAGCCTATCCAAGTCACCTTGCAGTCTCCTAGCATCCTCCTCACAGCGAACACTGCCCCCCAGCTTAGTGTCATCCGCAAACTTGGAGATATTGCCTTCAATTCCCTCATCCAGATCATTAATATATATTGTAAATAGCTGGGGTCCCAGCACTGAGCCCTGCGGTACCCCACTAGTTACTGCCTGCCATTGTGAAAAGGACCCGTTTACTCCTACTCTTTGCTTCCTGTTTGCCAGCCAGTTCTCTATCCACATCAATACTGAACCCCTAATACCGTATGCTTTAAGTTTGTATACTAGTTTCTGACTGCAAGTGACCTACATTTGTTTTAACTAATCTTTTTCTCTTCACATATCTATAAAAACTTTTGCAGTCAGTTGTTATGTTCTCTGCCAGTTTTCTTTCATACTCCATTTTCCCTTTCCTTATTAAGCCCTTTGTCCTCCTCTGCTGGACTCTGAATTTCTCCCAGTCCTCTTTTTCTGTCTAATTTGTATGCTTCATCTTTTGTTTTGATACTATCCCTGATTTCCCTTGTTATCCATGGATGCACTACCTTCCCTGGTTTATTCTTTTGCCAAACTGGGATGAACAATTGTTGTAGTTCATCCATGCAGTCTTTAAAATGCCTTCCATTGCACATTGACTGAAAACCCTTTAAGAATCACTTGCCAGTCTATCTTGGCCAATTCACGTCTCATACCTTCAAAGTTACCTTTCTTTAGGTTCAGAACCCTTGTTTCTGAATTAATTATGTCACTCTCCATCCTAATGAAGAACTCAACCATATTATGGTCACTCGTGCCCAAGTGGCCACGCACAGCAAGACTGCTAACGAACTCTTCCTCATTACTCAATACCCAGTCCAGAATAGCCTGCTCTCTCGTTGGTTCCTCTACATGTTGGTTTAGAAAACTATCATGCATACATTCCAAGAAATCCTCTTCCTCCGCACCCCTGCCAATTTGATTTACCCAATATATATGTAGATTGAAGTCACCCATTATAACTGTTTTAACTTTGTTGCACGCATTTCTAATTTCCTGTTTGATGCCATCCCCAACTCCACTACTACTGTTAGGTGGCCTGTACACAAGTCTCACTAGCGTTTTCTGCCCCTTAGTGTTTCGCAGCTCGACCCATATCGATTCCACATCCTCCAAGCTAATGCCCTTCCTTTCTATTGCGTTAATCTCCTCTCTAACCAGCAACGCTACCGCACCTCCTTTACCTTTCTGTCTATCCCTCCTGAATATTGACTATCCCTGGATATTCAGCTCCCAGCCTTGGTGACCCTGGAGCCATGTCTCCGTGATCCCAACTATATCATAGTCATTAATAGCTATCTGCACCTTCAACTCATCCACCTTATTACGGATGCTCCTCGCATTGAGACACAAAGCCTTCAGGCTTGTTTTTACAACATTCTTACTCCTTATACAATTACGTTGAAAAGTGGCCCTTTTTGATTTTTGTCCTGGATTTGTCTGCCTGCCACTTTTAATTTTCACCTTGCTACCAATTGTTTCTACCCTCATTTTATGGCCCTCTTTCTCTCTGCTCACACATTTAAGAAACCCACCACCTTGGCTTCAAGTGCAACCTGTCCTTTTTATACCGGTCACTCCTTCCACAAAAGAGGTCCAATGATCCAGAAACGCGAATCCCTGCCCTCTGCACCCGTCCTTCAGCCACGCATTTATCCTCCACCTCACTCCATTCCTACTCTCACTGTCGCATGGCACAGGCAGTAATCCTAAGATTGTTACCTTTGCGGTCCTTTTCCTTAACTCTCTTCCTAGCTCCCTAAATTCTCCTTTCAGGACCTCTTCTCTTTTTCTACTTATGTCATTGGTACCAATATGCACCACGACCTCAGGCTTCTCTCCCTCCCTTTTTAGGATATCTTGGACATGTTCAAACACGTCCCAGACCCTGGTACCATGGAGGCAAACTGCCATCCGGGTCTCCGGAGTGCATCCACAGAATAACCCATCTGACCCCATAACTATAGAGTCCCCTGTTACTATTGCCCTCCTCTTCTTTTCCTTACCCTTCTAAGCAACAGGGCCAGTATCTGTACCGGAGGCATGGTCGCTGTTGCTACCCCCAGGTAGGCTGTCCTCCCCATCAGTACTCAAGCAGGAGTACTTATTGTCAAGGTGTACAGCCACCGGGGTACTCTCTAGTCCTTGCCTCTGCCCCTTGCCCCTCCTAACCGTGACCCACTTGTCTGCCTCCTGGGGTTTTGGAGTGACCACCTCTCTGTAACTCCTCTCTATGACCTCCTCACTCTCCAGATGGGGGTCATCGAACTGCTGCTCCAGGTTCCTAATACAGTCCCTTAGGAGCTCCATCTCGAGACACCTGGTGCAGATGTGGACGTCTGGAGGGCTATCCGACTCCATGACCTCCCACATCTGACATCCAGAACAGTAAACTGCCCTGGCACTCATACTCCCCCTTACCCTGGACACAATACAAGATACAATATAAAATACAATACAAACTGCCGGAAGGAACCAGCAGGGATCCGACTGCCAATCAGCTGCTTACTCTAGTTCACTTCCACCAAATCAGCGGCTTCCTCAAGCCCACTTAATTGAATGGAACGTTAGAGATTTAGGACGTTACAGATTTTGGTTCCTCCCTCACCAACAGCTCCTGGGCCTCTGAAAAAACAAAGCCCCGCGCTGGGTTTTTACACTCACCGCTCAGATGTCGCTCCTCCCTCACCAATGGCTCCTGGGCCTCTCAGGTACTGGTACTGTACAGTTCCTTCCTACACTTTGTTCTGTTTTCATAGTACTGCCTACTGAACACCTACACAATATTGAGAGTAGCTTTCTTAACAGGTGTCAGCCCAGTGCAGCAAATCTATCTCATTTGATCCCCTTTAATACACTTTTTTGCTAGCTTTTTTCCTCAGTCTCAACTCCTACCACCTCCAAGCTCATCATCATTCTCTGACAACACCCCATAATCTGCTGATCACCCAACCACCACCCATTAATTCCTCAATTCAACCCTCCCATATCCAACAAGCACCAATCTCTCTCTGACTCCCTGACACTTGATTACAGCCATCTCCTGACCACTCTGATCGGCAATTGCAGGCTCTACTGCTACTGATCGCTGGCACCTATTCCCTGCCCCAGCCCACTTTTTAATCAATCAGCATCTTGGGTTTTGTTTGACTGTAGCTCCTTGGCCCTGATCCGGACTGAACCTTTGCAAGATTTTCACTCGAGCAAAATACAACCATACACTCCTTTCTAGTGTATGGTTTAGTGCACAACAGCCAGCACCTCACATGTTATATAGGGTCCATGACCACAACAGTTGACAACCTCTACACATGCCATGGGAATCTTCAGCTGCAAAGCATTTCCTATTTTCTTTCAAGTTTCTTAAATTAGCAAAATCTCGCTAAACTACAAAATTAACCTGTATAATAAATCCAGTGGCAAATGGAAAACACATATTTTGAACAGTACAAAATCATAATCATTATAATTCAGTGATTCACCAAATATGAAAAAACTTAACAATTGTAAAGGCTATTAATTTAATAATACATGTCCTGTTATAAAATAAAATCAAAAAAATATGACAAATATCAACATCAATCACAATAATGTATGGCTACTTAACCATTAAACAAGCATTTTTTTATGTAATTTTAAAAATAGCATTGCAGCACACTTTAAAAAAAACCACAGGCTGCTCAGAGGCATAAGGAGTGCCATTCAACATAAATACAGTTCTGTACAGCAAATAATTTATATGGAGAAAAACAAAGGACCGATAAAGCATGAATAATAGTCCAACATCAGCAAATTTCAGAAAAGGCCAAGGGTGATGTTCATTAATCATTTTTACTGTGCACTTTCATGGAGATCGCGGTACAGGCCCATTCTAAAACTAAAATAATTTGTAGCCTCATTGTCTCATGAGCATGTTTGTAGAGAGCATGAGGGGAAATCATAATGGGAATGTACAGAGGGTCAAAAATTACATAAGGGTATTAAGGTCTAAGCTATTAATCTAATTTTATTGGGCTAAATAGCCAGATAATTTGTCATTCATGCAATTATGGCTTGTCAGATATTAGCGGGATAGTAATAGGTTCTTCTGCTTATTGCCTATCAGCAATTCTGTACAAGCTGAACAAAACCATCTGAGTCGCTGCATGATTCAGGTGGTTACTGCGTTCAATATAGAGCAATTCAGATATAAGATGAGCAATGAAGATGATTTGAGATAGGGACCCATGGGATATGCTCAACGTGCTAGCTTGAATTTTCATTTTCTTACCATCCCCAACTTTAATGGAAATACTTGCATTTCAAAAGAAAAGGAAATAGGGTGGAAAACCTTGGCAATTTCAGAATCAGAATCAGAATCAGAATCACACTTTATTCGCCAAGTATGTTTTACAACATACGAGGAATTTCATTGGCCAGGTCAGTCATACAATTAAAAGCAACAAATCACCCAAAGACACATTTTAACATGAGCATCCACCACAGTGACTCGTACACATTCCTCACTGTGATGGAAGGCGAAATAAAGTTCAAGTCCTTCCTTACGTTCTTTCTCGGTCGGGGGCTTCGAGCCCTCCGTTGACGGGATGGTCTTGACTCCCGTAGCCCTCCGCAACGAAGCGATTTGCTCCCGCATCAGGGGGATGCAGCTCCCCCACGCCGGGCGATCGAACCTCGCTTCGGGACTGGTCGAGCCTCCCGCGACGTTGGAGCTCCCGACTAGCCTCTCCCGAGACTGCGAGCCCTTGATGGTAAGACCACGGTGGTCGCGGTGGGAGTGATCCCTGGCAAGGGATCTGCTCCGATGTTAAGTCCGCGCCCCGCGGTGGGGCTCACAACAGTTCGAGGCGGCTCCCAGTTCCCGCGATGGTAGGCAGCAGAGCCCGGAGAATGTGATCCAAAAATTGATCACATGTCCGGGAAGGTAAGAACTTGAAAAAAGTTTCCCCCGATCCCTCCCCCCCTCCACCACACATAAAACAAATCGAAGAACATTAAAACCAAATTTTAACAAAATAACAAATAGAAAAAAAAACTAACAGACTGCCGGCAAGGCTGCTATCTCCCCGGCGCCACTGGCGGTCTATGTGTTTTCCATTGTGGTGAGTCGGAAATACAAGGTATAAATTAAAGATCATCATTAAAAGTAACAATAGAGATATTATAATGGTTGTATTTTATATGCATTGCAGGTGTTTGTACATGGCAACCCACAGCATGTACAGTCACCACAGGCACAAGGAAGGAAATGACAATCTCACAGTCTGTAAATATCTGCAAAAATATAAAATACATGAAGATTAATGATCTGTTGTAATTTAAAGAATGCTCCATGTCAAGCATTTGAATTAAAGATTTTTTTTGAATCAGCTGATCACAATGACAAACAAGTTGTGAAGTGCAGCATGACATAAGACCTAAAATATTGTAGTATGAAAGGAGTTACTGTATGGATGAAACTCAAGAATCTAGTCAAGAATGTTTAGGTGTCAAGAATCAAGAGAAAAGAATGTTCTGTCAGATGTGCTGACAATATATGGGACAATGAAATTCTTACTTGCAGGAGCTTAGCAAGCCCATAAAAGCAGCATACTTAAATAAAATATAGTAACTTAAAAAATCAATAGATTAATAATGGGGTAGCCATAAATATGCAAAGTTTGTACTGCAACCAAATACCCCTTACATAATGGGAAGAAGGCAGGAGAATGGGGTTAGGAGGTAGAGATAGATCAGCCACGATTGAATGCTGGAGTAGACTGGATGGGCCAAATGGCCTAATTCTGCTCCTATCAGTTACAGATGACAGTACAAATACACAGTCCATAGAAGTTCATAATTGTTGAAGTTAGTTCAACTTCGTTCGTTACATTCATTATTACATACACCAATTGGTACACTAGACATTAGACAACAGGTGCAGGAGTAGGCCATTTGGCCCTTTGAGCCAGCACTGCCATTCAATGTGATCATGGCTGGTCATCCCCAATCAGTACCCCGTTCCTGCCTTCTCCCCATGTCCCCTGATTCTGCTATTTTTAAGAGCCCTATCTAGCTCTCTCTTGAAAGCATCCAGAGAACCTGCCTCCACTGCCCTCTGAGGCAGAGAATTCCACAGACTCACCACTCTCTGTGAGAAAAAATGTTTCCTCGTCTCCGTTCTAAATGGCTTACACTATTCTTAAACTGCGGCCCCTGGTTCTGGACTCCCCCAACATCGGGAACATGTTTCCTGCCTCCAGCGTGTCCAAGCCCTTAACAATCTTATATATTTCAATGAGATTCCCTCTCATCCTTCTAAACTCCAGAGTGCACAACCCCAGCTGCTCCATTCTCTCAGCATATGACAGTCCCGCCATCCCGGAAATTAACCTTGTAAACCTACGCTACACTCCCTCAATAGCAAGAATTGAGGTATTCTCAAATTAGGAATTTGAGAATACCTCAAATTAGGAAAACAAAACTACACACAATATTCCAGGTGTGGTCACACTAGGGCTCTGTACAACTGCAGAAGGACCTCTTTGCTCCCATATTCGATTCCTCTTGTTATAAAGGCCAACATGCCATTCGCTTTCTTCACTGCCTGCTGTACCTACATGCTTACGTTCATAGACTGATGCACAAGGACCCCCAGATCCCGTTGTTCTTCTCCTTTTCCCAATTTGACGCCATTTAGATAGTAATCTGCCTTTCTGTTTTTGCTACCAAAGTGGATAACCTCACATTTATCCGCATTAAACTTCATCTGCCATGCATCTGCCCACTGCCCCAACCTGTCCAAGTCACCCTGTATTCTCAGAGCATCCTCCTCACAGTTCACACTGCCACCTAGCTTTGTTTCATCTGCAAATTTGCTAATGTTATTTTGAATCCCTTCATCCAAATCATTGATGTATATTGTAAATAGCTGCGGTCCCAGCACCGAGCCTTGCGGTACCCCACTAGCCACTGCCTGCCATTCTGAAAGGGACCCGTTAATCCCTACTCCGCCAACCACTTCTCTATCCATGTCAGCACTCTACCCCCAATACCATGTGCCCTAATTTTGCCCACTAATCTCCTATGTGGGACCTTATCAAATGCTTTCTGAAGGTCCAGGTACACTACATCCACTGGCTCTCCCTTGTCCATTTTCCTAGTTACATCTTCAAAATATTCCAGAAGATTAGTGAAGCATGATTTCCCTTCGTAAATCCATGCTGACTCCAGCATCTTCCCCACCACCGATGTCAAGCTAACTGGTCCATAATTCCCCGTTTTCTCGCCCGCCTTTCTTAAAAAGTGGGATAACATTAGCTACCCTCCAATCCACAGGAACTGATCCTGAGTCTATAGAACATTGGAAAATTGTCACCAATGCATCCACGATTTCTAGAGCCACTTCCTTAAGTACCCTGGGATGCAGACCATCAGGCCCTGGGGATTTATCAGCCTTCAGTACCATCAGTCTATCCAACTCCATTTCCTGCCTAATGTGGATTTCCTTCACTTCCTCTGTTACCCCAGGTCCTCTGGCCACTATTATATCAGGAAAGTTGTTTGTGTCCTCCTTAGTGAAGACAGACCCAATGTACCTGTTCAACTCATCTGTCATTTCCTTGTTCCCCATAATAAATTCACCTTTTTCGGTCTTCAAGGGTCCAACTTTGATCTTAACTATTTTTTTCCTCTTCACAAAAGCTTTTACTATCTTGCTTTATATTCTTGGCTAGCTTACCTCATCTTTTCTCCCCGAATTGTCATTTTGGTTATCTTCTGTTGTTCTTTAAACATTATTATTGTCTATTACCCAATCCTCTTGCTTATCTTTTTGGTTATCTTCCGTTGTTCTTTAAACATTATTATTGTCTGTTATCCAATCCTCTTGCTTATCACTATGCTATCATCTTTGCTATGTTGTACTTATTCGCTTTATTTTTATTAATTTTTATACTGTCCCTGACGTCCCTTGTCAGCCTTTCAGTCTTCAACAGTCCGACTTTGGTCTTAACTAATTGTTTCCTCTTCTCATACGTAAAGAAGCTTTTACTATCCTCCTTTATATTCTTGGTACAGTGAGATTTGAGTTACCATACAGCCATACAAATACAAAGAACACAATACACGATATAATTTAACATAAACATCCCTCACAGCGGAATCAACGTTTCCCACTGTGAAAGAAAGCAATAAAATTCAGTCATCTTCCCCTTTGTTCACCGTGGTCGGGGCCTTTGAGCCTTCCGCAGTCGCTGCTACGGATGGCCCGATGTACAGGCCCTCTCGGAGGAACACTCTCAGCGGCTTGGAGTTTCCGAATCGGCCACTTCCTACCGGAGACTGCGGATTCCGAAGTCCACATGCCGAGCTGGGCGGAGCTCCAACACTGGCGATTCCGGGCAAGGGATCCCAGGCCTCCGCGATGTTAAAGTCAGCACCACCCGTGGCTAGAAGTTCCGCAGACCACAGCTCCACGACGTTAAAGTCAGCAGGCCCAATACCGAAGCTCCAACTGGCGATCACCAGCAAGGCAACGCCCTGCTCCGCGATGATAATTCAGTGCTGCGCCGCTGCTGAAGCTCTGGCCGGTCTCCGGTAGGAAAGGCTGCGCCAATCCAATTGGTAGGTTGCGATGGGGGGGGGGGGGGGGGGGGGGGCGAAGATGCAACATGGAGGAAAGAAGCTTCTCCGTCCAGGTAAGTGACTGAGAAACGGTTTCCCCCTATTCCCCCCCACCACTCCCCCACATAAAAAAGACTAAGCAACCTTTAGAACATACTTCCAGAGCTTGATTGTTGTTGGGAAGAATCTGTCTTGAACCTGGTGGTCATGGTTTTCAGACTCCTATACCTTCTTCCCAATGGTAGGAGTGAAACAAAAGCATGGCCAAGGTGGTATGTATATTTGATGATATTGGCTGCCTTTTTGAGGCAGGGGTTCCTACAGATCCCTTCGATGGTGGGGAGGTCAATGTGTTGGACCGGCACTGTCTCTAGGTATGTTACAAAACTTACCTTGAGCGGCGCTGCAGTTCTGCCACTCCCCGTGTGCGCGACTTTGGCGTCTTTCAGAGGGGGGCGGGTTTAAAGTGCCGTTTTTCTCCAGACAGTTCAAATCGATCCATCTCAGGGGATTTAGTTGCTGAAGAGAAATCGCTCCGACATTTGTATTATGAAGGTATTTTTAAACTACGCTAGATCATTTATTAGCTAGAGTAATTTAAAAATCATCTTCTAAGCCGTGAACACCGACAACGGGAAGGATTTTACGTAGGGGATAAAAGAAGGTACACAGTTTATTTTTACATTAAAAAGTGTTTTTTAGGAAGCCTTTAATCAAATTTTCATGTTGCGAAAACGGGACAAAAAATATATACGAACTGGCAGTATTTTTCCTGCCGACTGTGGGTTAAATTCACCGCAAACCGCAACGTTCCAATCCACCGCGTTCCACTAAAACCCACTCGCAGGTAGATTTAAATGGGCATTATTTTATGGGAATTAAACACTAAATTCCTTCCATTTGGCCTATAAATTCATGAAAATGAGATTTAAAAATCGTTATATTGTGAATTATTGTGTGAATGTTATTTGGACACTTAGGCAATTTAAAAATGTTTATCTTTTCGTAAGAAATGGATAGATGTTTAGATCGAGTAATTGAATTTTGTAATTAGCTACAATTAGGTAACTAACTAATTATAAGTATAATGTGCATAAATGTGAGGTTATCCACTTTGGCGGCAAAAACAGGAGGATAGACTATTATCTGAATGGTGGCCGATTAGGAAAAGGGGAGATGCAACGAGACCTGGGTGTCATGGTACACCAGTCATTGAAAGTAGGCATGCAGGTGCAGCAGGCTGTGAAGAAAGCAAATGGTATGTTGGCATTCATAGCAAAAGGATTTGAGTACAAGAGCAGGGAGGGTCTACTGCAGGGTTTTTGTGAGGCCACACCTGGAGTATTGCGTACAGTTTTGGTCTCCTAATCTGAGGAAAAACATTCTTGCCATAGAGGGAGTACAGAGAAGGTTCACCAGACTGATTCCTGGGATGGCAGGACTTCCAGATGAAGAAAGACTGGATAGACTCGGCTTGTACTTGCTTGAATTTAGGAGATTGAGGGGGGATCTTATAGAGACTTACAAAATTCTTAAGGGGTTGGACAGCCTAGATGCTGGAAGATTGTTCCCGATGCTGGGGAATTCCAGAACAAGGGGTCACAGTTTAAGGATAAGGGGGAAGTCTTTTAGGACCGAGATGAGAAGATCATTTTTCACAAAGAGAGTGGTGAGTCTGTGGAATTCTCTGCCACAGAAGGTAGTTGAGGACAGTTCATTGGCTATATTTAAGAGGGAGTTAGATGTGGCCCTTGTAGCTAAAGGGATCAGGGTGTATGGAGAGAAGGCAGGTACAGGATACTAAGTTGGATGATCAGCCATGATCATATTCAATGGCGGTGCAGGCTCGAAGGGCCGACTGGCCTACTCCTGTTCAATCCATCATCTGAAAATGGAAAGAGTATGGCACAACTTCAAACCTACCAAGACATGGCCGTCCACCTAAACTGACAGGCCAGGCAAGGATAGCATTGATCAGAGAAGCAGCCAAGAGGCCCATGGTAACTCTGTAGGAGCTGCAGAGATCCGCAGCTCAGGTGGGAGAATCTGTCAACAGGACAACTATTAGTCGTGCACTCACCAATTTGGGCCTTTATGGAAGAGTAGCAAGAAGAAAGCTATTGTTGAAACAAAGCCATAAGAAGTCCCGTTTGCAGTTTGCCACAAGCCATGTGGGGGACACAGCAAACATGTGGAGGAAGGTGCTCTGGTCTGATGAGACCAAAATTGAAGTTTTTGGCCTAAATGCAAAACACTATGTGTGGCGGAAAACTAACACTGCACATCACCCTGAACACTCCATCCCCACTGTGAAACATGGTGGTGGCAGCATCATGCTGTGGGGATGCTTTTCTTCAGCAGGGACAGGGAAGCTAGTCAGAGTTGATGGGAGATGAATGGAGCCAAATGCAGGGCAATCTTGGAAGAAAACCTGTTAGAGTCTGCAAAAGACTTGAGACTGGGGCGGAGGTTCACCTTCCAGCAGGGCAACGACCCTAAACATACAGCCAGAGCTACATGGAATGGTTTAGATCAAAGCATATTCATGTGTTAGAATGGCCCAGTCAAAGTCCAGACCTAAATCCAATTAAAAATCTCTGGCAAGACTTGAAAATTGCTGTTCACTGATGCTCTCCATCCAATCTGACTGAGCTTGAGCTATTTTGCAAAGAAGAACGGGCAAAAATTTCAGTCTCTAGATGTGCAAAGCTGGTAGCTGGTTGTTCATACCCCAACAGACTTGCAGCTGTAATTTCAGCGAAAGGTGGTTCTACAAAGTATTGACTCAGGGGGGCTGAATACTTTTCCACGCCACACTTTTCAGTTTTTTATTTGTAATAATATTTGGAAACCATGTATCATTTTCCTTCCACTTCACAATTATGCACCACTTTGTGTTGGTCTATCACATAAAATCCCAATAAAATACATTTACGTTTGTGGTTGTAACGTGACAAAATGTGGAAAAGTTCAAGGGGTGTGAAAACTTTTGCAAGCCACTGTAAGTCAATGGAAAGGCAATGGGGAACAAGATGCTAATTTCCGAGTATGAAAATGGCTATAACTTTTTTAATACTGAAGATATGAAAGTGAATTATGTGTCAAATTAAACTTTTTATGCTTTGATGAGATAAATTGCAGACTTGATTTTTAAAATCTCAAAATTTTGTAACATTGCTACTGTCTCCCACTCTTTGTAATCTCATTTGTTTCTGCGTGTTTGAGTTGCTGAACCAGGCCATGATACAATCATGCAGTATGCTCTCTACTGTACACCCATAGAAGGTCAATTGAGTGTTCTTTGAGTATTTAGAAGCAAACTTGATTAATGAAATAGAATTACAGAATAGTGTTATTGCAATACGTTTGGGCAATAAAGTAAAAACGACGTTAGGATATAAAAATTTCAGCTAAAATCTGAGAAGGCATTGCTGAGTAGAGCATGATCTTGTACAGTATTGCCAGAAGAGCTTGGTGCCCAGACCATTTGCTTCTTGGTATTTGTTGATCAGCTAAATGCCTTGTTTGAATACTGTGGCTGAACTCCAGATCAATCACTGGTTCTGGTTGTGAATTCATCTCCACCTCTCCCATTGACTAATTTATCGGAAAAGGTACATCAACCATTACAAACTCTGCAGTGTTTTGTTTATCGGATGCTCCATACACTTTTAATCTGACTGACACAGATTAAATGCCAATCTTTCAACTTTAGACTTTAGAGAAACAGTGCGGAAGTAAGCCCTTTGTCCCACCGCTCCGACCAGCGATCATCCTGTATGCTAGCAATGTCCTACACAGTAGGGACAAATTACAATTTTTACTGAAGCCAATTAACCTACAAACCTGTGTGTCTTTGGAATGTGGGAGGAAACTGGAGCACTGGATAAAACCCACGTGCTCACAGGGAGAATGTACAAACTCCGAACAGACGGCACCCATTGTCAGGATTAAACCCAGGTCTCTGGCGCTGCAAAGCATCAACTCAACCAATATCAATGCTTTATCTTCCTACGACCACCAGTATTTTAGGTATTTTTAAATGGGACATTGACCCTGCAATGTCAATCCTATCTATTTGTTCCCCAATTGTACTGTGAGTCACCAAGATTTACCTTCAAGCACCATAGTTTTGCATGATTGAAACTTGTGGAGCCAGTGTCTGGTTCACCAGGGCATAATGTTCAGAAATCGTCTTCATTCCTGCACACAATCTTGTCAAAACACTCTCTACTAAAATGCCTTCCGTCTAGTTATCCTTTCCACTACTTCATCTATCCACACTATTTTGAGTTCTGACCCTTCTCCAACATCACAATTTATCACTCCACCCAACTTCCTTCATCTTTTTAAATTCCTTGAGAGCATACGAGCAGGTTGACCCGATGCTACAAGTTGCATGAATTAATTTTTCTCTTTGGTTACAATTTTTACTATTTGAATTCTATGTTTATATTCCCCATCAGTAATGAAGCTCTCTATGCTTTTAGTAAGATGAGTTCATTTATTTCCACTGAACCTCTCTGTCAGTATAATTTGTGCCTTTAGTCTGGAAAATTGTAATTTTTAGATATTCTGTTTCAGTTTTGCATTTATTTCTTCATAAAACGTTGATGAAATAATAATGGTTACTGTTTGTATTTCAGCCTATAAAGCATTCTAAACATGTTAAAATCATTGCAAAAGATTAACAAAAAACTGTATTGATGGTGCTTAATAGCTTTTATAGAGGCACCTTTGTGATGTTGCATGTTTAATTCTAATCACACAGCAGCTGGTAACTCTCAAAGTACTGGAGTGAAACCAGAATCGGAGAGCAATTCAAGTCAGCTACAGGGGCTGAGTTACACCATCAGCAGTCCTTGTTGGCTGAGGAAATAACTGTTCTTTAAGTATTAGTACTCTCAAGGTGTTGATGCATCATTCTATCGTGTTACAAAAAAAGGATTTTGTCACCTTGTTTTGTTTTGAAACCTTTTAAACTTTGATTTTTGTTAAGCTGTAGTTAAGCTGTGTTAATGTTGTATCAGGCGATAAATGTTAGTCATATCCACATCCACAATGCTTATGCTCAGTAATTGACGTCACATAACCACCATCATGCTCCTCACTGTGTTGCTACGTTTGTTATTGGGTGACTGCTCAGTGGCCGTATCCTTGAATAGTTCATGAGGATACTTCCCTGCAGAATTAAGGAAGATGGAATATGAGGAAACATGGGAGAGGATTAAGGAAATTGATGACATTCAGGAACAAACAGGAACAATGACATAGGTGGCGCAGCAGTAGAGTTGATACCTCATGGGACTGTCCCACTTAGGCGACTTCTTAGGCGAATGCAGGAGACTCTGAGGTTGCCACATGGTGGTCACATGTTTGTTGCGGGTGGTTGCCGGGTAGTCGCCTTCATGGTTGTGAGGAGATCCCGCATTCTGGGAACTAGTCACGGCCTCATTATGGTCGCCGTGAATTTTTCAACACGTTGAAAAATTAGCGGTGACCAGAATGAAGCCGTCATGGAGAGTAGCGAGACTTCTCGTGCCATTGGTGGGTCGCCAGGAGGCCGAAGGTTCTCGGAGCTTCCCATAGGTTGTAGCCGGTGCTGACTGGTGAATTTCATTGGCTCATTGGGAAAAAAAACTTAAGCAGTAGTTTTCAGAACCAAGGATAACCGACCGGTAATGTTAATGTCCGCCGAGCTTCACAGCCGTATATCTCTGGCTTTTTAAAAGTTGTCTCCACTCCTTCTCCCTCCTTCTCCCCCCTCTTTTAAAGGACTTACCATACACTGTGCTTTAGTCTTCTTAATTACAGCGCCCACTTCCTGATCATCACGGTGAGTGTCTGTATCACCTTGGCTTTGCACCGTGTGAATTTCACTCAGATAGCGCTCCCCTCACTTGCCCTGTCTCTCGTCTGCATAACGGGCTGGTGATGGAAGCGATGTGTGTGTGTTCCCCTCTGACAGTCGCTGTTCCAATTGCCGGTTTTTCAGACGACTGCCGACAACTTCACAGTCCCTGGCAGTCACCTGAAAAATTGGTTAAGTGGGCCACGCCCATTACAGTGCTTATTGTGCCAGAGACCCGGGTTCCATCCCAACTACAGGTGCTGTCAGTACGGAGTTTGTATGTTCTCCCCGTGACTGCGTGGGTTTTCTCCGAGATCTTCGGTTTATTCCCACACTCCAAAGACGTACTGGTTTGTAGGTCCAATTTACAATATAATATGTAAATTGTCCTTATTATGTGTGTTTACGTCTTATCGAGATCACGCAAAAGATTAGAAGTTGTTCATCCAGAGCTGAACACACTTCTTGGCATCAGCATACAATGGTGTCTGTCTTGTCGCTTCTAGTGGTTCTTGTGTGTAGTTGTGGAAAGATTGGTGGGACAGGGCCGCGACATGAACGCTCCTTCCTTAACCCCAGTATGTGAGTAGGATAGTGTTAATAAGCGGGGATTGCTGGTCGGCGCGGCTCGTTGGGCCAAAGGGCCTGTTTCCACGCTGTATCTATAAACTAAACTAAAATTAAATGTCATAAATCTGGCTTCATTGCTCTTTCAGTTTAGCTCTTTAAATCACTTTCTGAATGCACAGCAGAGGAAAGCAGATCGTTCAGGAGTCTCCTGCGCAAGATTGTACTTTTGTAATTAATGTTAAGGCAGATGATGTCTTGTGGGAATGCAGCATATGCCAACCTCCTGGAACCATGGGAGGCTCAGCCACAGAGGAGTGGAGAGCAAAGAGTCATAGAGGTAAAGTGACAAGAGATTACGTTGGAGGGGGAACAAATAAGCATTTCACTGGCTGCATATTCCTCTCCTTCATGTTTCCCCTCACAGGAGAGTTTAGAAGTAGAGGCATGGTGTTATAATAGGCAGGCGCCCATTTAAAACTGCGATGAGAAAGAATTTGTTACTTCTGAAGTTGGTGAAGCTTTGAAACTTCTTGCAACAGAGAGCTGTCAGTGCTATTTAAGGTTGAAATAGATTTCCAATCAATAAGGGAATCAAGAGCTGTGGAGAAAAGACAGGGAAGTAGACTTGAGGAATGTCAGACCAGCCATAATAATGAATGCCAATGAATGACAAATCAGGCTACATAGCCTGATCGAGTCCTCCTTAAGGGAGTTTAATTCACTTTTGTGCTCTGACTGGTGTGCATTCAAAGAAAGTTCATTCCTTTATTTTGAGTTTTATTTATTTGATAGCTCAGGTTTCCTCAAAATGGAACAATACTGGAACCAGTCAGAATCAAACTAGAATAACTGAAGTGAACTAGAGTAAGAAGTTGTTCAATATGTAAATTTAAATGCAGATAAAGGTATTGATGCACCACCAATCACATACTCAGTCTACAGCACAGACCCTCTCATGTTTACCTTTGCTCTCATTATGTCTCCGACTAGTCTTTCCTACTAGTCATTTCTTAACTACCCATCAATTCTTTGATTGTTCTTCTCTCTTCATTTCTGAGCTAAGCATTCAGTGACTGGTCTTTATCTCGACACGAAACGCCGCCCATCTCCTTCGTTCCTTAGATGCTGCTGCACCTGCTGAGTTTCTCCAGCCTTTTGTGTACCCTCGGTCTTTTCTCTTTGCTCCACTTGCACTTAGTTAGTTAACATCCATCCATCTGTGAGAGATGATGGCGTGGCTTTGATGTTGTCATACGGAGAGGGGAATGATTCATCTGTGGTGGGATGACTGTGGCTGACGTGGCCTCTCATCGACAGGCAGACCCTCCCACAGCTTCCACCGGTGAAGTTGTCTCTGGTCGTTGGATTGGGGAGTGCATTGCTGTTGCTGTTGATCATTTTTTGGCCTTAGCGCCTGGCCTCCAGCGTCTTGAACCACATTCTGTAGTGGTGCTGCATACCCGCCTGGAGGTCCTTTCTCCACCTCCCCGGTCCTCAACAGCCATTTCCCAGTTGTCGGTGCCAATGTTAAAATATTTCATATCTCTTTTAATCGTATCCTTGTCACAGAGCTTTGGTCTTCCTCTTGGTCTCCATGCCTTGGCGACCTCCCTGTATAACACATCCATTTTCCATCCTGTCTCCATGTCCAAGGCAGCGGAGATGCTTCTGCTTCACAATTGCAGGGATGCCAGGCATGTTGGTCAGGGAGAGGACAGATTCACTGGTAATTTTATCCGGCCAAGAAAATCCCAGGATGCGACGAAGACAGCAGAAATTGAAATCATTCCGTTTCGATTCTTGGTGTAGATAAGTCGTCCAAACTTCACTTCTGTACAGTGACGTGTTAAAGATGAACACTTTATAAACATTTATCTTGGTCTTGATTGTGAGATGCCTGTTCATCTATGGCTGCTTGGTTAGCTTCCCCAAGATGGTTGCTGCCTTTCCTATACATGAGTTGATTTCCTCATCCGGAGAGAGGCTATCAGTCGCCATAGACCCTAGGTTGGTGAAATTGTTGACAGTTTCCAGCAAAGTGGTATTTAAGGTTATTTCAGGGGGGAGTGGAATGCTCTGACCAGGACAACAGTCTTCTTATCACTGATTATTAGTCAGTATTCATAGCAAGAATGAGACAGTCTGTCCATCAGACCCTGGTGTCCTTCCGTTGGGGCGATAAGTGCAGAATCATCAGCATAAAGGAGTTCCATTATAAGCACAGTTCTTACCTTTGCCTTGGAACAGTCTATACGGAAAGCGGAAAGAGGTGGAGATGGGAACTCCCAGCTTAACCCTTTCCGTAGTGATCATTCCCTCTGCAACTCCCTAGTTAACTCATCCCTTCCCACACAAACCATCTCCTCCTCAGGTACTTCCCCTGCAACCACAGGAGATGCAACACCTGACCTTATACCTCCTCCCTCAACTCCATCCAAGCACCCTAACAGTCCTTTCAGGTGAGGCAAAGGTTCACTTGCACCTCTTCCAATCTCATCTACTGTATCCACTGTTATAGGTGTGGACTCCTATGTACTGTATCAGCGAGACCAATCGCAGACTGGGCAATCGTTTCACTGAATACCTTCATTCAGTCCACCTGGACCTACCGTACGTGATCTCTCGGTTACCAAACACTTTAACTCCCTCTCCCATTCCCATTTCTGTCCTGGTCCTCCTCCACTCTCAGAGTGAGACCAAATGCAAATTGAAGGAACAGCACCTCATATTTTGCTTGAGCAGCTTACAACCCAGTTGTATGAATATTGATTTCTCTAACTTTAAGTAACCCTTGCTTTCCCTCTCTCCCTGATCCTCCCCACCTTAGTTATCTGACTAGTTTCACTGTCCTCCTGATTAATTTTAGTTTGTATGCCTCATTGTAAAACTTCACCTCATCCAACAATGAACCATTGTACATTTCCTTGATCAGCATCTGCTTTGATCTGTTGTTTTCACACCTTACGTATTCTTTATACCCCTCCATATCTTGTTTAGCTCTCCCTGACTCTCAGTCTGAAGATGGGCCTCATCTCAAAACATCAACCATTCCTTCTATCCAGAGACGCTGCCTGTCGCGCTAAGTTACTCCAGCATTTTGTGCCTATCTGCGGTGTAAACTAGCATCTCCAGTTCCTTCCTACACATTCTATACTCAGGGAATTGAATATAGAAGTTGAGGTGTTATGTTCCAATTGTAAAATATGTTGATGAGGCTGCACTTGGAGTATTGTGTTCAGCCTTCACCCTGCTACAGCAAGATGCTATTAAGCTGGAGTGCAGCAAAGATTTACATGGTTGTTGCCAGGACTCAAAGGATAGAGCTACTGAGATAATCTGAGCAGGCTGGAGCTTTATTTCTTGGAGTACAGGAGGCGATATTATAGAGGTGAATAAAAACATGTGGGGAATCTGAATGCACAGAATTGTTTTCTCAGGGTAGGGGAATCAAGAACTAGAGGTCATATGTTTAAGATGAGAGAAGAAAGGTTTAATAGGAACCTGAGGGGAACATGGTATGTGGGACGAGCTGGGAGAATCAGTAGTTGAGGCAGGTTTATTTAAAAGACATTTGGACTTGTACATGGATAGCAAAGTTTTAGAGAAATATGGGGCAGGTGCAGGCAAATGGAACTAAGTTAAATGAGGCATCTTGGTCGGCATGGATGATTTGGGCCAAAGGGACTGTTTCTGTGTTCTATGACTTGAGGACTTTGTAAGTACCATGCAAACTACCTCAGAATTAGTATACAATTTTATGTCTCAAAACCATGGAATTGAAATTGGACAAATCTAAACTGGATAATTACACTTTACTGTTTGCAAGAGCTTTTAGTATGGTATCTGCTCAACCATTCATCAGTCTGACAGTGTGGATTCCAACAGATATTAATTAATCTGTCCACTTCTTCCTATCTGACCATTTCAATCAGAGTGCAAATGAAACCAATCAAGAACTAAATTATTTTACTGATTAGTCAATAATCAATGACATCTGCTTTGTGATATGGATTCTGAGAACATGTTCAAAGGGTAAATATAGCCATAAAGGACAAAAGTAGAAACAAAGGAAAAGCCAAAATGTTCAAAGACCTCGAGATTTACAATAAGAGGAAGTCAGAAAAGGCTTCTTGGCAGACTCTAGACCATAGGCGCATTGTAACTGGACTGAGAAAAGTGAATTAAGCAAATTCCTTTTCTGAAGGCACATTATTTAAAGTCAAACTGTAAAGCAGCTACGGAACAAAACATAAAATTTCATAGAACATGAAGCAGCAAAACCATCATTCACATGAAATAGGCCAAACTGGCATTTATGCTCCTCTTAAATTTCTTCCCATTCTTTTTTACTTAAATCAATCGACACAACCCTTTATTTCTTTCTCGCTCTTCTGCTTATCTGCTTTTCTGTTAAATGCATATATTGTTATTGTTATTTGTTCCCTGGGATAGTAATGGTTCTGTTTTCATTATTCTCTATTTTTCTCTCTCCTATTAAATATATTTATTATTTCGACAATCTCTCATAACTGATATTTCAGCTTTCTCTTTGAAAATAGTTCCAGTCTGTCAATCTTCACTGATAGATATAAGCTCAAATTTGTGGCACCATACTTGGAAAGCTTATTTACACTATCCCCAGTGCTTCTGGATTCATTTGAGAATAAGGTGATGAGGCCTCTGCACAGAAATCAAGGTTCAATACTTGTTTAAAATAACTTCCTTACTGGTCAATTCTATAAGCCCTTTTATTTATGTCTTTTTAACTGCCTTATGAACCTATGGTTTAACACTTAGTGATTTGTGCTTTAATACTTGTGTACTCAGATATCCCTTTGTTTTTTTATTATACATAGGGGTTGTTTTTCTAAGTAATATATTACCTTATTATTCTTACCAAAATATATCACAAGATAGCTACCCGTGTTGAGATGTATTTGTTGATTACACATGCCTTCCCTTACAAGATTATATATGTATGCTTGAATTTGTTGAAGCTCTCCTCAACATTGACTATTATTATAATCCTAAATTAGTGCCATGTGGATTAAAAGCATTTTTGATTTTGGAATCTGAGTCACTAATGTAAATTGTGAACAATAATGGTCCCGCCAATCGTCCTTTTCGGACCTCATTTTTCCCAATTGCAACATTTTGAAACATTACCTTTGGTTGTGCCCTTCTCTCTGTTTTTAAATCAGTTTGTGATCTTTTTTGTTCCCTCCATCATCAACCTATTTTGCTTCTCCTGAATAAATGTAATTTTGAAACCTAGGTAAATGTTTACCCACAGTATTTTCTTTCTTACGTTATTCTGTCATTTGATTTAAAACGTTCAACAGATTTTGTTGAAGATGTAGCCTAGTCCATCATTCGGACCAGACTCCCTCTCATTGACTTAATCTATGCATCATGATACGTCAGGAAAGTAGCCAGCAGAATTAAATATTCATCCCATCTTGGTCATTCCTCTTCTCCCCACTCCTGTTAGGCAGAACATACAGAAGCTTGAAAATGTGCACCACCAGACTCGGAAACAGCTTCTCTATTATCAGGTTTCTAAATGGCCATTCCATAAGCTAGGGCACTGTCCAATTCACCTCTACCCCATTGTGAACATTAGACTTTGTCTATGGAACTGGTGCGCTAAAATGCTGAGAACTATATTCAATATATTCCCTTTTGCTCTATTGTTGTACTTGAGTTTGACTTGATTGTATTTATGTATGATATTATCTGATCAGTTTGGATAGCATGCAAAACAAAGTTTTCATTGTATATCAGTGCATGTGACGATAATAAACCTGAATCTAAACCTATTTGTTTTATTTTCTCTCCTTTTTAGGATTTCAATATTTTTCTTAAGATGGATGTCATGTTGATTGGTATGTTATTCCATGAAAATGATTTAATGTCCTTCTTTTATACAAGAAATACATTAATTATCCCACCAGTCCTCTAGCATTAGATTTTTTAAACAATGAAATAATAGATATGAGGTAATCCTATTCCTTTTTAGAACCCCTTTCTGACGGACTGGTGTTAGTGCAGAGGAACGGCAATCTGCAGTTCATTCTCAGGGTGACCGCTGTTGCTCAACCAGTGTTCATTCTGTTGCCAGCAAGGTTTAAAGTAGCAGCTGCTCAAGCAGAGTGCTAAGAAGTGCATCCAAACCCAGGGCTCATTAATTGTGGAATCTCCCATTGAATAACAGCAACATCCTAGCATCTTGATGAATGAAGTTAAATGCAAGTTGCTGGAAGAACTCAGCAGGTCAGGCAGCAGCCACTGAGGCAAAGGGATAGGCAACATTTTAGGTTGAGTGCCCACATCAGGACTGTTGCAAGGTCTCGACCTGAAACGTCAGCTATCTTTATGCTTCCCCAGATATTGCCTGAGCCTATGTTATTTCATCAGCTACTCCTGCAGTCTCTTCTATCTCCATATTGACGAATGATTCCAACCTTTGAGATGAAAGGTTATTGATCCGAATTCCCCTAATCCTGCAGCCACTTTGTAAAATTCATTGGAGGAAAAGGTGAACCAACATCACTGTTCTCTCTCAAACCAATAAATTAGCTCTGACTTCACTTGCATTCAGTCAACTCCAACAGGCAGGCCTTGTCATTTATTACCAGAAACATATAAAAATCAAAAGAATGGTAGTATTCTGAAATTAAGCAGAAGTTGTCGGAACTCAACTGGTCAAGCTGCATTATTGACCTGAAATATTAACTCTCATTATCTCTCCAGAGTTATTGCCTGTTCTGCATTTTCTTTTTTTTTACCCCAGAACAATTTTCCATTCTGAGCTCTGACATGGGAAAGGTTATCAGGTGGACGGAAGAAAAGATTCAAGGATGTTCTCAAAGTATCCTTGAATGAACGCAGCATCGCTATTGTGACTTGGGAATCATTGGCATAAGATAGCTCAAGGTGGAGAAAGAGCACTGTGAGCAGTAAAGAGAACCCCATGAGTCTACACACATGTGGGAACACAGTTGAGACCTGCATAAATGACAAAAGCAGCACACTATCTTGCCAACTAGCCACCTATCCATTCCATCAAGGCCCTTCTACCTATCTAGGGATTAGTCTACAATAATTACACCCATCTCATCAATCACCACAGAACTCACAAAACTAAAGTGAAACAAGACATCCTCAAACCCCAGGGACTACCTTCGTAGCAGAAGCATTCTTGTGCAGGTGTAGGCAAACAGAAGGACAAGGGTGACGGAATTGCCAAGGATCAGCTGATAATTTTATGTATGCGTTGATTTATATACTTTGTTTTGAATGCTTATTTTTTGTTAGCTTTTAATGTTTTCCTGATATATACAATGTTTACATATTCACATTTTCTGTTGTGCTGCAGCAAGTAAGAATATCGTTGTCCCGTCCAGGACATGTGACAATAAAACACTCTTGACTCTTCATTTTGTATTTTCATAAAGCTGCATAATCATACAGCACAGAAACAGGCCCTTCAGCCCATCGAGTCTAGCGCACCCATCACACTAATTCCACATTTCCATCTGCTCCATCAGCTTCTATCACTCAAATACACACGTGCAGTCGCAGATTAACCTTCCATCCTCCATGTCATCCTTTGACATGAGAAGAAACGAGAGCACCCAAGGGAAATTCACGTGGTCATAGTAAGAATGTGCAAACTCCACAATGGTGATCTGGGTTGAACCCAGGTACCTGGAGCTGTGAGGCAGAGCTTGATTGACTGAGCCATCTGCAGTTAAGTAGATACTGTGGTGGCCAAATGACAGGAGGAGGGGAATGTACGGGATGTATGTGATTGTGTTTATTGTAACACAGTCAAATGCGTTGTTCACAAATTGCCCACAAATGTAAGTTATCTCCTCATTTCTTCTTCCCACTTCCTTCCCTTCTACATTACCTGCCTCCTGCCCTCCAAATGCTCGCCATGGAGTTAGTAGCATTGCTCAAGTCCTCATAATGGCAAGGTTGTGCCATAGGTGTGATAACATTTTGCAGCATGCCAGGATTCTTCTGCATTACATTTTACTTGCCGATCCATTTCCATTCATATACAGGGTACATTGCCCATGAACACACTGAACACTTCCAGTCATAAACCACAGCCTATGATTCAAGTGGTCCAGTTGAACACCGTTTATAATGTTTCTCCTTTCAATATTACTTTGCCAGTATTAGCCAGATTCTATTGTCAGACGGAGATGCATCTTTTCTCTGTGTCGCATCTTCGTCCCCCCACCTCGCGGCTTACCAACTAGATTGGCGCAGCCTTTCCTACCGGAGACCGGCCCAGAGTTTCAGCAGCCGGCACTGTGTGGAATTGCCATCACAGAGCGGTGCGATCCCTTGCGGGGGATAACCAGTGTTGGAGCTCCAGAGTGGTGGGCCTATTGACTTTAACATCGTGGAGCAGCGGTCTGCGGAGCATCTAGCTGCCGGCACGGCACTGACTTTAACATCGTGGTGCGGGGCGTCCCTTGCCGGGGTTCGCCAGTGTTGGAGCTCCATCCAGCTGTGGTCTTGGAAATCGAGGTCTCCGGTAAGAAATCGCCGATTCGGGAATTCCAAGCTGCAGAGTGCGTTCCTCCGTCCCTTCATCGGAGTTTTGATCATCCCGGCGAGGACCTGTACATCGGGCCCTCTGTAGCGGCGACTGCGGAGGGTTCAAAGGCCCCGACCATGGGTGGACAAAGAGGAAGATGACTGAACTTTATTGCCTTCCATCACAGTGAGAAAGGTTGATTCCACTGTGGTGGATGTTTATGTTAAACTCTATTGTGTATTGCGCTCTTTTTATTCGTATGGCTGTATGGTAACTCAAATTTCACTGTACCAATTGGTGCATGTGACAATAACTGTGAACTTGAACTTGAAAACTAGCTTCTGCTATTAATGTGATCTTCAACAATATCATGATGTTTGTAATTATTAGATGTTGCCCAGATGTTGCTCTTTTTCTTATCTTGCTCTCCTCATTATTAGATTCAGTGATAAATCCTCCCCTTTCCCAGCATTCTGGATGTAGGCTCCCATGCTCATTCGAGGCACTGCATTACCTTATCCTCTTTACCTTATTACTTGGAACAATTAATTTGTTATTAGTTGAAATTCCCCATGATTATTATTCTGTGATATTTACAAATTTCCCTGATTGTTTGCATAGTTCATCTTCTGCATCCATTCCATTATTCAGTAGACTGTAGACCCATCCTATTAGTGTGATTGATCCTTCACTGTTTTTTTATCTCTATCCATACTATGTTTTTTATCTCTATCCATACTATAGTGGATACTATTTCTGTCTCAGTATTGGCACTGTGCCTTATATTTTTTTGTCATCATGTTGTCTTCATTAAGTCTGGCTCTTCCAGCTCCTCCCTTTCCCTTCTCTATGTTTCCTAAATATAGTTCCCTACACTATTTAATCCCTACTTTTGATTTGTTTGTAGCCATGTCTCAGCAATCCAACCGTATCTGATTCCTTGCAACGTACCATTGCTTCCAGTTCCCTTGTTTAATTACAAACAACGTGCTTTGCAGTGCAAACAGTTTAAATCATTTTAATGGCCATTCACCTCACTTTAACTATCCTTTTGCTTTCCTGTTCTATAACTCATCCTATTCTTTGGGATTTATGTCCTGTCTCTGTTTGGTCCATCCTAAGTACTGTTTTGTTAGTAGTTTGGCATGTTTTGTTCTTTGTAGATGCTGCCTTTCATCATTCCTAGCTTAGCTTTTCGTCACATAACTCTGCACCCATTGTTACGGGTCTTTCCTGACCCAATCCTGCTGCCACTGACCCAGGAGCCCGGTTGTTCAATATCAACGCTTTAAATTTGGGTTAACACCTTTGTCTATCTCTCTATTGTTTGGAAATAGAACACATTGCAAAATTGCCCCAAATGTTTAGGTCATGCCACCAAGGCATGCCACCAAGGGTGAACTCCTAACCCTTAATTGCTTATTAGAGAGAAATTTTGAATTGTCACTGTTATATTTGATCTTTTCCACCTTAGGTTGTGGAAATCATCAGTTTTAGAAGTTCTGTGAAGGAAATATTGGCAAGTTGCAAAGATAAGAGGCTTGGGGTTAGAGATGGGGGCAGCATGGAGGGAGGGGTGTGATTGATTGGTGGTGATGAACATACGATTCTTTAAATACATTCTAATATATTCCTGCAGCTCTCTTCTTACACAGTTATTTTTGACTGAAAGATTCACATGGAATTGCAGTTGATGGTTTACAAAAAAAAAGTGCTAGAATAACTCAATGGGTCAGGCAGCATCTCTGGAGGACATGGATAGGTGACATTTTGGGTCGGGTCCTTTCTTCAGATGCGTTGATTTATATTTGTATCCTCATTAACATTAATTTTACTTCGGAGTCACGTGAGTGACTACGTGAAGAAGCCCCGCCAGGCGCATGCGCGTCATTACGTCCGACGCATGGCGCACTGACGGGCTGGAGAGCGCAGCTCCACCAGCAGTAATTAATAAACCGGCAGGTAAATAATTTAAAACTTTTCTGCGGGTATTTAAACTCCGTGAGACTGGCTCAGGAGCCAGCGGGAGTCATTAGAGAATGGAGAAAGTTGCAAAATTGTCTGCCGTCTGTAGTAGGAGTTTAACTCGCGGGAGCACTTAGTGCTCACAGATCGGGTAGGGAGATACCGGCTGCGGTAACGCCGGCTCTGACGCCGACTGCAGAACTACCGGCAGCTCAACTGCCTCCATTACCTCCAGTGCTTCAGGGCGCTGAGGCCACTCCAGCAGGGAGAAAGGCCAAACGGAAATCTCTCAGGCCCATTTTATCCGACAAGTTGGATGAGGAAGACTCCCCTCCTTCCAACAAGAAGGTCTGGGGACGTCTAGATCAAATGGAGAGAATGCTTCAGACAATGATGAGCCATGAAGTATTCCAATCGGGGTCGAATGCCCCTGGGATTCCCCAAACAGCCTCACGCAGAGGCCCATATGGCGAGGAGGACTTCACCGCCTATGAATATCAATGAGAATCACCCTCGCCAGCACCTTACTTAGGGCTGGTAGAGACCTCCCTAGAGCAAGACTCAGGAGAGCCAGGGCAGGAGGAGTCTGACCCTGAAGTTGGTGCCACTGCTCTTGGGCACACACCAAGGCACATGAACCATGCTCCAGGAGTCCCGGATGTGGCAAGACATTTTGCCATTCCGGAGGGTACTGGTGAAGCCATGGAGGAAAATCTGGCTTCTAACATTAACTACATGGCCTCTCACCAGCTACAGGATTCTATTATGGAACAGATGACCTCGCGTTACCAGACACCTGTTAACTGTGCGTTGCTCAAGGTGCCCACCGTGAACTCTGCTATTTGGGCACAAATGAGCACAGCGATGTGGGGGCAAGAGCTTTGGTTCCAGCGAGTCCTCAAATTGGTGGGGGCAGGGATCACGGCTTTCGGGAAAATGGTCCAAGGGGCACCGATGTCCGGGACACAGCAGGATATGTAGGCTTTGCTGTACAATGCCCACTTTGAGATCAACTGTATCCGGAAAATTGCTATCAAGCCAACGTTGAACCCACGCTTTGCAGCTCTGTGTAGATCAGATATTCAAGCGCCAAATTTTCTATTTGGCAAAGACCTGCTCAAACAGGTCAAAGACCTGGAGGAAGAGGCCAAAACGATTGGCCTCATGAAAACTTACATCCCTTCGGCCAGGATGCCACCTCGCAGGTCTTTTTCCACAAGACGGACGTCAGATCCTGGGGCAGGCCCAAGCAGAGTGGTACCAGTTGGACGGCGTCATTATCCACCTGTGTACACCAACTACAACCCCAGCATGGCAAGAAGAACAAGAAGCTCAAAGTCGACTATGGAGGCACGGGTAACTGATTCAGTTCAGGATAAATCCTCTGGGGAACAACCTCCGGTTGGGGGTAGGTTAGTTATTTTAGGATGAATGGTGCTGCACAACATTATACTGTTTATACTGGACACTGTCTCAGGGTCTCGAATAGAGTTTATGTCAGGAATTCATCCACCTGCACAAAATATGCCTAGTTGGGTATTGTTTTTTTCTGGACCAGAAACTCTGCAGGTAAATAAAGAAATTGGGGTTTTGTTCCAAAAAGGGGTAATTGAGAGGATGATATACCATCCTCAACAATTTGTGTCCAATGTATTCCCCAGACAGAAAAAAGATGGTGGGTGTCGAGTCATTCTGGACCTAACCCAGTTAAATTCCTTTGTCCAGTATAGGCATTTTAAAATGGACACCTTCAATATTGCTAAACAGCTGTTATCAAAAGGTTGCTATATGGCAACTATAGATCTGAAAGATGCATATTTTTCAGTACCAATTCATTATCAGTACTGTAGATACCTGAAATTTAGTTGGATGGGACAGCTGTGGCAATTTAAGGCGTTTCCCAATGGGTTAACCTCAGCTCCTAGGTTGTTCACAAAATTGATAAAACCAGCTCTGGCGCTATTTCGTGCCCAGAGTCACATTGTGATGACTTATTGAGATGATATTTTCATTATAAGCAATACTCAGGAAACAGCTGAGGAGTCGGTTCAGCAACCAAACACCTGTTTGAGAGATTAAGTTTTCTCATCCATCCAACAAAATCCAAACTAGAGCCATCCCAAAAAATTAACTATTTGGGGTTTGTCATTGATTCAGTTGATATGTCAGTGACTTTGCCTACGGCCAAGGCTGTTGAAATCACGGAGGTCAGTACCAGTCTCGTAGAAAAGCAACAACCCTCCATCCGGCAAGTAGCCAGTGTTATTGGTAAATTGGTGGTGGCTTTCCCTACAATGGAGTTTGGACCTCTGCACTATCAAAGTTTGCAACGAGCTAGAGAACAAGCACTTAACGAGCATGCAGGTCATTTTGATAGACCTATGCAGTTGCCAGCCAAAGCCATCGCCGAATTACAATGGTGGATAATCAATATTGCACAAAGTACCAAAAACATTTTGATTCAACAACCTTCAGTGGTTTTACAAACATATGTTAGTGCTTTGGGATGGAGAGCCACGGACAGCGAGTCTAGCTGTGGTGGTAGATGGAGTGTGCAAGAGGACTTAATCCTGCAAAGGCATGGTATAAATTACTTAGAATTGCTGGGTGCATTCTATGGATTAAAAGCTTATTGTTCAGCAATGAATAGTTTACATGTTCGGCTCCAGATTGACAATACCATGGCTGTTGCTTATATCAATCACATGGGAGGAATAAGGTCAGTATCATGTGATAATCTGGCTAACCTCATTTGGGACTGGTGTATTTCCAGAAATATCTGGGTCTCAGGTATCTACCTACCAGGTAGTGATAATGTAGTGGCAGACATAGAAACATAGAAACATAGAAATTATGTGCAGGAGCAGGCCATTCGGCCCTTCGAGCCTGCACCGCCATTCAATATGATCATGGCTGATCATCCAACTCAGTATCCTGTACCTGCCTTTTCTCCATACCCCCTGATCCCTTCAGCCACAAGGGCCACATCCAACTCCCTCTTAAATATGGCCAACGAACTGGCCTCAACTACCTTCTGTGGCAGAGAATTCCACAGATTCACCTGTGTGGAAAACGACAACAGGTCACGGAAATTTAATGACAACATGGAATGGATGCTAAATCCTGATGTTTTTTAAATGATTGTCAGCCGCTATGGTTTGCCCGATATAGATCTGTTTGCATCCAGGCTAAATCACCAGTTGCCTAAATATGTTTAGTGGGAACCAGATCCAGGAGCAGTAGCGGTGGATGCATTCTCGCTACATTGGGGACGTACATTCTTTTACGCTTTTCCCCCATTCTGCTTCATCAGGCAATGCCTCACCAAAATAGAGCAGGACTCCACCTCAGGCATTTTGGTGGTTCCGAACTGGCCTACACAGCCATGGTTCCCATTGGTGCTGAGAATGATGACTCAGCCATTCATGACTATCCCCAAGTGCAGTAATTTGTTGGTGCATCCAGTAACAGGAGAAAGTCATCCGTTACATGATCGTATTAATTTGTTAATCTGCAGGTTCTGACCAGACCGTTCCAAGGGCTTGGACTGTCGAGTAGGACCATGAATGTGATAACTGCAGCTTGGAGAGATAGCACTAAAAAGCAATATGTGTCTCATATTAAGAAATGAGAGATATTTGCTTGTTGTCAGATATATCTTACCGTACTGCAAGTATTCCGGATGTATTGGAGTTCCTTGCTACATTACATTTTGATGAACACTTGAGCTATAGTGCCATTAATAGTTCTCGCAGTGCTTTGTCCTCCTATTTGGGGCAGTTTTCAGAACAACAATCTATTGGGTCATCCATTAGTATCCCGATTCATGAAAGGAATCTTTAACAAGAACCCTCCTAAGTCTAGATATATACAAATCTGTGATGTCAGTATAAGTTCTCACACTGCTTCAGCAATGGGCTCCAATTACATCATTGTCTTTTCAGAAGTTAACACTTAAAGTGGTTATGCTCATGGCACTAGTATCAGCGCAACGAGTTCAAACATTGCAAAAGCTACAGTTAGATAGGATGTACTTTCTGTAGATAACATTACTTTTTATGTGTATGATTTAATCAAACAATGCAGGCCAGGAATGGCCAGAACCCAAGTAAGCTTAAAGCATACCCCGTTGACCAAACGTTAAGTGTAGTCAAGCACCTGAGTCAATATATATCGAGGTAACTAAGAGTCTCAGAGGCTCTGAGACAGCAATGCTCATCAGCCAGAAAAAACCTCATAAAAAAGGTGTCAGTACAAACAAATTTTAGATGGTTAAAACAGGTTTTGGATTGTGCTGGAGTAGACACTCATGTGTAAATCTCACTCCACCAGGGAGGCATCAACATCCGCAGAGAAGGCGCAGGATGTGCCTCTAGACCAAATCCTCGGGGCCGCAGGATGGTCTAAGGAGGCAACCTTCTCCAAATTTTATGATAAACCTGTTCTGACAGTGCAAGGTTTTGGGCATGCTGTTTTGGGTTTGGTTTGATTTCTTTTCTTTCTAAATTTCATTTATAATTTCCCCCTAGGACAGAGGCGTTATTACTGTTTTGTTATTTAAAAAATGATTATTGGATAATTCAAAGCAATGTTCAATACATTATTTATTCACTACTGAGTCAACTGAAGCAGTGTGTCGTATGGAATGGATCTACGGCATGAAATCACAGAGCTTTGAAATCTTCACGTAGTCACTCACGTGACTCTAAAGTAAAATAGTAAGATTAAACGAGAACTTACCAGTTTGAAGTTTGATCTTTATTTTATTAGGAGTTACAATGAGGTATTACATGCCCTCCGCTCCTGGCCCTCATAATCGCAAAGATCATCTGGTAGTTCTAGTCTTCTGAGTCTTACTATATCTCTTCGACTATAGTTTCTGTGTTTTCATGCCGCTGCTTTGAAGTATGATGCGCCTGCGCCTGGTGGGGCTTCTTCACGTTATCCCTCATCGTAACTCCTCGTAAGATAAAGATCAAACTTCAAACTGGTAAGTTCTCGTTTAATCTTACTATTAAACTTGAGATACACAGCCACATATTCTCTCAACTTAATTCCATTTTATTTTATCTCTGAAATCTCATGTTCATAGGTTATATGAGCAGAATTAGGCCATTCGGCCCATCAAGTCTACTCCGCCATTCAGTCATGGCTAATCTATCTTTCCCGCTCAACTCCATTCTCCAGCATTATTCCAATAACCCCGACACCCATAGTAATCAAGAATCTGTCAATCTGCGCCTTAAAAATACCCAATGCCTTGGCTGCACAGCCGTCTGTGATAATTAATTCCTCAGATTCACCACCTTTTGACTAAAGCAATTCCTCCTCATCTCCTTTCTAAAGGTCCATTATTTTATTCTCAGGCTATGGCCTCTGGTCCTAGACTCTCTCAGTAGTGCAAACATCCTCTCCACATCCACTCTATCCAGGCTTTTCACTAAACGGCAATATAAATCTCTTTTGAATCCTCCTACCATGCGCACCCTGAAGGCTCTGCCAGCACCATGCCCCAATGCTCCACGTAGCTCTGCAAGTGAATGCATCAGACAGTTTTAAATCCTTGCTTGACAAACTACAGGAGTTTGCCCATTTTCTGACTGGGAATCAGAGTGTTTTCAGCATTTGACCAGAAGCTACTGTGCACTGCCTTCGTGCACCTGTGCAGTTTTTACTATATTAAATGAAATGTCTTTTCATGGGGAGTGGGTGTACATGCAGTGTGATGCAAAACAAAATTCTTCAGAAATGGAATTCAAAGTTGGAAAATACTACATGCAGCTGGTCAAATTAATTAATTACCTGAAGAAAATAGTATTTTCAAAAATGCAAAATACAGTAAAATATAATAATACATTACTTCTTTCTAATTGTACTGTTTCTGAATGTGTCCTTTCACTTTACCTCTTCAGTGTACATAAATTAATCATATTCTGTGTAACAATTGACACTTATCTGTTTTCTCATTTGCTTTATTAATAGTTGTCAGATCAGCAAAACTGGGCCATTGAAATGATAAATCAACCTGTCTCAGACTCATATCAATACAGTATCTACAAATGTTAAAATGGTAAAATCCTTTACTGGAACTCATTGAAAATAGATGCTTCTGTTCTGATGACTGCATAACGCAATGTGTGTGACCGAAATCATTTATTTTTTTTTTACCTCTTGCAAGAGCTTACGTGAAAATACAAATAATTTCAAAGTTGCAATTTCAAGTGGACAATGAAAAGTTCTTTGAAAATGATTTGCACCAGTAAAGCAAACTTCGATTTATAATATTTTCTAACCATCACTTGGAGAATCAAATCTTTAAAAGCTATACCATCCTGTGACAGATATTAACAAGATTCACAATTATCTGACGGAGGGGATAATTGGAAGATGTCTTCATAATTTTGCATTTTAATGTAATTTTAAGGAACAAAAAATAGATAAGAAAAAATGTTCAGAGTTTTAGCAAATTTACTATCACTTAGTCATATATACACTTTAATTCTTCACAGCCACTCTCTGAAAGCAAAGTTTACAATCTTGTTATTCTATTTGATCTTGAGTTGTATTTCATAACCTTTATCCACTTCATCAACAGGGTCACCGACTTCCACTGTAAAAATCTTCTCCGTTATTACTTCCAAAGTTATTGCCAAAGTCTTCAGTTCTCTTACCTGCTGCAATACTCTCCTGACTGGCCTCCAATTCACACTATGACCAATTCAGTCATCACACTATGTCCACTAACTTTCATTACTGTGGCCCTATACTGTCCTGATATTAAAAATTCTCATCCCTTGTTCAGAAACTCCCCTTGGTCTCCACTGTTCTATATTTGGCGGTGTTTTCTTCAATTGCCTAAGTCCCAAGCTTTAGAATGGCATTCCAACTGGTCTTAGGTAGTGGAAGAAATGGGCAATAATAATGGAATAAAGGACATGATGGATGTATAAGAGTCCAGAGCAGGTCTCTAATTATAGGAGTACAACACAATACAAATGTATTAATCACATGCACATACAGTGAAATTAATTTTCCAGCAGCGATACAATTGTAAAAAAGAACACACAATACAAAAATAGAAGTTAACATAAACATCCACCACAGCATTCTTCACTGTGGTGGAAGGCAACAAAGTTCTGTCAGTCCTCCTCCTTTGTTCATCCATGGTCGGGGCCATGAACCCTCCGTAGTCACTGCTACGGACGGCCAGATTTACAGGCCCTCTTGTCGGGATGATCAAAACTCGGACGTTGGGACAGTCGAACACACTCTGTGGCTTGGAGTGCTCGAATCGGCCACTTTCTTACCGGAGACCACGGCTTCAGGATGTTATAGGCCGCAGGCCGGCGGTCGGATCCCTTCTCCGGTGATCCCCGGCAATGGATCTCAGGCGCCGGATGGTAGGTCCACACCACGCCCGCTGCTAGAAGCTCCGCAGACCTCAGCCCCATGATGCCAAAGTCACCAGGCCAGTGATTGGAGCACACCTTTCTGGCGACCCCCGGCAAGGGTTCGATCCACGATGGGTTTGATCCACGATGGGTTTGATGCACGACCTTGGGTTGCGGGCAAGGTCGCCAGAGGTTGCTGTTTAGGTCGCCCAAGTGGGACAGGGGCTTAACTATGAGACAAGTTGCAGTTTTCTTTCGAAAGTACAAGGTCGTTATCTTTGGAGCGGTGGGCGTTGAGGGGAGACCTGATATAAAATAATGAGAGGAAGAGATAGCGTAGAAAATCAGAATCTTATTCCCAGAGTGGAAATATCAAAGACTAGAGGACATTGCTCAAGGAGAGAGAGGGGCAGTTTAAATGAGATTCTCATCCCATTCTTCAGGAACATGTTTTTTATTTACACAGGTTGTGATGGGCACCTGAAATATGCTGGCAGGGGTCGTGATGGAAACAGATACAAAGAGAGATATGGATCATGTCAAGCAGAGGAGATTCACTTGACATTATGTTCAGCATAAACATTGTGGGACAAAGAGCCTGTTTCTGTGTAGTACTGTTCTATGTTCCACATTAACAGGAGGTAACCAAAGATAAACTTTTGATAAACTGCAGGGTCAATGACCACTGAAAAGTAGCAGATGACTGGATAGGTTGGACTTCTGACCTAAAGTCACGATGACTTTATTCACCATTGGCACTGTACTCAGCTATCAATCTTGGAATTTCCTATATGTAATTCTCAACTTGTATACTGCTCCCTGTTCCCTGAAGGTATTCTTTAATACTTATATTTTGGTCATATAGCCTAATTTCACATTGGGAAATAATTTGCACCTAAGGTCTGGCTTGAACACAAAGCTTGAAATGCAGCCATCTGCTCCAGTTAACCAACATGCCCGGGATGTATTATAATGTTGAAGACATTTTTTTTAATGCAGGCTATTGTGGCAATAGAAGATATTTAATTAAACAAGAGTAGTCACACCAAACAAGACATCAGTGGTTGCAAATGACAACAATTATTGCAGATAAAGGAGAGGTACAAATATGTTGACGGTACTTAAAACTGAGAAATCGTTTTATCTAGAAGGGATATACCCTGGGAAAGTCGTGCGTAATTTTGAAAGCTCTAGCCATAATTTTCCAAGTTGTGCTAGATGTGAAAAAAACTGTTAATGGTATACCATTGTGCAGAAATAGAGAGAATACAACGAGATTAATCCAGGATAAAAATAATTTGTATGTACAAAGATATGAGCTGATGAATGAAAGTGAGGTGTGTTCTCACTAACCTGTGTTGGCGCTTAATTCATTCTGACTGCAATTTAATTACCAAAGGTTATTTTCAAACACCTCTGAAAACTTTTGACCCTTCCCACTAATGTCGTGATCTCCAACTGAATTTTAGACTTTACAGATCAGCGCGGAAATCAGGCCCATCGGCCCACCATGCCGACCATCGATCACCCCATACACTAACACTATCCTACACACTAGGAATGATTTACAATTTTACTAAAGTCAATTAACCTACAAACATGTACTTTTTGGAATGTGGGAGGAAACTGGAGCATCAGAAGAAAACACATGCAATCACATGGAGAACGTACAAACTCAGTACCGGCAGCAACGGTAATCAGGATCGAACCAAGGTCTCTGGCACTGTAAGGCAGCACTTTTACCACTATGCTACTGTGTCGCCCCATTCTTACATGTCTATCATGCTTGATGGACTTCATTGCATTATTTGATGAAGTAACTGAAAGAACGGGTGAAGATTGTACAATTGAGATTATCTATCTGGATTTGCAAAGACAAGTAACAAAATGTCACATAACAGATATCGGCAAAGTTGGAAATCCATAAAATGTCCTGTAGAAAATTTGATATCAGATAAAAGAATAAGTAGCTGAATGAAAGTTTTCAGGCTGGAGGGAAGTATACAGTGATGGTCCCTGAGGCTGTCATTGAAACTCTTCTTTCCATCTATTTAAACGTAACTAAAACTCTGATATTGTGCTCTTCTGCTTTGCAAGGTTTTTCTATTTGCGCAAATATGGTTCGCGATAACGCTACGATTGTTTGCCAGGTTACTCACTGTTCTCCTGTGCTGCGAGTGCAACAAGGTTTGTTCCGATCGGTGGTATATTGTAAAAGTTATCAAGGTTTAAAAATATTAAAAACCATGCATGAGCAGATTACTTCAGTCAGCGCCACGCAGATTGGTCTCTTCTCCTGTCAGTCAATGCCACAGCCCGGATGGTGATGCACCTTCCTGCCCCACCAGCGGCGGCCTGTCCTGCCTCACTCACAAACTCCTCTCTCTCCTCCTCACAGTAACTTGTCTATCGTCTTCCCCACCACCGGTGGCGGCCACGGGAGGGGTTCAGTGGAGGCCCAGTGGAGGCCCTGGTCCCGTCTCTCTCTCCCTGGTAACGTCTCTCTCTCCCTCATCACTCACCCCTCTCCCCCGCCCACCCTCTGTGTCAATGGCAGTCCCGTCTACCCGTCCCCCCAGTTCCCTCTCCTCCGCCGCCGCCATTGCGGTAACTCACTCTCATGGCCTTCTCGGAGGAGGATCTTCTCCACCAGCTCATCGAAACTCGTGGGGCCCACCATGACGAAAACTGACTCCATCACCCCACCTCCCGCGGCCCAGCGGTGGCAGCGAGCAGACAGGCAGGTCAGCGGGTGGGCAGGGTGGGGACGGGCCGAGCAGCAGTACCGGGTGAGCGGGCAGGGCGGGGATGGGCCGAGCAGCAGCAGCGGACGGTCGGACAGGACGGGGACGGGCCAAGCGGCGGCTGAGCTGGAATGGGCAAAGGGAGGGAGGGAGAGTGGGTTGCAGGGTGGCTGAGCAGTTTGCGCAGAGTTTGAGTAACTCACACACGCATACACACACACTCACACACACCATCCAAACTGGTCCAATCATCAAGTCAACGGGATCTAAACCACAGCTAACAATGAATGACCTGTGGAGGAATGAACTGCAAATGCTGCTTTTTATATAGGGAGGGAGGTAGGAAGCAAGTGATTGAGGGTAGGGGAAAGGAGAGAGAGGGAGAGGTGAGGGAGGGATTGGGGAATGAGTGGAGGAGAGGAGAAAGATCCTGGGGAGGTGAGGAGGGAGAGTGGGGGGATTGAGTGAGAGGAAGGGGTAGGGAGGAAGAGGAGGAAAGTGGAGGAGGCGAGGAAAGTGGGGGAGGAGGGGGAATAGAGGGAGTGGAGGGGGTGTGGGAGGTCGGGAGTGGGGAATATAGGGAGGAAGGGCAGTGGGGGAGGTCAGGAGGGATAATGGGGTGATTGGGGGAGGTGAGGAGTGGGGGATAGAGAGATAGGAGGGGGGTAGGGAGGGAAGAGGAGTTAGGGAGGGAGGGAGGGAGGGAGTGACTGAGGATGAAGAGGAGGGGAGGAATGCTGGGGGATGAGGGGAAATGAGCCGTGCCTGCACAATTGGAGGCTATGCGTGAGTGGTGAAATATTGCATTGGGGAACGGGTTGGGTGGGGGACCAGGCCTCCCACGTGACAGGGACCCGAAGGGTCTCACTTAGTCTAGTTAATACATATCCTGGGCTTGCTTGCACAGGACATGATTTCAACTTGTGTGCCATGAATCTTGTAAATGCAGATTGTAAGTGGGTAATTAAAACTCATTACAAATGTAAAGAGTAACATAGAAACATAGAAAATAAGCACTACCAGAAGTGGCTGCCTCACTAACAGTCTGTCTGTCCATTTTTCTTTTTGTTATTTTTAGTGTGTCTTAAAAAGTTGTGGTGTTCTTTGGTTTGTTTTATGTGGGAGGAGAGTGATGGAAACTTTTTTTCAATCTCTTACCTTGACGGAGATGTGTCTTTTTTTCCCGTATCGCATCTCCATCCCCACTGTGGCCTAACATCGTGGAGCTGGCAGCCTTTCCTGGAGACCGATGGGCGCTCCAAGCCGTGGGAGTCTGCGCGACTTTAACATCGCGGAGTTGTGATCACTTTGGCAGGGATTGAAGCTCCAACCAAGGAGCCAGAGGACATTGTGAAGCTCTTGTGAAGAGGCCGACTCGGGAGCTCCATGCCACGGAGAGAGTTTAAACCGCCCCGACGCGGGAGTTTTGATCACCCCGACAGGGGCTTCGACCGTTGGCTGCGTGGGCTTTGATCGCCCCAACTGCGGATGGTTCGACTGCCCCGACCGCGGGAGAACAAAGAGGGAGAAGAATGAATTTTACTCCCTTCCATCACAGTTAGGAATGTGGAATCTACTGTGATGGATGTTTATGTTAACTTTTATGTGGTTGTGTGTTTTGCTGCTTTTCCCTTAGTCTGGCTGTATGGTAACTCAAATTTCAGTGTACCTTAATTGGTACATGTGACAATAAACTAACCTTGAAATCATGAGTTGGCTATTCGGCCTTTCGAGCCGATCATCCAAAATCAGTACCCCGTTCCTGCCTTTTCCCCATATTCCTTGATTCCATTAGCCCTAAGCGCTATGTCTACAAAGAGACTGCTGAAATAGTAGTGGTGGATGGAATTCAATGGAAGTGCAGCATAATATATTTTAATAGAATGATTGAGAAGATGCAAGATACACTATGTGGCATGTCTTCAAAGGTGTTGAGCAACCAACAGAGTTGGGGTGAGTTTGCCCTATTGTTTAAAGGTGTCAGTAAAACGGAGGAGGCTGTTACAACAAAATAAAGTGTCTGTGATCCTTGGCTTTACAAACAGACATATAAACTGAATAACAAAAATAAGTTATTATGTAACCTTATAAAATACAGATTAGATCTCAACTGGAGTATCATGGTCAATTTTGGCACCGAACTCCAGGAACAATGTCAAACGATTGCAGAGAGATTTATATCAGGTGAAAAACTTGACGTATCTGGAGGGATGGACCTGGAACCTCAGTTAGCAATGAATACTCTAAAGCTTGAAGGATTTTGAGGTAACTAATAAGTATAAGTTTCTTTTAACCAGTGACAGAAAAACTGACGTACGGAGGAACCTAAAAGGTTGCTGGCAGTAGAATCAATAATTCATTAAATAGGAGTTTCAAAAATCTTGCACTGGAATGATGGAGCAAATGAGGTCCTTCTGTACTATGATGCTATGATTACTTATCAAAGGTTGCACAAGGACTAATTAATATACGGTATAATATTGCAACATTATTATGGAGGATACCATCTGGGACTTTAATTGAGTTTATTTCAGAGGTGTGACAGTGGCAGATATCCATTAAACTTTCCCTCTCACCTTATAGCCATGCCCTCTAGTGTTGAACATCTCCACCCTGGGAAAAACATTTTTACTGTCTACCCAATCTATGCCTGTCATAAATTTTGATACTTCTATCAAGTCTCCCTACAACTCTAACATCCCAGAGAAAACAATCTAGGTCTATGTAACCTCCCTGTAGCTGAACCCTCTAATCATGGCAGCATTCCGGTAAACTGCTTAAAACGCCTGAATTCCCAAATTTCCACCTCTTTTTCTAAAAAAGCAAGCAACTGTCCAATCTTAAACAATTTTCCATACAGCCGATTTTATAAAATCATAATTTCTTTACTTAAGCAACATATTAAAATACTGGTGTATGTTGAAAGTGAGAGGGGAAACATTCATTTCCTGGTGCTAATATCGTATACTCTGAGGGGCACAAATTCACAAACAAAAGTTTAAAACAAACAGCTCCAAACCAACTTGTGCTGTAAAAGTAATTATCATAAATTGCTTCACGTGACAATTATATCCCTCCGGCACAAATTTTCATTCAGTTTCTAGTTAGAACAGGCAGCCTGCGAGATGCGTTCTGACAAAGAAGTGATATGCTTCTTCCCCAGTGGTATTCAGACCTTGCAAGTTTATTTTGTTCTCAGCACTATATTTCAAATGAGACTGAAATTGTGCATTATTCTGACATATAAGAACGCATCCAAAAATATATAAGGGAAGATTAATAACATTTAGAATAGATTTTTATACACTTCTATAAATCTAATATATTTTTGCCTACAAAACATTTCTGAAGCCTTTAAATGTTAAAATCATTTCTCAAGCAATCTACTCAATTTGTGTGGGCATTATCTACCACTGCCTTCAGGGGAAAGCTGGACATGTTCATGAAATTTGAATGAATGTGCCTTGGTTTATCATAAATAAGAAACAAATATTTATTTATCATTGAAAAATTAAATCTATACAGTTTTTCTGCTCTATTGCCTTTCATAACCAGCTGCTGAGTTCTGCATTATATTTTATTAAAAAGAAATATGAAACTTTTCATAAATCAAAAAATTAATAGTACAAATCCCCTTAATATTTAAATTGATTGATGTAAAAATATATTTATTATCCCCTTTGAAACATATTAAACATTTCTGTTTTCCTCAGATTTTTTCAAGCCAGGCAAAATCTGGTTGTGCAGAGTGGAACAATCCATTATTAAATCCTCATGAGGGTTCATTTTTGCTGCTCTAAATCTCCACCTTGCTTCTTTTTTTTCAAATGAAAGCCATTTGTAAAATACTTATACCACGGCTTATACATAGATACATAGATACATAGAAAATAGGTGCAGGAGTAGGCCATTCAGCCCTTTGAGCCAGCACCGCCATTCAAAGTGATCATGGCTGATCATCCACAATCAGTATCCCATTCCTGTCTTCTCCCCACATGCCTTGATTCCACTAGCCTTAAGAGCTTTATCTAACTCTCCTTTGAGAATTCTCTGCCTTCTGAGACAGAGAATTCCACTAATTCACAACTTTCTGGATGAAAACGTTTTTCCTCATCTCAGTTCTAAAGGTGGAGAGTGGCTGCCTTGCCTGCAGCTGTTTGTCCTGACATCCATTTTTAAAATGTTTAGTCTGTCAAAAGTTTTGTTTTGGAGGTCTATTAGTCTTTTTATGGGGTGGGGAAGGGGGAAGCTGTTTTTTTCAGTCTCTACCTGGTCGAGGATGCGTCTTTCCTCTGTGCCGCATCTTCGCCCCCTCCTCGCGGCCTACTATCTGGATTGGCATGGCTTTTTATTCGTATGGCTGTATGGCAACCCAAATCTCGCTGTATTTGGGTTGCCATACAATTAGTACAGTGACAATAAATGTAAACTTGAACTTGAAATGGCCTACCCTTTATTCTTAAACTGTGGCCCCTGGTTCTGGAGTCCCCAACATCGGAAACATGTTTCCTGCATCTAGCATGTCCAATTCCTTGATAATTTTATATGTTTCTATATCCTCTCTCATCCTTCTAAATTCCGGTGTATTCAAGCCCAGTTATTCCATTCTTTCATCAAATGACAATCCTGCCATCCCAGGAATTAACTTTGTGAACCTATGCTGCACTCCCTCAACAGCAAGAATGTCCTTCCTCAAAGGAGGAGACCAAAATTGCACACAATACTCCAGATGTGGTCTCACTAGGGCCCTGTACAACTGCAAAAGGAGCTATTTGTTCCAATCATAATTTCTAAACCTAAGCAACATATTAACTGCCTAACTGCCTGCTGTACCCCCATGCTTACTTTCAGTGACTGATGTACAAGGACACCCAGATCTCGATGTACTTCCCCTTTTCCTAATCAGACACCATTCAGATAATAATCTGCCTTCTTGTTCTTGCCACCAAAGTGGATAACCTTACATTTATCCACATTATACTGCATCTGCAATGCAACTGCCCACTCACCCAACCTATCCAAGTCACCCTGCATCCTCATAGCATCCTCATTGCATCTCACAATGCCACCCAGCTTCGAGTCATTTGCACATTTGCTAATGTTACTTTTTATTCCTTCATTTTAATCATTAATATATATTGTGAATACCTGCGACCCAGCACCGAGCTGTGTGGCATCCCACTAGTCACTACCTGCCATTCTGAAAGGGACCTGTTAATTCCTACTCTTTTTCCTGTCTGCCAACCAATTTTCTATCTATGTCAATACCCTACCCCCAGTACCATGTGCTCTAATTTTGCCCACTAATCTCCTGTGTGGGACCTTATCAAAGGCTTTCTGAAAGTCCATATACACTACATCCACTGACTCTCCCTTATCCATTTTATTTGTTACATCCTCAAAAAATTACAGAAAATTAGTAATGCAAGATTTCCCCTTTGTAAATCCATGCTGACTCGGACCGATCCTGTTACTGCTTTCCAAATACGTCACTATTACATCTTTAATAATTGACTCCAGCATCTTCCCCACCAGTGACGTCAGGCTAACTAGTCTATAATTCCCTGCTTTCTTAAAAAGTGGGATAACATTAGCTACCCTCCAATCCACAGGAACTGATCCAGTGTCTATAGAACATTGGAAAATGATCACCAATGTGTCCACGATTTCTAAAGCCACCTCCTTGAGTACCCTGGGAAGCAGACTATCAGGCCCTGGGGATTTATCAGCCTTCAGTCCCAATACCATTTCCTGACTAATGTGAATTTCCTTCAGTGCCTCTGTCACCCTAGATCCTCTGTCCCCTAGTACATCTGGGAGATTGTTTGTCTTCCTTAATGAAGGCAGAACCAAAATACCTGTTCAACTTGTCAATCATTTCCTTGTTCTCCATAATAAATTCACCTGTTTCTGTCTTCAAGGGACTCACATTTGTCTTAACTAATCTTTTCCTTTTCACATACCTAAAGAAGCTTTTACTATCCTCCTTTATATTCTTGGCCAGCTTACCTTCGTACTTCATCTTTTCTCCCCGTATTGCCTTTTTAGTTATCTTCTGTTGCTCTTTAAATGTTACTCAATCCACTGGCATCCAGCTCATCTTTGCTATGTTGTACTTTTAGTTTTATACTGACCTTGACTTCCCTTGTCAGCCACGGTGGGCTCTTACTCCACTTAGGATCTTTCCTCCTCTTTGGAATGAAATGATCCTCAATCTTCTGGATTATTCCAAAAAATTCCACCGTCATCCCTGCGAGCGCCCCTTTCCAGTCAACTTTGGCCAGCTCCTCCCTCATGCCTCCATATTCCCCTTTGTTCAACTGCAATACTTCTCCCTCTCAAATTGCAGATTAACACAAATCGTAATATAGTCACTACTTCCTAATAGCTCCTTTACCTCGAGTTCCATTATCAAATCCGGTTCATTACACAACACTAAATCCAGAATTGCCTTCTCCCTGGTAGGCTCCAGTACAAGCTGCTCTAAGAATCCACCTCGGAGGCACTCTAGAAACTGCATTCCTTGGGGTCCAGTAGCAAGTAGTTAGTATATTTTTGCCCAAATCTACAGATCAATGGTAATGTTAGGGGGGGGGGGGGGAATACTCTATGAACACAGGAAGTAGGACTGAATGAGGCATAGGATAATGGGGGAATAGCTAACCTGCAGTGATCCTGTCAATTTACAGACACCAATAACCTACAAACCGCATGTGTTCTTTAGTCCAGGAAAGAACACAAAATCTCCTGCAGACCACCCTCAGGATGCCAAGGGCTAACGAACTCATGACACATTGTTCTTGTCACTAATGGAGGCACATCAGTTCAGTACCTTTTGCTTTCATTCCATTTGATCAAAGCCTCTAGTGGACCATAGTTTCTCCCCTAGTCCCATCTAGCAGTCCTTAAATGTTAAATGGACTTCTGCTGGAAGACACAGAACCTCAGCCTCCCCCTCACGTGTCTCTCTCAGAATCTTCCCTACCCCAGATCCACGTCAATCTGATCCTCATGTAGTCTGCTCCAAAGAATAAAGACCTATCTTTTCAATGACTAAAAAGTAAATATATTTTGAACATCCTTCCATAGGCGACTAAAAATTGACACTCCAGAAGTCTTACCAATTGCCTTGTACAATTTTAACATTACTACCCTACTCCTATATTCAATGCTCTGATTTATAAAGGCCAGCACACCAAAGGCTTTCTTTTACCACCCTATCTACATGCGATTTCCACCTTCAGGGAACTATGCACAGTTATTCCTAGATCCCTCTGTTCCACAGCATTCCTCAATTCCCTACCATTTACCATGTACGTCCTATTTTGATTTGTCCTGCCAAGAGTAGCACTTCACACTTATCAGCATTAAACTCCATCTGCCATCTTTCAGCCCACTTTTCCAAATGGCCCAAATCTCTCTGTAGACTTTGAAAATCTACTTCATTATCCACAACACCACCTATCTTAGTTAATCATCTGCATACTTACTTATCCAATTTTCCACCCCATCATCCAGATCATTGATGTACATGACAAACAACAGTGTGGCCCAACACAGATCCCTGAGCACCCCACTGGTCCACCGGCTTCCAACCTGACAAACAGCCATCCACCATTACTCTCTGACATCTCCCATTCAGCCACTGTTGAATCCATCTTGCTACTCCGCCATTAAACACCCAAAGATTGAACCTTCTTAACCAACCTTCCATGGGGAACCTTGTCAAAGGCCTTACTGAAATCCATATAGACAACATCCACTGCTTTACCCTCATCAATTTCCCTAGTTACCGCTTCAAAAAATTCAAGAAGGTTTGTCAAACATGACCTTCCAGGCACAAATCCATGTTGACTGTTCCTGATCAGACCCTGTTTATCCAGATGCTATATATATTATCTCTAAGTATCCTTTCCATTAATTTGCCCACCACTGACGTCAAACTAATAGGTCTATAATTGCTAGGTTTATTCTTTGAAACCCTTTTAAAACAATGGAACAACATGCGCAGTACGCCAATCCTCCGGCACTATTCCCGTTTCTAATGACATTTGAAATATTTCTGTCATAGCTCCTGCTATTTCTACACTAACTTCCCTCAATGTCCTAGGGAATATCTTGTCAGGACCTGGAGACTTATCCACTTTTATATTTTTCAAAAGTGTCAGTACTTCCTCCTCTTTGAATCTCATAGTTTCCCTAGCTACTCTACTTTTCCCCCTTAACTCACAGAGTTCAATATCCTTCTCCTTGGTGAATACCGAAGAAAAGAAATTGTTCAATATCTCCCCCATCTCTTTTGGCTCTGCAGATAGCTGTCCATTCTGGTTCTCTAATGGTCCAATTTTATCCCTCGTTATCCTTTTGCTATTAATATAGCTGTAGAAACCCTTTGGGTTTACTTTCACCTTTACTTTCATGAAGAAATATAACGGGGAGAAGTCGGAAGATGTTTGCCATCTTTGCTTTCTGGTTCACAGCAGAAGAAGGCCCAATATTTCAGTTGGTTAAATGTTAATTAAAGCCAGTCTTCCCGTGAAGATGCACTAGAAGGGTTTTATGTGACAATTGTGTCTGAAGAAGGGTTTTGTCCTGAAACGTCACCTATCCATGTTCTCCAGAGATGCTGCCTAACCTGATGAGTTACTCCAGCATTTTTGTGTCTGCATCTCAATGTGACAAATCCTTCTTTCTACTGATTTCTGTCTCATTCCAGTCCCTTCTGACTCCTAAGCTTCAGATGAATTAAGCAGTTATTTCTTGAGCTCTCTGTTCCCCTTATCACAGACTACCCCTGTTACTTTCCATATTTCGGAAACAGTACTTTTTCTGTGATGCTATGGCAAAATAAGTTATCAGTTTTATACCATCAGTTTTATATTAAAGTTTAAAAAAACAATTAAATTAGGCAGTCAGGCCCTTAAACAGCTTAAGCAGCTTATAGGTGATTATAGCAGCAGCTGGAACATAATTATTTGATGTACAGCAGCCAATAATGTCATTAATGTGAACCGTTGTATCGACGGCTATGAGTTTCAACCTTATTATTTCACCTTTGACTCCAACAGCAGTGAATGAATTCAGGAAGTTGCTTTTTACGACGTTGGACAAAATATGGTATTTTCGGTTAAAGAAACTTGGTTTGGTAAATGTTTTAGCCTGCATTGTTTCTTGTGCAATATGTTTAATGTATTGTTCCTTGTGTAATATGTTTAACGTATTGATTTTATACCTACTCGTTATTAGTTTATTAAATTACAAGATGATTGGTCACAAAATCAAGTCAGAAGGCCGGGTTACATAGGTTAATTGTTTTTTGATAAATATAGCATGGTTTACAATTGATATGCTTACCGACATCTTTTTGTCTACATAAAAAGCACTGATCTAACCAGTAAGTGAAGGAGGATGACAGTTAGGATAAAGATAGTCTTTCACTCAATTGTACACACACAACCAGCAGAGGAGACTGACACTGAACATATTTTAGAGCTAGGATTGAGGAGGAATCTGCACATATAACAACCCAGATGCAAAAGCCAGGATGGGAATGTCTAGCACAGGTGCTACTTCAGTAGTTACCAAGACCTCAGTTCCAGTACTGAGCAGACGGTTGAAAATTCCACTGAACTGAGCTACAGACAAAGGCTGACAGGTGTACAGTACATCACAGAAAGCTTGGGATGTTTTATGTTAAATTCTTTAATGTTACGTCTTATCTTTATCTATGTGCTGCATGGCAAGACAAATTTCACTACACCAATTGGTGTATGTGACAATAAATGTCCTTTGTCCTTTGTCCTTTGTAGTCAATGCCTACTATGTTCTGTTGTGCTAATCAAAGAAATAATTTCATTGTCCTGGCAGGGACACATGACAATAAACTCTCTTGACTTTTGACTTGACTTTTACTTCTTCATTGTTCTGGGCATTGCTGTGCATAGGGACTGACAGAGGACAAATGCTTGCCTCAATCTGATTCTTTAAAAAAATCCATTAGGTTGCAGAGGCACTATCCTGAGAGACTGATCATGATGCCATGGATCATGGATCCGTGGTTCTCTGTCCAATGACAGCATATGTGTCCGCACATGGTCCTACTGCTTCATGTTAGTTAGCCAGCCCACGTTAGGAATTCAAATGGAAAAAGGAAATTAAAGGGGCTGTCCCACTGCGGGGACCTAATCTGCGAGTTTAGAAGAGCTTGCAGCATGGTCGACAGGTGGTCCTAGGAGGTCCTATGAGGTCACTAGAACTCTCCTTCATGCTCGAGGGAAGTCCCTGCATACTCGCTGCCTCAGTTTGGTCGAGGAAAATTTTTCAGCATGTTGAAAAACTTTCCGCGATTAAAAATTGGCCGGCATGGTTCTTTTGAACTCGTAGTGCAGTGGAGTGGGGTCGCTAGGCAGTCGAGGGCAGCCATAGGCAATCTCCTTTGCTGACCGGGCATTTTAATTGGCTCATTGGAGTTTTCAGGACCAAGGAAAACCGACCGGTAATTTAAATGCCCGCTAAACTTTATTATAAGTTGGCTGGCTTCTTAAAAGTGTCTCCACTCCTTCTCCCCCCTTCCCTCCCCATTCTCTCCCTTTCTCTCCCCTTCTCTCCCCTTCTCTCCCCCTCTCCCCCCCCCCCCCCCCCCCCCCCCCCCCCCCCCCCCCCCGTGCTCTCTAAAGGACTTACCATACACTGTACAGCCGTCTTTTACCTTCCTGTTCATTGCGGGTGTGAATTTCAGACATCGCTCCCCCACTTTCCCTGGCCCGTGCCTTTGCGATGTGTTTGTACATGTGTGTGTGTGGGGCCTGTCGATCCAGCACGCGGTTTCATCTCTGATGGTCGATCCAGCAAGAGGTTTTCCAGGTGAGTGCCCTCGAGCTTGAAGGTCGAAGACAGTCGCTGTACAGTCACGTCAGTAGGACAGGCCCTTACCTCTGACGAGGGTGAGGTGTGGCACATTGATATGTTAAATCAGGGCAGGACTTACACAGTAATTGGTAGAGTCGCATAGAGGCGGTACAGTGAGATCTGGGAGTACAGGTGCATGAATCCATGAAAGTGGTGGTTCAGGTGGACAGGATGGTAAAGAAGGTGTTTTGCACGCTTGTGTTCATTGGGAAAGGCAATGTGTATAAATGGGACACCATGATACATCAATATAAGCTGGAGACTACACTTGGACTATTGTGTATGAGTCTGGATGTCCAGGTATAGGAAGGGTGTCATTAGTTTGGGAAAGAATGCAGAAGAGGTTCCCTAAGATATTGCCGGGACTTGGGGGTTTGAGTTGTAGGGAGAGGATGAATCACCTGGGACATTTTACCTAATAGAGGACAGGAGGCTGAGAGGTGAACTTATTGAAATATACAGTCATGAGGGTGGCACAATGCCATAGCGGTTGAGTTGCTGCCTTACAGCCCAGCAACTTGGGTTCAATCTAGGGGGCGCTGCACTGACAGCAGCCTCTGCCTGCAGCTCGTTTGTGTTTCCATCTTTTTTTTATTTTTAGTCAGTTTAAAGTTTGTTTTTGGGGGAATATTTAACTTTTATATGTGGGGGAGGGGGGCAGGGTAAGGGGGAAACTAACTCCCAGTCGCTTCCTGGCGGAGACGCGACTATTTCTCCAAGTCGCGTCCTTGCCCCCCACCTCGCGGCCTACCACCTGGATCGGAGCGGCCTTTCCTGCTGGGGACCGGGTACCGGATAGAGCTGCAACAGCGGTGGCGCGGCGCTGGAGTCACCACAGAGCGGGCGATGCCTACCTGGGTCGCCATTTGGAGCTCCGGAGCATTGGGCCGCTGCTCCAACACCGTGGAGCTCTGGTTTGGAGAGCTTCCAACGCAGGCGGCACTGAACAACTCTGTGGCGTCCTGGGGCCCTTGGCGAGGGCCTCCAGCGTTGCATCTCCACCCAGCGCGGCCTGCGGACTTTGGGAGCCGCGGTCTCCGGTAGGAGGGGGCTGACTCGGGGTCCAGGCCGCTGAGGACACCCCCCAGCCCCGACGTCGGACTTACATCACCCCGGCGAGCGGGCCTGAACATTGGGCCGTCCGTAGCGGCGACTGCGGAGGGCTTGGGGAGGCCCCGACCACGTGTGAACAGTGGGGAACACCAGGGGAAGAGACTGACTTTGGTGCCTTCCATCACAGTGGGAAATTTTGATCGTGCTGTGTGGGGATGTTTTATGTTGAATTCTATCTACTCTGTGTTGTGTTCTTTATTTTTACTGTATGGCTGCATGGTGATTTCATTTCACTGTGCCAATTGGCACACGTGACAAATAAATGTATCTTGTATCTTGTATCTTGTATCAATCCTGATTATGGGTGTTGTCTGCACAGAGTTTGTACGTTTTCCTTCTGATGGCATGGGTTTACTCTGGGTGCTCCGGTTTCCTCCCACTTTCCAAACATATGCAGGTTTGTAGGTTAATTGGCTTCTGTAAATTGTCCCTAGTGTGTAGGATAGAATGAGTGTAAGGGTGACTGTTTGTCAGCCGGACTTGGTGGGCCAAAGCACCTGTTTCTGCGCTGTATCTCTAAACTAAAGTAAATCAAACCAAACATAGATGAAGTGAATACTCACAGTCTTTGTCTCAAGGTAGAGGATTCTAAAACTATTGGGCATAAGGTTAAGATGAGGATAAGATTGAAATGGGATCACAGGGGCAACTTTTTCTCAGCGCATAGTCCATATCTGGAATGAGCAGCCAGAGGAAGCCAAAGCAGCGGATACAGTAATGACTTTCAAAAGATATTTGAATAAATGCTTGAATATGGAAAGTTTAGAGGGATATGGACCAAATGCAGGTGAATGGGGCTAGCCCAGAATGCCAACTTGGTCAGCTTTGGATCATAGGGCCTGTTTCTATGATCTCTGACTGTACGATACTATTAATGCTGAGAGGATGCAGTATAAAGTGAGAGTTTCTAATACCAGAGATATTCAAGGTTGTCTTTCAATGCCATATGCAGTTTCCTCAATTTATCTGGAATCCGATATTTGTCAATCAATGTTCATAATAGCAACATAGATCTTTTTTTTTTAAAAAGGCGCTGTTATTATCACCCAGTATGCAGAAAAGCTGAGGTAAAAAGATCACATGGTAATAATGGGAAGAAGATCAGAATAGAAGGTAAACATTAGGGTAGAACTTTTTTGTCAAAACCATCTGCAGGAAACTCTGGCTGGTATCATCATGTTAACCAAAGCTCAAACGAGTGAGGCAGTTTCCTCAGAAAGCAGGATATTTTTGTGTTATTTTTCTAGGTCTGCATGAAACTTGAGAGTCTTCAAGGTACAACTTTAATATATTACTCAATGCTGGCAGCGAGACAACTCAAAATAACTGCACACTCACTGTCTACAGACAGGAAAAACTATATAAACAACATCTCCCTTTGCCCTTTGCACTGCCACCTGCTGCACGGGAGGAGCAGCAGGTCCTCCCACCCCACACAGTCCACCAAACATCACAGATATCCTTCTAGGAGAAAGAAAGTAAATTGTGTGGACAATGCAACCATTACAAAGGAATTTGTCATTAAGCAAACACAATGCATTGGAAGCCATGAGACCTTGCAGGAAATGGAAAAAACTGTTCTGAGATCAATAACAGTTCTGAAGGTCCCTAAAACATATTTATTTGACTCTTCATTCTTCAGAGCACTTTGCCAACAGATAGAAGTGAATAGGAAAATACTGCAGATGCTAGTTTAAACAAAGATAGACACAAAAAGCTGGAGTAACTCAGCGGGGAAGGCAGCATTTCTGGAGAGAAGGTTGAAACGTCAGCCATTCCTTCTCTCTAGAGATGCTGTCTGTCCCGCTGAGTTAATCCAGCTTTTTGTGTCTATTTTAGATAGAAGTGAGCATTATTGATTGCATGTAGAGGAAAATGCTGGAGAAACTCAGCGGGTGAGGTAGCATCTATGGAGCAGAGGAAATAGACGACGTTTCGGGTCGATCCTTCTTCAGACTGATGTGAGAGTGGGGGGGGCGGGAAGAAGAAAGGAAGAGGCAGAGACAGTGGGCTGTAGGAGAGCTGGGAATGGGAGGCGAAAGAAGGAGAAAGCAGGGACTACCTGAAATTGGAGGTCAATGTTCAAACCGCTGGGGTGTAAACTACCCAAGCAAAATATGAGGTGCAGTTCCTCCAATTTACGGTGGGCCTCAATCTGGCCATGGAGGAGGCCCAGGACAGAAAGGTCAGATTCGGAATGGGAGGGGGAGTTGAAGTGCTGAGCCACAGGGAGATCAGGTTGGTTATTATGAACTGAGCCGAGGTGTTGGGCGAAGAGATCAGCAAGCCTACGCTTCGTCTCACCGATGTAGAGCAGCTGACACCTAGAACAGCGGATGCAATAGATGAGGTTGGAGGAGGTGCAGGTGATTGGATTGTTGATTGGATGTACTGTTTGGCCTGAGTGCACCTGTCAATGCGATGAGTGAACAAATCTTCAACAATCTTCACTTGCGCTGCTCTACATCAGTGAGGAAAATCTGGGGCTCTCTGTTACAATACCACCACATCTTTAACAGCTCTGCGAAGGTCGTCATAAATAATTTCCAAACCCAAAAGCGTCAACATTCCACGTCATCTTAGGTGATTGTGAAACACTTCTACATTTTGATACGGAATAAGGCCATCACATTTTAGAGTACACATACACAGGATTTATGTAAAAACGTATAGATTGGTTACATGAGCATGAACACAGCACTCTAAACAAAGACACATAGCTGAAATAATGGCAGAGTGAGAGAGAGAGAGAGGTCATAGATAGAGTGATATCGCGAGACTGCAACAGAGCAAAGAGAGAGAGAGAGAGAGAGAGAGAGCGAGAGAAAGAGCGAGAGAAAGAGAGAGAGGAGAGTAATAGAGTGTGGAAATGGTACCAGGAGAAGGACGAGAAGCCAAAGCAAAGTAGAAACATAGAAACATAGAGAAATTAGGGGGGAGGGGGAGCCACAAGGGGCCAATGAACTGGAGAGAGAGTTCCAGAGACTCACCAGAGATCTCGGAGTATCCTTAAGCTGTGACCCCTTGTCCTGGACTTCCCCAACATCGGAACAATGTGCATCTAGTCCAACCCCTTAAGAATTTTGTAAGTTTCTATAAGTCCAGAGAGTATAAACCGAGTCTATCCAGTCTTTCTTCATAAGACAGAATCAGTGCACTCCCTCTATGGCAATAATGTCAGATTTGGAGACCAAAACTGTACCACAATACTCCAGGTGTGGTCTCACCAAGACCCTGACTGAAGTAGTGTGCTATGAAAGCTAACATACCATTCGACTGCCTGCTGCACCTGCATGCCTACTTTCAATGACTGGTGTACCATGACAAGCATCTCCCCTTTCCTAATCGGCCACCAAGAAGTGGAAGCCAAATAACCGAATGGAAACGAAGACAAAAAACCAAATAGCCAAAAGCGTACGAGGCCGAAAAGCCAACTAACCGAAAGGGCGGGACGCCTAGAAGCGATCTAACCGAAAGGGTGGGACGCCTAAAAGCAAACTCACCGAAAGGCGCTTGCCGAAATGCCAACTCACCGAAACTACAAGGAAAGGCCGCTCTGCCGAAAGGTCAAATAACGGACATGACGTCGCCGGGGGGGCGGGACTTGTCAGCGATTGGTCCAGACCCCCGCGTTCATCACATCACTGGCCGGGGGAGACGGTAGGGAGGGGGTCATTTTCCCACATCAGCCATTGGTGACTGGGCACTCTGAACCCGAGTACCATGGCGACGGGGTTGTAAGTGGCCCCCCCCACCCCCTTCCCTTGGAGCGCATCCCTTGGGACAGCCCGTACTCCCATGGGTGGCGTTCGGGTGGACCATTCTTCAGTCTTGAATGGTCTCACGGTCCCCTCCATCTCTGGAGAGATGGAATCTCGTCGAGACCCTCCCCCATGCTGAAGAATGGCTGTGCTTGTCATCGGCCCGCCAGGGAATTTTGTGTCCCCCCCCATGATTTGGGCTGGGCTGGGGGTGTGTGGTATTGTGCAGGGTCTGGGGTGAATCACCCTGGTGTGGGGGTTGGAGTCCGCTGGTGGTGCATCGCAGTCAGGGACTGGGTGGGCGGAGGGACCAGCCTGTCACACACCTCTGTTCCACCCGGCACCGTGTGTGCGCATGCACTGCCGACACACAGCCTGTCACAGTGCGGCTACATGGGGGAGACGAGGCTGAGGGCGGCTGTGGCATCGGGAGAGTGGGGGCTGTCCCGAGGGTATGCGATCCTTCGGCCTGCTTACAACTCGGTGCTCGGGTTCAGAGTTCCTTTCACCTATGACTTGTGTGGGAAAATGACCCTCACCCTCCCGTCTCCATCGGCCAGTGATGTGATGGACGCGGGGATCTGGACCAATCGCTAACAAGTCCCGCCCCTCCCCAGCGATGTCATGTCCGTTATTTGACTCTTTGGCAGAGCTGCCTTTCGGTGAGTTGGCTTGTAGGCGACGCAGCCTTTCGGTGAGTTGGTGTTTCGGCATAGCGGCCTTTCGGTGAGTTTGCTTTTAGCGTCCCACCCTTTCGGTTAGTTCACTCTTAGGCGTCCCACCCTTTCGGTTAGTTTTCGTTTCTTTGCACGCTTTCAATTATTTGGCTTTTCGGCTTTGTTTCCGTTCGGTTATTTGGCTTCCACTTCTTTGCTTCAGCTTCTCGTCGTTCGATGCCAGGTCCGCAGATGGTGGAAACAGGCCCTTCGGCCCAACGCACCCACACCGGCCAACAATGTCCCAGCTACCCTAGTCCCACTTGCCTGCGCTTGGTTCATAACCCTCCCAACCTGTCCTATCCATGTACCTGTCCAACTATTTCTTAAACGATGGGATTGTCCCAGCCTCAACTACCTCCTCTGACAGCTTACTCCATACACCCACCACCCTCTGTGTGAAGTTACCCCTCTGATTCCTATTAAATCTTTTCCCCTTCACCTTGAACCTATGTCCTCTGGTCCTCGATTCCCCTACTCTGGATAAAAAACTCTGTGCATCTACGCGATCTATTCCTCTCATGCTTTGGTATACTTCTATAAGATCTCCCCTCATCCTCCTACACTCCATGAAATAGGAACCCAGCCTACTCAACCTCTCCCAATAGCTCACACTCTCTAGTCTTGGCAACATCCTCGTTAATCTTTTCTGAACCCTTTCAAGCTTGACAATATCTTTCCTATAACATGGTGCCAAGAACTGAACACAATATTCTAAATGTGGTCTCACCAACGTATTATACAACTGCCACATGGCCTCCCAACATCTACACTCAATACTCTAACTGATGAAGGCCAAAGCCCCAAAAGCCTTTTTGACCACCTTATCTACCTGCGACTCGACCTTCATGGAACCATGCACTTGTATTCCTAAATCCCTCTGCTCGACAACACTACCCAGAGGCCTACCATTTACTATGTAGGTCCTGCCCTTGTTCGACGTCCCAAAATGCAACACCTCACACTTCTCTGTACATGTGTGTGTGTGTGTGTGTGTGTGTGTGTGTGTGTGTGTGTGTGTGTGTGTGTGTGTGTGTGTGTGTGTGTGTGTGTGTGTGTGTGTGTGTGTGTGTTATTATATAGATATACACTCTATCCAAGCCTCTCATCATGCGGTGTATTTCAATGAGGTGCCCCCTCATCCTTCTAAACTCCAGTCAGTATCATCCACTGAGAACATTCTCATAAACCTCCTCTGGGCCTTCTGCAATGCCAGCACATCCCTCCTCAGATGTGGGGCCCAAAATTGCTCACAATACAGGTAAAGCCTCAGAATTACATCCATGCTTTATATTCTAGTCCTCACAAAATGAATGCTAACATTGCATTTGCCTTCCTTACTACTGATTCAACTTGCAAATTAACCTTTTGGGAATACTGCACCCACATTCCCAAGTCCCTTTGCACCTCTGATTTTGAATGCTCTCCACACTTAGAAAAAAGTCTATAGCCCACGCCATTATTCCGACTACACACTCTCCAACGCTGTATTCCATCTGCCACTTGTTTGCCATTCTCCCAACTTGTCCAAATCCTTCTTTAGACTTCCTGCTTCCTCTGTACTAACTGCCCCTTCACCTATCTTCGTATTATCCACAAACAAAGCTGCAAAGCAATCAATTCCATCATTCAAATCATTATTATGGAATATGACCCAGCAGAACACCACTAGCTAACCAGAGAAAGTCCCTTTTATTCCCACTCTTTGCCTTCTGCCATTCAGCCAATCTACTCTGAAGAAGGGTCTCGGCCCGTAAACGTTGCCTATCGAGTCTGAAGAAGGGTTTCGGCCCGAAACGTTGCCTATCTCCTTCGCTCCATAGATGCTGCTGCACCCGCTGAGTTTCGCCAGCATTTTGTGTACAGCCAATCTACTATCCTTGCTAGTATCTCCCCTTTAATACCATATGCTCTCATCTTATTTAGCAGCCTCACGTGCGACAATTTATCAAAGGGCTTCTGAAAATAAAAATAAACAACCTCTACCGACTCTCCTTTGTCTACCCTTCAATTAACTTCCTCAAAGAATTGCAACAAATTTCTCAGGCAAGATCTCCCATTCAGAAAACCAGGATGACTTTGGCCCATTTTATCATGTGCTTAATCCTTAATAATGGACTCTAAAATCCTACCGACAACTGAAGTCACTGAACTGGCCTATAGTTTCCCCTCTTTTGCATTGGTCCATTCTTGAACAGTGAAGTAACATGAACATGACTCTAGTGATTCTATAAAGATCACTACTAATGCCTCAAAAATCTCTAAAGCTACCTTTTTCAGAACCTTGGGATGTAGTCCATCTGGTTCAGGTGACTTATTGACATTCAGGCCTTTCAATGTCCCAAGCACCTTTTCCTTAGTAATAGCAACTCCACTAACTTCTACCCCCTGACTCTTTTGAATTTCTGGCACGTTATTGGTGTCAACTACTGTGAGGACTGATGCAAAACACTTATTCAAATCATCTACCATTTCTTTATTCCCCATTATCACTTCTCCAGCTTCATGGTACAGCAGTCTAATGTTCACTCATCTCTTTTTTACTCTTTATATATCTGAAGACATTTTTGGTGAAGGCTTTGAGTACAGAAATTAGGACACCATTTTGCAACTGTACAAGTCATTGGTGAGACTGCACTGTGAACAGTTCTGTTTTCCCAGCTGAAGAATGGATGAAGTGCAGAAAAGATTCATGAGGATGTTACTGAGACTAGAAGGCTTGAGTTATAAGTAGAGGCTGGATAAGTTGGGTTTTTTTTTCTGTGGAGCGGTTGAGGTGCCTGAGATATATGAGTGACATAGATAAGAGTTTAATCTTATTAGAATTTAGATATTTACAATTAATAAACATTGTTCTTGGTGACAACCATGGTGCAGGAATTATTAGTAAGGACTTAATAAGTCCTGTCCTTAAGAAACAGATCAAGCACTTGCCTTATGTAAGGATTGTTGTTCGTATACTCATTTATAGGTGGTTTTGGCCTCTTTTGTCCTGAGAGTCAATAAATCTTGCTTGCAATCTCTACAGAGCCTTGACATACTCAAATTGCTTCAGAGTTTGTTGTAGTGCACAGTAACTTACAGATTGTTGACCAACCTCTTGGTTCTGTGCCCATGAAATCAATACTCAGGCTACCAAAGGGGTTTTGGTACCACATGCTGCATTACATGCTTCGTAGAGTTTTCTATCACTTTATAAAGACAGATTTCCAATCCACTGACTAACCATTTCCAAATGTTCTCCAACCATTGTTAAACCCAACATAGCTACTGGAACCACAGCCAGCATTCTGGACCATCGATCCAGAGACATGGGTTTGAATCCACCCTGGCAGATGGGGAATTTAAATTCAATAAATGAATTCAAACCAGAATTAATGATGACTATGAAGCATTAGCTTGTTGTAAAGACCCATGCGGGCCAGTAATGTCCGTCAGTGAAAATAATCTGCTGCCCTAGTCTGACCTGCAGTTAACTCTTATCTTTCTCCTTAGTTCAGACTTAGATTCAATTATATCATTTATTTCAAAGTAGAGCTCCAAAGGACAGAAGCAAGTTTCAGATAATTTAATGTTTTTCAATTAATTCAATGAATTTTAATAACTTAATAATTAAGATATTTCAGTGCTTCGATGGATTTTAACTTTAAATAAAATTTAAGTTTGAACATTTTAAATTACTTTACATTTTTTAAGAGTGTGTTGCATTTATAATCATTTTCAGGTATGTCCAAATATATTTCTGAATGTTATAGACATTCAAAAACATTCAATATATTTTAATGGTTTTGGTTGTTGATCAGACTGAGGTGTGGTTTGACTGATTGCCAAAGGGTTTCTGACCACAAACACACCATGATCCTTCTTGATTCTTGAGGTTTGGAGAGGGAGGTGGATCAGCCGTGATTCAATGGCAGAGTAGACTTAATAGGTTGAATGGCCTAATTCTGCTCCTATCACATGACCTTATGACCTTATGTCCTCGTGAACAGTAACCTAACTCAATATGCCACTCCTTAATACGCTTCTTTTCCATTATGTCTATCAAAGTGGATAAGCTCTCCTATTTCCACTTTATGTTCCACCAGTCATGTTTATATTCTCACCCATCTACTCAGATTGTCCGTAATCCCTTGAACCTTCTTTACTCCTCTGTACTTACAACCTTGATGGTACACGTTAAGTACACAAACAACTGCAGAATCCACACTGTAAGATGGTAACTCACGCCTCCATTATCTCTAATGCTCCATCTTGCAAAATTATAAGATGCCACGCATTGACTCTTCACTTTTATTAATCCCATATATTATGTACTGATTGATACACTCCTTTTTTCTAGACCTTTTGATTCACTAATATATCTGGCAATTTTATATGTTTTATTAGAAGGCAGATACAATGTAATACATCTGCCATTGTTCCCCTTTATATATCCTCACGATAGATCTATAAGAGGCCCACGCCTGCCCTTGTCAATCTTTCCCTTTTTACATGTTAATAAAAGCTCTTTTGGACTATTTTTATATTTTTATCAGTCCAGTCTGATATTCTAATCTTATATTCTCTCTTTTTTTAAATCATTTTCTTGGTCCTCCTTTGCTGATTTCTAAAATCCTCCCAATCTTCAGGCATACTCCATGGTTATTTTAGAAGGGATTAAATCGCTATCTTTAATTTCTCATGTAAGCCACAGATAAGTGACTCGTCCTGTTTTTTTTTTCTATACATGAAAGGAATATATAAATGCTGACCATTGCCTGGACTTCATTACATATATTCCCACAATTAACTTCAGTCTACCCTCCTCTCATATCTTCAGTGTTGCTTTTGTTTAAATTCAAGCCTCTCGTTTTCCATTAATTACTGCAGGTTCAAACTGAATGAAAAATCCTATCTTACTATGATCACTATTCCTCAAAAGCCTTTTGATAACAAGATTACCAATTAACCTTTGCAGAGAGCAAGATTTAAAATAGCTTTTTCGCCAAATTGGTTCCTCAGCATATCGATCTGGACAAGTATCTCAGTGAATGTTTAAATTCCACCTTATTAGAGCAATTTGATTTGTCCAATCTGTATCTTGGTTAACATCACGTGTAATTATTGCATTACTGCTGCATTCTCCTCTAATTTATTGATTCATGCCTAATATTACAACAGCTATTTGGTGGCCTATGAATACCTCCAACCACCTTCTTCTTCCCAGCTTCTTCCTCTCTGTTATCAGACTTTTGAATATTCCTGCCACATGCTATGGTGTAGTCCTGATCTTCCAACCTATCTCTTTATGGACCTTTGGCTTTTTTTTTTCTGTAACTGGAATGAGACAATTCTGAAAAGTTACAGTATGTTATGCGCTCTGGTATTTTCTATCTTTGCTATATCTGTTGTACTTGTGTATTTGTTCATTGTATGTGTGTATAGTATTACCTGATTTAATATGGTAGCATGCAATCAAAAATTTCTCACTGAATCTCAGTACACGTGACAGTAATACTCACGTGTACTGAGATTGTCCCAGTCCCAAACATTTCAGCCCATTGCTGTTTTTTAATCAAACGAATTAGAATTTTACACATTAGTTGACCTTGTACTTCACGACTGGATTGCTCGATTCTCATCCATAAGAATGAATAAATTATTAAGTTTTTTGGCCAAGTATGTACACATACAAGGAATTTGCCTTGGTGCACCACTCGCCAGTAACAACACGACATACAGTAAACAATTAAGAATAAAACATTAAGAAGAATACATTATAGTTTAAACGTGAATGAAATAAAATACCAGAGCAAAAGGAGGCTACAGACTTTCAAGTCAGGTTTATTTGTCACATACACATACAAGATGTGCAGTGAAATGAAAGTAGCAATGCCTGCGGATTGTGCAAAAAACTACAGACCAGAATAGCTAGGAAGAAGAAGGTTTTTGGAGGTATTCATAGGCCACCAAATAGCTGTTGTAATATTAGACATGAATCAATAAATTAGAGGTGAATGCAGCAGTAATGCAATAATTACACGTGACTTCAACCAAGATACAGATTGGACAAATTAAATTGCTCTAATGAGTTTACAGTCCTAATGGCCTGTGGGAAGAAACTCCGTCTCATCCTGTCTGTTTTCACAGCATGACAGCGGAGGCTTTTGCCTGACCGTAGCAGCTGGAACAGACCGCTGCTGGGGTGGTAGGGGTCTCCCATAATGTTGCTGGCTCTGGATCTGCACCTTCTGATGTATAGGTCCTGCAGGGGAGCGAGTGTAGTTCCCATAGTGCATTCGGCTGAACGCACTACTCTCTGCAAAGCCTTCATGTCCTGGACAGAGAAGTTCCCAAACCAGATTGTGATGTTGCCGGACAAGATGCGGTATTTTTGACCATGGAGTCGATGGTGGGCTCTCATTTAAGGTCCCTGGAGGTGATGGTTCCAATAAACTTAAAATACACCATATATGTGACTGTGATGTTGTTGATGGTGAGTGGGGGGAGGGGAGGGGGAACTCTCTTATTATTACATTCAAGTGAATGTCATTACTTACTCCCCATCCCCTTTTTCCCTCTCTGTTCCCCATGTCCCATCTGGAAGCACACACATTTCCACAATCCTGCCCTCCTTTCTGCTTACCCCATCTCCTTCCACCTCTATCCCTTCCTCCAGCTTCACATTTCACACGTCTTCTCTACTTGTCTCCTTATCGCACAACCTTTTATCTTTTCATCTCTGGCCTTTGTCTATCACCTGCCTAACAAAAAGCTCCCTCATCTGTATCAACCTTTTACCTGCCTGGCTTTGTCTTGCCCTGCCTCTCTTCCAGCCTTCTTCCTCCCCTCCCCCTACAACCCCACTTCGAAACACCCCCCCCCCCCACCCCCCTCCTCCCCCCCTCCCAACCCCTGCACAAAACAAACTCAGAAAGAGGCCACAGTAATAAACATCAAATTCCATACAGATGTTAGAAGCTCTCTAAGAATATGATGTAAAACAATATTAAAATACATGGAGACACAGATGCTGATTTACAAAAAAAAGGCACCAAGTGCTGCACTTACTCAACAAAACAGGCAGCATCTCTGGTGGATATAAGTAGGTGAAGTTTGGGTTGGGAACCTTTTTGAAAACTAATTGAAAACAAGTGAGGGATTTGTAGTAGTGGGGAGAAACTCACAACTAAGGAGGAAAAAAGTAGTAGGGACGTGGGACAAGGTCTCGACCCGAAACGGCAAGTGAGTTTCCTCCAGGGAGGTTTGATACTTGTTACTGAGTAGTATTTTGCTGAGTTCAAGACTCCTACAAAAACAAAGCGTGACAACGGGAATTGCCAGGGGAAATTTAAAGAAGGCTTCTAAAAGTATGAGTGGGTGAAATCACTGTGCAAGAAACATTACCATAAAGAAAGTGATGAATAACTAATGGGCATTGATTTAAAGCAATAAATGTAAGGATTAAGATGAAGCAGAGAAAACATAATCTTTTAGATTTACTAGAATGTTGCCAGGGTTCCAGCAACTATGTTACAGAGAAAGGTTGAACAAGTTAGGTCTTTATTCTTTGGAGCACAGAAGGTTAAGGGGGGACTTGATTGAGGTCTTTAAAATGATGAAAGGGATAGACAGAGTTGACGTGGATACGTTTTTCCCATTGAGGGTAGGGAAGATTCAAACAAGAGGGCATGACATGAGAATTAAGGGACAGAGGTTTCGGGGTAACGTGAGGGGGAACTTCTTTACTCAGAGGGTGGTGGCTGTGTGGAATGAGCTTCCAGCAGAAGTGGTGGAGGCGGGATCGATTTTAACATTTAAGAGTAAAGTGGATAGGTATATGGACGTGAAGGGAATGGAGGGGTATGGTCTGAGTGCAGGTAGATGGGACTAGGGGAAAACAAATGGTCGGCACGGACTGGAAGGGCCGAGAGGGCCTGTTTCCGTGCTGTAATTGTTATATGGTTATTATATGGTTATATGAAGCAAAGTATAGTGAGGTCATGAATTAATTATGTGGAATATTCCCTTATCTTTACCTGGCAAATTCATTTGGCATCTGAAATCTGAACTGCATTGAGTAGTGAAGCAGAAAATTGGAAACAAATCCATGGTTCACACATTTTGGTCTGTGAATCATGAGGGGCGGGAGTTGAGAGGAATCGGTCATTAAAAATATGAGGTACAATGGCAAAATCCCTTTGAAAGATTTCAGCCATGCTGCTGGCCAAGGCTTCTCCTCCACAGGGTCTGTAGCATGTCTGCTCCCTCAGGGCTCCAATTACCACTGGTGGTGCATCACACAACCTGCAGATCCCAAATAATGTGTCAGTGGACGAGTGATGGGATTAGTGAACTGAGCAGAGACAGTGGCTGTTGCTCCCGCACCTGTAGGTCCATTCCACATTTAAGGTAATTGACTCCTTGTGTCCGGTCTGTTGGTTATTGGTATTAACCCACATGGGTTTCTGCCCATTTGGCTTATGAGAGTTTGGTTTTAGTTTAGAGATGCAGCATGGAAACAAGCCCTTTGGCTCACCAAGTCCACGCTGACCATTGATCACAGATAGACACAAAATGTTGGAATAACTCAGCAGGACAGGCAGCATCTCTGTAGAGCAGGAATGCCTGTCCTGCTGAATAACTCCAGCATTTTGTGTCTACCTTCGATTTAAACCAGCATTTGCAGTACTTTTCTGCACATTCCGATCATTGATCACCTCTTTACACTAGTTCTATGTTATTCCACTTTCTCTTTCACTTTTTAACACCTGGCAACAATATTCTAAGGCCAATTAACCTACAAACCTGCATGTCTTTGGGATGTGGGAGGAAACCGGAGCGCCCAGTGGAAATGTCAGAGGGAGAACGCATGAATGCCACACAGACGGTACCCCACGTTCAGATCGAACTTGGGCACATGAAGCTGTGAGTTTAGTTTAGTTTAGTTTAGAGATACAGTTCGGAACCAGGCCCTTCGACCCACTGAGTCTGCACCAACCAGTGACCCCGCGACATTAACACTATCCTGCACACACGAGGAACAATTTACTCATACACCAAGCCAATTAGCCTAAATACCTGTACATCTTTGAGTGTGGGAGGATACCAAAGATCTTGGAGAAAACCCACGTGGTCACGGGGAAAATGTACAAACTCCGTACAGACATCACCCATAGTCGGAGTGAACCTGGGTCTCCGGTGCTGAAAGCACTGTAAGGTAGCAACTCTATCACTGCACCACCATGGCTCTGCACCACAATGCCCCATTTCTAGAGTATGTATGTGGAAAAGCTCCTGCCCAATGCAGATAATTTATTTTACACTAAGAGGAGCAGGCTAGCATTAATAAAAGTAATCCATTTGCAATGCCCTTATTGAAATGTTCAGCTTTAGAGGGATATGAGCCAAACATAGGCAGTGAGACTAGCATAGATGGGACATCTTGGTTGGCATGGGAAGGTGGTCTGAAGGGGCTGTTTCGATGCTGTATGATTCCATGACAAATACATAGATTATAACCACCTTGCAAGTAGGTTTCTCACAACCACTGTCTGTTTCTGATCGGTGCAAAAATAATAGTGCAAATAGAAATGGAAAATGCTGTAAATATTCAACAAGTCAGGAAGCATCTGTGATGGAAAGAGAAATAGAGTTAACATTTCAGGTCAGGGGCCCCACATCAGAACTAGAATAAAGAGATTTATAATAGGTTATTTTAATTTTTGCAGAGGAAGTACGACCTGGTCTCACCCTATCACTCTTTTTTTAAATTTTTCTTTAATATTTTTATTTAATAGAGGTACACCAGTATATATTATTACAATCATTGTACCCCTTCATTTTTAAGGCTAGTAAAGAAAAAGAATAGAAACAGAGAAAGTAGAGAAACTGAGAGAGAGTTGTGAAAGTGAAGAAGCGTGACAAAGGGAAAGAAGAAAGAACCCTTAGTCGAAGAGTTAGAGAAAGGAGATTAAGAGATAGACCCTAGGGGAAAAAAAAGAGAGAAAGAAGAAAAAAGGAAAAGCCAGTTACTTTATTATAAACATCAAGCAAAAGGAATTTACCAACTCGGCAGTTTTTCATCCCCCTTTACCAAGACCCGACGCCAGTACCTTTTTGAGGTACTCTCGCACCCTATCCTTGTAGTAGATCTACAAATGCAGACCACGTCTTATAGAAGCGATCTGATTTTCCTGCCAGGTGGAGTCTCATATCTTCCAGATGTAGTGTTTCAAACATAGTTGAAATCCACATATTTACTGTTTGTATGTGAGCATTTTTCCAGAATTTTAAGATGAGCTTTTTTCCAGTTATTAAGCCGTAATCAAATAGATTCTTTTGAAACACATTTAATTCAGGGCTACCTTCCGTTGTTCCAAAAATAATCCATCCTGCCTTTGGTGTCAGTTTTATTTTAAATAATTTTGTCAAGATTTCAAAAATTTCAGTCCAAAATTTTTGAATTTGTGTACAAAAGACAAATTAGTGCGCTATAGTAGCTTCTTGAGACTGGCATTTATCACAAATAGGTGAGACGTTTGGAAAAAGTTTACTTATTTTAGTTTTTGAATAGTATAATCTATGTAAGATTTTAAATTGTATTAAAGTGTGTCTTACGTTATTTGACCATTTATGCACATTTAATAAGTGTTCTTCCCACCTTTCTTTGGAAATTTTGATAATTAATTATTGTTCCCAATCTCTTCTAATGCCAGCAGTTGTTGGTATTTCTGCATTTAGAATAATATTATATATATATGATATTATGTTTGCTGATTCAGCCTTTGTATTCATTGCTTCATCCAGTAAATCTGATGGCATATTGTAATATTCTTGTGCATATTTTTTCAGATAGTCACATATTTGGAAATATTTAAAATACTGTTTCTTTCCCAAATTGTACTTTAGTTGTAATTGTTTAAATGATAGTAATTTTCCCATTTCATACAAATCTCCCAACATTTTAATTCCTGCTCTTTCCCATTGTATAAATGCTTTATCTATAATTGAGGGTTTAAACGAAGGGTTTTTAGCTATAAGAGATAGGAGAGATAAATTTCTTAATTTTAAGTTGTATTTTATTTGTTTCCAAATTCTAATTGTACTATGTATAATTGGATTTTTGTTATAATTTGTATTATTCAACTTCATTCGTGAAAGAAAGATCGCTCCAATATTACAAGTGGAGCAGTCCTCTTTCTCCATAATAATCCAATCCAGTTGCTGGGGAGAATTATCCAGCAATTGAATCATTTTTCTAATATTTACAGACCAATAGTAATACATAAAATTAGGGAGTGCTAATCCCACTACTGCTTTGTGTTTATTCAAGTGTGTTCTTTGTTTTATATGGGACTTATAATCCCATATAAAATTTGTAATGTCTGAATCCAGTTTTTTTTTAACTTTTTGGGTAGGTATATTGGAATGGATTGGAACAGGTATAGAATTTGTGGTAGAAAAATCACTTTTATAGCATTCATTCGGCCTATTAAAGACATCGGAAGCATTTTCCAGAATTTAATTAAATTATGTAATTTCTTAAGTAACTGATTATAATTTGCAGTATCTTGATATCTTCTAGTAATTTCAATACCCAAATATTAAAATTTTTCTATAGCTATTTTAAAAGGATACAGGGATACAGTAGGCGATGTGTAGAATCTTTCGGTTTTATTGACTTGATTTCACTTTTATTCCAATTTATTCTGTATCCTGAAAATGATCTAAAATCCTCGATTAAATTGAATATATTTGGTATAGTGATATGAGGTTTTGTGATGTACAATAGTACATCATCAGCATATAATGATATTTTATTATTTGAATATTTTGTATTATAGGCATGGATATTTGGATGAGTTCTAATTCTTTCCACTAGGGGTTCAATTATAAGAGCAAATAACAGTGGTGATAGTGAACATCCTTGTCTATTACCCCATGACAATTGAAATTTTGTAGATAAAATGTTATTGGTTAATATTCTGGCCGTTGGCTTATTATATAGTAATTTAATCCATAGAATGAAATTCTCTCCCAGTTGGAATTTTTGCAATACTTTAACCATATAATCACCTGATCGAATGCTTTCTCTGCATCCAACGAAATAATTGATAGTTTTTGATCTTCATTTGGTGTGAATGCATTATGTTGAGTAGACGTCTCAAATTATTAAATGATTGTCTCTTAGGGATAAACCCCATTTGATCTGGATGTATTAATTTACTAGCATACTTACTTAATCTTCTAGCTAATATTTTCGCTAATATTTTTTGATCTGTGTTTAACAACGCAATAGCTCTATATGATCCGGGTTCTTCCACATCTTTATCTTTCTTAAGTATTAATGTAATTGTTGCTAGTGTTTCAGGTAGTATTTGTTCTTTAAAGGCATATGTATACATTTTCTGTTGGCATGGTGTAAATATGTCATAAAAACTTTTATAGAATTCATTACTAAATCCGTCAGGACCTGGTATTTTACCATTTTTTAATGAGATTATTGTTTCTTCTATTTCCTTATTTGAGATTGGTGCTCCCATTTCCTCTTGTTCCTGCAACTCTAGTTTTGGAAGATTACAATTATCTAAGAACTCTGTAACTTTATTGGTGTACGTTGTCGTTTTAGATGTAGACAAATAAAGAGTGGAGGAATCACATTCTGCAGTTGGAATATAAGGGGTGCCAATGGACCGATTAAGAGGGGTAACATTTTTGCCCAATTAAAATCATTAAATTCTGACATTATGTATTTGCAGGAAACACACATGAAACAACAAACACAGATGAGATTGAAGGCAAACTGGATAGGTCAAACATACTGTTCTTCATTTACTTCTAAAGCTAGAGATACGGCTATTTTTATTCGGAAAGGTATACCATTTAAATTAAAGAATACTATTTTGGATAAAGAGGGAAGGTATATTATAGTTTTGTGAGAAATTTACTCAACTCCACTGACTATGATAAATATTTACGCTCCGAATTTTGATAACCCCCAATTTTTTAATAAAATTATAGATATAATAACAGTGTTTAATTACCAAAATGTAATAATAGGGGGGGAATTTATTTGCATTTTAGATCCATATTTAGACAAATCAGTAAAACAAAGGAGGGGTAACCTAAAATCTAAGACTAGTGAACTTCTAAATACATATATAAAAAATACTAATATAATAGATGTATGGAGAACTGCTAATCCAACTGGAAGGGAATATTCATTTTACTCATCAGTACATAAAACTTATTCACAAATTGATTATTTTTTAGTGGATACAAAATTAATTCCATACACAACTAATCCTTCATATCACACCAGTATTATTTCCGATCATTCTCCGTTGACTTTTCCATTAAAATTTGAGGGAATGCCGGGTAAAAGATCTTTTTGGAGGTTTAATATATAAATTCTAAATAACCCACGAGGTTATAAATATTTAAAACAACAAATGAATTTTTTTTTTTAGACAAATTAAACACCAGGTATTTCACCTTCTTTTCTATGGGAAACTTTCAAAGCATTTATCAGAGGAGTTATAATCTAATATCAAATTTTTCAAAATAAAAAGAATAAGACAGAACAACAGATGCTAGAACAAGAAATTAGACAACTAGAGTTAGATAATGCCAAAGATCCAATTACCGATAAACATAATAAGATAATACTACTGAAATTTAAACTTAATCGAATTTTATCGGCAAGAGTAATAAGATTATTCCAAATCACAAAACAGGAACATTCGAATTTGGTGACAAGCCACATGAACTCTTATCTCATCAATTGAAAGAACAAGAAAAGGAAAATACTATCACTAAAATTAAATCAGAGAAAGGTGAATTACTAACATTGCCCAAGGATATTAACAACAGATTTGCTCAATTTTATCAACATTTGTATACATCTAAAACTAAAATAGAAGATAGTAAAATTTTTTTTTTTTTAGATAACTGTAATCTTCCAAAACTTGCCCTTTCAGAACAAGAGGAATTAGGAGCTCAGACTGCACTTGAAGAAATAGGTGAAACAATAAAATCACTGAAAAATGGTAAGACACCTGGTCCAGATGGTTTTAGTAATGAATTTTATAAAAGATTTCATGAGATAACGGCTCCACGCTTACTTAATTTATAAATAAATTAATAATACTCATGCCTTTAAAGAAAATAAATTACCAGAAACATTAGCTGAATCAACTATTACGCTTATACCAAAAAAATATAAAGATTTAGATGAACCGGGCTCATATAGAGCTATATCACTTTTAAATACAGATCAGAAAATTATAGCAAAGGCCTTAGCAAGAAGATTGAGTAAATATATTAGTAAATTGATAAATCCTGATCAAACGGGGTTTATACCCAAAAGACATTCATTTAATAATTTGAGACACCTGTTTAATATAATGTACTCACATAAAATGGAGGAAGAAGATATATCAATTGTTTCTCTGGACGCAGAGAAAGCATTTGATCAGGTAGTGTGGCAGTATTTATATAAAGTATTGCAAAAATTTAATATGGGAGAGAATTTTATTGAATGGGTAAAATTACTATATGATAAACCGACGGCAAGAATTTTAACCAATAATATGTTATCTTCAGAATTTTATTTATCGAGAGGCAATAGGCAGGGATGTGCTTTATCACCTCTGCTATTCACCCTTATGATAGAGCCCCTGGCTGAAAGTATAAGAAGTCATCCAAATATTCAGGGATATAATACTAGGAACTCAAATAATAACATTTAATTATATGCAGATGATATACTTTTATATATTACAAACTCACAAACGAGTATACCAAACTTATTAAATTTAAGAGAGGAATTCGGTTCTTTTTCTGGATACAGAATAAATTGGAATAAAAGTGAAATTATGACGTTAAAACCTCAAGAATCTACACACCTATTAAAATTCCCCTTTAAAATTGCAACATAAAAATTTAAGTATTTAGGTATTCAAATTACTAGAAAATATAAAGCATTATTTAATGCTAATTTTATGCCTTTATTAAATAAACTCAACGTGTCGATTAAATTCTGGAAAACACTTCCGTTCTCATTAATAGGCAGAATAAATGCTATAAAAATTATCTTTTTACCACAAATATTATACTTATTTCAATCTACACCATTATATATACCGAAAAACTTCTTAAAAAAATTAGACTCTAATATTACCAATTTTATCTGGGATTATAGATCACATAGAATCCAAAGAAAACATCTGTGCAAACCAAAACATATTGGGGGACTTTCACTTCCAAATATTTTGTATTATTATTGGGCAGTGCGTATTAAGAGTATAATTTACTGGTTGGACAGTTCTACCCAACAGACAGAATGGATAAGAATGGAGAAAGAGGACTGTTATCCTTGTAATATAGGAGCGATTGTCTTCTCCCCAATAAAACTGAACAACACAATATATAAGAATAACCCAATTATACATGATACAATAAGAATTTGGAAACAAATAAAATTATCCTTAAAATTAAGAAACCTATCATTGTTAATGCCAATAGTGAATAATCCTTCATTTAAACCTTATTTCTTATTGATAAAACATATAATCAATGGGAAAGAATGGGAATTAAAAGGATCGGGGATATGTATGAAATGGGAAATCTGTTATCATTCCAACAACTACAATTAAAATTTAAACTGAAAAATAACCTATATTTTAAATATCTTCAGATCTGTGACTTCATGAAGAAATACAAAGATATCAAAACATAACTTCAGAGCCATTGGAAGAAGCAATGAACATTAATGACTCACAGAAATTCATATCATATTTATATAATAGTATTTTAAATATAGATTTACCATCGACAGAGACACTTAGAGAAGAGTGGGAGCGAGAATTAATGATAAAAATTAAGAAGGAAACATGGGAAAAGTATTTGATATATATACACAAATGTTCGATTAATGTAAGACATAATTTAATTCAATTTAAAATTTTACATAGATTATATTACTCAAAAACTAGACTGAAAAATTCTATCCAAATACTTCCCCCATTTGTGATGAATGTCTATCCCAAAACACAACTATAACACACTCTTTTGTCTCCTGCATAAAACTTTATAAATTCTGGAGTGATATTTTTGAAATATTTACAAAATTATCTAAGATTAAAATGGAACCTAATACTGAAATGATTATATTTGGAGTAATGGAAGATGGGAATAAACTGAGCTCATCTCAAAATTTATTTTTTAATTAAGGGTTAATAACGGCAAAAAATCTTATACTAAACTTTTGGAAAAATACAACCATACCAATGCTTAAAATGTGGATTTCAAACATGTTGGACACTGCACATCTTGAGGAAATGCGATTCCTCCTAATAGATAAATCAGACCAATTTTTAACGAGTTGGTCTCCATTTGTCGATTTTTGGAAGCATATGGTGCAACAAAACCATAGAAGCTAATTGTTTCAGGATTGGGTGAGGGATGGTCAAGAATATAGAAAACAATCTCCTTAATCTCTTACTTTCTACTCTTCTTTTCTTTTTTTTTGCTTTTTCATTCTCAACTTTCTTTTTTCACACTTTTTCCTTTCTCACACATTATATATCACATGTTTCTCTATCTTTTATTTTCTACTCTCTCTTTTTCTCTTTCATTATTAAAAAAATTAAAAAATAATTGTACATAAAATGTAATATGTCAATATATATTAGGCACCTTGGTGCCATATTGCTGTACTTACTTTTAATAAAATAAAATTAAAAAAAAAAAAGATGTATACAAATTCTCATAAAATTGCGCAAATATTTTGTTAATATAATTTGGTAAAGTTAATACTTCCCCTCTATCTGATTTGATCTTTGAGATCGTGTGTTCTTTTTCTCATTTTTTTAACTGACGTACCAAAGGTTTATGGGGCTTATCCCCAAATTCAAAATGTTCCTGTCTTGTGATTTGGAATAATCTTATAACTTTCGCTGATAATAATTTATTTAATTTAAATTTCAGTATTAATATTTTATTATGTTTATCCATAGTTGGGTCTTTAGCATTATCTATATCCAATTGTCTAATTTGTTCTTCTAACTGTCTTTGTTCGTTCTTTTTTTTTAATTTTGAAAAGCTTGGTATGAATTTATATCACCACTAATAAATGCTTTGAAAGATTCCCCTAATAATGTACGTGATATGTCTGGAGTGTCAGTTATTTTCAAACAAATATCCATTTGCCGTTTTAAATATATACTCCCTTGCGGGTCTTTTAAAATTTGAGGGTTGTACCTCCAAAACAGTTTATTCTTATACAATCCTTCCATTTTTAAAAAGAAAGTTAGTGGGGAGTGATCTGAAATCGTATTTGTATGGTATTTTGGTTTCGAAGTATGCGGAATTAATTTTGTATCCACCAGGAAGTAATCTATACGTGAATATGTGTTGTGTACCATTGAATAGAACGAGTATTCCCTGCCGGTCGGATTTGCAATCCTCCAAACATCTGTTATATTTGTATTTTTTATGTATATGTTTAAAAGTTCACTAGTTTTAGATTTTGTATTACCTCTCTGTTTTTGAATAGATTTGTTTAAGTTAGGATCTAAAACACAATTAAAGTCTCCACCGATTATGACATTTTGGTAATTATATTCTGCGATTATATTCAGGGTTTTATTGAAAAAATGCGGATTGTCAAAGTTGGGCGCATATATATTTACCAAGGTGATTGGGGTAGCATGGATCTCACCGGTAACTATCAAATATCTCCCATCCTTATCTGTTAAGGTAGGTTTTGGTTTAAATGGTATGCCTTTGTGAATAATAATAGACGTGCCTCTAGATTTCGACGTATATGAGTGAAAAGTTCTCCCTCAATCTAGCTTGATCTTGAAATTTATGATGCATTTCTTGTAGGAAGATAATATCTGTGTTGTATGCTTTCAGCTGAGCTAAAATCTTACCCCTTTTAATGCGTTCGTTAACACCCCTCATGTTCCAACTGTAGAATGAGATTCCTCCCAGTTTATTTTGTTTATCGTCTTGCATTTTGAATAGGTTTAATACCTATGTATCTTGCGGTGCATCTGTACCTCAGGTCTTTAGATATTGGGGGAGCATTTATCCTACAAAGTTCATTTAGCGATTGTCCTTAAATAAAAAACACACACATGTGACTAATTGTGATAATTTTTAAAAACTTGTAAAAGTGAAAATACAGTGTCCGAACTTGTCTGCACTGTAACAAGTGACCCACCTGTTGGTGGGAGAAAACATTGTATCGACTTCCGTTGTTGATATTAAACAAACAATTAGCTCCGCTCCCTTGGTTACTCATAACATAATGGAACGGGACTGGTTCAAAATCTAATGTATAGTACCCATTTACAATATATGTTTCCAATTCATTATATATTCCCAAATATAACTAACAGTTTTATCTACTAAATGTTAAACGTATAAATTTACCTCAGTAATAATCAACCGTTGGTTGAAGGGGTTAACCTGAGACAGGCTCCTGGTTCTGAGCCAGGAGCCTGCCTATCCCCCTCAAGCCCCAATTATAGGTCTACTTGAAACTTATTAAGTTATAAATGTCAGTTTATAAATCATCCCCTTTCTACCATTCTGATTAACATTCATTACTATTTCTATGTTAATATTCTGTGTTATTATTGTTAAAAATGTTAGATCTATGCCATTGAGGTTATTCATTTAATCTCTTAAACAACAATAATTGCTCTGTCTGCATTCTGTTGTTGAACTCTTCATTTCAGTGTTTATCTTTTTTCGCTTCACTTGGAACACAGTATGTCCTTAGAGTTAACATTCCACCGATAAGAAGTCTAGACAAAGCGCAGGGAGAATTTCTTCTTCTGGCAAGCGCACCACCATTCACGGTGAAATAGTAAAAATAAAGAATATCCATACCGTCCAACCCTTCCAACTACTTGTTCTCTTCCACGATGGTTAGAGCATATTTGTATGCATTTTCCGGATTAGGGAAAGATTTTTGCTGTTCCTTGTAAGAATTCCTCATTTTAGCTGGGTAGTAAACACCATATCTGACATCTTTAATTCCTTGGAGAGCCTGCTTTGCCTTGGAGAACTGATTTTGCTTTTGCACAATTTCATAAGGGTAGTCCCTGAATAGTTTGAAAGATGTTTCACTGTACTTCAGTGGCACTCCATATTTGATGTTACTCATAACCTCTTCCGTCATAAATGTCCCGAAATTTCACAATAATCTGTTGTGTGTATTCTGAAGCTCTTTGATATTTGTGTTTAATTCTCTGAGTAGGAACTGGCGGTGTGGCCATTTACGGGATACAATTTGATCAGTAGGATGGGGAGATTAAGAGCTTCTTTAATTAGGCCCGCAGCGAACTCCCGAGGGTTATCTCCTTCGGCTCTCTCTGGCACTCCAACTAATCTTAGATTTTGGCGTCTCGAAAGAGCTTCCAAATCCAGGCATTTATTCAAAACTTTTGCCAGCTGAGTCGCTATCTGTTTTGCAGTGAGGTCTTGATATATCTTCATTTTCTTCATCTCCTCAGCCATTCGTTCCATCTCTTCCTCCATCTCTCGCATTGTTGTCACATATGAAGACACAGACTCCTACACCGCATCAAACTTCTTTGTGGTGTCTTCTTCCTCCTTATCCATTCTCTCCAATAGTTCATCTCTCACATCTTCAATTCATTTATTTATGGTGCCAATCGAATCCTGCACCGAGTCAATAAGTTTCTGATTGCCAGCATTCATATTCACCATCAGCTGTTCCACCATCTCTTTCATCAACTTTTCCATCTTTCAGTTCTCTTACTGATTGCTTTAAATCCTCAATTTCTTTGTCCTTATCTGCCTTGTAGTCATTTCGGAGAGCACTTTTTCTACAGTAGCCACTTCAAAAGTAAGTTCTTTAGGCTTTGTCTGGCTTCCCCAGTGATGTTTTGTGACTCTTCTCTGGGGACTCTGACCAGTGAACGGATTTTGCATTTAAAGTGCTTTAAAACACCGTTAAATTCACAGTGCTTACTGATGACGTCAATAGCGTGACGTCCAGAGGCTCTGGTACGTTTTTTAAACCGGTCCCGACCAGTAGTCCCGATTTTAATGCGAAAAGTTGCAAAATTTTGGGAGCGTAGCTATGTGCAGCGTCTGTTGCTAGAACATGGCGCCACCTATCACTCTTGAAGGCTCAATGTGTTTTATTCTTCATCAGGACTTTCCAAAAAGTGCCTCATTGGAAATTATTAATCTTTTTTTAAGTTGCCTACTCATCTTGATGCAACATAAATTATCTGCATTGCCAGGAGGTTTCTCAGACTACTCCCAGCGTGGGGGAATCAAGAACCAGAGGGCATAGGTTTAAGGTAAAGGGGGATAGATTTTAGAGGAATCTGAGGGTTAACTTTTTCACACAATGGGTGGTGGGTGTATGGAACGAGCTACCTGAGGAGCTAGTTGAGGCATGGACTATCACAAAAAGAAATTAAACAGGTACGTGGATAGGACAAATTTAGAAGGATATGGGCCAAATGCAGGTAAGTGGAATTAGAGTAGAATAGACATTTTGCTTGGTGTGGGCAAGTTGGGCTGAAGGGCCTGTTTCCACACTGCAAGACTCTACTATTCATCCCCTTTATTTTCTCTGCAGTCTGATAAGAAGGTGGAGGGTTAGAATGCAGAGTTCCATGCCCAGAGCCTTCGCTGCTACTAAAATGATGGGAGAAGTGGAGGCTCTTGGGACTTGAGTGATCAACAGGGAATTTCAATTCATTTTGGAATTCAAACGAACAATTTCAGCCATTAATATGGATATTAAAATGGATTGTGCGGGGCCACACTGTCCAGGTGCTTATTTTCTTTAGACGTAATGTGACAAGGAGCAATTAAGGATAAGCATATAAAGTAAAGCGGTGAAAATAAATGCGTTACTATCTATATGAAGAAGAAAAAAAATCATAAATGCCAAAGCTATACATGAGGAACGTGATTTTCATTTCATCACCTGAGAAATAACAATAGTAATCATCACCAAGCACTTACTCCAACCACTTACAGCAGCATTTTCTCCTGGTAGGGAGTTCCATTACAAGGAACAGTTCAGTGCCAGTATGATGAAAGACTGCTGCCTTTGCACTCATCTGCCTTTTCATTTTCTCCAATCACCATGAATCATGCAACTGGTTCATTAAAGCCCTTCTGCTTTCCCACTGTGGTATCCAATTCTATTTTAGCCCCTATAGATCCCTTGAATATATTTTTATCTACTATGAAAAAATAAGCCGCCTGTATGCTTGTACAGTGAAACCATATTGTAACCTTTGTCTCCTACATCTCATGTCATATATTAGTTCAATGATTCAATGAGTCAATGATACTTTATTGTCACATGTATCTAGCTACAGTGAAATTCTTTGTTTTGCTTACAATCTGGTAAAATCATACCACAATTAAAGCATGATTATAGAAAAGTTCAAAAGTGCAATGATTGTAGTGTAAGAATACCAGACTTCACCTAAGCAGTACACAAAGATTTGTCACATTTTTGAAGTCAACTTGTGCCCTTCAAGTTTCAAAGTTATTAATAGTGGAGTTTTATCTTGGCCTTAAAGGCCCGTTGTCCTGGCGGTGGCACTAGGTTGCTGTTGCAGGGTTGGCTTGGCATGGCATGGCCTGGCGATGCTGTCAGCGTACTCCACCGCTACTCTGCCTTCTGTGCTGCTGTAGGCTGCATCTGATCCGCTTGCTCAGCCTCAGTGGAGCCTCTAGTGGCGTCCAATACACGCGATTCCCTGGCTGCTGCAGGGCCACTTCACTGTCACTTGGACCCATGGATGTGCATCCCCTTACCTCCCACAGCTACCACCCAGCCTCCGTGCCCGGGCGCCTCCCGCAGCCAACCTTGGAACCCCCAGAGCACCTCTGAAGGTACAGGAGGTGAGTCCTCAGCCTCCTCATCAATCTTCGCCTCCTTCAGCTGCCATCTTGAAATCCGCCCTTTGTCTAGCATCTGCTACCTTCACCGACTCCCTTCACCTTCCTCAACGACTCCTGATCCTCAGGGTCAGGCAGAAGACGAGGCTCAGATGAGGCTCCACTCCAGGCCGGTTCCTGGTTCCATGGCGGGCTAGCCAGGGACCTTCTTGCCACGTGGGGGATGTCTCTCATTTTTCATTTTTGTGGTCTGTAATATTTCACTAATACAAATGTTCCCACAGAAACTGTTAACAAGGCTGTCTAACTGATGGATGTAATGGTATTGAATAGCAGTTCAGGATTAGGCATTAGCAAACATAATTATCCGAATTTTGTCAGTAATTTAAGTATTAGTTTAAGTAATCTGAAGAAGAAATGATGGTCTAATGAATACTGTGGTTGATATTTTCTTTATATTGCAGTAATATTAGCCTTTAGTCTTTATTGGCCATCAGGAAATATGATTTAGTTTAAAGTATTGCAGGGAAAGAAGACTGATTTGACAACCCTCACACCGATTGGGAAGGGGAGCTCAAAGGGCCTTGGGAACAAGCCAAAGCCAGGAATGAGGAATGGTGGCAGAACGTGGCAGTGGGATCACATGTTAATTGTTTTCTTCTAGTTTCCACACAGTGCGTACCCAAACTGACTGGCTGGCATTCTGATTGATTTACAGGGGTGTTGCCAGGACTCGAGGGTCTGAGCTATAAGGTGGAGCAAGCCTGGAATCTATTCCTTGGAGAGCAAGAGGATCTTCTAGAGGTGTACAAAATCATGAGAGGAATATATCGGGTAGCGGCACATAGTTGCTCAGAGTGAGGGAATCAGGAACTAGAGGAATAGGTTTAAGATGAAAGGGGAAAGATTTAATAGGAATTGGAGAGGTAACATTTTCAATCAGGGAGATGGGTGTAGAGAATGAGCTGCCGGTGGAGGTAAATGAGGAAGGTACTATTGCAATGTTTAAGAAACAATTAGACAGGTACATAATGGGACTGGTTTGGATGGATATGGGCCAAACGCAGGCAAGTGGGACTAGTGCAGAGGTGACATGTTGGCCGGTGTGGGCAAGTTGGGCTGAAGGGCCAGTTTCTACGCCGTATGACTCTGTGACTCTATTAGTGAAATGGCAGGGTGTCATGCAATTTGCAACACTGAAGACGTGCATTCACCCCATCGTGCTAATGGTGTTTGAAAATGGTCCGAAGGTTAATTTCACTCCTCAGCTCTTCGTCAACAGCCTGCAGGTTATGACACTGTCAGTGCTCATCTAAGTACTCTTTAAATATTGTGACAGTCTGTCTCCACCAACTTCCAGGCAGTGCGGTCCAGAGCTCACTGCTTAATTTTTACTCAACTTCATTTCAGTCCTTCTACGCTGCAAACTTAAATCTTTGTCTCGTAGTTACTGACCTTTCCGCTCAGAAAGTGTAATTTCTGGTTAACCTGTCGATACATTTTATAATTGCATTGTTCTCACTAAATCTCAGTCTCAAAGAAAATAGCCCCAGATAAGTAATGGTTTGCACAATACTATCATATTCTACCTTGCATTTTTTTATCTCTATGTCCCAACCAGATTTGGAGGGGGCCGATAGTAGGAATGTTGAATTCTCCAAATTTAGATAACTACATAATCGTTCCCCTCTCCTTTCTTCCCCCATATAACATTCTCTTGTGCCCCATATGGACTCACACCTACTTCTCACCTCCGCTTCCACCTACATTCCTTCCTTTAACTTCACAATTCACAACTCTTCAATCCTTTTGTCTTACACCTGCTATCTTTTCATCTCTGGCCTTTGTCCAACCATCTGCTGATCCAATAACCCTCCTCACCTATGTTGGCCAATTAACTGCCAGGCTTTGGTCTGCCCCTCTCTTCCAGCATTCTTTACCCCTTCCCCCCACGATTAGTCTGAAGAAAGGTCCCAACCCAAAACGTCATCTATCCACGTTCTCATGAGATGCTACCTGACCTGCTGAGCCACTTCAGAACTTTACACCTACCCTGCTGATAATCTCTGTTAAAGGGGGGAAGTGGAAGGAGCTGGGATAACTGTGATAGGGACTGGGATAACTGTGAGGAAAGAGAAGGATAATTAAAGTTGTGGGTTAGGCCTGAGATTGTGTTCTTAGGGGAAACATCTCTAATAGAATGTGTGTGTCAGAGTTTGTCACTGTTAAGTAGATTGCTTTTCGGGTGACTATGATTGCATTTCTGATACTTCTTGGCATGATATTTCTTAACTTTCATTTCTGTAGTCAGGGTTTGTTCAGCCTTGACTATTACATTTGTAATACAGCCTTGTTCAGCAAGGACTATTACATTTAAACCACGCCCACTCCTATTGTAAAAATCTCATCTGCACCTGTTAATGAAGTGTTCACTCCATATTGTGGGGCATTCACAACTTACATAACTCTCTGTCATAAAGACTGAGGGCTGAATTGAGTTGAGGTTATGTAGGCTGAATTGAGGTATGTAGGCTGAGTTGAGGTTATGTTTTCCACAAATTTATTTGAATCCCCCTCTTACTGACCCTCCCATGCTCATTAAAATCAAAGCTCATGGCACCAGCAGGTTTCAATATTAGGTAATCAACTACATAATGAGGAAATTTAATTAAAGTCATGTCATTGCACAGTGGTTCCCACAATTCAGTGAGCAATAATCAGTGATAATGGATGCAAGGACAATGGGTGGCCCTGCAAATGGAAAACATCCTTTTAATTGCAGTTTCTGTAGATCGAGGGAATTAACTGCCATTGAATGGTACAGAATCAAATACAGAATTACAATTAAAGGTTTTACTTGGTGGAATAGCAATTATATTTAACAAGAGCAAAATTGCTGATAAGATAATGAAGTAAAGAAGTTCCACTGATCTTGTTAGTCCAACTGAATTAAAGTTCATTAGTAATAACAACAGCTTATCAATTGAAATGATCAATAATGGATCATTTCAATTACATTCCCCTCATATGACATTGTATTTTAAGTTTTTGCTTAACACAATACAAAATGATGAGAATAGTTATGTTTCCAGGATAAGAGCAATCTTTAAAATGGGGCAGTTTGGAAGATTAGGATTCCAAAAAAATCAATCAACATTTGTGCCAAGTTTAGAACCATATGTTGTAAGTGCTGTCTTTTAGAATATGCTTAAATAGTTGTAGCAAATACTGCATGCTTAATAAATGAATGGACGTTTGATCACTTTATTATCCTTCTGAAGGATAGAACATGAGCAAAGCAACAAATAAAAATGGTGTTGCTTTATTAGTACAAGTGATAAGAAATCTGAGGACATCATTAGACAGACGCATAGGATAACACAGCACACATGGCCTGACACAGCCCCGATAGCATTTAATCTGTAGACAGATGTATTTAATTACATCTATCACTTTGCCCCCTGTTCCTTTCTCCTTCACAAATTTGTCTGGCCTTCTCTGAGATGTATCTGTATTTGTGTCTAGAACTATGGGGTACAGTCTCAAAGTAAGGGGCCAACTGGTTAGGATGGAGATAAGAAGCAATTTCTTTACTGTTGCAAATTTTTGGGAATCTCAATCCTTAAAAGGCTATTTATATTCTGTTATTGAATGTCTTAAAGACTGAGGCCCGTAGATTTTATAGACTGAAGTAAACCTGTGAGATAAGGAAATCAGGAGAGAAAGTGAGTTTTGGAAAGAGGACCAGCAATGGTCTTTTTAATTGGCAGAATAGACTCAAAGAGGGAATATTCTGATCTTATATCTTAGGTCCTTCATATGCTCTTGATACGTAAAGTGTAATTATAAGCACTTAGCTAGATTTTTATTTTTAACTGAGTTAGCTTCTATTTCCTTGGGTTAGGAAGATTTTTGCAAGACTGTAAACCACTCCTTGATGTTTTAAATAAATTACAGTGGGTCCCCCTTATGCTTTGGATGAAAGGATGTATGAAAACTCTGAAGAGCACGTGATATTACAAATTACGATATAGACAATGAAGTACTCCTGAAGTATAATCACTTTTCTAATGTTGACGTTACAGAACCAATGCCAATGACCTGATGATTTATTTTGGTGAAATGGTTGAGGGGTTAGTTCGCACGTGAGTCAGACGACGTATAGCTCACTGTTGGCTTCTGTCGTTGTCCAACACCTTGACGCAATTGGTTGCCCGACTCGTCACAGAGTGCATCGTGTTGTCGTTTCCGGGGATCGCCACAAGGAGGCTCCTGTCATGATCCCCGGTTGAGTGGTAAATAATGTAAAGACAGCAAAGTTCACCCCACCCCCAAACCCTTGTCCTTTCTTATAAAATATTACTTTTGGATCTCCTATTTTTATTAGATAGAAGATAAGCACATTAAAAAAAAAGTTTAAAAAGGAATTCAGCCCTTTATCTTTTCTATCATTCCACAGGATTATATTTTACCTCAATGCAACTTCCTTGCAAAAAACTGCATCCATTGATTTCCCTGAAAATGAACAGCCTGCAAATCCTTTTCTTGAATGTACAGCCCTCTTGGGTACAGAATTCCAAAGATTCCCCAAATCCGAACAATCTTCACACCTCTGTCTTGATTGGCTGTGTGTTTATTTTGGGATGGTTGTTGGCAGTTTGCAGATCAATTTCCCTCCTGGGATAAATAAAGCTCTATCGTATCGCATCATATTATATCGTATCATATCGTATCGTATCGTATCGTATCCAAGAGGCTGTCCCACTGTATGAGCTAATTCAAGAGTTCTCCCGAGTTTCCCCTGATTCGAACTCGGAAAATTATGATAATACCCGCTCGTGGGTACTCGGGGCTCTCGTGGATATTTTTCAACATGTTGAAAAATCTCTTCCCTGTACGGGGACCCGACCTTTCCCTGTTGGGTCTCCATTGTCGTTGGGGTCTAGTACCGTGGAGCGGCCTCCAACCGGAATCAACCTGGGGGCTCCAGTCGCAGAGCCTGCGGACTCACCATCGCGGAGCTGGCCGACTTCGGAGCGTGGAGAGCTGTGGTGGCGCGCGGCTGCGACTCGACTTCGGAGCTCGGAGGCTCCAACTGCAGGCCCTGTGGACGGTAACATCAGGTTATTTTTCAGATCGGAGGCCTGTAACAAGTGGTGTGCCACAGCGATCGGTGCTGTGTCCACTATTGTTCATTATTTATTTTAATGATTTGCATGTGAATGCAGGTGACATGGTTCGTAAGTTTGTGGATGACATTAAAATTGGTGGTGTAGTGAACAGTGAAGGCTATCTAAGATTACAAGGGATCGTGATTAACAGGGCCAATTGGCTGATATAGAATTTAGTTCAGATAAGGGGAGTCTAAAATTAGATGGCATAGATTACAGTGATAGGGAAAACATTTAAAAGGGACCAGAGGGGCAATATTTTCACACAGAGGATGATGTATAAATAGCTGCCAGAGGAAGTAGCAGAGGTGGATGCAATTATGACATCTAAAGGACACTGGTTCATGGATAGTAAAGGTTTGGAGACTAGATGCAGCCAAATGGGACCAGATCAGGTGGGTAACTTGGTCGGCAGGTTGGGCCGACTATCCTATATCCATGCAGTATTTCTATGACTATGACCACAGTCAATGAAATATCAGCTCTGTATCTACCCAGTAAAATATCATAATGATCCTAAACATTTAAATTATATAATTTTTCATTTTACTCAACACAAAATGTATGGGTCCAGTCTGCTTAATTATTTCCTCAAATGACAAGTTCTCCCAATAAATGATCTGTTGAACCTACACTGCATTCTCTCTGTCATTCGGTTATTCAACTTTGGTAGGACTAAACATGCTTAATATTCCAAGGCTCTAGACTATTAATTAAAGATGACTCTATTGTATTTAAATCCTCTTTCAATAGAGACCAAGTACCATTTTCCTTCCTTCTTGACTTCTGTACCTGTATCCCTGAAGTAGAAAAGTCTCAATTTATCAACTCATTTCAAACATTGAAGTTCTTGTGAGGGTTCTGCATCCGAAATGGTGGTCTACAATTGAAATGTATACTTGAATGATTGACCCAGTTATGGCACATGATGCACAATTGCATTGATACATCTTCAATGATGTGAATGTTGAAAGGTTCTGAGCGAAGCAAGTTAGATCTTGTACTAAGGCAGTAAATTATGAAGAAATGTTCACGCAACTCAACATTGTCACTGTAGGCTGAGGGATGAAATATTGTTAATCTTCAAAATAAAGCACGATATTTGAAATAAATAATGGTCTTCCTTGAGTAATAAAAAGAAAACTAAGTGACACACACACAATTGTTGCAATCCCTAATAAGTATCCAAAGTCAATGGCTAGATGAAAAAGGGATACTGAGATGTTACATATAAAAACAAGCTATCATCTCGTTCTTTGTGCCGCAAATCTCTACTTTCAAGGGATCGCTGGAAGAAATTGGTCTTCATTGCTTCAGTGTCATTACTTGATTTTATCCTATATGGATTTCTTAAATAGTTGATGATACATTGTTTTTTCTTTGTGGACTTTCGATGAAAACGGTGAGATTCATAAAAATTCTGCTATTTGGTCAAACAGCTATTAAAGGTTGAGCTACAATACCAAAGCACTTCAGACTTACGACAACATTGATGTAATAAGAAGAATAAATAGAGGGCAAAACTGCAACGGGTGTATATTTAGTTAAGTCAGGACCCTTATTATCTAATCCTGGTCTTTTTTGATGATTTCCATTGAACTCCCACTTGACAACAAATGAACCACCATAATGTGTGTTTATGCAGATAAAATATTGATGCACATATTAATAATAATGTTGCAGAAATCATTCAAATCCTGGCTGTTTCATTGTTGCTCAGCACATTGTAATATTACACAAAAATAGTTAAAATCATTCAAAATGTTGGTTATCAGTGAAACATAGACACACGCTTAAAGCTGGTGACCATTTGCCCAGCTAATGTATTCCATCGATTCATTAGACCTACATGTCCTAATCAAAAATGAATTAGCAGGCACAGATGTTTCAGGCATCATTTGGCAGCTGGAACTCGTGTTCATCAGTATGCTCTGTCACTGTGCTCTCTGAGAAAGCAGTAGAAGTCAATTTGAAAATTACCATAATATTGTAAAACAAACTAGAATGTGTTTTAAATTGGATGCCAACAGAAAATGAATGATGGTATATTTAAAATTTAATTATGAAAGACCTTTTCTCTATCCCTTACCCTTAATGCCATTGTTGTTTAGATTTGACATTGACTGCAGTCACTGTTTTGTTTGCATTGTTCATTTATAACAATTCTCTGAACAAGTATTGAGGCATGGTACTGCTAGATTTCAAGAAATAATGTACTTTGCTAAAAGTCAAAGGAAGAAGGAGATGGTAATAATACTGATAAATTAGATAATTTTGAGTTATTCTTGGCTTTTAGTGTATCAATCCATGAAAATATGTGTTTGCATGAGAGACAAAAAGTTGGGCGATCCATGGCATAAATCCCAATGCAAAATACAAATTATGTTTGCTGACTTCAGAGATTCTGCATTTAATCGTGAATATGTTGAAAGCTGCAAAGATGCTTTCCTCCTCTGAAAATCCAAGGTCTGGAGTTAAGCTGAAGCAACATGTCAGGTAATTGTTAGAAGGCCAGGTTGACTTGCTTCAACGATTTGCAATGATGCCATCTGGGCCAGTGAGTGGTAAAAGGATCAGTGATGCTTCATGCACCAGCCACAGCAACACTGAACGTTGATCAATATTGCAATGCCTATGGGTGACATCATTGGGCCAGCGTGGTAGTTAGCTAGTAGAACCACAGACTCCAAGAGCAACAGACTCAATTTCACTCCGAATATTGTCTGGTGTTGTCGATTTGCAATTTACATCTTCTGACTGAGACTGTATGGGTTTACTCCATGTCCTACGGTTTCCATCAAATAGAACATGGAACAGTGCAGCACAGAAACAGGCCCCTTGGCCCACAAACAAAAAGACGTAAAGTGCTGAATTAACTTAGCGGGTCAGGCAGCATCCCTAGAGGGGGGGGGGGGGGGGGGGGGGGGGGGGGTGGGGGGGGGGGGGGGGGGGGGGGGGAAGAAAGTGATGGGAGAGAGGAACTTTTTAGAGGTTACCTAAAATTGCACAATTCAATGTTAATACCTTTGGGTTGTTATTCCTCTAGTTTGCGTGAGGCCTCACTCTGGCAATGGAGGAGGCCCTAGACAGAAACTCAGCATATGAATGGAAGGGGGAGTGAAAATTATTAGCAACCTGGAGATCTGGTAAGTCTTGGCAGGCTGAGCACTTTCCTTTGATACGCAGCTCAGCTGGTAGAGCAGAGTGCGGAAACTCTGGTTCAACTCCGGCTCGATAGGAACCACCCATATTTAACTCTCTCCTTCGGCTTACAATTTCATGTCTTTGCTGAATAATATGCCACTTCAATATCGGGTGATTGAGATCAATGGGCGATGGGCATCTTCATGGCCATTGGGCATTCCAGAAGCACTGATCATCCTCACACTTCTATCCTGGCACATTGACCCTCTATTTATCAGGACATACAAATGAGATCTGAGCCCTGCAAACCCCTCACTCAAATTGACAACTCTATCACTGAAATAGGGATACATGGAAAGTGGAAAGTGGGAGATAAACTTGTAGATTCTGAGGAGTTGGGTTTGTGTGTGTTATTTGTCTCATTCTTCCCTTCATTTCCAGCTGACCTTGAGCCTCTAATTATGCCTTGGTGGCATAAACCAAAGCCATGTCTAACCTATGCTGTGATTGTCGTACAAATGGAGCTTTGGGAAACATTTTAATCTTGTCTGCTCAAGCATTCATTGTTCAATGCCATTGTTTGGGCATTTGAAATTTAAGTGGTCATTGTTTTAGTAATCCATATATTAAAATTGCAGAAGAAATGATCATACTGGAAATCTACAAAAAATCTTCTGTGCAATGACTTTGACTCCTTATGTGTTGAGATTACTCGATTGAAGGCCTTTAACCAGGAGGCTGAGCATACTGCTGCTACAGCCAAGAGACATGTTCTTGAACAACTCACTGCTTATTTCTGCTATGTACAAGTTAAAGAGAGCACCTGCCAATCTGAGTACTTACAGAAAGCTGCTTTTCACTGATGCTCATTTCTTGAAATTATATACCCGGCTATGATGGCTGTGACATGATTTCTTTCAGACTGATTAATCATTCCCAGTGTTTTTGTCATGAATTGCTCTGCTCAGGCTCATCCATGTGGTCATTCTGTTTTGCAGCATATCTCAGGCATAATTAACTAGGTTAAAATGAGTTAAAACTGCATTTTATATTTTTGTTAATATTAAAACGCATATGTTAATCATATTGAATACAAATCTTCAATCACCTATTTCTGTATTTTCTACTCGAGAATTTTTTGTTCATGCATGACTATACACTCAGTAGGCTTTCAAATAAAAATATCTGTCCACACTATTGGCAAGAGTTATGTTTTTATCTAAATCGCTTCTTTCCAGTTCATCACAGGGTCTTAGAATAATACAGCATGGCCCTTCAGTCTAATTTGTCATTGCTAACCAAGATGTTCATCTAAGCTAGTCCCATTAACCTCCGTTTGGCCCACACCGCTCGAAACCTTTTCTATCCACGTATCTGTCCAAATGCCTTTTACATGTTGTTATTGTATCTGATTCTATCACTTTCTCTGTCAGCTTGTTCCATATGCCCACCATTCTATGGGTGCCTTCATGTTGCACCTGATGTCCTATTTAAATCTTTCCCCATAGACACAAAATGCTGGAGTAACTGCGGAGTAACACCAGTATTTTTTATCTTTCGTTGGTGTAAACCAGCATTTGCAGTTCCTTCTTACACATTGAATCTTTTCCCTCTCACCTTAATCTTGTACCCTATTCTTTTTAGCCCCCTTTTGCCTGGACTCTGTGCATTTAACTTGTTTTAGTTTAGTTTAGTTTAGTTTATTATTTTTATGTATACTAAGGTATAGAGAAAAGCTTTTGTTTATGTGCTATCCAGCCAAAGAAAAGACTATACTTGATTACAATCAAGCAGTCCACAGTGCACGGGTAAAGATTGGAGTGTGTAAAATGTATTGCAATTAAAGATATTTGAAAGGCCTCCAATCGGGTAAATGGGAGGTCAGGACCGCACACTACCTGATGAGAAGACCATTCAATTGCCTGATGACAACTGGGAAGAAACTGTCCCTGAATGTTGAGGTATGCATTTTCAAACTTTTGTTCCTTTGGATGATGGGAGAGGGGAGAAAAGGGAATGACCAGTTGAGACTGGTCTTTGATTAACTTGGGTCCCAGCACCGAACCTTGTGACACCCCACTAGTCACTGCCTGCCATTCTGAAAAGGACCAGTTAATTCCCACTCTTTGCTTCCTGTCTGCCAACCAGTTCTTTATCCTTGTCAATACCCTAATCCCAATACCATTTGCTCTAATTGTGCCCACTAATCTCTTGTGTAGGACCTACGAAGATAGGTGGAAGAGCAAGTAGTATAGAGGAAGCAGTGAATCTGCAGAAGGACTTTGACAGGTTGGGAAAGTGGTCAAAGAAGTGGCAGATGGAATATAATGTACCAAAATGTGGAGTCATGCACTTTGGTAGTAGGAATAAAGCATTGATCATTTTTTAAATGAGGAGAGAATTCAGAAATCGGAGGTGCAAAGAGTCCTGGGTGTGCTGATGCATGATTCTCAAAGGGTTAATTCGTAGATTGAATTGTTAGTAAGGAAGGCAGTGGTCAGTCCACATTTGGAGTATTATAAGCAGTTTTACGCCCCATATCTGAGGAGGGATGTGCTAGCATTGGAGATGGTCCAGAGGAGGCCTCAGAATAAGATGACTTACCTTTAGAAAGGAGATGAGGCAGAATTTTCGACTGTGGAGACCAAGCCTTTGGGTATTTTTAAAGCCAAGAATAACAGGTACTTGATTAGTAAGGGTGTCAAAGGTTACGGGGAGAAGGCAGGAGAATAAAATTGATCCCGAAAGATAGATCAGCCATGATTCAATGGGCTGAATGCCTACTCCTATGACATGAACATGATTGTATACATCTTTGTAAATCACCCCTCAATCTCCTATATTCCAAGGAATAAAGTCCTAGCCTGCCCAATCTCTCCATTTAACTGAAGCCCTCAAGATCTGGCAATATTCGCATAAATCTTCACCGCACTCTTTCCAGTTTAATGACATATTTCCCACAGCAGGGTAACTAATACTGCACACAATACTTCAGGTGCGATCTTGACATCCTGTACACCTGCAACTTAGTGTCCCAACCCCAATACTCAGCTCTCTGACTAACAAAGGGCTGCTTGCCAAATGCCTTCTTTTTCATCCTGTTTACCTGTGAGGGAACTATGTACATGTACTCCAAGGTTGTTCTGTTCAACAACACACTCCAGAGCCTTAACATTCATGTGAAAGTTCTATCCTGGGTTGACCTCGATAAAGCAACACCATCTAAATTCTATCTAAATCTATCACTATCTAAATGCATCTATTGTACCTAAATTGAAAGCCATTTCCCATCTCTCGGCCAACTTGCCCCGGTGATCAAGATCTGATGTAATTCTTCATAACTATTTACACTGTGATACCATCTATTTTGTTACCGTCTGCAAACTTACTAACCATGCCTTGCTCTTTCCCCTCCAAACTGTTTCTATAAATTATGAACAACAAAGGGCCCAGCTTGGAAACAGCCCCACAAGTCCATGCTGACCATTGATCATCTATCTACTAGATCTATGTCGTTCCAATTTCACATTCTACACACTAGGGACTACTTACAGTAGCCAATTAATCTACATCCAGCACGTCTTTGGCATGTGGGAGGAAACTAGGTCACCCGGAGAAAATCTACCTGACCACAGGGTGAGCATACAAACTTCAAACAGACAGCACCCATAGGCAGGATCAAACCCAAGTTTTTGGCACTCTAAGGCAGCAATTCTACCTCTGCGCCACCCTTTGATTGAATATGTCATTGAATATGTGGATCCATAATTTTTATTTTTAATAACATGCCCAAGTATCACTGAGACTTGATTAGCCAGTATTGCACACCTCCAAATGTGTCCTCTGTGCATCCCCAATTGTAATTGCTTCATCAATGCTGGCTATACCTACAGCAGCCAAAAGACTTCAGTTCTGAAGATTACTCCCTAAACCTCTCTATCTTTTCAATCTCTCTCTCTCTCTCGACATTAAAATCTGGTGTAAAATCAAGAAACTCAAGGAACTGCAGATGCTGCAATTTTGACCTATACACAAAGTGCTGGAGTAATTCAGCGGGAAAGGTAACATCTCTGGAGAACCTGGATAGATTATGTTTCGAGTCGGGATCCTTCTTCAGACCGAAGCAGAGTCCCAACCACAAACGTCACCTTTTCATCCACCTTCTTATCCAAACTTTCTGCTATCTGGTACATTTCATCTTGAGTCCCACAGTGGCGCAGCGGTAGATTTGCTGGCTTACAGCACCAGAGACCCAAGTTCGATACTGACTATGGGTGCTGTCTGTGAGGTGTATGTACGTTATCCCCATGACTGCATGGGTTTTCCCAGCGTGCTCTGGTTTCCTCCCACACTCCAAAGCAGGAGGAAGAAAGAAGATAGGGGGATGCAGCATCCGTACAGGTTTGTATATTAATTGGCTTGGTAAAAGTGTAAATTGTCCCTAGTGTGTAGGATAATGTAATGGGCCTGTCCCACTTAGGCGATTTTTCAGGCGATGCCGGGACTGTCAAGTTGCCGGCAGTCACCTGAAAAACCAGCAACTAGAATGGCGACTGCAGAGTGGAACACACACACACATCGCTTCCTTCGCCAGCCCGTTATGCAGGTGGGGGACAGGGCAAGCGGGGGGTGCGCTGTCTGAGTGAAATTCACACGGTGCAAAGCCAAGGTGATACAGACACTCACTGCGATGAACCGGAAGTTTGGCACTGTAATTAAGACAGCTAAGCACAGTATATGGTAAGTTCTTTAAAAGAGGGGGGGGGGGGAAGAGGGGTGGAAGGGGGGAGAAGGAGTGGAGACAAATTTTAAGAAGCCAATGATACACGGCTATTAAGCTCGGCGGACATTTAACATTACCGGTCAGTTATCCTTGGTTCTGAAAACTACTGCTTACGTTTTTTTTCCCAATGAGCCAATGAAATGCACTGGTCAGCACTGGCTACAACCTATGAGAACCTACGAGAACCTTTGACTTCCTGGCAACCCACTAGGACCTCCTGCCGACCCACCTCCGGCACGTGAATTCTCGCTACTCTCCATGGCGGCTTCATTCTGGTCGCCGCTAATTTTTCAACATGTTGAAATATTCACAGTGAACATAATGAGGCCGTGACTAGTTCCCACAATGCGGGAACTCCTCACGACCATGAAGGCGACTCCCCGGCAACCACCCGCGAATGTGTGGCGACTACATAGTCTCCTGCAATCGCCTAAAAAGTCAGCTAAGTGGGACAGGCCCATTAGTGTGTTGGGATCACTGGTTGTCGCGGGCTCAGTGGGCTGAAGGGGCCTGTATCTGTATCTCTCCATACTGTTCTCTAAACTCAGCTAAACTAATGTTGGTCAAACTTTGTGTGATGACCGGATGTTTTACAATGTTGAAGTTGCTATCAAACAAGGTGTTGCTATCTAATGTTGACAGCACCTCTGCAGATTTCCTTGGGAATGCCTCCCTTTGGTAATGTTGCTCTGTTGGAAAATAGTGATCCCCCATTGCTAATGGCTGTGTTCACGTCTCACAGCCGATTCTATCAATTTCTTGCTTGAGTTACAGCAGCGGACCAAACAACCCCCGTGGCCATTTAAAGGCCCTATTTTCTGCATGATGATTGTGTTGTTGCAAACTTTAAAGAACTGTCACTGATCCAGGATAAGACTGTTTATTTAAAGAATAATCTTGGCCACACCAGGTAAAGGTTTTGCATGTTTGATTAATGACACAAATTCAAGCAAAGATGATAATTTGTATTTTTAAAGTGCACAGGGATGAATCTCTTGTATGTTTTGCAGTTAGTACACACAGCGTTGAATTCTGCAAAGCAATACTTCATCTTATGGGAAGGCAGATTGGAGAACTATGTATGGAGGTCAATATATGCAATTCCATCAACGATTCCATGATTAATTTTAGTCATTGTTAAATGAAGAGAACTACAAATTGAGACTAAAGTTTCACAGAAATGTAGCCATAATGTGTAATAATTTGCTGTGTTAGCATTAACAGAGCACTAACAGACATTTTGTCCATATCCTAAAAGTCCTCCAGGGAGTCATCCAGTTTAATACATGTTAATGCACATACTCAGCATTAATGGGTTTTTGGCCTATTAAGAGCTCATTAAGCACCAATTAAGGTTAACGCGTGCTACGGCTGAACCAGATTAGCAGTTACCAAAGTGATCGTGGTGTGCTGCATACTTCACATTGCCAGAAAGAAAGAGATAGGCACTTGACAGTGGTTCAGATCACGTACACTACAGACACATTGGTTAAACACATAAAGAAAACAGCTTATGCTGGAAAAGTGACCAGCTTGTCAGGCAACCTGACAAATGCTTTCATAGTAGGACACAAAGTGTTGGAGTAACTCCATGGGTCAGGCAGCATCCTGGGAGAAAATGGATGGTTGACATTATGGGTTGGGACCCTTCTTCTCCCGGGATGCTATTTGACCTGCTGAGTTGCTCCAATACTTGTGTCTTTCTTTGTAGACAAGCATCTGCAATTCCTTGTTTCGACAAGTGCTTTCCCCGTTTCATTGAATTTTCTTCATTTTCAAATTGGTAGTTTTGGAAAATGTTTGCTTTAGAAGAAATGAATGACAACCAAGTTCGTAGCAAATTTTATTTAACTATGCGATATGCAAATGCAATTTCACATGTGGGTCTTCTGCTCCACATTATCATGCGTGGTTACCAATGGAAGAAATAAATATAGAGATTCCTGAAATATCAGCTGAAGTTGTTTCAACTAATCTGGCAGAATTGCAGATCCTGATATCCTTTGCAGTGCAAAATGTGGTTCAATCAGTTTCCACTTTAACTGCTGACGAACCCACTCCAGCTTCCCCTGGCATTTATCCCAAGGTAGGCTCCAGAAGAAATTCTATTGAAACTTGACACAAAAAGTGCTGGAGTGACTCAGTGGATCAGGCAGCAACTCTGGAGAAGGTGGATAGGTGATGTTTCGGGTCGGACACTTTGTCAGACTGATTCATCGGATTACAATCAATCGTAAGATGGGCCCCAAACCAAAATGTCACCTATCCACATTCTCCAGCACTTTGTGTCTATTTAGGAAAACAGCATCCGCAGTTCCTCTCTTCTACATTATATTAAAACAACCTGACTATCATCCAGTTAAACTTTCTTTTTGGAGAAGTTCCACGGAGGGTGAAGATTTATGCAGGTGAGTAGCTGAAACCCTGCTTCTTTCTGTAATTTTTGTCAAGCTCTTCAATGGATAAGTACTATTTACCTGCAATCGTTTCAATTGTTGCTCCATTACAAGTGGCTGTTAACAAGGCTGGGAGAAAGGGACTACTTTTAATTGCGCTCACTGTGTTGCATGAATGAGATGAGGAGAAGATTGTTGTGAAGAGCCAGAATCATCAGGAGCAACAGTGCTTAAAACTGTTCACTCCCATTCTATCAGTAAGGAAAGCCACATAGGGCATGTTCATATAACTACAGAAATATAATAATGCATATTGATGATGCTGTTCCTGGAGCCTTCTTTGGTACTTTTATTGAGGTGATCACAGTGCCTTCAGCAGTCTGGATCTTGGCAAAATGACTGGATGTCCACTGGGAGAGTCAGACGATGCATTAATATCATGATTCCCATACGAAATACTCTGGTAAAACTGCACTTGAATGCAATTGCAGAGCCAAATTTGTTCACAAGCACATCGCTGAGCCATTAATACCTAAAGAGAAAAGTGCTCTAAATGCACAGCTGGTCAGGCAGCCCTGTGGAAAGAGAACCAGAGTTAACGTTTCAAGTTAAAGACCTTTCATCGGAACTGGAAAATAAGCAAACAAGTTGGGATAGGAGTGCTGGGATAGATGGGACATAGGGAATATTTCTGACAGGCTATCTGATAGAAATCAGGTTGCATTAATGAAATGCTGTTACAGATTAAACTCTGGCTGCTAAATTGGTGAAGGAAGTTAGAGGGAGAGAAAACAAATAAGGGGGCATGTAAAAGTGTAAATGTAGATCAGGACAGTGAAAAACGGAGTTAACATTGCAGATGTAGAACCCACAACGTAAGTGGCCAGATTTGTCAGCAAATGTGTTACCTGAAAGTGATAATATTGAATCCTGAAGACTGCAACCTGATCTGCTGAGAGTTTCCAGCATTTTCAGTTTTTTGTTAATTTTGATTTCAGCATTTAAAGTTTTTGGGCTATCAATTACTGTTGCTTTAAAACAACTTTTGATTACGCAATTCGAACAAAGGGACCAAAACAAATGCAGTGAAGGATTCTACATCATTCACAATCGAACAAATATGAGCTTGGAGGAAGATGGTGAGAAAGATCTTTGACCTTTGTGATGAAAGGTTATCAATGAATAGAAGGAAATAGAAACATGGAAAAATAGATGCAGGAGTAGGCCATTTGGCCCTTCGAGCCAGCACCGCTATTCAATACAATCACGACTGATCATCTAAATATATGGAAGGGGTGTATTTTTCCTTATGAGATGCTGATGAGACCACATTTGGACTATTGTGGGCAGTTTTGGGCCCCATTTCTGAGGAAATATGTGCTGGCATTGGAGAGGGTCCAGAGGAGGTTTACGAAAATTATCCCAGTAATGATTGGGTTAACATATGATGAGCATTTGATGGCTCTGAGCCAGTACTCGCTGGAGTTTAGAAGGATGAAGTGACCTCATTGAAATCTATCAGATAGTGAAATGCCGAGAGAGTAGATATGGAAAGGATGCTTCCAGTAATGGGAGAATCTAGGACCAGAGGGCACAGCCTCAGAATAAAAGGATGTACCTTTAAAATGGATTTGAGGAGGGATTGTTTTAGCTAGAAGATGGTGAAGCTGTGGAATTCACTGCCACTGATACTATGGAGGTCAAGATTTTGGGTATTTTTAAATCAGAGATTGATAGGTTCTTGATTTGTAAGAGCATCAAAGATTATGGAGAAAAGGCAGAAGAATAGGGTTGAGAAGGAAAAATAGATCAGCCATGATTGAATGCAGGAGTAAACTTGATGGACTGAATGGCCTAATTCCCTCCTTTGTCTTATAGGATATGATATACAAACAGACAGATTTCTGTATAATTCTGTGACTGAGTACCAAGCTCAACATTTAGTACATTTTCCTGTTGAAAAACATTTTGCTGCAATAACATGAATATTGTTTCCAAAAGAGCATACTATATTCACATTGTCTTCACTGTAATTTCACCATTTTAGTTTCCTCTTGCCAATTTATACATTCAATGGCCTCACCTAAAATGACTGTGAGTGTTGCTGGTCTTTCATGCTTAATTATGTGGACATATTGAGGTCATTTTCACCTGCCTCACTTGATTAATGAAGCACTCTTCATTACTCTTGTACTCTTTAGCAGAAACATGTCTGAATTTCCTTTCTAGTTCTGTCAGATGATGGAATTCTTCCACCATATTTAGTTTTGTTGTTGTTGTTTGCTTTGTTAAGCACTTGAAAATGATGTTACAAAAGCAGCTGGGAGGTTGGGGATAGCATCAAGCAGGAAATTAGGGATGCATGTAGCAAAGGTACAGCAGTTATCATGGGTGACTTTAATCTACCTATGGATTGGGCCAACCAAATTGGTAGCAGCGCTGAGGAGGACGATTTTCTGGAATGGTTTTTTAAGCCAATATGTAGAAGACCGACTCGATGAAAGGCAATCATAGACTGGGTATTGTGAAATGAGGAAGTGTTTAAGAAGGAACTGCAGATGCTGGAACAATCGAAGGTAGACAAAAATGCTGGAGAAACCCAGCGGGTGAAGCAGCATCTATGAAGCGAAGGAATGGGTGACGTTTTGGGTCAAGACTCTTCTTCAGTGTAATGAGGAAGGATCAGTTAGGGACCTTGTTGAGCAGAGCCCCTTGGGCACCAGTGACCATAATATAGTGGAATTCTACATTAGAATGGAGAGTGACGCAGTTAATTCACAGAGGAGGGCCCCGAACTTAAAGAAAGGAGACTTTGAAGGTATGAGATGGGAATTGGCTAGGATAGGCTCGTCAATTATACTTAAATGGGTTGATGGTGGAGATGCAATGGCAAAAGTTTAAAGATGGCATGGATAAAATCCCAAAAATTGGTCATCCCTGTCTGGCGAAAACATTAAACGGGGAAGGTGGCTAAACCGTGGCTAACGAGGGAAATCAAGGATAGTGTTAAATCCAAGGAAAAGGCATACAAATCGACCAGAGGAAGCAGAAAAATGGAGGACTCAACAGAGAAAGACCAAGGGGTTAATTTAGAGGGGGGGGAGGGAGGGCGGGAAGAGCATAAAAGAAGGCTTGCGGGGAATATAAAAACTGATTTTAAAAGCTTCTTCAGATATGTAAAAAGGAAAAGATTAGTGAAGACAAATGTAGGTCCCTTACAATCAGAGACAGGTGAATTTATAATGGGAAATAAGGAAATGGCAGAACAGTTAAACGAGTACTTTGGTTCTGTCTTCACTAATGAAGACTCAAACAATCTCCCATAAATCCTAGGGGACCGATGATCTTGTGGGGGGGAGGAACTGAAGGGAATCTACATTAGTCAGTAAATGGTGTTAGGTAAACTGTTGGGACTGAATGCAGATAAATCCCCAGGACCTGATGATCTGCATCCCAGAGTACTCAAAGAGGTGGCCCTAGAAATCGTGAATTCATTGGTGATCATTTTCTAATGTTCTATAGAGTCTGGGTCAGTTCCTGTGGACAGGAGGGTAGCTAATGTAACCCCACTTTTTAAGAAAGGAGGGTGAGAGAAAACAGGGAATTATAGACCAGTTAGCCTTACATCGGTAGTGGAGAAGATGCTTGAATCGATTATTAAAGATGTAATAGCAGCACATTTGAAAAGCATTGACAGGATCAGTCTGGAATTTTTTGAGGATGCAAGAAGTAGAATGGATAAGGGAGAGCCAGTGGATGTGGTGTATCTGGACTTTCAAAAAACCTTTGACAGGGTCCCACATAAGAGATTAGTGTGTAAAATTAGAGCACATGGTATTGGGGGTAGAGTATTGACATGGATGGAGAACTGGTTGGCAGACAGGAAGCAAAGAGTAGGAATTATCGGGTCCTTTTCAGAATGGCAGGCAGTGACTAGTGCAGTGCCGCAAGGCTCGGTTCTAGGACCCCAGTTTTTTACAATATATATTAACGATTCAGACGAGGGAATTTTAGATGATGAGCCATGATCATATTGAAAGGCGGTGCTGGCTTGTAGGGCTGAATGGCCTACTCCTGCACCAATTTTTATATGTTTATGTTTCTAAATTCTTGCATATTTATTGTCACTATGAATATCTGTAAAAATGGGCAGATTATCAGCTTATCAACCTCTATTGTTCCTCTGTCTTAAGAAAATCTTTGCATATTATCTGGAAACATAACCTTTAAACATAACACATTGTTAAAAGTGCAATAGCATTGCCAAGACTGGATGGTCAGCACCTCATTGTTCTCCATCTACTACCTCTCCTCTTCCAATGTAAATACTCTGACCAAATCCTCGATTAACCCAGGGGCATACATGGCTCCTTCAGTGTCCATGTAAGCTGTGGCACATAATTTATTTGTGATTCTCCAAAGCTACTTCACTATCTACATAAAACTCACCGTAACAATGAGAGAATAGTTGCAATTATAACTGCAGTTAAACTCTTAAGATGCCGGACTCAGGACAAAAGGGTTTGTGATCAGCAATCCATCCATCCCCTATAAATTCACCCAACCTACTTGCAACAGCAGCATAAACTTAATATAGATTTTAAGTTTACCAAGTGTTTTAAAGCAGCTCCTAATCTCATGCCGCCAATGCTTTGAAGGGACAAGGAATGTCACCTGCTCCATTTCACACTGCACACCAATTTACAAAACTATCAACACTCTTTTGTTGCCATTGGCAAAATTCTGGAACCACTTATCCCATGGTACCGTTCACCCATTGGGCTGAAGGGCCTCTTTCCATGCTGTGTCTCTCCAAGACTCTAAAACTAAATTGTGTGGAACAAAATCCAAGTCATTTTGGATGGAAAATCTGATCTTTGGGAGACTAATTGAAATTAGTGAGGCTAGTTATTCATTCCTTGCCCTCTAGCTACTGGGGCTGTGTAACAATAACACTGTGGAGTCTGCAGCTTTACCAAGTTCTACCAGCTTAATCATATTCTAGATTCAATTTATTACAAAAATACAGAAAGAATATGTAGTGCACATTTCAATAAGAATGAAAGAGCAATAACTTATTAATTTTGTAGAGTAATTAAGGAGGTATAATTTATGAAAATTTTAATACAGTATGAATGCAATTTATTCCCGCACTGAGTAATAACTCTTACTACAAAGTACAAAAGCCACTAAAATGCTACAGTAATTGTTATGACATTTCAAAGACTCTAGAAGTGGTTGCTTTCCATCATGACTTGTGGAATCTGCTCAATATTCTCCCCTTCAAAGAGAGAAAATCCGTTTTTCTTTGTCATCTCATGCGCTAATTGACAGAAATAGTGTTTGGAGAAGGAGAAATATAAATTACCTCTCATCTTGAAAGATGATGATTCACAGTGTTACGCTGCTGTGTTTCTCAGAGCAATAGGAACAGAAATTCTGGAGACATTCAGCAGGTCAGACAGCATCTGAGCAGAGGGAAATAGGGTTGATGTTTCAGGTCAGTTATCTTTCATCACAACTTGAGAGCAAATTGCCACAGCTTAATATATATTCTGCATCCAATTCTTTCGCTGGGAAAATGCTGAATCAACTCATTTTACGTTATATTCTTTATTCAGTCGATCTGCCATCAGCATTGCTTACGTGAATCAAGCAAGAGGTACAGATCTTTGAAAACACATACCTCCAGGTTAAGGGACAGTTTTCTCCCAGCATTTATCAGACATCTGAACAGTTCTCTCATTAGCTACGGTGTGGTCCTAACCTCCCACCTTCATCATTGTAAATCGTTCAACTCTCTTTAATCAGACTTTAGTGGACTTTATCTTGCACAAATTGTTGCATACTTTATCGTTTATCCATGCACTGTGGACGGCTTGATTGTATTTATGTATAGTTTTTTTTTTTTTGACTGGATAGCATGCAAACAAAAGCTTTTCACTGTACCCTAGCATACATGACAATAATAACCAACTAAATTAAACTAAGCCATATATTTGGACCATTACTGATGTGGATGTTTTGGTCATCATGCTACCTGTCGCACAAAGGCTTAAAACTCTGAGGTGAGTAAAAGTCAGATGAACCATAATATGAAATAAAGTTGCATTTTTGGGTGTTATAAATAAACTCAATTTTCTTGGTAGAGAATACATTGGTTTACATTTAATTTACCCAATGACACTCCTCATGCAATTATCACATTTAATAAGACAAACTACATACTAATGATAAACAATCTCAGCTCATTTGCTCATTAAAATAAAATGCTCGACAACATTCAGGGGATAAAGAAGGAGGGCAGCAGAGCAAACCCATGAGAATAATTGATAAATGTGTTGCACTACCGTAACGTACTTTTTCATTCAACCTCTTACTCGCTGCAATCAGTACCAAGAAATAAACTAGGTAATACTGATGTTGATCTTGTCATACTATACATAAAATAATTATGATTATGTAATAAAAATGAACTGCCGATGCTGGTTCATATCAAAGAGATTCAAAATGCTAGAGTAACTCAGCAGATCATGCGGCATCTGGGGAGAAAATGGGCAGGTGACGTTCTGGGTTGGGGCCCTTCTCCAGACTCAATAAAATAAATATATATTGTTTAGTTGAATGAACTGTAATGTTTCATAGATTGCAACATAACAAAACAATCTATCGCATGCAGTCTGAAGAAGGGTCCTGGCCCAAAATGTCGCCTATTCATCATTCCCACCACAGATGCTGCTTGACCTGACAAGTTATTCTAGTATTTTGTGTTTTACTCTCACATGCAGAACTCTTCATGAATAGAACTCAGATACAGCGATGAAATTACCCACATCCCTTTTCTTCTTGCATATGGTGTGGACAGCCTAAAGTTGTAGGACAACTTGTTCTATTTGATCTTATTTGATTGTGCATGCCAGGTTGATTGCATTCGTCGAAACAGGGCGGACCATGTGAAGGTTGCAAGTGCCCACCCCACATCCCTTTTAAGTATGTAGGAGAAAACTCTTATTTTATGATCAGCAGTGGGCAAGCTGAAGTTAACCGAAATGCTAAATATTTCACGCGCTGGGAATCTGAAGTCAACAGAATTTGACCGAAATACTCAGGCAGCATCTGCAGAGGGAGATACAATGTTAATATTTCTCATTCATTAACTTTTATTAGCTACGATGAGGGATTACGTGAAGAAGGCCCACCAGAGCGCCTGCGAGTCATACTTCAAAGCAGCGGTGTGAAATCACAGTAACTACAGTCGAAGTGATATAGTAAGACTCAGAAGACTCGAACTACCAGATGATCTTTGCGATTATGAGGGTCGGGAGCGGAGGGCACGTAATCCCTCATCATAACTCCTCATAAAATAAAGATCACACTTCAAACTGGTAAGTTCTCATTTAATCTTACTATTTTACTTCGGAGTCACGTGAGTGACTACGTGAAGATTTCAAAGCTCTATGATTTCATACCGTAGACACAGTTCCATACGACACACTGTCTTGGTTGACACAGGATAAATAAATAACGTATTGAACATTGTTTAAATTGTACAATGAACGTTTTAAATAATAAAAGTACAGTAATAACCCCTCTTTCGTAGGGGGAATTACAAATGAGAACGCAAACAGAACCCAAAACAGCATGCCCAAATCTTTGCATTGCGAGGACAGGTTTATCATAAACCCTAAAAGGTTCCTTAACTGGACTATCCTGCGGTGAGGATTTCGTCCAATGGCATGTACCAATGGCCTTTGCTGCGTACATTGACGCCCCCTGGTGGAGATTTAAACACATCAGCGTCTACTCCAGCATAATGCAAACCTGTTTCGGCCATCTAGAAATAGCTTGTACTGACATCTTTGTATGAGGTTTTATGTGGCTGATGACCATCGCTGTTTCAGAGCCTCTGGGACTCTTGATGACCTTGATATTTTAGCTCAGATGCATAATTACATATAGTCTTAGATCAATGGATATATTTTAAGCTTATTTTGGTTCCAGCCATCCCTGGCCTGCTCTGTTTGATTAGATCATATGCATAAAACACAATATCATCTACAGAAGAATGCATGCTGTCCCGTCTTAACTTTTGTAATATTTGGACCCATAGTGCTGCCACTAGCACCATGAACATGACCACTTTGAGCGTTAACTTCCGGAAAGGCAGAGATGTAATTGGAGCCCATTGCCAAAGCAGCGTGAGATCTATGCTGACATCCCAGATTTCCGAATATCTACGTCTGGGAGGGTTTTGTTAAATACCTCCTATGAATCGGGCCACCAATAGATAAGATCTGATAGAGTGTTGTCCGGACCCTTGCCCTAAGTAGGAGGACAAAGCACTTCGAGCATTATAATGGCACTATAGCTTAACTGCTTGACAAAATGCAATGTAGCCAGGAACTCCAATACATCCCAAATGCCTGCAACTTATGATAAGATATATTTGACTGTAAACAGGACATCTCCCATTTCTTAATATGAGATACATATTGTTTTTTAGTACTATTTCTCCAGGCCATCGTAATCACATCAAAGGTCCTACTCGATAGTCCGAGTCCCTGGAACAGTCTGGTCAGAAGATATAAATCAATAGATTAATATGCTCATGTAAAGGAGAACTCTGCTCCTGTCCCTTTGTGAACCAACAAGTTGCTGTAATTGGGATAATCATGAATGCTGTGTCATCAGTCTCAGAATCAATGGGACCATGCTGTGTGGACCAGTTAGGAACTACCAAGCGCCTAAGTGTAGTCATGCTCTATTTTGGTGAGACATTGATTAAATGAGGCAGAAATGGGGAAAGCGTAAGAACGTACGTCCCCAACGTAGCGAGAATGTATCCTCCGCTACTGCCCCTAGATTTGGTTCCTATGCCGAATTCAGGTAACTGGTGATTTAACCCTGATGCAATAGATCTATGTCTGGCAATCCATACCGGCTAACAATTATTTTGAAACTTTTGGACTCTTCATCCAATTTTTGTTTGTCATAAAATTTACATGACCTGGTGTCTGCAACTTTCACATTATCTCTACCTGATAGGTAGATATCTGACCCAGATGTTTCTTGTAATGCACCAGTGCCAGATGAGGTTAGGCAGATTGTCACAGAATAATAACCTCATTCCACCCATGTGATAGATATGCAACAGCTGTGGTATTATCAATCTGAAGCTGCACTTGCAAATCATGCATTGTTGAGTAGAATTCTTTAGGCCATAGAATGCACCCAGCAATTCTACGCAGTTTACCCCATGCCTCTACAGGGCTAATGCTTCTTTCACATTCTATCTGCCGACACAGCCAGACTCAATATCAGTGGCTCCTCATCCTGAAGCTCACATCAGTTTGTAAACTAAAGGTTATTGAGTCAGAATGTCTCTAGTACATCACGAGACATTAGTTACAGTTTTGGCCGTAGGCAAAGTACTGCCATGTTAATTAACCAATGATGAACCTCAAATAGCCAATCATTCTAAATGGTACAAATCTAAGTTTAATTAGATGGGTGAGGACCCAATCTCTCAACAGGTGTGTGGTAGCTGAATATTATGCATCTTTCAGATCTATGGCTGCCATATAACACCCTTTTTATCCCAGTTACAATACTGACATTTTTTATTTTAAACCGTTTATACTGGACCTTAAGGGTTAAGTATGTTTAGGCCCAGAATGACTCAACACCCACCATCGTTATTTTGGCTGGGGAATTGGACACAATTGTTAAGGCTGCTATGCATCATTCACCTGTAGAGTTAGTGGTATTGAACCCCAATACCCAACTAGGTGTATTTTGTACGGGTGGATGTACTTCCAAGATACCTCTTCGAGATCCCCGGATACAGTCCAATATTCACTTAACCCTTCCTAATCTGAAAGGGTATGGTTTTTGAGGTGGCATCCTTCTCATCGTCCAGGTCTTCCCCTGGATATTAGAGGATCTGCGCAAGGCTGTGAACCGTGGGCTGAGCGTAGGCTGGATAGTTATTCGTGAATATTAAACTAACAAATGGGTATTACACAGCAGGGTCCATATCCTGCTGTGTTTAGATAGTGGCCTTGCCATTTGCCCAAATGCCATTGTTCCTGCTCCAACCAGTTTTCTAGGACTTCTGCAGCCTTAATTCATGCGCCCTCATGATGCGCTCCTTTAGAGCGATGCACAGTAACAGGTGTTTGATATGTGAAGTTTCTTCCATTATGAAGTTCTGGAACTGGTGAGAGACCATTAATTTGCTGGCCAGATTGTCATCCCTGGCTTCACCAGTTCCCGCCAGTATGGTAAATTGCTGACCACATCCGGCACACCCGGAGCATAGCTCATGTGCTTTTGTGTATGCACATAAGCAGTGACACCAAACTTCAGGGTCAGATTCCTACTGCACTGGCTCTCCCGGGTCATGCTCACGGGAGGTCACACACACAGCCCTAACGAGGTGCTGGTGTGCTGGGTCCCCATGTAGACTCATTCCTATTCTAGAGATTGCTGCTGAAAGCTGCTGGGGACCCTGGGATATAACCCAGGCTGGAACTCCTTCTGGTTGTATTATTTCGGCTATGAGGTGTTCCATGTTGTCCAGACATCCACAGTGTTCATTTTAGGAAAGTCTTCTGGCCTCGCTCATCAGAGTTGACAGACCTGGACAATTTACTCTTGGCCTGCCTCCCGACAGGAGTGGCCTCAGTGCTTTAAAGCACTGGAGTTGCTGCTGCTGGCTGAACTGCCGGTGACTCTAAAGTCGGCGTCTTCAAAGCCGTCGTCATCCGCTGACCGCAGCTACGAGTTCATCATGAGGGTTTTTTCCCCTCTACTTTTGAGAACAAACAAGGCTGGCAGAACTTCCTCCACCACAACCTCAGCCTTAATCAGCTGTAATTTCATTAAATGCCTTGACATTACGGTGACCCTGACAAGGGTAATTACTGGATGCTGGACTTGACCAGCGCTGGCGTGAATTCCCCCCCCCCCCCACCCTCCCCCCAAGAGGGGACTTCACCTTTTGATGTCTGGACTGGGCTCCTTGCACCATCCACACACCCTCTTAATTACTCCTCCAGCGCCGCCGCCAGTTTTTTAAACCCTGGCTCCCAGTTATAGCTTGGGAGATTAAGAATAATTCTGCATAGAATGTCCTTTTATTACATTTGTACACCTGTTTTAAAAATGAAATAATGGCAACCATGGCAACCAAATTTTGGTTGCAGAAAATTTTTCAACATGTTGAAAAATTTGCGGCGACCATACTGAGGCCATGAATAGTTCCCAGAATGCGAGAACTCCTCGCGACCATGAAGGAGACTCACCAGCAGGCACGCGCCATGAGTAATTACTCAGGGTAGGCACTCAGTCGGCTTAAAAAAAAAATTTAAACCGCGCATGCGCAGATTGTTCTCTCCGTAAAAATAAAAACAGTAACAATTCAATTTGCCCAAGGCTTCCTAGTCTCCATTATTCTGAATTACTGAATGGGTGGGTGGTGAAGATTGATGGCAGGTGGAGAGATGGTTGGATGGTGGAGAGATGGGAGTACAGGGAAAAGTTGAATCAGTTGTCATCTAATTGAATGACAACACTTGTTCAAGGGACCAATTGGGGGGGAGAGTTCCTTTCACAGCGTGTAAAGAGTCTGTGCCAGGGTAAAGGTGCGGGTAGGGCAGGAGTGTTGAGAAGGAGGGGGTCGGCGATAATGCCAGTAACTCACTCACTCACCGCTGCCGCAGTTCTCTGGGCATGAATCCACGCACTGTAGCCGGGGATAGAAGCAGCTCGGGGAGCTGAGAGCGGCCGCCGGGACCCAACAGCAGAACTGGCCGCCACTTCAGCGCCTTGTGCTGGCCCACTCTCCGTCTGAACACCTCTCACCTGCCGCTCGCTCATGTCAGCCGCTTCCTGCAAATCCTTAAATTCCCACAGCTGAGTAACCTCAATCGCGCTGTCAGAATTTAAGGACATGAGTGAGGCCAGCGAGCGGCAGGAGAGAGGTTTTGCGCATCTCCGTGCAAGGAGCGTCGCAAGTGGCATTATCCCGATCCCCTCCTTCACAACATTTGTGCCCTCCCCGCAACTATACCCTGGGCCAGACTCCCCAAACGCTGTGAAAGGAGCTCTCCCCCCACCCCCACACCCCGGGAAATACGGTAATTAAAAACATCACCAACAAATGTACTTACCACATCATTGATACACAAGCTCCATTCTTCTCTCCCTGTTTACTAACATACACTTAAAATAATGCCAATCCATATTTGAAAACCCTGCCAAGAAACTAGTGCTGCGCATGCGCAGTAGGCTGCTGCGCATGCGCAGTGTTGCAAAGGCAGAATTTCTGCTGCCTTCAGCCCCGATTGAAATTGACGGCTTGAAGCAGCGCTGACAGCACGTGGGCTGCACAGAGCTTCCCGTGTTACAAGCGCTGCGGATGAAAGGCACAGAGAATTATGCCTACCTAAGAGATCGATCTCTTAGATAGGCATAATTCTCCCATGCCTTTACTATTTATATTTAGTAATTACTATGTTATAATTTTAGTCAGTGCCTACCAGAGACCAGCAGCAAACATGTGGCGACCATGTGGCGAGCACAGAGTCTCCGGCACTCGCCAAAAAAGTCGACTAAGTGGGCCAAGCTCGTTAAGAGAAAGGCTTGGTACGCCTTCTGCTTTCATAGCCTGTGGGTTTCATATTGAAGGAAATAAGTGCGAATAATAATACCAGGAACAAATAATAAAAGTCCATTTAATGTGTTGGATAATAAACATAAGTAGAAGATCACTTAATTAGATTGGAGACACAAGGAACCGCAGATGCTGGATCTTGCAGAAAACACAAAGTGCTGGAGGAATTCAATGGGTCAGGCATCTGTGGAAGGTTATATAGTGACAGATGTTAACTAACCCACTCAGTTCCTTCACCACTTTGTGTTTCGCTTCATTATTTTGTTGATTGATAACAACTAAAAAAATGTTTTTGCAAATGATTAAATCAAAGAAAAACTGAAATGTAAACAGAAAGGTTGGAAAAACTCAGCGGGTTGGGCAGCATGTGTGGAAATAGAAGTTCTTAACAGTTCTGTTCAAATATTCCAGACCTAAAGCATTATAGAGCCATAGAGTAATACAGCCCTGAAACAGGCCCTGAGGCCCAACTGGACACTAGTCACCATGTTTGGCCCATTCCCTTCAAATCGTTCCTATCCATGTACCTGTCCAAATGTTAAGTGTTGTTATAACATATGCCTCAACCACCTCCTCTGGCAACTTAATCCATATATATATATATATGGATTAAGTTGATATTACAGTGATATATGTATATATATATATATACATATATCACTGTGAGAAAATGTTGCTCCTCAGGTTGCTATTAAATCTAAAACCATGCTGACCATCCCTAATAAGTTCCTTTCTATCCAAATGCATTAATATCCTATCCCTCCGAACCCTTCACTCTCACTTCTGCACTTTCCCATCAGACAAGAGTTGCAGAAGTGTGAAACGCATACCTCCAGATTCAGGGACTGTTTCTTCCCAGCTGTTAATAGGCAACTGAACCATCCTATCACCAACTAGAGAGCAGTCATGACCTACCATCTCCCTCATTGAAGACCATTTAATCAGATTTTACTGGAGTTTATCTTGCACTAAACGTTATTCCCTTTATCGTGTATGTGTACATGGTGGACGGTTAGTTTGTAATCATGTACTGTATAATCTTTCTGCTGACTGGATAGAATGCAACAAAAAAGTTTTTCACTGTATCTCGGTACATGTGACAATAATGAATGAAACTAAACTAAGCTTTCCAGTAACTTGCCCACCAATTATGTTAGGCTCACTAGTCTATAGCTCGGAGGCCTTTCCTTGCAGCCTTTCTTAAATAGAGGTACACCATTAGCAACCCTCCAGCACCTCACCCATGCCTAATGATGATTCATATATCAAAGCCAGAGCTCCTTTAAATTCTTCTCTAGCCTCCCACAATGTACACCGATATATCTGATCAGGCCCGGAAGGTTCATCCACCTTCATACACCTCCTTGACTGTAATATAGTCAAGATATTGTCAAGTCAACATTGATTAGTACAGGTGTCCGAGGTTATGGGGAGAATGAGGTTTGGAGAGAGTGATAGATCAGCCATGATGAATGGCGGAGTAGACCTGATGGGCCAACTGGCCTAATTCTACTACTACCACTTATGATCTTATGATAGACTCCCAAGACATCTCCATTAACCGAACCATTAGTAATGTCAACCCAGACTACTGACATTCTCCTTAATCTATAAAGCAACATCCTCTCTTCCTTTATCCCCACCTCTATCTTGCCTGTTTGACCTGTACTCTGGAACATTAAGTTGCCAATTCTGTCCCTTGCTTAGCCTGGTTTTCATAATGGCTACAACATCCCAGTCACACATATATATCCACACCCTGAGATCATCTGGTTTACCCATTATCTGCTTCTCTTTCCAGAAATGCTGCCTTTCCATCATTTTCTGTTAAATACGTCTGTCTTGTTTATGGAGAGCAAGTCATCAGCTAGAACAGTTGGCATGAATATGCTCTTGATACAGGAATGTATATGACTGGAATCAGAGTCTGTAAATAGTTCCATACATGGAAAGGTATAATAAATCAGAAAAGTGTGACTGCCTAATGATTTTTTTTTTGTGTGTGTCCACACTACAAAATCTTGTGAACAATTTCCGGGCCCGTTTCCCAAAGCATCTTTCATGAAGAAAAACGTCAAATGATTTACCAACTATACATTTACTCATTGCCAAGAAAGTAAAGAAATTGCTTGTTTAATCTATGAAACTATATAAGCTTTCTCTCAAGCATTTTAATTTCCTGCAATCAAAGATTTGTTTTTGAAATTAATTAAATTGCTTGAGTACATCGCTTTATGGCACAATGTTTAAAGCAAAGCTTCCCACAGAACCTAATAGAAAAAAATAGTTGAATGATCTTGAAATGTAGCAAAGCCTTTTATGTAACCCTTAATATCTCTTATAACAGGTTTGTACTCAATTACCAGTTCTATCTCACCATGGAAAAAACAATTTGCCTATTATTTTAAATCTTCCCCAATGTCACTGAACCCTGACCTACATTTCCATTGTTTTATCTGTCCTCCCCCCAATATTCTTCTTATCGTTCTGTTGCAAATGACCCTCTCTGTGACTCCTAACCATGTTTAATTTTTCTCATTGTTATGCTAATTGTATATTTATTTATTCACCCAAAAATTTAACCAAACTGATCCTTCCACATTGTTACTTGTGGGTACCAGTTGTGTGCAAATTGGGTGTCATATTGATACTGGGCTTGACATTAAATATTTCAAAAGCAGTACTTTTTTTGCTATAGAAACAACGCTAGATGTTCAGAAGTCAGGTAAGATACTTTGAAAACAAAAAATCTTATTGAGTCATTTTGTTTCTTTCTCGTGTATACATGTGCAGGGATGTGGATGTGTAATTCATTGTGTACACAGGGGTGTGATTGTATACATAGGGGCACATATGTTTTAATTCTTCTGCTTATCTTTGTTCTGCCTTGACAACAACGTACCTTTACCATCTGTAACGATGGGACAATATCTAAACTGCTAATTGTTCCATTAGCTAACGGAAAGTGTTTCCAACATTTTCTATTTTTTGAACACCCAGCATTTAGTATCTCTTTTCCCTTGTACTTTTTTATGTAAAAGAAAATATTTGCCGTTATGCTACAATTGATGCTGAACTCACTGTGGAGTTGGCGTTCTCCAATCTATCTCACTATCTTAAATATAATGTATTAAATGGACTGTGTGGAACAAGTCGATAAAGTCTGTTAAACACAAAACATTAAGTTGCAATAATCAGATTTGCTGTCCCATTAATCCACTTTGACTGTGCAGAGCCATTAAGCAATACTCCATTTAGCTTAATTTTCTGTGTAAATCAAATTTATTTTCATTGATTGCATTCAGGTAACAAAAAAATCTAAATTGCTGCCTTATATCTGCTCATGCAATGGTTTGAGATGTGAGATATGAGATATGTCATGATAGTGTTGACTAATGCTAAGGTACTAATACATCTGGTGGCTTCCTGTAAGAACGCTATCAAACAAATCTAATTTATATCACTTCCTAACATCTGCTAACTTTTTGAATGTCTTAACTGTGCCTTTGTAACCTTGCCAATTTTCAGGCTGGATGGCCTGGCCTTGTTTCCAATTTATATGATTAGCTCTTGGAAAAATGATGAATATAATATTTTTAACTGAAATGCTCCATTGTTTTATGCTTTCAAGCTCATGCTTTAGAAATTACTTTTCATCAAAACTCCAGATTGTATAAAGCCTTGGGCACCAAATCCTTAATGTTGGATAACACATAGAACTTTATATCCAGACTATAGTGGAGTATTAGATTTGATTACTGTGACATGAGAAACATCTATGGGTAGGGGGATCTTTACCTTAGAAAGGAGTAGATACACAAAGTAAACATGTTACAAACAAAGTTATTGGAGTGTTCAAGTCCTTGAAGAAGATCAATAGACAGGATGCAGAGAGATGTTCAACATTTAATGCTTCACATGTACAAACTGGGCCTCTTAGGAAATATTAATGCAAGGCAAGTAGTGGATAAAAGGGAGTTGGTCTTGCGTGGAAACGCTAGATCAATTAACAGAACTGGACCCTGGCTATCCAGGGCAAGTAGGACTTGTTATCCACGCTATCCATGCGTCAAATTTGAGTCAATTCAAATCGGCTGCAAACAGTCATGTATCATTCAAGTTAAGATTGGGTCTGATTGTGCCTTTCCCATCAGGCAGAAGATAGAAAAGCTTGAAATTACTTACCACCACACTTTCGAATGGACATCTCACATGCTAAAGGTATACACCTGTTCTTTCAATCTACCTCATTGCAATCCTTGCACATTTAAAACAAATCTGCACTTTATCTGTAGCTGTAACAATACGTCGTAACTTTGTTTATTTTCTCTTTTGCACTACTGGTACGCAGGTATGGTATGATTGCCTGGATAGCACGCAAAACAACATTTTTCACTGTATCTCCATACACATGGCAGCAATAATCCAATACCAATACTATTTGTAACTGCCATCATGGTTTTGTTTTTGTTTCCGGAAATAATAACCATGCAATAACTTGCAAATATAGGATGAACAAAATTTAGTGTATTTGGTTTGAAGATGACTTGCTTGCACTCCAGTTCTGCAGCTTGAGTTTAGTTTTGTTTAGAGATACAGCACAGAACCAGGCCCTTTGGCCCATCGAGCCCGCGCTGACCAGTGATAATAACACATTAACACTATCCTACACACACGAGAGAAAATTTACAATTTTACCAAAGCCAATTTGCCTACAAACATGTATGTCTTTGGTTTGTGGCAGGAAACTGGAGCACCCGGAGATAACCTACGCAAATCATGAGATGAATGTACAAACTCCATATAGACAGCATCCGTGGTCAGTATCAAAATCGGGTTATTAGCACTGTAAGGCAGCAACTCTACCGCTGCGCCACTGTGTTGCAAAGGTGGACCAAAGGTAGTTGATGGGATGGATGGGTGGTTTGGGAGCTGGGATGCTACTTCTGCCCTATGTACTTGGCCATTGTGTGCTCCTGGCAAAAATATGCCAGGTTCTTAGTTATGTGCCAGATACTGCTCCATCCTGATCAGTCATGGCTTTGGGCCAGGAATTCCCACGAGTCCATAAGGATGTTACACTCTTTCAGGATCAGCGTGTTCCTTGTTCCTCCTGGTAATCTCTTGAAGGAGAAGAGAGTAGATTGTCTGTTTACATTGCAAAGTCCACATGTCAGAGGTAACTGAACGTCATTAGTGCCTCGATACTCGAGCTATTAGCCTACAAAAGGGAGCTGATGTGGGTTTACTTATCCTGGCAAGATATGGAGGATTTAATGGAGATAATGTTAGTAATGCCGTAGCAGTGCTTTGGGATGCCAGCTGTAGGTCATCCAATAATTCCTGCTCAGAGTTTCAGCCTGCACTAGGATCTTGATCTTCAAAACCTCTTTCCTTCAAACAGCCAAAGACTATATTGTTGCACTGAAAGAGATAATGAATTTCATCATCAGTATCTGCCTTTACTGAGAATTAACTCCTGAAATATGGGAAATGATTCACATTTTCCAGGATCCTATCATGGACTTTTATTGCCAGCTTTGGTGATAGGTGATAGGGCTGATCAGCAAGGGACCATATTTTGAACATGTTGAGTGTAAGACCCATTTACTCTCATGGGCTTCAGAGAATAAATTGATCATGATTTAGAACTTGCCCTCTGATAGCTGCATGTGGACGTTTTGTGTGCATACTGCAAGTGAATGGCAGGGATTGTCGTGAGCTTGGTCTGGAGTGCAGGTGATGGGCAATGCAAGATTTCCCATTCATTTCACAGGTTTGTTCACTCTGGTGGGAAGCTTGTTTGATGGTTATTGCTAGAAATGTACTTGGCAGATAAATAACTAATAAGTGTAGAAGCATGGCCTACGCGATCTCCCAGTTGCCAAACATTTAAACTCCCCTTCCCACTCCCAGACTGTCCTTTCTGTCCTAGGCCTCCTCCACTGTCAGAGGGAGGCCACACACAAATTGGAAGAACAGCATCACATATTTCGCTTGGGTAGTTTACAACCCAGCTGCTTGAATATTGATTACTCTAACTTCAAGTAACCCCTGCAATCCTTCTCTCTGCACCCCTCATCTCACCCAATTCCTATTGCTAATTTCACCATTTTGATTCCTTCATTATCATCTTGTCCCCAGCCAACAATTGACCATTGTGGGCTCCACCTTTCCTGAGTCATCGATGCAGGCTTTGCTTTGTTCTGCACCTTCCCTACCTCCAGTGTCCTCCTCCCTGACTCTCAGTCTGACCCGAAACGTCACCTAATCCTTTTATCCAGAGATGCGGCCTGACCTGATGAGTTTCCAGCATTTTGTGTCTATCACCGACATAAGCATGTTCTTTTAATCTTTTATCAGACTCAGCCACAACTGATGCGCAAGGAGTGTTAAAATTATTTTTAAACTTTTAATATTTCAACTCACATGTCTCTGCTTCATCCATTATACAGGAAAGCATTTAAAAACGTATGCATCCTACAGGCACTGGCAGGCAATTTTTCTCCAGTACCGATGACATTTGAGTAGCCAATAATTTTCAAAAATTAATAAAACTGGATGCATAAAGATGGAGAGATTGAAACTCATTTAAACTTAAATGGATTAGAAGTCAGTGTTGGCTCATTGGATGCAATCTTAACTGTTGAGTTCTATCATATGAAATTATGCTTCACTTTTGAGAATCTGGGCTTGTCATCCAACTTAGTACCATCCCAAGGAAGAACTCAACTGTGAGGGGTACTTCCAGTTGAGCTTTTAATCTGAGGTTCTGTTCAATCTCCAATTAACCCTGACATTGTTTAAAAGTCAGGACTTTTTCCCTATGAGTTAACACATATTTCATCTTCAGCCCATGCTTGAAACATATTACAAATGCAAATTATTTCAAGTGCTAGAAATCTGTAATAAAGCAGAAGGAGGAAAGGGAACGAAAGAACAGACAAAAGTTTGTGATAAAGTAAAGATTAGGAGGGACTCAGTGCTGGAACGATCAATAGTACAGTACAGGGTGAGAAAGGATGGTAATTACTTTATATTGGGAAAGCAGCCTTGCGAAATGACTTAAATTTCAGTGGAAGAATATTTTGGAATCAATGATCAAAACTCCATAAGTTCAAAGATAGTCATGAATAAACCTGGAGCACTGGGAAAAGTACTAAATTAGGGTAAGGGAAATTACAACATTATTAGATAGGAGCATGGGCGGAAATCATGGAAGGACGCGGGCCATACGTTCCCCCCCCCATTCCCCCCATCCCCCCACCACCTCCCCCCCCCCCCCCCATGCTTTGAGCGGTGGGGACAATCCCCCCCCCCCCCCCCCCCCTATGTTTCATAATCTGGACATTACCAGACGCTTTCTAAGGGCTGAATCGGTCCGTTCACGGGGCATTTCAGCGCCCGGCATGGCTTAAAATCAAACTGCTGCATTGGGTGATTGAGACTCCCAATGTTGAAGCCCCACCGGCCTATGAAAGGCCCCGCGAATGGGCCGAATGAAGCCCCACGATTCGGGGCGGATGTAGCTGCTGTTGCTGGAGTTCAGAGTCGGCCACCAACCTGCTCAGCTCCTGATGTTACCGTCCACAGGGCCCACGGCCGAAGCCTCGGTCCACATCAGGCATATGGCAGTTGCTTAAAGTTCAGCTGATCAGAGTTGAGGACCTGCAATTATTTCAATAAGGAGAAGGGATAAGGATGGCAAGGTAAATGAACCTTGGCTGAGCATCAAGGTTCTAAATTTTGTCAAAAAGAAAACAAAAAAGGAAGCACATGTAAGGTTTCAGAAGATGAAATCAGACCGGGCCTTTGAGGAATATAAAACAAGTAGGAAAGTAATTAAGCAAACAATTCGAAGGGCCAAAACGAGCCCTGAAATGTCATTGCCAAGTCAGATCAAATAAAATTCCAATGCATTTTGTACATATATTAAAATGAGAGGGTACCGAGGGAGAAGATTAGACCATTCAAAGATAAAGAATTTGTGTTTGGAGTCAGAGGATGTAGGGGTTGAGGTGCCAAACGAGTAATCTGCATCAGTATTGATCAAGAAGAATACAGAGAAAAGTGAGATCAGTACATGGTGTACTAATATGCTAGTGCAGTTTGAGATCAAGAAGGAGGTGGTGTTGAGTCTCTTGAAAAGCATTAAGGTGCATTAAGATGGATGAATTCCCAGGGCCTGATTTTATCTCTCTCAGATTGTAGAGAGCGGCAGAGAGGAGATTGCAAGAAATTTTGATAAAGATCTTTGTATCCCCTCTAGCCACAGGCAAGGTCCTGGAGGACCAGAAAGTAACCAATGTTGTTGTTTAAGAAGAGTTGTAGACAAAATCATGAAATTATAGGCCTGTGAGACTCATATCAGTGTTCGGGAAGATATTGGAGAGGGTTCTTCATAAAAGGATTTACTCTCAACTGAAATATAATGGGATAATTAGGGGCAGTCAGCATGACTTTGTCTGTGGCAGGTCACATCTTATGAAGTTGCCTGAGTTTTTTGAGGAGGTGGCACAGTGGTAGAATTGCTGCTTCACAGCGCCAGAGACCTGGGTTTGAGCCTGACCATGGGTGCTGTCTGTGCGGAGTTTCTACATTCCCCCTGTGACTGCATGGTTTTCCCCCCCAAGTGCTCCTGTTTCCACCCACATTCCAAAAAAGTGGGGCTTTGTAGGTTAATTAGCTTATGCAAATTGTCCCAAATGTGTAGGAGAGAACTAGTGTAAGGGTGATTACTGATGGCGCAGGCTCGGAGGGCCGTCGGACCTGTTTCCATGCTAATTCTCTGAACTAAACTAAAACATCAAAGGATAAGGGGCGATCTGATAGAAGTGTATACAATTGTGTGAGGCACAGATCGGGTGGACAGATAGAATATTTTTTCCAAAGTGGAAATATTAAAGACTAGAGGGCATAGCATAATGTCAGAGGGGGAGACTCTAAAGGAGTTTGTGGGGCAAGTATTTTTACCCAGAGAACAGGGGATGCCTACTCTGTGCACTGCCAGAGGTGGTGGTGGTGATGGGAGATAAGATAATGCCATTTAAAAGGCTTTTAGGTTGGCACATGGATATGTAGGGAATGGAAGGATATAGATCACATGCAGACAGAGGAGATTAACCTGGCATTATGCTTGGCTCAGACGTTGTGGGCGAGGGGTTGTTCTTATGCTGTAATGTTCTATGTTCTATGTAAACTATGTAAAAGTAGTTCTGGAGGACATGTAAATGGAAAAAACAGTATAATTATCTGATTTTTCCAGAAGAAAAATATGAAAATAAGTAATATGAAATTCGAACAAGGTAAAGCTATCAGTTTGAAACTGCTCAAGTCAGTGTTGAATATGGAAGGCATTAATATTCCTAGTCAGAAGATAAGGAGTTGCTCCTCAAATTACTGTTGCGTATGGTTGGAACAATGTGGGAGATCAAAGACATTGTGTAGGTTTTTTTTCCACTTAATACACATTACCAGAATACTACCAATATTCTTCTTCTTGAATCTTGCTGTGCACACATCTGACTCTTGTACACTATGATACTGATTGTACTAACACACATTCCATTGGAAATAAGGCAGCTATATAAATTCAAGTTGCTTAATGTGAGTTCATTGTCCAACATTATTAACTCATTGTAATAATGTGAAAATTATAGAAATAAAAGCATTTTTGTTCACTAAAAATAAAAGTAATGTGAAATACAAGTACAAAATGCATGGCCAAAATATGTTTACAGCTGGAATTAAGCAATTGGCCCTGTGGTCCATGAAAAAATAATACAGGTTTACATCATAGTAATTTGCAAGATAAGTAATCAACTGTCAATTCCTGTTTTGCTGTTGTACAAGCAAAATATTAATCCTTTGTTTTCCAGATGCCGAGAGACCTTCTGTGTACTTCTATCATTTTCGGCTTTCCTTGCAGAATGATAGATTTGTGGAAGGGAATTATGAAGCAATAATCCAATCAAGAGAGTTCAAATGATGTGCTCAACCAGAAGATTGAACCTCAAGCAGGATTACAAGCTTCAACTTCCTCTTATATCTCTGAGCTTTACTTTAATACATTTTTATATATTAAAAGGTATTTTTCTTCAGCTGCCAAATGTGATTGTGAAGCTGGAGCAATGCATTACAGGAGTGATGGTATTATGACTGATTATAAAGTTCAACCTTAAGGAATCCTGTAATGCTCAGACACACTACATTTAAAACAAAATCATTTTTATTTAAACATTCATGGAACAAATAATATAAATCTTACAGAAGAAAGTGGAAATTATAATGAGTGTGAGGATTTCTGCAAAACACAAAATGCTGGAGTAACTCAGCAGATTGGGCGGCATCTGTAGAGGGAATAAATAGGTGACATTTGGGTCAGCACCCTTTCTCAATCTTAAGAAAGGTCCCTACCCAAAATATGTTTATCCATTTCCTCCACACTTACCATCTGACCCTCCGAGGTATTCCAGCACTTTGTGTTTTGTTCACAATTCCAGCATCTGCAGTTCCTTGTTTGATCACTTAGTGTGATCGTGTAAAATGAATGTTAGCAAATCACCAGCCAATTTATATATCTCCCGCTTTTTAATTCTGTTGAAGTATATCCACTATTGCCTTGTGGAAAATCAACATCCATTCCACTACTTTGAAATTATCTATGGACTCCATGTCATGGTCATCCAGCATGGAAACAGGCCCTTTGACCCAACTTGCCACACCGACGAACATGTCTCATCTATACTACCCACCTGCCTGCATTTTGCCCATATCCCTCCAAACCTCTCCTATCCATGTACCTGTCTAATTGTTTCTTAAACATTGCAATAGTTCCTACCTCAACTATCTCCTCTGGCAGCTCATTCCGTACACCCACCACCTTTTGTGTGAAAACATTATCCCTCAGATTCCTATGAAGTCTTTCCCCTTCACCTTTAACCTATGCCCTCTGATTCTCAATTCCCCTATTCTGGGCAACAGACTCTGTGTGTCTACCTGATCTATTCCTCTCACATTTTATAAGATCACCCCTCATTCTCCTGCTCTCCACGGGATAGAGTCCTAGCCTGCTCAACCTCTCCCTATAGCTCAGACCCTCTAGTCCTGGCAACATCCTCGTAAATCTTATGTTTGTAGTAATATAATCATTTATCAAATGTCAATTGTATTGAACAACCTTAGGGATTGTAACATCCAACCCTACTAATCAATCTGAACATCTGGATGAAACCAGTGACCGCTGCGAAAGGGCAGCTGACAACCAGGGAAAGACCTAGTGACGCCATGGAGAGACTGCTGACCGGAGGGAATAGACCCCACCGGGGCTGGCATGGGCTAGCTCCTCATGCCAGCAGGATCCATCGCTAATCAGTGTTTTGGATCCACCCTTATATTGCTACAGAAGGAATCAACTATGAATATTACAACTAGCACAGCAATTGACAGAGCAGCAGCACCGGCAGGACATAAGCTACGAAGCTGCATCTGTGGCTGGGTAATGGTAACATCAGAGAAGGGTCTCAAAATCCACTTGGGCAGGAAAAATTGCCTGAGAGAGCTTGGTGATGGGCCTCGCATTGACCATTACTTTCTAAGAGGTAGGCCAAATCAGTCGAGTGAAGCCCAGTGGCAGGTTAACCACCACAGTCCACAGGATATCAGCACCCCAGGCAAAGCTCAACCAAGTACTGTCCCACCAACGGACACAAGTCCAGAGCCCAACCAGCCACAGTCAGCGGTAGAGAGGAAGATGGAAGGAAAAAAGCCGAATGGAGCAGTCACTGGCTGTGGCTGAAGAGAAAAGATGCTGTCTGGGCTGCCACGTGACCATCTAGAGGCTAACCATAAGACACAAACCCAGGTCTGATCTCCCTGCGGTGGGCCAGCCTCGACTGAGGGTGTCTTGTGATAAAAGGCCGAATCATCCAGTGACGTTGAGGTACACAACAGAAGATGTGTCTGATTGGTAGCAAAATCACCTAGTGGTCATCCCCAAGAATACCAAATGTCAATTGTAGTGAAAAACCTTAGGGATTGTAACATCCTTTGATATTGTGGAGGCAAACCAGAATAACACGTCGGTTTTGTTTTGCATTGAGCGTGTCAGTGACGATTCTTGTTCAATGTTTTATGACCTATTTTTATTTGTAATAGGTGTCCTTAGATTGAATGGCGGTGAGTCGTTTAGAACAGTAGAGAGACATTTTGTATTATGAGTTGTCCTAAATTAGTCATGTTATGTGATGTTTCTGGGATCACCAACAGACATAATACCACTTGAATATTGTGATTACTAACTGCACCATTAGGTTTCATTATACAACATATATTGCCTTGTAACGTGTATTAAAAGCATTTTGATTTTCAAAATATCCAAGTTATTACATGATTCAAACAGCATAAACAAATACTATTTTAAAAAGTATCTGCAGATCCTTACTCCACAGTCTCTGAAGCAGTAATCTATTTATGGCATATATGTTTGGTTTCAATTAACAATGTTAGTTACGTTCGTTCATTGAAGCACTTTACTTTAATATTTGCAGGGGAGCACTTAACATTGTCACTGATGTCAAGTGATGCGCTTCCAGTCAAGCTGTTGCAGAATAAGGTCCAACAGTGTGGCACTTATTCTGGAGGTTAGGCAGGCTTGAAATTCAACAGCTTCTGTATACAATGTGCTCTCCAACAATATATGAAGCTCATCCAGCTGGCTGTAAAGTGACTCCTGTTTCTCTGTATAGTACAAAGTATAGAAGCACTCTACTTCAGGTTAATGAAGATACAGAGAACAATGAAGTACCTAAATGCTATCTGAGAGCTGAGGCCAAGTTCCAGGCCATTCATTAAGGACGAAAATCGATCCATGCTGACCCAGACCCGGAAGGTAATTCAAGACAGGATAAGGTACAATTTAACTAACTTCAAACTATTCCATATTGTGAGCTTGAGTTAGATATGCATGGAAAATAATAGCTATAGTTACAAAATCTTATTGTCGTGCTTGCAATAATAAAAAACAATCAACCAAGGCGTCTGTCTATCTGTCTATCTGTCTATCTGTCTGTCTGTCTGTCTGTCTGTCTCTCTGTCTGTCTGTCTGTCTGTCTGTCTGTCTGTCTGTCTGTCTGTCTGTCTGTCTGTCTGTCTCTCTCTCTGTCTCTGTCTCTGTCTCTGTCTCTGTCTCTGTCTCTGTCTCTGTCTCTGTCTCTGTCTCTGTCTCTGTCTCTGTCTCTGTCCCTGTCTGTCCCTGTCCCTGTCCCTGTCTCTGTCTCTGTCTCTGTCTCTGTCTCTGTCTCTGTCTCTGTCTCTGTCTCTGTCTCTGTCTCTGTCTCTGTCTCTCTGCCTCCTTCAAAGATAAATATTTTCTCTTGAAATGATTGACAAAATATCTCAGTGTCACAAAGCTTGAGATTTGCTGAAGCAGAATCTGAAGATTCACCTGTCTTCTTTCTGTCCCATTGGAAGAAATATTTTTCAAACAATGGGAGGAGTTCAACCATTCCTTCTCACTAAACTTTGCTGTTTGATTATTGGCTTATTATTATTATTTTAATCAACGTAAAATAATGCAGGCAAATGGGAATTGCTCAGTTATGAAACTTGGTTGACGTAGACAAGTTGAGTGAAAGGCCTGTTTCCCTTGCTTCTGTGCTCTATGGCTATGAGTCTAACGCCTTACAACATTGTTTAATTAAGGGTGAAACAGAAAAACTAAAAAAATTATCATAATCAAAGATTGCATCCATGAGGGACCAGCTCTGAGAAGCATGGTGATCTTACAATGGATTGGCATTCCTAATCATGGTCACATTATTTCAATGGATGTACTCATTTAATAATGTAATTGTCAGAGTTTAAAAAGTGCTAACTATTTTGTTTAATCTGTGCACCAGCATTAAGCTGTTGAAAGATTCAAAGGCATATATATTTGAATTCAAATGCCCACCTTGTATTTGTTTTGTTAATATGAATAGATAGTTGCTTTTGGACAGTACAGAATATTACAATTCCTTGCCATGGGAGCTTTTTCAGAAACTAGTGCTCAAGAACAGGCCCATTGGCCCACAATGTCAGTGTCAAAAATGATGCCAAGACCAACACTTACAGTATCTACATGCATATAACCCATATCTTTCCATTCCCTACATATTCATATTCCTATCCAAACGTTTTTAAATATCACTAATGTATCCTTCTCAGCCACCGACCCGAACAATGCATTCCAGTCGGTCAAGACCCTCTATGTAAAAAACCTGCCTCACACATCGTCTTTAAACTTTGCCCCTCTCACCTTAATGTTGTGCCCTCTAGTATTTGATCATTTCCATCCCGGGAAAAAGATTCTGACTGTCTACCCTATCTATGCCTCTCATAATTTTGTATTATTCTGTCAGGTCTCTCCACAGCCTTCAGCTTCCTGGAGAAAATAATCCAATTCTATTCAGCCTCTCCCTGTATCTAATATTACCTAATCCTGGCATAATTCTGATAATTCTGCTCTGCACCTTTTCCAAAACCCTTTCCAATTCCTTTCTGTATTGGTGTGACCAGAACTACACATAATAGTCCAAATGCAGCCTAATCAGTCCTATAAACCTGCATCATGACTTCTTGACTAATACTCAATGCCTCGACCTATGAAAGCAAGTATACCATATGTCTTCTTTGCTGTGTTGCCACTTTCTAAAAGTTATGGACTTGGATGCAGAACCCCTCTGTTTGGATTTTAAATTGCCATTTAACAGTTGGATTGGGTGCAAGAAAAGGGAAAGCTGTGAAATGATCTGTTATTTATTGTTGCCTGGAATAGCAGTAAATCTTATGTTTGATAGACATTGGGCATTTGAGACATGTTTACCTGGATCATAAAACTAATGGCTTCATGCCTGAAATCATGCCAGCAATCTTCACACATGTTCAATTAACCCCCCTCTTAAAGTCATTAAACACATAACCCTTCTTTTCCTTTCCCTTTTATATGCTCGTCTTTGCCTTTTCTTAAGTGCATCTGCACTATTTGCCTCATCTGGCGCTGCGGTAGAGTTGCTACCTTACAGCACCAGAGACCCAGGATTGATCCTGGCTACGGCGCTGTTTGAACGGAGTTTGTACCTTCTCCCAGTGACCCCGTGGATTTTATCCAGGTGCTCCGGTTTCCTCCCACATACCAAGGATGTACAGGTTTGGCTTTGGTACAAATTGCAAATTGACCCTAATGTGTAGGATAGTGCTAGTGTATGGGATCGCTGGCTGGTGTGGACCAAAAAGGTTGCTTCCACACTATATCTCTAAATTAATCATGCTAAATTAGTGACTGGCATCTGTGTAGAGAAGGAATGGGTGATGTTTCAGGTTGAGACCCTTCTTCAGTCAAGGGTCTTGACCCGAAACATCACCCATGCCTTCTCTCCAGAGATGCTACCTGTCCGGCTGAGTTACTCCAGCATTTTGTGTCTATCTTCGGTTTAAACCAACATCTGCAGTTCCTTCCTACATTAAATGAATGACCATTTTATATTCATACACTGAATTAATTGAATTAAACTGAAATTGGCCTTATACAGATATTTTTATCAACACATTTCCACTTTTCCTGAGCATAAGGGTTCATGCCCAACACTAGTGGCTTCATGCCTGAAATCCGAGTTGACTGTGCCTGAACCCCTCTGTCAGTGGATCACCAGCTTCCCGACAGACAGGAAGCAGCATGTGAGGCTGGGAAAGCACATCTCGGACCCGCAAACACTCAGCATAGGAGCACCGCAAGGCTGCGTACTCTCTCCTCTCCTCTACTCTCTCTACACCAACGACTGCACCTCCACAGACACCTCTGTCAAGCTTCTCAAGTTTGCGGACAACAGAACCCTGATTGGACTGATCGAGGACGGGGAGGAATCTGCCTACAGACAGGAAGTGTCACAGCTGGCATCCTGGTGCCGTAGCAACAACCTAGAGCTCAATGCTCTTAAGACAGTGGAATTGATTGTAGACTTTAGGAGAGCTCCCCCTCCCCTCACCCCACTCACCATCAACAACACCTCAGTCACATCTGTGAGTATTTTAAATTACTGGGAACCATCATCTCCAAGGACCTTAAGTGGGGGGCTACCCTCGACTCCACAGTCAAAAAGGCACAACAGAGGATATACTTCCTGCGGCATCGGAGGAAGCACAATCTGCTACAGGCAATGATGGTCCAATTCTACACGGCCATCGTGTAGAATTCACATCTGTTCTCACCTTCTCCATCATGGTCTGGTTTGGCTCAGCCACCAAGCACGACACCTGGAAGCTGCAGCGAATCGTCCGATCAACAGAGAAGATTATTGGCTGCAACCTTCTCTCCATTGACGAACTGTACACTGCAAGGGCCAGGAAGCAAGCAGGCAAGATCATCTCTGACCCCTCTCACCCTGGCCACAAACTATTTGAATCACTTCCCTCTGGAAGATGACTCCGGATTGTCAAAGCTGCCACAGCCAGATATAAAAGCAGTTTTTATCCATGAGTAGTTGCTCTACTCAACAGCCAAAAATCTGTAGCCTCCCTTTGATCTGGTATTTTGTTGGATCACATGCTTGATCAATGGTTTTTTTTTATCATTAATGTTTTATTATTATTAATGTTTAGTGTTTTCTGAGTCATTCGTAACTGTCACTGTATGTCATGTTGTTACTTGTGGGCGGGAGCACCAAGGCAAATTCCTTGTATGTGAATACTTGGCCAATAAACTTACTTACTTACTTACTTACCTATTTAGTGCAGGACATGGCTGATTAAACTGTTCCATTGTGCTGCCGATGATGTGAGGATGGTAATGCTGGAACATGGTTCTGCAGAGAAGAATAAAACCACTTTGTCAAATGATATGTTTCAACCATTATCTGACATCTCAAGCCCAATGTGGTGCAATGGGAAGTGAGGCAAGTTGGAATTACCGAATATCTGGAGTTTGCACAGAAAGCCCACACCTCAGTTGCTAGACTACAAGCTCACCCTGCTGCCTGCGTTGTTGTAGATTCCTGTGTTCATACAATTCCAGCATTCTGTTCTCTAACTGATTATAAAGGTTCTGTGATTTAGTGAGATGTGGATCAATTGCTGACCAGCAGGATGACCAGATTAATGACCCAGCAATAACTAATTATCCATTTTCCTTGCTATACTCCAAAGTGTGAGCCAGCCAAGCACTGGCCGCCTCCACTCTTGCTGAAAGATGCTGTCAGGTGCCTACCCTGTTAGGCCGTGAACTGCTGGAGGCCGTTCTCCATGACCATCTGCAGGTTCCACCAGCACAAGCCAACCTACTCCCAGCCATGTCAAAGCCAGTGGCTTGCACTGCAGTGACGTAGGAAAGGATATATTCAAACAAGCATTAAGCAAATGCACAAGTGAGATTGTTCTAGATTTTGTTGGCCTCCTATCTAGCAAGCACTGATTTGGAAATGCATGTTGGAATACTTTGATTGTAGCCAAATGGATGTTGTGATGGAAGTAACAGGATGAAGATAAAATCTGTGAACTGTTGTTGATCTGGGCTATGAGGTTGTTCTTGTAGGCATCAAAGTTGACAAACTGGTTATCAACACACTTCTGTCACATAAGAATAAGGAGGCAAACATTTTTTTTTCCTCTCTTGCTCTTCTTCACAATTTCACAAGTACGCAAATTATAGGAGTAGAATTAGGCCATTCGGCACATCAAGCCCACTCAGCCATTCAATCATGGCTGATCTCTGCCTCCTAATCCTATGTTCCTCCCTCTCCCTAATACACTTGACACCCGTTCTAATCAAGAATTTGTCTATCTCTGCCTTTAAAATATTCACTGATGGCCTCCACAGCCTTCTGTGGCATTGAGTTCCACAGATTAACTACCCTCTGACCTCCTCATCTTCATTCTAAAACAGCACCCTTTTATTCTGAGGCTATAACCTCTGGTCCTAGATTCCCACCAGTGGAAACATCCTTTCCACATCCACTCTATCTATGCCTTTCATTATTCCTTAAGTTTCATTGAGGTCCCCCCTCAACCTTCTAAACTCCAACAAGTAGAGGCCCAGTGCAGTCAAATGCTCATCATATGCTAACCCACTAATTCCTGGAATTATTCTTGTAAACCTCCACTGGGCCCTCACCAGAGCCAGCACATCCTTCCTCAGATTCCACATGGTAGGCTGCTCTGGAAGGTTATATTGCATTGGATCCAAGGAGAGATAGCTGAATGGATGGTAAATTGGCTCCATGGAAGGAAGCAGAGGGTGATGGTGGAAGGTTGGTCCTCGGACTGGAGGCCCGTGACTAGTAGTGTGCCTCAGGGTTCAGTGCTGTGCATGTTATTGTTTAACATCTATATCAATGATTTGGATGAGAGCATGCAGGGCAAGATTAGCAAGTTTGCTGATGATACTAAAGTGAGTGGTTTTGCAGATAGTGAAGATGGTTGTGAAAGATTGCAGCAGGATCTGGATCGATTGGCCAGGTGGGCGGAGAAATGGTTGATGGAATTTAATGCAGAGAAGGTGTAAGGTGTTGCTTTTTGGGATGTTGAACAAGGGCATGACCTACACAGTAAATAGTCGGCCTCTGGGTAGTGTTGAAGGGCAGAGGGATCTAGGAGTAGAGGTGCATGGTTCCTTAAAGGTCGAGACACCGGTAGATAAGGTGGTCAAAAAGGCTTTTGGCACTTTGGCCTTCACCAATCAGAGTATTGAGTTGGGAGGTCATGTTGCAATTGTCTAAGATGTTGGTGAGACCGCATTTAGAATATTGTTTCAGATGTGGGCACCATGTTATAGAAACGATATTGTCAAGCTTGAAAGAGTTCAGAAAAGATTTATGGAGATGATGCCAGGACTGGAAGGAATGAGGTTGAATGGGCTGTGTCTCTATTCCATGGAGGGGGGGTGGATGCGGGGGAATCTTATAGAGGTGTACAAAATCATAAGAGGAATAGATCTGGTAAATACACAGAGTCTCTTGCTCATGGGGGAATCGAGAACCAGAGGACATGTTTTCAAGGTGAAGGAGAAAAGATTTAATAGGAATCCAAGGGGTAAGTTTTTCACACAAAGGGTGGTGGGTGTATGGAACAAGCTGCCAGAGGAGGTAGTTGAGGCTGGGACTATCCAATCTTTTAAGGAACAGTTGGACAAGTACATGGATAGGACAGGTTTGGAGGGATATGGACTCATCGCAGTCAAGTGGGACGAATGTAGCTGGGACATTGTTGGTTGGTATGGGCAAGATGGGCCGAAGGGCCTGTTTCCACACTGTATCACTATGACTATGATTTTTTGTCTCAGATATGGGGTCCAAATTTGCTCACAGTACTCCAAATGCAGCCCGACCAGCACCTAATAGAGCCTCAGCAATACATCTCTGTTTTTGTATTCTAGTCCTCTTCTTCTTGCACTTTTGCTTCCTGGTATGCGTAAAGTCTGCAGGATCTTAAAATAGCCATTTACAAAGCTAAACATTAGAGCTAGAATTATCAACAGAGCATACTTTATTGAAGATAGTAAGTTCACACCTAATGGCTGTGTCTCTTATAATGATTGTGTGCACAGCCCTCAACATTTATATCCACTAAATTAACCCATTTTACCAAAAAGTAATAAATCCCTAGTGTTAATTCTGGAAAAATTGGAGAGGCACTACAATTGAGTAAAGGCTGCTAGGCCATTTGGTCAATTTAAATGTGCCCTCTGTAGAAATGGGACAGGCTGCAGAATGGCGTCAGTTTGTCTAGAGCCTAGATAAGAACTGCAGGAAGAGAATAGAACATCTATGCCTCTCATAGCATTCCTCACAGCACTCTCATGTTCTCAGTTCAGGGCGCCCGGGAGAAGTCAGCGGTATCTTCGCTTCCACCCACTAAATTCAAATTTACAGTAGGTAAATCGGGAAAGGACTCACTGCTCCAAGATTGCTTCACCAGTGGAGGATAGTGTGGGGGATCAAGGAAGGTTCCGCTGAAGTGGGTACCAAAATTAATTGGGAAATCAAGTGGGAAAGTGAAAGAATCCTTTCAGAGAGATTCCGGTAGCAGAACGAGCACCTTTTCTGAGGGTGAGACAGCAGGAGGATATGAACTGACTGATCCTGACATCAATAGTATTATAAGGTCGGAGCAAGTTCCCCACTATGTGGGTATAGAGCGGATTCCCTGTAGGCAACTCGCTAGTAGGAAGCTGCCTACTTCACCTTTAGAATTAGATCCCGCAGTAGGTGTAAATGATCCCCGGGTCACAGACGTCCACTCTTTACTGCAACCTGGTTCAACAGCACCAAAATCCTTTCAGAGACCCGTACTAAGAATCCAGTAACAGGAACCAACAACAAGGAGGAAATGATACAGTCCTGTCCCTTTAAGACAAATCTGGGAAGGCCAACAGATAGAGAAGGCTGCTCCTCACTATCCCTACGTTGAAACTAACATCAAGGAAAAAGAAGAGGATACCTACTCTCTACGTCTAAATTATAGTAATTAGAAATAAATTAATACCATTTTGCATTTGGTCTCTAAATTATATGGTGATGAATTGGAGGAACTTTAAAGTTTGCGATTTGGAACTGACTTGTGAGATTTGGCTTAGGAGTACTTAAAGTTTGATTATTAATTGGGTATTTTTATTGTATCATCCCCAGACAGGCAGCCAAAGATGGGAAGGATTATTCAGAGAACATCAGGAAAGGATGGAACTTGGGAAGATCTGGTAGCATGGTTATTATTCAGCGAACATGAGATTTGGAATTGGAAATAGTAAAAAGAGGAACTGTGAACAGCAAGACGTCCCTTTAAGAGACCAGGTGAGCAAGTTAATTTGTGGTAAAAGAAAACTAGCTATGAGGATGAACCCCTATGGACTGAGAGCCGAGCCAACATACTAATAGCCCTATCCCACGGTGCGAGTTCATTCAAGAGCTCTCCCGAGTTAAAAAAAAATCAAACTCATGGTAAGCATGGAGAATTAACGTAGCGGGTACATTGGAGCTCGGGGACATCTCTTAGCAGGTCGTAATGCTAACGCAGGTACTCGGTAAGACTTGCTAACGGCAGGTAAGCACGCGAAGACTCGTGAAGATTTTTCAACACGTTGAAAAATGTCCACGAGAGCCCCGATTATCGATGAGTGGCCATTACCGTAAATCTCCTAGTTTGAATCAGGGCAAACTCGGGAGAGCTCTTGGAATGAACTTGCACCGTGGGATAGTGCTATAAGGAAGAAGTACTGGAGGAGAATCCGATTGAATTAGGAGGAATAAGGAAATGGGTGTTGAGATATCAGAGTCGATGTATTTGACCGGTGGATAGAAATTGTTTAACCCTTGATAGTAAAGTGGCCTCTATTATCAAGGTGGAAAGAAATTGTCCCTAGATTTGGTATTCTTAATTTGCTTTATGATTAAATTGACAGCATATGGAAATTGATTGATTAAATTTGAACAGCTGGGAATTCCACAGGAATTGGAATGGAATTGTGTTATCAACCACAAAGCCATGAGAAGGATGAGATGGACCCTGAAACTTAAAATAGTAAATTGAAGGCTGAGACTGAATTTGGTTGAATTGAAACATTTTTCATGGTTTGCTTTAAATAAGAGTCATGCCTATAGGGAAATCTGGACTGAACCCAGCTGAAATGTATATGAGAAACCATCACCAGATATACATATTAAAATATTGTGTGAATACGGAGAGGGCTGATTAGTGTTGATCCTAGGATAGTAAAGAGTATATTATAGAACAGAATAGTAAAAGGAATACAGTGATAGAGCAGAATATAGTAGATAGTGAAATGGAAAAGGGATAGTATTGCAGAATTGCAGTGAATGTATGGGAAATCATTAGTGCATGACTTGCCTTGTCCCAAGTTGGAATTATAGGTTATAGGTTTGACTATGGAAAGGGATGGAAGAATGGGCAACAACACAGATGGAGAGAATTCGCACCCATGAAAAATCGGGAGGTGAAGACTCATCAGACAGAAATTGTGAAGCTTCATCCACGAAAGCTCGGGAAGCTTGATAAGATTCTGGGAAGAAACATTGTCTTCTTGTGATTGTTAATAGATGGAGAATGTAATAGACACACATATGTATATCTGGTTATCTGATCATTTGGTTATCATAAATTATGGTTTATCATGTATGATAAAAGGAAGGAATGTTAATTCCTGCCAAATTGGAGAGGCCATGATACTAAAATTGATTTAAGGCTTCTAGGCTGCTAGGCCATTTGGTCAATTTAAAAGTGCCCTGCAGAAATGGGACAAGCTGCAGAATGGTGCCTGTTTGTCTAGAGCCTAGATAAGAGCTGCAGGAAGAAAATGGAACATCTGCAGATTCTAACAATTAGGTGTAAATTGCATGAAACGGATTGGATGAATGCAAACCAGACATACGCATTGTAAATATTGTTTCAAAGCTTTACTTTGCTAGATGTTGATTGGAATAAGTGTTCAGCCTTGTCTGGGTTTCCTGACTATCAAGGCAGATGTTGCATAATTCATCTCTGTTAAGTTGCATCTAGCAACTTTGTCAGATACATTGTATTGGTCACTGTATTATTGGGTTGGGGAAATGTCTATCATGAACTGTGTTAATCGATATCTGTTATTTGACTGTATAGAGACAACCCCCATGTGGTTCGGCCCCTGCAGTGGTTAGGTATTGTAGTGGGAACTGTTATTGTGTTTTTCCAAAATAAAGTTTAGATACGTAAGTGCTTGACTCAGTGGTTTTTGACTGAAACTAGACGGCGGGGAAGCTTAGAATGAACAATTTCCAATAGTTAATGATTTATATCAAAATATAGTTTTCAATTCAACTAGTATAGATTCAGATGATCACTTGCTTCTTTTGTTCACTAAGCTCTTCCCTGCGGTTACACTTGACGTTCCCTTGCATGCTTTTACCACTGCCATGGCAATTTTTAGCCTGCCTTGCTGCTCACTGACTAGACATGTCTCAGTCTATATCTGCTTTGACATTATTCACATGATCTTCAGAACTTGGAATTCCTTTGGTGTTGTTGTGAAGTTCTCCATTATTGTATCTGATATGTCCAAAGTAATGTCGACACTTTTCAGAACTCATGTAGTTTCATTTTCCCTGTTAGTATTTTCTGTGTTAGGTTCAATTGATATTACCTCCATGTTATCTTCCTCAGCACGGACTAAGACAGTGTTTGGCATTTATGCAGAAAAGGCCTTCTGCGTCCAGGGGGATGCGAACTGTCAGGTTACCAGTTGAGACAGATGGGCCCAATTACCTATTTTAATTATGAGGTACCAGCGTGTCACATTGATCATGGTCATAGACTGGATCAGGTTTCACAATTTGAAGGACTGAGGTTTTGTTTGTTTTTGTTTTTTTTTTAAATTTATTACATTTTATTTTATTTTTAGAGATACAGAGCGGAAAAAGGCCCTTCAGCCCACCGACTCCGTATCAACCTGCAATCTCCGCACATTAACATTACCCAACACACACTAGGGCCAATTTACACTTATACCAAGCCAATTAACATACAAACCTGTACAGTACATCTTTGGAGTGTGGGAGGAAACTGAAGATCTCGGAGAAAACCCACGCGGTCACGTGGAGAACATACAGACTCCGTACAGGCAGCACCCATTGCTGGGATCGAACCCGGGTCTTTGGCGCAGCAACTCTACCGCTGCGCCACCATGCCATCTGGTTATGAAAGGATCGCAGTGCTGGATGGCGAGGAGATCCAGGAGGGGCTCCTGCTTCAGAGCTCGAGTTGACTGTCGATCAGGTGGTTTAGGGGAAAACAGACAAGTCTCCAGTTCACAGGCACTGGCAAACTGGTGCTACAGACTGCAGCTCTAACCAGAAAGGTAATCTTGTGGCTACAATGCAACTAGCTGAAACTGAAGGAGTTCAGAATTTCAGTGAACGGAATTTTCAATTTTGGTGAACGTGTGTGGATAGTGATTCACCTTGTGCTGAACTTTTTGCTGATTGCCTGATCTGTGGATGAGCTCATGGTTCAGTTGTTGTTCTGAAATTCCTGTGAGCTGTTTATCTCATATTGATTAAAAAGATTACCGAAATTCCTGTGAGCTGTTTATCTCATATTGATTAAAAAAGGGCCCGAGAATGTCCGCAGCCGAAGCGGGGGGCAAAAGACGAGGAAGAACCAGAGAAGCAGAGTAGATCCTGACTAGGGGAAGGAGAATGGGTAAGGGACCCACAGCCAGCACCCTATAGAGAGAGCCAGGAAAGGACTTTAAAAATCTTGGATCTGGAATGTATTTTGCATGGTCTTCAGAACTTTGTAAAACCAACCATTACCCTCTTCGCCAATAAAAAAAAACTAATTTTCCTGTGTGAGAGTGGGGCTTGCAAGACTGTTATCACCAAAGACGAGGAACCCCCAGGAGTCAAGTACTCCAAAGATTCCATCACCGTAAAATCGGCCACTGGCCACACCAATGTCGAGTCCTTAACTGAGCCCCTCAGCTTTGAGGAACCATTATCCCAAGATCAATGGCAGGAGCAAGTCCTCATATTAGCGACGTGCCCAGTCAACCTGCTGGGATGAGATGTAATGCAAGGACTAAAGATAGGGGTGATGCCAACCGGGTCCGGAATGAGGGCAGTCAGATTGGCACCCGGCAGGGCGGATATATTGGTCCAGGAAGGTGTAGGCGAACCTCACTAATACTACACCATAGATCTGGCACGAAATGGACCAGGAGCAATGGGGGAAGCATTGGTCAAGGAAGCCAAGGCTAGGAGAGACGATATTACATAGGGCGCAAGACCTATATTGTACAATGTGGTTTAAGCCTACCACAGGACAGGATAAAAAATACCAGATCAAATTTATGAAGGATCCTAGTTCTGCCATGACACTGACCAACCTCTATTGGGACAATAAGGGAAACTGCGCCATCGTAGTCCAATTGGATAAGAAGGACTATGAGCTCTTCAGGGGGTACCCGTCCAGACCCCACGTCTCCCTGTCCAAGAAACAGGGGGGCAGGTGGCGATACTTAGGGGAATTAGTGATAGAGGGAGAAGCAGAGCAAAAGTGGGAACGACAATGATGGGAGCCAGGTGTTCAAAGGAAGGCATACCGGTATTTATACTAGAACCCTGAACTGGAGGACAAGGGGATCGAAGGAGGTCCATTTGGTTGCGGGGAAAGACTGATTGATCCTTAACCTCGCTGAGGAAGAGGAGGAGATTTTAAAGGACCTGCCAGCCGGATTGTGGTCGGCAGGACCGTCGGATGTGGGACTAATCAGGGGAATTGAACCAGTAAGGGTCACCCCCCCCCCCCCGATCATCCTACCGCCCCTACCAGAGACAATACCCCCTCCGAAAGGAGACTATCGAGGGGATCAAAGCCATATTTGAAGCCTTGAGGGAAAAAGGCATCCTGATTCCCTGCGAGGAATCCCCATGTAATACCCCCATGTTCCCAGTGCGAAAGGCCGCCCCCTCCAATACATGGAGGATGGTGCAGGACTTACAAGCGGTCAACAGGGCAGTAATACCGAGAGCTCCATGCGTCCCAGATCCTAGCACCCTGCTGAACGATATACATCCCAATCACCAGTTCTTCACCGTCATCGACCTGGCTAACGCCTTCTTCTCCATTCCGGTACACCCAGAATGCCAGTACTGGTTCGCATTTACATTCGAAAGAAAAAGATGGACATACACCAGACTGCCACAAGGATACACTGAAAGTCCCACCATATTCTCCATGGCCATGAGCTCTAACCTTGAGAGGTTCGAGCCCCCTCACAATAGCACAATCCTACTTTATGTGGACAACATTTTGGTATGTTCCCCCACTCGCAACGAATGTATAGAAGACACTCTAAGTCTTCTACAGTTCCTGTCAGAAAATGGACACAAAGTAAGCAAAAGAAAACTGCAGATATGTAAGGAAAAGGTCAAGTACCTGGGCCATAACATATCCCAGGAAGGACGGGAACTGGATGGACAACGCATGTCAGGGATCTTGGCCGCCCCAGGGCCAAATACAAAAAAAGAAATGATGCAATTCTTGGGTATGGCCAACTATTGCCGCCAGTGGATTGCAAGCTATGCTGAAATGACGGCTCCATTGCTGCAACTGATATATGACCAACCTATGGCTGCAAAGGAAAGAATTGAGTGGACCGAAGAGGGGGAACAGGCATTTAAAAGGGTTAAGCAGGCGCTAGTCTCCTCAACCGTTTTGGCACTGCCAAATTCAGAGAAACAGTTCATCCAGACGGTGGACAGTAAGAACAGATATATGACATCGGGGAAAGATGAAGCCCATGGCATACTATTCTAGGAAATTGGATCAGGTTGCGCGAGCACTGCCGACTTGCCTGCAAGCAGTTATTGCTGCGTCCCTCGCGGTACAAGCTTCCGCCACCATAGTGTTGTACAGGACCTTAACACTACGGGTCCCAAATGCGGTTGAAGTACTGCTGTTACAACAAAAGATCTCATATCTTTCACCGGCAAGACACCTTTCCTGCATGGCAGTACTGCTTTCACAACCTAACCTGACACTCGAGCGATGTACTATGCTGAATCCGGCCACCCTACTGCCAACCAAAGCGGACGGAGAACCACACAGCTGTTTGGAAGAAACGGACAAACTGGTCATGCCACGTCCTGCCCTGAAAGACGTGGCGCTGAAGGATCTAGACCTAACTCTATATATTGATGGGTCATGCAAAAAGAATGAGTATTGGAGAAAATATGGCGGGATATGCAGTCATTGATCACACAAGGATTACCAAGGCTGAAGCACTACCTAAGCATTTCTCAGCGCAAGCCGCTGAGTTAGTGGCCCTCATTGAAGTGTGTAAAGTGGCGAAGGGGAGGCGTGTAAACATTTACACTGATAGTCAGTGACTCCAACTCTCCCGCTTTCGGCGGGCGATCTCCCGCCGAAAAGCCATTTTCGCAAAATCTCCCGCTCTCCCGCTTGAGATTTAATTTCTCCCGCCCTGGCTTTGTGTCTCCCACTTAAGATGTATTTTCTCCCACTTGAAATGATCTTTCTCCCGCCCAATTACCTTTTTGAAAAGTGGAATTTAATTTTCATGCATTTCCACAGTGTATAAATCACCAAATGCGCACACGCGATACTACATACGTTTTAATGCATGTAGTACATACCACTCCCCCCCCCCCCCCCCCCCCCCGGACCCCAGGCGCAAGGGACTTCGCGCTCGTGATTGGAGTCTCCAGTTTCCTAGGGGATCCAGGCGGGAGAATCTCCAGATCAGAAGGTGCTTGGGGTTGGAGTCTCTGTGATAGTGCATATGCCTTCTCCACTGTCCACGTTTTTGCAGCACAATGGCGTAACCGTGGCATGGTCACCTCTGCAGGAACGCCCATTTTACATAAAGACTTGATCCTGGAACTGTCGGAGGCAGTGTTGCTACACGCAGTGGTAGCAATCTGGAAATGCGCCGCCCATACTAAAGGGACCGACCAAGTAACCAAGGGAAACCACCGGGCAGACCAGGTGGCGAAAGAAGCAGGAGGGTGAGAACTGGAGGCAAAGGAGGCCTTTGGGCTAGAATTACAAGAAATAGATCATGAAGTGCTACGATGTATGCAAAAAGTTGCTCCCCCTACCGAAAAAGGCAAATGGGAAAAAGAAGGACAAAGAGGGGAAGACGGACTATGGAGAAATGATGAGGGAAAACTAATCTTACCAAGATCACTATTTAAGTATGCATGTGTAATGAGCCATGGGCTAACCCATGTCTCAACAGGAGGAATGATACAGATAGTGGACAAAATATTCAAAACCTACGGCTTCACAAGCTATGCAAAGAAATACTGTGAGACATGTGAGATATGTGCCAGATACAATCCACAAGGGGGGTTGAAGCAAGCACCAGGCAAAGCACCACAACCAAATTATCCTTTTCAAAATTGAAACATGGACTTCATAGAATTGAGCCCTGCACAAGGGATAATTGACGTTTTCTCTAGGTGGGTAGAGGTTTTTTCCCACGGCAAATGCAGACGCGTTGACTGTGGCGAAGGCCCTTCTAAGGGATATCATCCCCCGATTCGGAATCCCAGAAAAGTTATATAGTGATAATGGTAGTCACTTCGTGAATGAGATAATAGCCAAACTAAGTAGTGCCCTAAAGATACAGGTAAAACACCACTGTTCATACCATCCCCAATCAGCGGGGTTGGTGGAAAGAACAAACAGCAAATTGCAAAAGGCCATGGCAGAAACAGGATTCTCCTGGATAGACTGCCTACCACTCGTATTATTAAATATAAGAATGATACCGAGCGTAAGGGGAATCTCCCCATATGAAATATTATATGGGAAACCCTTCCAATATCCCATCTTCCAGAAACTAACCGAAACAGTGCAGGAAGAGGAGACACTGGCTGACTATGTGCAAAACTTATTAATAACCAAATCTCATGTCTTAAGGAACCTGACCAGCCTGGGACAGGAAAACCAAAGGTTCGAGGAGATTGTGTAACCTGGCGACTGGGTGTTCATCAAGGTCATCAAAAAAAAAGGTGGTCGAGCCCTCGGTGGGACGGACCTTACCAAGTTCTGCTCACCACACCAACGGACGTAAGGATCGCGGAGAGACCAACTTGGGTACACATAACACATTGTAAACGAATGAAGGTAAACTCTGAGAATGAAAAGGAACAAGGGAACTAGTGACGGCTGACGGCCTACCATGGCCCAGTAATGACTAAAACCCGAGTAACTTGTCAAAACAAAAAACAAAAAAAAAAAAAAACAAAAAATGAAAAAAATCAATCATAAAATGGATTTGGATGACTAGTCTTTGTATGGTTGCAAATGGATGGGATTATGTTATAAAACTTAAGGAAGATAAAACAGGCACCTTCCACATTGACTCATGTAAAGAGTATCCTGGGATGTGGTGTGTCGAAAGAGCCTATGGCACTGATGGAACATACGTGTGCAGAGTCCCGTGCAGCACATATGGGTCAGGTTTTTCAGCACTCTCTCAATAGGGGCTACCAAGGGTGGGAATGTTAGATGGAACAGACTTACACAGCAGATGGTCCCTGGTAGTGGCCTCCTCACCCCTCCATCGAAACGACTGGAAAACTATCGCGACAATAAAGAAGCCCAACCAACAGGACGTAGGCAACTACTTTCTTTGTGTAGATGTAAGGATGCAGGACCCATGTTGCAAATTCAGAGTAGAAGTCGAGAAAGGGAGTAAGGGAGGAGTCATGCCCACTCCAAAACCAATAGGACCTGAAGAGAGGATTATAAAAATAATTCCAATAAAAGAGCTAAGAAAGTCCCTGGAGGTAGAAACGGGATACGCGGACGAAAATACCTGGCTGGAATGGATGAGGTACACGGCAAAAACATTGGGACGAAGTGATTGCTATGCCTGTGCATCGGCCAAACCACAACTCATCCCCACCCCATTTCCCCTGAATTTTAGTAACTCGCCAGGAGGGGTCACATGCATGCTATCCCTGTTCACGGGGAAGGAAGCACCAAAAAATAAAAACTGCTCAGACCTACATTACCTGTTCCCGACAGTGCTGAAAGGCATGGTCCCATCACTATTCACCATTCCGACAGGAGGAGGATTTAATTGCTTCTCTAGGTGGAGTGAGGAAGGAAACGAGTTGGGCAACGTCGGGAACTGTATAGCTCCGGTAAAGATTTCTGGAGTCAAACTAACAACGGGCCCAAGCCCCCTGCTGGGATTAGACGTCAACCTTCTGATACAACAGAAAGGTGGGAGGGCAGATGTATGGTGGTACTGTGGAGGTAGAATATTAAGAACAAAGCTACCCCAGAATTGGAAGGGGACATGCGCAATGACCCAGCTGATAATGCCCTTCACCCTAGTAACCCTAAGGAGGGACGAAGGAAGAGAGGACCTGGGAAGGATGGAATCAGGAAAAAGAATAAAACGGGAATTAATTAAGGGATCATTCGGCGCACACATCTACATTGATGAAATCGGGGTCCCTAGCCACCGGATTCGAGTCAGTCTTTTTCTGGTGGTCAACCACTAATAGGAATGTAGACTGGATCAACTATCTGTATTACAACCAGCAGCGGTTCATTAACTATACAAGAGACGCCATAAAAGGCTTGGCCGAACAATTGGATCGAACTAGCTTAATGGCCTGGCAAAATCAGATGGCCTGAGACATGTTATTGGCGGATAGAGGAGGCGTGTGCGTCATGTTTGGCTCATCATGCTGCACCTTCATCCTAAATAATACTACTCCGGACGGCTCAGTCTCCAGGGCCTTGGCGGGGTTATCATCACTGGCGGAGGAGCTGGCCAAGAACTCTGGGGTAGATACTTCATGGACAGGGTTCCTTGAAAACTGGTTTGGGAAATGGAAAAATATTGTCACTTCTGCACTAACATCCTTCATAGTGATTACAGGAATGTTAGCCGGATTGGAATGCTGTATAATCCCCTGTGTTCGAGGGTTGTCTCAGAGACTAATAGAAACAGCCCTTACAAAGAAAATGCAGATGATGTACGAGTTGGTTCCTCAGAAGGGGATTGAGGAAGAACAAGTGGACATTGACCTAAGGGATACCTTCATGGCCTGAACGGACCCCCACGGATGAACAGATTGCATAAAGTCAAAAGAAAGTGCAATGTTGTGATGGAACCTGGGAGGCGTTCGGGACGGGGGAATTTTTGGAAATTGTTAATAAGTTGTTGGATAATTGTATAAACAGGGAGAAAATGATATAAAAATTCATTCCTATAGTTATTATCGGGGACTGTACCTTTAAGAATGGGCAAGTCTATCTTGGGATGACATTATGTGCTGACTATGGTTTTGTACTTTGTACTCTGTGTGACGAGATTAAGTTGTGGTCCTGTGTGATGAGATTAAGTTGTGTCTGATACCTGCGTGATGAGATTAAGTTGTGGTCGATACATCCTTGTTTACTCCATTGTATAAAAGAATGAGTTTGGACACTGCTTCGACTGAGAGACTCACTCAGACGCCTGTACTCTGTGCGATCCTCTCTCATGTATTAAACATTCAGTTGGATCTAAATTTCTGTGACTGTCGTTTGTTGGGAAAAATATTTCTAACAATATGCTCATTTTTATTTACCTTGTACTTCTTCCAATTTCAGTTATGTTGAATTAAAATTGTCAGTGCTGCAGGTTCTGTCTACTTCTTTCTGTTGGGCCTCTATCTGCACATTTTAATACACAGTTGCTGACAAGGAAGGTGGTTATATAACAAAAGTTAGATTATCTACGGAAGTATTGTTGACATTTTTCTGCGGCTAGTGACTAAAAGGTTTGTATAGCACAGCGGCAATTGGTATGTTCTTTTGATATGAAAACTCAGAAAATATGTCAAATAAAAAATTATGTTATGAGATTTGGGAAATAAGGAGTACCCATTCACAGAGAATACACCATTACAAGGACTGCAGTTTAAGGCAATACAGACCTAAGCATTGGCCTGAACGTCCCACTGGGATCCTTCTGAAGTTCCAGTATAAAATTGTGAGAGTTTAACAAAGGACTGAGAACATTCTGTAAGTAGGTATCTATGATCATTATTTCAATGTTCTTTCTTTTTATGCAGAGGTACAGGATTTCTCATGAGGAGTAGTATCGCAATAATAAATCCAAGATTTCTTTGTGTCTAATCCTTTATTTGATCTCTTCCATGTACCGCACTCTGCACATTATCACACATTACAGGGTGTAGAAAGGAACTGCAGATGCTGGTTTACACTGAAGATAGTCACAACAAGTTGGAGCCTGACCTGACATTCAAACCATTTTGTCCTCACTTTAAATTAGACAATAACCATTTTAACTTTGCACATCTCATTTTGCATTTCAAGCAGATTTGCCTTGCCTTCCCTAGGATCACCCTTGCGTGATATGATTTAAGTAAACACAGCCCCAAAGTCTGGATGTGTTAGAGGAAAGGCAGTGGCACTATGTCAGCACAGACCAGTTCAGAAGCACGATTCACGAGCATAGTGTATTTTAATGTTGGGTATTAAAAGGTAATTTTTTGTACTATGACACTAAATTGTTCAATAGATTCATGTGATTAAATGTTGTCTGGAGTTATAACAATTGTTAGCCAAGGTTTGCCTGCCTAATCTGGGGAGGCCATTGAATTAAACAGCCTGCCACACTGAATTCCTGGTTTGTGAATCTATAAATGTCCTTCCCAACAACCTTAAACGATGTCCCTCCCCTACAAGGCCTGATGCAGGGACTTGACCCGAAACACCAACCATCCCTTTGTCTCTACAATTGCTGGCTGATCCACAGAGTCCCTTCTGCACTTAGCAGTTTTTTTGTAAACCTGCATCTGCAATTCTTTGTGTCTGCTTGTATTTTTTCTCATTAATTCACAAGAGTTGTCAAAACATGGACTTCCTTGCTGGATTTGAGTTGATGCTGCATTTTCTGATCAAATTAAAATAATATGAATGAATGAATGAATATGTTCATTGGCTAAGTATTCACATATAAGGAATTTGTCTTGGTGCTCCACTCGCAAGTGACAACATGACATACAGTGACAGTTAGAAATGACACATAAAACATTAAATATTAATAATAAAACATTATCGATTAAACATGTGAGTACCATATAATGCCAGCGCAAAAGGAGGCTACAGATTTTTGGTTGAGTAGAGCTACTACTCGTGGAAAAAAAGCTGTTTTTATGTCTGGCTGTGGCAACGTTGACAGTCCGTAGTCGCCTTCCAGAGGGAAGTGATTCAAAGAGTTTTGTGGCCAAGGTGAGAGGGAGCGGATGATTCGCTGCAGCCTCCAGATGTCGTGCGTTGTGGCCAAACGAGCCAAACCAGACCATGATGGAGAAGGTGAGGACAGACTCTACGAAGGCCGTATAGAATTGGACCATCATTGCCTGTGGCAGATTATGCTTCCTCAGCTGCCGCAGGAAGTACATCCTCTGATGTGCCTTTTTGACTGTGTAGTCGATGGTGGCTCCCCATTTAAGGTCCTTGGAGATGGTGGTTCCCAGGAACTTAAAAGACTCCACAGATGTGACTGAGGAGTTGTTGATGGTGAATGGAGTGAGGGGAGGGGGAGCTCTCCTAAATTCTACGATCAGTTCCACTGTCTTAAGAGCATTGAGCTCCATGATAATTGCAGTGGAGAGAATGATGAAGATGTTGGAGCCCTTTGGGGAGCACAACCTTTAAATCAGTTAGTACCTGGTTTGGGAACAGCTCCATCCAAGACCGCAAGTAATTGCAGAGTTGGGGATGTAGCCCAGATCATCACACAAACCAGCTTCCCTGCAATCGAGTCCATTTACACTTCACATTGCCCCGGCAAGACCACCAAAATAATCAAGGCCGCGGTCTCACCCTGATCACTCCTTCTTCACCCCTCTCCCATCGGGCAAGAGATACAGAAGTTTGAAAACCTGATTAAGGGACAGTTTCTTCCTAGCTATTATCAGGAAACTGAATGGCCAGCTCATCTACCTCATTGGAGATCTTTGAACTTTCCTTTATCGGACTTCAATGTTATATTCTCCTCTATGTTACTTCTCCTGGACCACTTACTGTATATTGAAGCAATGGCCAAGAAAGCACACAAACACCTCTACTTCCTTAGAAAGCTTAGGATGTTTGGCATGTCCCCAACAATTCTCACCAACTTCTACAGATGCGCAGGAGAAATCATTTTATCAGGATACATCACAATTTGGTTTGAGAACAGCTAGACCAAGACCACTAGAAATTGCAGCGATTTGTGGATGCAGTCCAGACCATCACACAAACTCCACATATTGACTCCACTTATATGTCACACTGCCACGGCAATGCCAGCAGCATAATCAAGGATGAGTCACACCCTTGCCACTCCCTCTTCTCCCCTCTCCCATCAGGCAAAAGGTATAGATGTGTGAAAATGCACATTTCCAGACACAGGAACACTTTCTTCCCAGCTGCTATCAGGTAATTGAACCACATGATCTGCCTGACAAAAATAAGAAATTAAACTAAAGCTAAAACTGAGCTTGAGAAAATCACATCTTTCATACCCCCTTCCTAGAGGTGTTGCCATGTAGTCTTAGTCATGCCATGTTCTTCATTTATTGCACTTCAGTATATTTTGCACCACTTCATATTGTACGTTGGATGTTGTCTATATGGATTTCAGTAAGGCCTTTGACAAGGTTCCCCATGGAAGGTTGGTTAAGAAGGTTCAATCTTTGGGTGTTAATGGTGGAGTAGCAAGATGGATTCAACAGTGGCTGAATGGGAGATGTCAGAGAGTAATGGTGGATGGCTGTTTGTCAGGTTGGAAGCCGGTGACCAGTGGGGTGCCTCAGGGATCTGTGTTGGGTCCACTGTTGTTTGTCATGTACATCAATGATCTGGATGATGGGGTGGAAAATTGGATAAGTAAGTATGCAGATGATACTAAGATAGGTGGTGTTGTGGATAATGAAGTAGATTTTCAAAGTCTACAGAGAGATTTGGGCCATTTGGAAAAGTAGGCTGAAAGATGGCAGATGGAGTTTAATGCTGATAAGTGTGAAGTGCTACATCTTGGCAGGACAAATCAAAATAGGACGTACATGGTAAATGGTAGGGAATTGAGGAATGCTGTGGAACAGAGGGATCTAGAAATAACTGTGCATAGTTCCCTGAAGGTGGAATTGCATGTGGATAGGGTGGTAAAGAAAGCCTTTGGTGTGCTGGCCTTTATAAATTAGAGCATTGAATATAGGAGTAGGGAAGTAATGTTAAAATTGTACAAGGCATTGGTAAGACCAATTCTGGAGTATGGTGTACAATTTTGGTCGCCTAGTTATAGGAAGGATGTCAACAAAATAGAGAGAGTACAGAGGAGATTTACTAGAATGTTGCCAGGGTTCCAGCAACTATGTTACAGAGAAAGGTTGAACAAGTTAGGTCTTTATTCTTTGGAGCGCAGAAGGTTAAGGGGGAACTTGATTGTGGTCTTTAAAATGATGAAAGGGATAGACAGAGTTAACGTGGATACGTTTTTCCCATTGAGGGTAGGGAAGATTCAAACAAGAGGGCATGACATGAGAATTAAGGAACAGAGGTTTCGGGGTAACGTGAGGGGGAACTTCTTTACTCAGAGGGTGGTGGCTGTGTGGAATGAGCTTCCAGCAGAAGTGGTGGAGGCAGGATCGATTTTAACATTTAAGAGTAAAGTGGATAGGTATATGGACGTGAAGGGAATGGAGGGGTATGGTCTGAGTGCAGGTAGATGGGACTAGGGGAAAACAAATGGTCGGCACGGACTGGAAGGGCCGAGAGGGCCTGTTTCCGTGCTGTAATTGTTATATGGTTATATGGTTATATGGTTACTACAATCCTTGCACCATTCTGCTGTTTTGCACGTCATTGTATTTACTGTTATATTTATCATTACTGCATGTATATTGTTTATTCTTTGAGCTTCATGCGAACGAGGAATTTCATTGCATTCGTTTACAGTTTATGACAATAAACTATTCTAATCTCGGGTGGCCAGGAAATATTTTTAATGCTGTTTCTGCACTTGCTGCTCTTTGTGCTGCTGCATCACTTTCTTCACTTCCTGTTAGTTCTTCAGTGTTGCAAGGCACAAGCTCCTTTATAATACTGTCCCATCAATAGCTCAACACTACCAGAGGGCAGGTGGCACAGGGACAGCACAGTGGCATAGCAATATTTTTACTGTCTTACAGGGACAGAGACCCAGGTTCGATCCTGACTACAGGTGCTGTCTGTCTACGGTAAAAATTGTAAATTGTCCCTATTGCAAGCTAGTGTTAATGATACAGGTGATTGCTGGTCAGCGAGGACTCGGTGGGCCGAATGGCTTATTTCCACGCTGTACCTAAAAGTCTAAAGTTTGTGGAGTTCAATGCAAATAAATAGAAGCTGTTGGATTTTGGGGAGTGATGTAGAGTAGAGAGATCTATGAGCACAGGAACATAGTTTCCTGAAAGTGGTAGAGAAGGCTCTTGGTACATAGGCTTTCATCATTCACAGTACTCAGTGTGGATGTTATGTTAGAGTTGTACAAGATCGCCACAAGAAAAAAATTTGGAGTAGTTAATGAAAAGCATCCTGAAGTAGGTGACCTTAATGTCAAGGTGATCCTAGGCTGAAAGCATTGCAAAAGAGATGGTGGGCACTATACACCTAATTTTTCTCTGAGGTGCTTAAAATATATGTATACAGTATATGTATGTATGCATATTATGTTATGTATAGTATAATGTATTATGCATATTATATTATGTATATCATAGCATGTATACAAGAGGTCTAGTTTATCCCGAAGACTGGTGCAAATGTGTGCCATTACCAACCTTTCCAATCACTTCATTATGGTTGATACGAGAGCGACTGGGTTGTGGTCGTTGAGGCAGGTCATTTTATTTTTCCTAGGGACTAGATTAATGGAGGTTTCCTTGAAGCAGTTGGGGACTGAAGAATGTTTCAGCGAGATGTTAAAGATATGGATGAAGACTGTGGCCAGTTGATTGGCGCACAATTTCAGTGGACTCCATCTGGACCTGCCGCTTTCCAACAGTTGACCTTCAGTACGTAGATCTGAATTCTACCGCTGAGATGTATGTGATTGAGTCAGCAAGGAATGGGAGAACGCACCTAGATTGAACTTGTTTGTCTGTTCAAAACATGTGTAAAAGCCATTAAGCTCATCCGGTGGAGATGCATTGTTTGCCAGATATTGCCCTTGATTTCAGCTTCTAGCCAGTGATGATATTCAAGCTCTGTCACAGTTGCCTGGCATATGCTTGATTAAATTGAGACTCCACTTTTATTCCAGCCTCTTAATATCCTTGATTGCTCTACAGGGATCATAAATGGGCCTCTTGGAGAGTGCAGAATATCTTTCTTGAAAGCCTTGGAGTTGAACTTTAATAGTGTGTTTTTCTGGTTCACCCAAGGTTTATAGTTAGGATATACCCAAATTGTCTTTGTCAGAAAGTAGTTGTTACATGTCTTAATGAGATGGGTGTTAGCTGAGGTGTACACATTCATGTTGGATGCAATGGACTTGAACATGTTGCAGTCTCCAACTCAATACAGTCTTCCTCACCTCCTCATACCACTGCTGCATGACTCTTTATAATGGTGCCTTGTGCATCAGTCTCTCTCTGCAAGTCATAGTTGATCTAATGACCAAAATGAGGGCGAGGGATGGAACGATAGGCAGACTAGGTGGTAGTGTAGCAGATGTCGATGACTGCACAGTGATGATTACACATCTTGATTCCAAACAATGAATAAACAGTGATGGTGGAACGGTAATAATAAGCAACATCCAGCTCATGAATATTTTGTGATTAGCAGGAAACTTTGAGTAAAGCTGCATGTTGCAAACTGCATGTTGCAATGCCTGTGATTTTAAGCAACCTGTATATTGAGTGATTAGTTTACATTGAGAAAAATGCAAGACTGTTAGTAAATGTGTACAATAAGTTATATTCTGTTGCACATTTAAGTAATTATGTAGGAATTTCAATTGGAAGTATTTTCAATAAGTTATCTATAAAAATCCAGATGCATCCAAAAATGTTCTTGGTAAACCTGTTATATATGTATTGGGAATCAAAGGCATGATTTTTTTTTTGTTCTTTATAAATTTTGCTACAACGGAAAGACTCAATTTTGGGACATACTTTGATATTTAACTCAAGTATATAAAAACACAAATTACACAGGCAAAACATTTATGATGTGTGTGTAAGAGATTTTATTGTAAAGTGGAACTGTAAAAAATTAAGAAAGTTTACTGCGCAAGTCTGGAGACTGAAAATTTCTTCAATAAAGAGAATGAAAAAAATAGGAATTTTGATGTAGAAAGTAAAGGAATTTTCACTAGGGGCCAGGAGACTCATTTCCTTTGTAACAAATCTCTCTTTGCCAATCATATGCTCTTTATATTAGGTGATGAGAAGTACACTCAATATTCCACATGGGATCTGATCCACAATGGAAGCACTTTCACATTGTACTTTATAGATAGCTGCCAATTCCCAGTTCTACTCTGACATTACTTGCTTTAACCCCAGCAACCCATGTGCTGTCAGTCTGCCTGTCTAATATCATGTAATGGATTAATCAAACTTTCCACCAGTTAAATAACAAAAAGTTATAATCTATCAGGTTACTTTAGTTTAGTTTAGTTTAGAGATGCAGTGCAGAAACAAGCACTTCTGCCCACCGGGTCCACGCCGACCATCTATAACACTATCCTGCACACATTAGGGACGATTTACAATTTTACCAAGCCAATTAGCCTACAAACCTGCACGTGGAAAGAAACCAGAGCTCCTGGAGAAAACCCATGCAGGTCATGGGGAGAATGCACAAACTCTGTACAGACAGCACCCATAGTCAAAATTAAACCTGGGTCTCTGGTTCTGTAAGGCAGGACATCTACCACTGCACCATTGTTCAGAAACCTTCCTGAATTTTACTCACTTCCCTTAAGTTCAACAGGCAACAGGGAATGGTAAAGGAATGCAAACTTACTGATCGGACCCCCACACCAACAGACTGAAGAAGGGTCTCAACTCAAAATGTCACCCATTCCTTCTCTCCAGAGATGCTGCCTGTCCCGCTGAGTTACTCCACCTTTTTGTGTCTAACCTAGGTACATGGATAGGACAGGTTTGGGGGGATATGGACCAAACGCGGGCAGGTGGGACTAGTGTAGCTGGGACATGTTGGCTGGTGTGGGCAAGTTGGGCCAAAGGGCCTGTTTCCACACTGTATCACTCTGACCTGACATCTCATGAACCAGATCAAGACCCAGCAATGGCTCCTTTCCCATTAGCTGGAAAGCATAATGATTGTAGATTGGTTACTGCATGTGAACCTGCATACAGCATCAGAGTAGTGTAGCATCACTTACTCCACCTTACTGTACACTATATATTAACACCCATTTCCTACATTACGTAGTTATACCAGCAGTATCAATGAACTAACAACCTACTGTATGGCTCTACTATACCTTGTGATTAAAGATGATTTAAACTCCAGACCTGTGTCTGTTAAGTCATTTACATGGTGTCAGAAAGCATGGTGACCCATAGCATCCGTATACCGGGTTTCATTTGTGTTTTATTAGTTTGATCTTTATTGCCGTGGCTCACTCAAGGCAGCTCAATCTACCACAAGCCAGGTCAGCTCATCTTCGACTTGGTCATTGGAGAATGATGGAGGCTCTTTGAGATTGACTATGAACACTATATCAACATCGTCCATCAAAATGATCCAGATGAGGTCAAGGCTTCGCTCTTGCCAAACCTGGCAGGACCCGAGGCTCTGATTCACGCGCACACCTTCGACTTCGCGCAAGCCGTACTTGACGGTAACGGCCAGGTAGTAGTACCAGCTGAGACTGCGCGTAACCCTAATGTACTACTGCGTAAATTCCGTGAACTGTGTGACCTGCCTTCTAACCGAATCCTGGAAAGAACTAAATTCTTCGCACGACAACAGCTTCCTGATGAACCTGTTGAATGTTTTATTTGCGATTTAAAATACATGGCTCAGCAATGTCGTTTTGGTGAAATATTGAATGAGCTGCTACGCGACAAATTTGTTAGTGGTATGTCGGATCTAAAACTCAAAACAGAGCTCCTCCATAATGCTGACTTAACTCTAGAACAATGTGCATCCCTGCCGCACGTCAGAGATTGTGGCCCCATTGAGCGACCAGTTTGACACTCAGAGAAAGAGTATAAACCAGACGGGCTTCACTAAACGCGCCACGCCGACAACTAACAGAAGATTTGTGAATGAACCATCGTAAAAGTGTCCTAACTTCCACAACAAAGGTCGGCTATTCTATCCAGCGAATGGCAAGTCATGCAACTACTGCAAGTAAATGAACCAATTCACCATTTGCTGCAGGTTCCGAGAGAACCGCAATTTCAGCTCGGCGTCTAATCTACACCTGCTGCAACAAGACCAAACATTCTCTGATTCCCAAGAACAACTCGAAGCTGCCCACGAGGATGATGCAATTAGCTCATATGAAGAGTCTACTGTTCTCCTCTACACAGCTGGTAAGCTTTTGGATCACTCTGTAACTATTCTAATTAATAACAAGCCTGTGAAGTCCAGATTGGATACCGGGGCGCTCGAGAATGTAATGTCCCTGAACGTCTACAACAAGATAACTTTCTGACTTTCTATGTCCTAAAATCAAACTCTGTAACTTTGTTGGGAATCCATGCGTGCCAGGACCTGGGGTTAATCTCTTTCGATCACTCCGTTCACAAGCTACATATATCTGAGGACCCGATTCAAAACTACCAAGATCAGTTCGATGATAAACTTGGCAAACTGCCTGTGACTTACAAAATTGCCATTGACCCCACCGTTGACCCAGCCATTCATGCCCCTCACCGTGTGCCACATGCCATGCGTGACAGAATCCAGACTGAACTTAAAAATATGGTGTCCATGGGTATACTGGCTGAAATTAGTGAACCCACACACTGGGTCTCCACCATGGTCGTCACGAAAAAGAAAGATAAAGATGAGTTCCGAGTGTGCATCAACCCGAGAGACCTAAACACAGCCATCAAGCGCCCACATTATCCGATGAGAATTATCGAAGACGTTGCAGCCCAAATCAGTTACGCAACAGTGTTCTCCGTGCTATATGCAAAAAGCTCGTTCTGGCAAATACTTTTAGATGACGAGTTTGGCACACCATTTGGCAGATTCAAATCAATTCGGCTAGCTTTCGGAAGTTTTTCAGAGAGCCATGGAACAGCTGTTCGCAGGCTTCCCATGCGCTGTCATTGTTGATGACATCCTGGTGTATGGCAAGGACCTAGCGGAGCATGACTCAAACTTAAAAGCAGATTCTGGACAGGGCACGTGAGATTAACCTAAAGTTAATGCAAGTTCCGCGTTCCTGAGGTCACCTACGTCGGACACGTATTCACCTGCTATGGACTGAAGCCAGATCCCAAGAAAACTGCAGCCATCAACGAAATGCCTGCCCCTGCCAACGTACACAGCCTTCAACGTTTTCTGGGTATGGTCAACTATCTGTGAAAGTTTATACCCAACCTCAGCGAACTCACCTCGCCACTGAGACAGCTCACCTGCAAGGACACTGACTGGACCTGGTACCAGCAACACCAACAGGTGTTCGACTCTTTAAAACTACAACTGACCAGCGCTCCTACCTTGACATGCTTCGACCTGATGCGACCAGTCACAGTTACCTGTGATTCCTCACAATACGGGTTGGGCGCAGCCTACCTTCAAACATCTGCCGACGGCACAGTGCTGCCTGTATCGTATGTATCTTGCACCATGTCGGACACCGAACAGCGCTATGCCTAAATCGAAAAGGAGCTGCTAGCTGTTGTCTTCGCATGCTTCAAATGTAAAGATTTCATCTTTGGGAAAACTTTCACAATTGAAACTGACCATCAACCACTAGTGACCATCCTGAACAAACCTATTCACGCAGCACCTGCACGTTTGCAGCGCATGATGATGCAGCTCCAGCGATTTGATTTCAAGATAGTTTACAAAAAAGGCAAAGACATGCTCATTGCCGACACTCTCTCTCGTGCACCACGTGCTTCCAGTGAACGGCATCCCTATGAATGTGACGAGCTCACCGTTCTCAAGGTTGACTTCGATCCCACGGAACGCCTACGTCGCCTGGCGGAACACACAGCCGCTGACGGGACTCTACAGCTGCTCTCATCCATTATCAAAAAAGGCTGGCCCGAAAGACAATCCAGCACACCACTGGTGATACAGCCATTCTTCCTGATCCGTGATGAGTTGGTAATACAAGACGGTGTAATAGTCAAGGGCCACAAAGTCGTGATCCCATCATCCTTGCAAGACGAATACTACAAAGGGGTACACAATGGCAACCAGGCACCGAGGCCACGCTTGCCCATGCACAGAGCATGTTCTATTGGCCTGGGATGTCCAAGTACATATGTGGCAGAATGGCATGCAACAAGTCTGTGGAATTCTCTGCCTCAGAGGGCGGTGGAGGCAGGTTCTCTGGATGCTTTCAAGAGAGAGCTAGATAGGGCTCTTAAAAATAGTCAGGGGATATGGGGAGAAGGCAGGAACGGGGTACAGATTGGGGATGATCAGCCATGATCACATTGACTGGTGGTGCTGGCTCGAAGGGCCAAAAGGCCTACTCCTGCACCTATTATCTATTGTCTATTGTCTATTGTCTATTGTCTATTGTCTATTGTCTATTGCAACAGTTTGGCACCCCACAGAAACAGCCTCTACGCAACAATCCCCTCCAGCACTGCCTTGAACATCTGTTACAGCAGACATTTTTGAATGGCACGGTAAACACTACCTAGTCCTAGTCGACTCATATTCCAACTGGTTCGAACTTGACTTGCTGCCCAACATCACATCCAAGATGGTTATACAAAAGCTTCAGAGACATTTTTCCATATTTGGCGCACCAGTTCGCCTGCAAACTGACAACGGTAGACAATTCACCAGCCACGCATTTAAACACTTTGCCAACCTGTAGATGGTTCATATGCAACCAATAATATAGTTACCTCACTCCCATTAACCCCGCCCAGTTAACATCAATCATAACGCCTTCCCCTTCCTGGGCGCAGCAGTAGACGAATATAGCCTGTGCTTGAAGGTGTATGTAATACCCTGTGCTATCATTAAAAGATGTTGCACACTTAAGAGCTTGTAAAGTTTTCATTTACATGGTGTCAAAGCTGGAAGATACTTGCGTCTCCTGTATATCGGTTTTTTTTTGTTTTTTTTTTGATTTGTGTTTTTTGTGCTTTTGATCTCTCTGGCCATGGCGTCCTCTTGCAGAAAGCCCGAGCAGCTTGTCTTCGATGCTGACATCTCTGAGCACTGGGCCACGTTTGAATTTGATTTCACACACTTTGTCAACGTCGCACACCGTGCTGATCCTGACTCCCTTAAAGCTTCCCTCCTACTCAACCTTGTCGGACCTGATGCCATGAAGAGAGCCAGAACTTTCACCTACGCTCCAGCGGTCCTGGGCGTCGACGACGAGGTGATTACTCCTGCAGAGTCTGCCGACGACCCCGCTTGCCTGCTACGTAAGTTCAGGGAGATTTGTGACCTGCCCTCGAACCGCATTCTAGAGAGGGCACGGTTCTTTACAAGGAGACAGTTGCCGGATGAACATGTTGAATGTTTTATTGCTGATTTGCGTCATCTTGCCCAGCGGTGCCGTTTTGGCGACATGACAGACCAGCTCACTAGAGACATTTTAGTAACTGGCATGCGTGACCAGAAGCTGCGATGTGAGCTTTTGAGGGATCCGGATCTAACGTTGGAAAAAGCTATGCATGCCTGCAGATTGTCTGAGGTCGTTGTTTTGCAAGAGGACCACCGGGACTCGGGCAATAAATCTGTCAACCTGGCTGGGTTTAGGAGCCCACAGCCTCGGATGGGAAACAATGTTTTTCTGCCGCGTGCCCACCCTGGTCCTGGCGATGTGCCCCGTAAAAGGTGCCCGAACTGTAACTACATGCACCATAGACTGTCGACGTGTCCCGCCTTTGGTAAAACCTGTAACTTTTGTAAAAAGCTGAACCATTTCTCAGCCTCCTGTCGCTTACTCCGTTCCCGTGGGAGCCAGGCACAAGCTTCCAGACCCAGTCTAAACATGCTGGGGCAATCTGATATCTGTTTCGACTCACAGCCCAATTTAGCTGAATGCTATGGTGCAGATCCAATTAATTCTGCCGAGGACTCGCATGTGTTTACCCTCCTACAGACACCCGCCCACCGCAATGATCCCTCCGTATCTGTGACTGTCAATGATGTAACCTTCCTTGCTAAATTAGATACAGGCGCGAAAGTCAATGTTTTGTCCATGAATCTTTTCAACAAGATAAGGAATAATGAGCCTCTGGTTGCTGACGATGCTACCCTGCACGCCTATGGTGGAGAGATTCTAAGGCCTGCGGGGAGGGCCACTTTAACTTGCGTGCTGCAAAAGGCCACAAGAAACCTGGTTTTCTACGTTTTGAACTCTGACTGTGTAACCCTGTTGGGCAACCGTGCGTGCCAGGATCTTGGCCTGGTCTCCTTTGACCGCACGGTCCACAAAGTGCAACTGTCGTTTGACCCGGTTGCAGAATACCAGGACCTGTTCGACGATGACCTGGGAAAGTTACCACTGACATACCATATTTCCATTGACCCAAATATACAACCCGTGGTCCGCGCACCTCACAGGGTGTCTCACGCCATGAAGGACAAGGTCGAGGCGATGCTCAACAAGATGGTCGAAAAGGGGGTGCTAGTAGCAGTTAGCGAGCCCACCGATTGGGTCTCCACCATGGTTTGCCACGATTAAGAAAGACAAGAACGAAATACGCGTGTGTATCAACCCGAAGGACTTAAACCTTGCCATCAGGCGACCACATTACCCCATGCGGTCTGTTGAGGATGTGGCGGCAAAGGTCGGGCAAGCCACCATCTTTTCGGTCCTAGACGCTAAGAACTCGTTTTGGCAGATCCCGTTGGACAAAGCGTCTTCTGACCTGACGACCTTCGCCACACCGTTCGGCAGATTCAAGTTCCTGCGAATGCCATTCGGCATCAATTCTGCTAGCGAGGTGTTCCAGCGGAAGATGGAGCAGATATTCTCGGACCTGCCATGTGCCATCATCGTGGATGATATCCTGGTTTATGGGAAGGACATTGCCGAGCACGACCTGAACCTCCGCCGCGTCCTGGATCGCGCGCGGCAGGCGCACCTGAAGCTGAATCACAAGAAGTGCCGGTTTCGTGTCTCAGAGGTCACGTATGTTGGACATGTTTTCACCCCTAACGGACTAAAGCCCGACCCCTTGAAGGCAGCTGCTATCTCCGAAATGGCAGCCCCCACTGACGTGCCAGGTCTGCAACGATTCTTGGGCATGGTGAACTACCTTGGAAAGTTTGTACCAAACCTCAGCGAGCTGAGTGTTCCCCTGCGGCAGCTGACAAAAAAGGATATCGCCTGGGCCTGGCTCCCACATCACCAGCAGGCCTTTGACTGCCTCAAGTCGAAACTGATTAGCACTCCGACGTTGCGGTTCTTCGACGTGGGTCGCCCCATCACCGTCACCTGTGACGCTTCCAAGTTCGGCCTGGGTGCGGCCTGCCTTCAGTCTGTCGATGGATCGCTACATCCTGTCTCCTATGCCTCCCGCACCATGACGGACACCGAGCAGAGGTACGCTCAGATCGAGAAAGAGCTGCTCGCGGTGGTGTTCGCCTGCTCCAAGTTCAGAGACTTCCTGTTCGGCAGCAGATTTACGGTCGAAACCGACCACCAGCCACTGGTGACAATCCTGAAAAAGCCGATTCACGCTGCCCCTGCCAGGCTGCAGCGTATGATGCTGCAGCTCCAGCGTTTCGACTTTGATATAATCTACAAGAAGGGCACCGAGATGCACATTGCGGACACCCTATCGCGCGCCCCGCGTACCTCCTGCGCTCGCCACCCCTACGAAACAGAGGACTTGCTCGTACTGGGCGTTAACTTTATTCCCACCAAGCAGCTACAGGTTTTGGCCGAGCACACCGCTGCCGATCCGGTTTTGCAGCAGCTTGCCTCTGTGATTAAAGCAGGGTGGCCAACAAAGCGCTCCGCCGCGCCGCCTGAAACACAGCCTTTCTTCCTGGTCCGCGACGAACTGGTGCTCCAGGATGGCGTTATCGTCAAGGGACATAAAGTTGTGGTCCCGTCCTCCCTGTTTGACTTTTACTTTTGTGCAGCCCACAGCGGACACCCTGGGGTCGATGCAACACTCGCCCACGCTCAGTGCCAATTCTATTGGCCTGGAATGGCCAAATATATCCGAGACCGAGTTTCTGCCTGCTCCACGTGCAACAGTCTTGCGCCACACCAGCAGCGACAGCCCCTGCTGCAACATATTCGAGTGGCGTGGTAACCACTACCTTGTCCTGGTCGACTCGTACTCCAACTGGTTCGAAGTGGATTTGCTGACATCCCTCACGTCGGAGATGGTGATCCGTAAGCTGCGGAAACACTTCTCCACTTTTGGGACCCCGGTCAGGCTGCAGACTGACAACGGCAGGCAGTTTACAAGCCGAGAATTCAAAAGCTTTGCCGACAAGTGGAACTTCGTGCATTTCACCAGCAGCCCAGAGTACCCACAGAGCAACGGCCTTGCGGAACGGGCCGTCCGCAGCGCCAAGCTTCTGATGGAACAGGCGCGACTATCCAATTCTGATTTGTATTTGGATCTCCTGAACCTCAGGAATGTTTCCAGGGATCCGGCCATGGGATCACCTGCTCAGCGTCTGATGTCCAGAACTACCAGATCCACCATCCCGATTGCCCAGCGCCAGCTGAAACCTCGGGTGCTGGAGCCCGCCTCCGTGCAGAGGCGAATTCAAGAGAAACATGACAGCCAGCGGCGTTCCCACGATTGGTCGTGCAGACCACTCGATCCTCTGTTGCCCGGACAGGTTGTTCGGTTGCAGACCGCCAGTGGTCACTACCGTCTGGCCACCGTGGTTGGGGTGGCCGACTCACCTCGTTCGTATCTGGTCGACTGTGAGGGTACCATCTACCGAAGAAGCCAACAACACCTGCTTGCGGTTAATGAGCCACAGCCGCAGCCCCCAGGGCCCTATGCCCCTCCACTCTCCTATCAGCAGCCGGCTGCCGCCCCGGCTGGTGTTCCCTGCATGCCTCGGTCCCCGTCGCGGGCGCCTGGTTCCCCTCTGCGCGGGTCCCCTGTTGCCGGTCGCGGTTCTCCCTCTCCTGTTCCTCCCACCCCAATGCCCTTCCCTGGTTCCCCAGCTGCCTCGCGTCCTCTTGTTTCTTCTGCTCCTTTGGGGGGAGGGGGAGACATCCGTACGCGCTCGGGCAGGATCAGTAAGCCGCCTGTTCGCTACGGCGATTTTGTTTAATTCTGCTGTTTAATTCTGTTGTCGTGACAACAATCTGTTTTTTGATTTCTAAGGGGAAGGATGTAGATGGTTCATATGCAACCAATAATATAGTTACCTCACTCCCATTAACCCCGCCCAGTTAACATCAATCATAACGCCTTCCCCTTCCTGGGCGCAGCAGTAGAAGAATATAGCCTGTGCTTGAAGGTGTATGTAATACCCTGTGCTATCATTAAAAGATGTTGCACACTTAAGAGCTTGTAAAGTTTTCATTTACACAACCGATGGAACTTTCACCATGTCACGAGCTGCCCTGAATACCCCCAATCCAATGGCCTCGCTGAACGTGCCGACAGGAGCGCAAAACAACTAATGGAACATTCTTATCTTGCCAAGTCTGATGTCTACCTCGACCTCCTGAACCTGAGAAACATTTCCGGGGACAGGGTCCTGGGTTCTCCCGCTCAACGGCTGATGTCTTGTACAACACGGCCTCCATTACCCGTTGCCCAGCAACAGCTGAAGCCATAGGTGCTCAAACCCACTACGGTCCAGCAGCGCATTCAGGAGAAAAACGATATTCAGAAACGCTCATATGACAAGTCCAGCAGACCACTAAAACTGCTAATACAAAGTCAAGTGGTCCATTTTCAGACTGTTGTGGGACATACCCGTCTGGGTCTCGTTGTAGGCCCATCCAAGGAAACCCGTTCCTACCTTGTCAACGCCGATGGTGTTCTGTACCGGCGCAGCCATCAACATCTCCTGCTTGTGAACGAACCTCGACCAGCTCCTACCAGCCCATATGCACCGCCTCTGCCGTTCAAGCCCTCTGCTGCCCCTGTTCTCTCTAATCCCAGCATGCACTCTCCACCTCGGTCGGTTACCCCATCCACCCACGTTAACATTCCCGCATGCTCACCCCGCCGACCTCCTCAAGTGTCCCCGGCTGCACTCTCTTTTTTTGGGTTCCCCGCCTCCCAGCCCCACAGACTTTTCTGGTATGGAGGGAGAGGGGTTTGTCCGAACCCGTTCGGGTCGCATTAGTAGACCGCCTGACAGGTACGGCGAGTATGTTTAACTGCGCGTGTTTAACATTTGTTTAACAACCTTTCTCTCTATGGGGTAGGATGTAGATTGGTTACTGCATGTGAACCAATCAGAGTAGTGTCGCATCACTAACTTTACCTTACTGTACACTTTATATTAACACCCATTTCCTACATTACGTGGTTATAGTTAGCGATAGCAATGAACTAATAACCTACTGTACCGCTCTACTATACCTTGTGATTAAAGATGATTTAAACTCCAGACCTGTGTCTGTTAAGTCATTTACAATGATTATGGAAGATCTCTGGAACATATTTCACAGACCTTCCTCTTGTTTTGATCTTTAATTTTAGCCGAGTCAGTATGAGCATAACTGAACTCCTTAAAATATACACACGCTACACTTCTGTGATTTGACTCAAGATTTGCTTCTTTATCTCTCCCTGCTCTGTTTGGTGGCCAAAAGATGGTTATGTGATAACACCTTTCTGTTTCTGAACTCGAATTAAATGAATTATGTGTTTGACCCCTCAAGGACATGCTCACTATTCATCACCATGAAGTATTCATTTCCTAATCAGTAATGTCACCTCCTCTTTTCTTCCTTTTCTTTGCTGAACACTTAGAGCCATAAATACTAATTTCCCAATATTACCTTTTTTAAGATATGTTTCATTTATCACCACAACATTATGTTACCACAAAGTCAATTTTGCCTGCAGTCTACCAACCTATTCACACACTGAGTGCATTTACGCACACAGTTCTCAATTCATTTTTGACTTCCTGTCAGTCTCCCCCAAGAAGCCTGCTCTCACCTAAAACTTCATTGACTGGATCTCCCAGTTGCCAACCATTTCAAATCCTCTTCTCATTTCCATACTGACCTGAGACACAAAATGCTAGGGTAACTACCTGTGTGCTAGTTTGAAGAAGGGTCTCGAACCGAAACGTCACCCATTCCTTCTCTCTGGAAATTCTGCCTGTCTTGCTGAGTTACTCCAACTTTTAGTGGATGCTGGAGTAACTCACCACCACCCATTGTTTGAAATAGTTACCCCTCAGATCCCTATTAAATCTTTTTCCCTTCACCTTGAACCTATGTCCTCTTGTCCTCGATTCCCCTACTCTGGGCAAGAGACTCTGTGCATCAACCCAAACTATTCGTCTCGTGATGTTATACACATCTCTACGATCACCCCTCATCCTCTTGTGCTCCAAGGAATAGAAACCCAGTCTACTTGACCTCTCCCTATAGCTTAGACCCTCTAGTCCTGGCAACATCCTCGTAAATCTTCTCTGAGCCCTTTCAAGCTTGACAATATCTTTCCTATAACATGGTGCCCAGAACGGAACACAATACTCCAAATGCAATCTCACCAACTTCTTATTCAACTGCAACATGACCTGCCAACTTCTATACTCAATACTCTGAATGATGAAGGCCAAAGTGCCAAAAGCCTTTTTGACCACCTTATCTACCTGCGACTCGACCTTCAAGGAACCATGCACCTGCACTCCTAGATCACTCTGCTCTACAATACTCCCAAGAAGCCTACCATTCACTGTGTAGGTCCTGCTCTTGTTAGACGTCCCAACATGCAAAACTTCACATTTATCTGCATTCAATTTCATTAACCATTCCTCCACGCACCTGGCCAATCGATCCAGATCCTGCTGCAATCTTTCACAACCATCTTCATTATCTGCAAAACCACCCGCTTTTGTATCATTAACAAACTTGCTTATCTTGCCCTGTATATTCTCATGCAAATCATTGATGTAAATGCCAAACAGTAATGGGTCCAGCATTGAGCCCTGAGGCACACCACTAGTCACAGGCCCGCAGTCCAAGAAGAAACCTTCCACCATATGCATGAGTGGATCCTACTGTGAGTGTCGGTGTGGTCATTGCTGAACCCGGCAGCATCACTGATGCCACACAACACAATTCCTAACCATGATTCTTAATATGTTACTTGTGCCCATTCTCAATCTATCATTGTCTTTTGAAGTCGCTTGAATATAACATGTTCAATTTCTGGAATATTTTGCAGATTTGCTTAGTTCCAATGCTATGTTTGCTTACTGAAGTTTTTTTTAACTGAATTAAACAATTGTATGAACATTTTTTACTTAATTCCTCCTGTTGCACTTAGAGTCTCCAAAATTATTAGGTTATTTTCTACTTCAGATCATCCCATTTAAATATAGCCAAGTCCTTAGTTAGCAAACAACTGACCATGTCATCTTCTGAGCACACTGGCAAATAAAATATCAGCAGAACTTTGTGTCTAAGCTCCAAAAGATTTGTAATTAGTAAATTAATTTTCTTAATTAATCAACTAGTAGATAAGTTGTCCATATTTGATTATTTATTTCATTATTTCCCAGTGAATAAATGTGCATATACATTTATTTACTAGGATGGAAATTCATCCTCAATCACATCCACTAAACACACAATATAATCACAGCTGCATAATCCAATTCATTTATAAAAGCTTAATACTACGCTTCTATGGCCTTTAGTATGTGAAGCCTGGGATAAATATCTCAGTGCTTGCGTCAAGCTAAAAATCTTGAAGGGTAATATTTCCTAATTGATGTTAGAGTTAATATTTTTAGTGAAAACCTAATACATGCATGCATGTTTATCAAATATTAATTTTAAAGTAATATAATATTTCACAGTCCAAGTCGAACATTGACATTTCTGCGTGACTGGATTGAACAGTCAATAGAAGGATGTTCCATATAATATTTAACCTCATTTCAAAATCTTTTCAATGTATGATTGATCAACTGTTCACATTTCCGTCTAGTTTTGAAATTAATCTGAATGAAATTGGGCCAAATGGGTAAGGTGCTTTGATACTATATAAAAATGTAGTATTTGGTCTTGGAATTAAAGATCAATATGTTTGCATGCAGAAGTGGAAAAACCCTTTTAAATAATTTGAACCTGCAATAGAAGGTGCAGTGTGAGATTTACCTAACACAATAGATCTTATACACAGTAAAATCAAATACTGTCTTTGAAATTCATACTATGGATAAGATTCACTTGTATTAAAAAATATATAAGAGTGCTCCAAAATATGGCAGAATATATTTGGACACATGAAATAAAAGAAACAATCTAATTATTTGTTTTAATTTCTTTCGCAATACCATCAATTTCCTCTGGCATCAGAAGTTTTGAGATTATTTCACTTACTCTGTATTTAATTTGTATTGTGAATTTGCAGCTTAGCAAAGAGTTAATTTGATCATAGGTTTTACTGCATAGGAAACATATTATGAAGGCAGACTAAGATTGCCTGAGCAAAATCACAATACCAAAAACAAACACAACATTAATTCCCAGGTACACTCATCCCCATGGGCTGAATGATGGTAATAGAAGCAAAACTAATAACAGCTTGATTGGTAAAAAAGCAGCTTTTTGTCAAATCATATACGAAACATACTAATTGGACGAGATAATAAAAACTGTCTTGATTTGAACTGTTATCTGTTTATGTTGCTCAAATCCTATTCTTTTTCCTCCCAATGCCACATTTTATATTTATGTAATGTAATCCTTTAGTGTGTTTTCAGTTGTTAAATATGACAGACTAAATGAATTGGGACGTTATTGAATACAAACCAACACATTTCTAGATTTGTTCTTGCTTTTCTAGCTTAACCTTTGATTTTCATATCTGGATTTAAATGCATGCTACCATGCTGGTTACTGCTTTGTACAAGTAATTGCCTCCCATAATTTAAAGTTCACTATTTTGTTGTACTTACTTTCTGCATACTCAGCTTCTTTGAAGTCGGTGGAGCCAAACTTGTGAGAGGTGAGTGCAACTTCTGACCAATGTCCATGTTGGTGTTTAGTGCTAGCAGTCAAAGGTGATTTGTTTCCTTGCGTGTTTATACATTTAAGGGGGACAACATTAATGGACAAACAATTTGTTCCCCTCCAAAATAAGATAAAGACGTATCTTTGTAGCTTATTACCAACTTCAGTTCTTAAAGTTCTTCACAGTGAACTAAATAAAATCACTATTGTAAAGCACTGACAAATGCACATTTGGGAGCAGCCTTTATATCTCATGGAATCTGTATGAGGTATGCATTAACTCTGCTGCAATTGTTCCTGTGCAGGATTCACATGGGTAGATGAAGGAACAGATGCCAGGAAACTACCACAAATAATTTATCAAATAAATCATGGCAGTGGAGGTCACATTAGGTTTTCCAGAAACTGGGCAGGAATAGGCAATGTTGATGCTTTGAACCTCGTCAATGATCATGGCTGAAATTCACATGAATGAAAACACTTATAACATTCATTAGTAAATGACTCTCATTCAGTTTAAAATTAACTTTGCTGCTGTGACAGTACTCTCACCTTTAAATTATCATTAAGAGCATTTAGGTCCCACACGTGACTTGAGCACATTATCCAGACTGCATTTGAGTGCAGAACTCACAATACGCTCCAGTGTCCAAGACATTAAATTGTGTCTGAAGAACGGTCTCGACCCGAAACGTTACCCATTCATTCCCTCCAGAGATGCTGCCTGATCTGCTGAGTTACTCCTGCATTTTGTGTCTTTCAGTGTAAACCAGCATCTGCAGTTCCTTCCTACACATTAAACTGAGTTCTATTTGTGTGCTCAGCTGCATTTAAAAGATCCTTTAGCAAATTAAAAAAAATGCCAACAATGACTTCTCCACTGTAAAACAGGCAGAGATAGAAATCTGATCCCAGTCTCCACTGCTGACATTTGATTTTATAGTTGGGTACAAAGCTTAGATGCTATTATAATACATGTTCAGCCCATCGAGCCAGCAATTAATTTCTATCATTTTTCCAGTTATTTTTCTCCATGTGTGTAAGATATTGTGACTGTTGGGTTTGCTGGTGAAAAAACTGAGTAATTTTGAGACAGGTGTTACATACTTGGGATTGATTGATTGATTGAACTATACAGCATGGAAACAGGCCCTTCTGCCCACCAAGTCCACTTTCGCATCCACTCCCTACACATCTGTGCTAATTTTTCAGGGGCTTATTAATCTACAAACGCTCACGTCATTGGGATGTGGGAAGAAACCTGAGCACCCAGAGGAAAGCCCCATGGTCACAGGGAGAACATGCAAATTCCACACAGACAGCACCCGAGGTTGGGTTTGAAACCAGGTCCCTGGTGTTGTGAGGCAGCAGCTCTCCCCGCTGCTCTTCTGTATTTTCAGGGACATCCTGAGAATACAAAAGGCATGCCTACTTTCTTCCTTCCAATGTAGCTCTCTCACTCTTTGACTGAAGTCCTTCCTCATGACGGCATTCATGACCAGGGGTAGACTCTGTTAGCTTGGTATTTCTTGCAAAACTACTTTGTCTTTCTTGCCAGTTGATAGATGGTTGATTTGAGAACAGTCATTTTTACAATGAATTAATAAGATGAGCACATTGTTTCCCCAAGAACTTTGCAGCAAAAGATATAACAAATGCCCAGTATCAAATATTAAAATAGTGAATATTGCAATAGAGAAAAATAAAATTGTAATTGCCATAAAACTACTCAAATAAATCATTTCAGCTAATCAGGCACACTGCTTCCCAGTCTCAGTTGATCCTCTTGATTAAAACCAAAGTCCTTGGAATCAGACAATCTACTGTTCCCATGGCAACTTTCTTTTCAAATATTTAGTTAATGCAGTGTACATTTCCAGATCTTAATGAATTTACATATTTTATTCATATACAAATATTGTGCACATTTAATTTTGGATAATTTCTGAAAAATTAATACAATTGAACAATTTTAACATGTTTGCATTCATTCTATGTGGAAGATTTTTTTCAATGCAAATCATTATTTTCCTGAAACTAGCAACACAAATAGATAATTTAGTGAATAAATCATACAGTATGCATGCTTACTACAGCTGCAGAATTTAGGATAACATCGAGAAGTAATATTGCATCTGTATAAAGCTTTGGTTAGGGTGCATTTGGAGTATTGCTTATAAATCAAGCTGCTGCATTACAGGAAAGATATGGAGGCTTTGGAGAGGGTGCAGCAAAAGTTTAACAGATTGTTGCCTGATTAGAAGGTATTAGCTATAAGAGATTGGCCTAACTTGGCTTAATTTGGCATTATCTTTGGCACAAGACATTGAGGCCCTTTTCTTATACTGTATTCTTCCATATTCCTATCTTCCTCTTGAGTCATCAACCATCCCATGCCAATCTTTCCCTCTGCTTCTCAATCACTCCTCATCCCTACGCTTTTGGGATTTTCCTGTTGGCAATCCCAGTAAATCAGATGAAAGTTTGATAAAGCAACCCATTTACAACAATAAACATGATTTCCTTCCACCCTACGTTATGGCTGTAGTGTGTATAATGTACAAAATCCATGACTCTTTGCCCAACCTACTACCCTGAGGTTCCTGGTTGAGTCAGAGGTCTGTATATGCCATCAGAAAAAAAAACTGAAAATAGGCGAGGACTAAAATCCAATATCCTGAGATTGAGAACAATTGATACATTTGACTGTTAATTCTATTTATTGGATAAAATTTGGGGTTGTTTTTACAAGTAGCAAAAGGCATAAATAGTTAAATGTAGTGCACTTAATTTTCCTGTAGGAACATTTCAAGGGGTCCAGTTTTATCCATTTGAATAACCCTTTCATATTGTGGTTATGACTTTAATCTTTTTGAGTGCTTGTCTAGAAATGACTGTACCTGATGTTGCCCTGCTGGGTGCAGAAAATAATCTTCATGCTGGCATAGTGATGCCCAAAATCTAACCTATGTTGAGTGTGGGGTTCTTACTTATGTGTGAGGTAAAACACCCTGTTGAATCTGCACAGAACAGAATCACTCGTTGATAGAGAATACTTGAAATTTAAAGCTGATGACTTATTTGAAATTGTCTTTATCAGATCTTAAAAGAGAGAATTAAATGCTCTGGTAATAGGGGCATGAATAGGAGATGGGAGAAGCATCGGTTAATATCTTTCCAATGCCACAGGAAAAGCTAACTGCAATCTAAAAGAATTACAACTTCAGTTTATCATCATAATTGGTGGACAGAGTTTTCCAACTATTTCTCAAGTGTGTTAATGAAAGCTGCTCTGGAAAAGATGGCAATAATACACATTGTCAAAGTCACAAGGAATTGGTGTTCATTTACGGCTAGTTAAGCTATCATCATATTATATCATCATATAACTATTAAAACTCTCTTCGTTAGTCAGTTTGTTTGTTTGTTTGGTTGTCATTCACATCTCCAACAATATCCGACGCGGTAATGGAGACATTTTTACATATTCCGAAGAGATCTACCTCATGATTTCAAAAATCTCCTCATCTGAAAATTTGGTTAATTATTTCTTTAGGTCTTTCTTAAAATTCTTCATTAATCTAAATCTCGAGCTAACTGAAGCTGAAGCTAACTGGCTGATGACATCACAATGTGTCTACTCCTCACGGCCAGCTGCGAAGATTTTTAAAGGCACAGCCTGCTGGCCACTCTTTTCCATGAGCTGCCCCCCCCCAAAAAAAAAATTCGCACTCCGACGGCCAACCCGACACATGCCGACGACAAACCCAGTGCGGCCAGCCGTAGTGTCTCGCCCCACCCACATCCCTGCAGCTGGCCTTAGCATCCTGCTCCACCCACAGCCCTCTCTCCCCCAGGGCTGAGTTACCTGCCCCCACGCCACAACTTGCAATCTGATGGCCAACCCGAGAGATGCCGACCAGCACCCGAGGGCAGCTGCTCCCCACCCACCCCCCATAACTGCCCCCCACATAACTTCCTCCCCTCCACCTCTCTCCCCTTCTCTTCTCTCCTCTCATCTCCCCCTCCCCTCTCATCCTCCCCCATCTCTCACCCCCTCCTCTCTCTCCCCCTCTCCTCTCTCTCTTGCCCCTCCCTCCCCCCTCCCTCCCCCCTCCCTCCCCTCCCCTCTACTCTCTCTCTCCCCCACCCCCTCTCCCCTCCCCTCTCCCCCCTCTCTCCCCCTCCTCTCTCTCCCTCCCCCTCACCCTCCCACCCTCTGCCCCCCTCCCCACTACCCTCCTCTCCCCCCCCCCTCCTCCTCCCCCCTTCTCCAACTCCCCTCTCTCCTGCTCCAACCCCCCTCTCTCTCCCCCATCTCTCCCCCTCCTCTCTCTCCCCTCCACCCTCTCTCCACCTCCCCGTCTCCACCTCCCCGTCTCCCCTCCCCCCTCCCCTCTCCCCTCTCCCCTCCCCCTCTCCCTCCCCCCCTCTCTCCTCCCCCTCCCCCTCTCCCTCCCCCATAAGGTTCCTCTTCTGTCCCTTATAGCATCTATACATTGTTAGTAATTTGACTTTTAATCAATGAGTTTTTAGGTGATGAGCATATTATTTACAATCACACTTTCTATTAATTCACACTAGTAAATTGTAAATCTGGATTTGAAAGGCTTGAGAGGGACCTGGGCAAAATACACACCAATTTGACTAGTTCATGTAGACATTTTAGTAGGCATGGACGGAATGGGGCAAATGGCCATTTTTTGTGATTAAAACTTTATGATTCTGTGATTCGTGTTGTACGAATATTATTTTATACAAACCCTTCTTCCTGGGGTGGAAATGGCAAAGATTAGAAAGCAAAGCCTTAAGATGGGAGGGGAAAAGTTTAAAGAGGATATGCGGGGCAATTTCTTTACACAGAGAGTGGTGGTTGCCTGGAACATGCTGCCAGGGGTGGTGTTGGTGGTAGATGGTGCCATCTAAGAAGCTTTTGTATAGGCATATGGATATGTAGAGAATGGAGAGATATGGATCATCTGCATGTAGAGGAGATTAGTTCAACTTAGCATCATGTTCAAAATGGACATGGTGGGCAGTAGGCCCTGCTCCAGTGCTGTACTCCATGTTCTATATTCTTTGTTCTAATGATTAAAACCAATGCTTGCATTATGCTACTTATTATAAATTTTACTTCGGAGTCACGTGAGTGATTACGCGAAGAACCCATCAGCCGCGCATGTGCGTCATTACGTCTAACGCATGGCGCTCTGACTGGCTGGTGGCGCGTCACTCCACCAGCGGTAGTTTTGAAAGGGCCTCCAGGTAAGTCTCGAACTTAGTCTGCGGGCGTTTTTTTCTTGTTCTGTTTTACAGCAAGAGGTCATGTAAATGGTGAAGTCTCGTCGGGCTGCAGAGAGAACCGCTTCTGAAGACCGTGGCAGTGTGGCCAGCGGGCGGCAGTCCGTTTCACCGTCGAGGTTGCTGACTCTAAAGCCAGCGACCCCGGGCTCGGAGCCCTTGGACACCACTGTGGCAACCCCGCGGGTCGGGAAGGCCAAGTGCAAGTCCAACAGGCCAGTGGACTCTGATGAGTCTGTCCGGGAGTGTTCGCCTCCCCGAGCGGGAAGCGTTGGCAGATATCTTTCCTGCATGATGTGCCCTCCGGTCAGGAGGCATATCTCAGCGAGCCTCGGGGGCTCGCAGCAGCGCCTGGTACAGGGCTGCATTATGTGTCCCCATCAGAGGACGGGAGCATAGAGCACCAGTCATGGGCGGAGGACATGTTTCCGGAAGAATGCCATTCGGCCTGTTCTCAACCCCAAGTTTGCAGGGTTGTGTAAGGCCAGTAATGTGCAGCCGCCCAATTTGCTGTTTGGAGAAGACCTGTCCAGGCAGGTGAAGGATTTGGATGATGAGTCAAAGGCTGTGGGGCTACTGCGGGCTCCACTACCTTTCAGACAACCGTTCCGACGCCAGCACCCCTACGCCTCGACCAGCGGAAGACCTACTGAGGAGACCACCTCCAACCTGAAGAACCAAATAACCGGCCGGAGGTCTTTTTTAGGACATGGCCCAAGCCGGCCGACAGCCAAGATGTGCAGCTGTCGCATATCAGCACCTCAACTCCCCTAACATCGGGGAAGGAAATAAATGTCCAGAGTCCACCGACTAAAGCAGATGTAGGGCTCTCTCCCACCCACGCAGCATGCTCCAAATCATACCTTTACTCATTCAAAGTGGGATGATTTGGAAGTTCAGGCTGAAATTGATGTTATGTGCTAAAAGAGTGATTGAAAAGACTAGTCATGAACCTCATGAATTCGTAACCAATATCTTCCCTAGGAATAAGAAGGATGGGGGATGTCACATTATTTTGGATTTAACCCAACTTAATACCTTTGTGCAGTATAAACATTTCAAAATGGAAAGTTTAATAACAGCAAAACAGCCAGTTTCCAGGGGATGTTATATGGCATGCATTGATCTTAAAGATGCTTATTATTCTGTACCTATTCACAAGGATCACAGAAGATACTTCAAGTTTAAATTGATGGGACAGCTATGGCAGATTAAAGCGTTGCCGAATGGGCTAACCTCAGCTCCCAGGTTGTTCACTAAAATATTAAAACCTGTGCTGGCTCTTTTAAGAGAGCAGAAACACATAGTTACGGCTTATTGGATGATATCCTCATTATAGGGAACACAATGGAATTGGCTATGTTGGCGGTTTCAGCCACCAAATTACTGTTTGAACAGCTGGGGTTCCTAATGCACCCTGAAAAATCCAGGTTGGCTCCATCCAGGGTTATGGATTATTTGGGATTTACTATTAATTCCCATCACCTGTTAATCACTTTGCCTGAGGGCAAGAGATTGAAGTTAATAGAAGCCTGCAAACATCTGACCACACAGCAGCTGCTTTCAATTCGACAAGTAGCTAGCTTAATTGGGAAATTGGTGGCTACATTTCCAGCTGCCAAATATGGGCCTTTGCACCATCAGCAATTACAAAGAGCAAAGGTGCAGGCACTCAAACTTAATTTAGGCCACTTTGTCAGAACGATGCAATTACCGGCTGAAGCCATTAATGAGCTACAATGGTGGATAGCCAATATTGGCCATTGTTCTGGCAATATTTCAATTGAAAGCCCTGCAATTGTTTTACAGACTGATGAATGTTCTCTGGGGTGGGGCGCCACTGACACCGTTGCCAGCTGCGGTGGCAGGTGGAATATGCATGAGATATCTTTTCTGCAGCTGCATGGTGTTAACTATTTGGAGTTGCTCACAGCCCTGTATGGCTTGAAAGCTTATTGTGCACATATGCACCATGTGCACGTTCAAATACAGATAGATAACACCACAGCATTGGCATATATAAAGCACATGGGTGGTATCAAGTCAGTATCCTGTGATAATTTGGCATGTCTCATTTGGAAATGATGTATTGCTTGACATATTTGGGTTTCAGCTATCTACCTTCCAGGTAGATTCAACTCGGTGGCGGACACCAGGTCATGAAAATTCAATGACAACACAGAAAGGGTGTTGAATCATAGAGTGTTTAAGGATATTATTTCAAGGTATGGAACACCGGATATGGATTTGTTCGCTTCAAGGCTAAACCATCAATTACCCAAGTATGTTGCATGGGAACCAGACCCAGGGGCAGTAGCGATAGATGCTTTTTCGCTACATTGGGGTGCAATATTTTTCTATGCATTTCCCCCATTTTGCCTTGTCAGTCGCTGTCTGCAAAAAAATTCAGCAGGACTCTGCCTCTGGCATTCTGGTAGTCCCTGACTGGCCTACTCAGCCCTGGTATCCTCAGGTTCTGAGCAGGGTTATGGAACCCGTGTGGAAGATTCCTAAAGGCAGGACGTTGTTAAGAAACCTGGTGTCTGGTGAAGTACATCCTCTGCATGGTTGGCTCAATTTATTGATTTGCAGGTTTTAAGAAGACATTCCTTGGACTGGGACTAGCTGATCGCACGGTGGATGTGCTAACTGCGGCGTGGTGAGGCAGTACTCAGAAACAATATGCTTCACATATCAGGAAATGGGAACTGTTCTGTGCACAGGCTGACATTTCTTATGAGGTAGTACAAAATGCTAATGTTCTGGAGTTCCTCTCAAAACTAGAAGGGGAATTGTTGTTGATTTGTTATCGTTAACTACACATTTATGATGAAAAATTAAGCTACAGTGCCCTCAATAGTGCCAGAAGTATGCTGTCACCATACCTGCTGCCATTTTCAGAATACCAATCAGTGGGGTCTCACCCTCTAGTGTCTAGATTCATGAGGGGAGTCTTCAATTCAAATCCTCCTAGGCTCAGATATTCAGAAATTTGGGATGTAGGGGTGGTGTTAACTTTACTCTGGTCATGGTCTCCACCAACTTCCCTGTCTCTACTCCAACTCGCGTATAAGGTGGCTATGCTGATGGCATTAGTCTCAGCACAGAGAGTCCAGTCCTTACATAAGCTTCGTTTAGACAGGATGCTCACTTCGGCTAGTAGTTTCACCATCTTTGTGTATGAGCCTATAAAACAGAGTAGACCAGGTACCTCGGAATTGAAGTTACACGTCATGGCATATCCTTTGGATCCCAGTTTGTGTGTAGTAGCTCACCTCCGGCAGTACATTACCCTCACCTGAGTTGTCTGAGTTAGCATTATTGATTAGCCACAGGACACCACATAAGCAGTTCTCAACTCAGACTATTCCCAGGTGGTTAAAGCAAGTTTTAATAAAGGCTGGGATTGATACTAACATTTTTAAATCTCATTCCACCAGGTCTGCAGCAACATCGGCGGCGAGGGCCATGGATGTCCCGCTAGACTAGATTTTGTCGGCTGCAGGGTGGTCTTCAGCACGCATGTTTCACATGTTTTATAATAAGCCTTTAGCCGGAACATGCGTGTTTGTTAACTCAGTTTTAAGCATGTTTTAATGTCCTCTCGGGTAGAAGGGGAATTGGAGGAAGGAATGAATAGAAAGGCAGAATCAAGCAATTTAATATCTTACTTATATAATATAATTCTAAATATAGAAACACCAATCACAGAGGCAATTAGAAGAGACTGGGAACAAGAGTTATTGATAAAAATTCCGAACGATAGGTGGGATAAAAATTTATTATATGTAAACAAATGTTCAATGAATGTAAGATATAACCTAATTCAATTTAAAATTTTACATAGATTATATTATTCGAAAACAAGACTGAATAAAATATTTTCAAATGTTTCCCCCATCTGTGACAAATGTCTAACTTAAAATGCCACTATAGCACATTCCTTTGTCTCTTGTACAAAACTGTATACATTTTGGAATGACATTTTTGGAATTTTTACAAAACTATTTAACACAAAATTGAACACCAATATCGAATTGATTATCTTTGGATCAATGGAAGACGGAAGTAAACTAACAATATTCCAAGAAGCTTTTCTTAATTATGGTCTAATAACAGCAAAAAAACATATACTTAAATCTTGGAAAAACGCACCTACGCCAACATTCAAAATGTGGATCTCAAACATGTCTGAAACGTTACATCTTGACGAAATGAGATTCCTCTTACTAGGCAAAATAGACAAATTCTTAAAGATTTGTTCTCCGTTTATCAACTTTTTACAAACATATGGTGCAACATAACATAACCTTAGAAATTAAATGGTTTAGAACTGGGTGACGGATGGGTAAAAATATGAGATAGGTAGATCTAATCTCTCTTTTTTTTACTTTTTCCTTTTCTTTCAATCTTTTAACTTCTCATCTTTGTCCTTTATTTCTTTTTTTCTGTTTCTACTCACTTGTCTATCTATTCCGACACTCTTTATTTATTTTTTCTCTCACTGTTCTTTTATTATTGAACCAAAAGTATGAAGTTGTACAAGAATGAAAATATGTATTTATGTATTAGATACTTAAGTACCAGACTACTGTACTTACTTCTAACAAAAATAAACAAACAAAAAAAAAAATGAAGGGGAATTGTTGTTGATTGTATTGTTAACTACACATTAAATTCAATTTGTTCATTATGTCATGTCTCTACAGTTTTGTCCACTCTTCTTGGTCAACTATACAGTGTTGCATGGATTCGTTCCACGGCATGGAGTCACAGAGCTTTAAAATCTTCACATGACTCACGTGACTCCGAAGTAAAATAGTAAGATTAAATGAGAACTTACCAGTTTGAAGTTTGATCTTTATTTTATGAGGAGTTACGATGAGGGATTATGTGCCCTCCGCTCCCAAACCCCTCCTCATAAAACCAGCTGGTAGTTCTAGTTTCTTCAATCTTACTATTCTCAGGTCAATGTTCCTGTCTGTGACTCCACACCACTGCTTTGAAGGTTGACGCACATGCGCAGCTGACGGGTTCTTCACGTAATCCCTCATCGTAACTCCTCATAAAATAAAGATCAAACTTCAAACTGGTAAGTTCTCATTCAATCTTACTATTTTACTATTTACTATAAAATTAGAAAGTTACAGTGCAATTTTAGAAAGCATGTATTTAAAATATTTTGATGTGTATATTCTATAACTGCATGAAATATTTTTAAAGTTAATATCCTAATACATAAATTATAAACATATTTTAACAAATCATTTTACTGTTTTGCTCATAATGGTGAAAACAGTAAATTGCATATGTCAGTGACAAAAAGCTACGATTTAAGTCAAAAATTAATGAAACCACAGATTTCACTCCATTCTCCGTTAACTTTTCTATAGAAATCTAGAATTCTAACAGCTGTGAATTACTTAGAATCCATCTTTTGCATACATTTAGCAACATGTTTTTAATGGCATTGATGGCAATTGTGTTAAATTCATTTCCAAAATTCTTCACCCTCACTAGTATTTTTATTATATTGAGTCGAAGGCAAACCAACTTCATTTCATGAAGAAGGGTCTCGACCCGAAACGTCACCAATTCCTTCTCTCCAGAGATGCTGCCTGTCCACTGAATTACTCCAACATTTTGTGTCTACTTTCGATTTAAACCAGTATCTGCAGTTCTTTCCTACATAACTTTATATTAATGTGGGAATGGTATAATTGAACTGAGCTGCCATCAAATAAAGCCAGACCTGTCATCCTAGGTTCACTTCTTCATTGTGGTGGATCTCCACATGGCTTCCCACTGACAGGAATCATTGAGATTCAATTAATTTGTTAAATGAGAATGAGTTACTGCTATTGCAACATTATTCATCACAGAATTGTTCAGCATTTGACAGTTGTACTTAGCTAACTACTGAAATAAATTTGCTCCCAATATTAAATTTGAATGTGCCCCAGGATAAGGTCTTGGCAGGTGTGAGTTACTGAACATCATTCTGAGAAGAGAACTAAAACACAAGTTCAATGACTTGACAAAAGGGTGAGTAGTTCAGTTTAGTTTAAAGAAACAGCAGGAAAACAGGCTCTTTGACCCACCGTCCATATTAGACAATGGTAGGCCCCCTCAGTCATGACTAACCATGGGTTATGCATCCTAGTTGTTGGCTGCTTGCTCCAAACCTTGGCTAGAGCAGCATCGCTTGTGTCTGAAGAAACCAATGCGGGAGTGACAGACTCTGTGGCAAAGGTCACATTTGTGTGTGGTCTCTGGTTTGGTGAAGGTGCTGTGCTCCTTTCTGCGTGCCCGCTTGTCTGCCACTGTGTTCAACAGTTTCTCTTCCCCCGTTTTTAGATGTTGGTTCAGGGTACCTCTCCACCTCGTGCGGTCAGCTGCAAGGCTCTCCCAGGACATCCACATCGATGTCGAGTGCCTTCATATCTCTCTTGCAGACATCCTTGTAACCCAGCTGGGGGTGGCCTATAGTTCTCCTCTCAGATGTCAGCTCTCCATTGAGGATGTCTTTTGGAATATGACATCCTCCATGCAGTTGACATAGCCCAGCCACCGCAGTCTGCGCTGCCTGAGTATAGTGTACATGCTGGGAAGGCCAGCGCGAGACAGGATCTCGGCGTTGGACATTCTTTCTTGGCAGGATATGCCCAAGACACGCTGGATGCTTCTCAGGTGGAAGGTGTTGAGTCTTCTCTCCTGCCTGGCATATGTAGTCCATGTCTCACTGCCATACAGCAGCGTGCTTTGACACGTTGTAGACTGCTATCTTTATTTTCACTGTCAGCTTTGGGTTGGTCCACACTCGAGTTGGGAGGCGAGCGAGAGTTGTAGGTGCCTTTCTGATCCTCTTATCAATCTCTGTGTCCAAGGAGAGGTTGTCGGTGATGGTAGAGTCGAGGTACGTGGACTGATGGACGGCATCAAGTTCGTAGTCATCGATGGTGATGACAGGCGGTGCCTCTGTATCCTGCCCCAAGACGTTCATCTTCTTCAGGCTGATGGTCAGCCCAAAGTCCTTGCATGCCCGATAGAATCGGTCCATCAATGACTGTAGTTCCAGCTGGGTGTGGGACACAACTGCAGCGTTGTTGGCAAACAACATGTCTCTGATGAGAGCTTCACGTACTTTTGCCTTTGCTCTGAGGCGGGTGAGGGTGAAGAGCCTGCCATCTGATGTAGTACACAAGTAGATCCCCTCTGTTGCAGTGCCGTAGGCATGTTTCAGGAGCTGAGTGAAGAAAATCCCAAAGAATGTGGGAGCGTGGATGCAGCCTTGTTTGACGCCACTGCGGATGTCGAAGGGCTCTGAGAAGCTGCAATTGAACTGCACTCTCCCCTTCGTGCTGATGTGGAAGGTTTCTATCATGCTCTGCAGTTTTGGTGGGCAGCCGATCTTCGGCAGCATTAAACAGGTCATCTCTGCTAATGAGGTCGAACACCTTGATGAGGTCAATGAAAGCAACATACAGTGGCTTGCAAAAGTTTTCATACCCCTTGAACGTTTCCACATTTTGTCACGTTACACCCACAAATGTAAATCTATTTTATTGGGATTTTATGTGATAGACCAACACAAAGTGGCGCATAATTGTGAAGTGGAAGGAAAATGATACATGGTTTTCAAATTTTTTTACAAATAAAAAACTGAAAAGTGTGGCGTGCAAAGGTATTCAGCCCCCTTTACTCTGATACCCCTAAATAAAATCCAGCACAACCAATTGCCTTCAGAAGTCACCTAATTTGTAAATAGAGTCCACTTGTGTGTAATCTAATCTTAGTATAAATACAGCTGTTCTGTGAAGGCCTCTGAGGTTTGTTAGAGAACATTAGTGAACAAACAGCATCATGAAGCCCAAAGAACACACCAGACAGGTCAGGGATAAAGTTGTGGAGAAGTTTAAAGCAGGGTTAGGTTATAACCTAAAACATATCTCAAGCTTTGAGCATCTCAAGGAGCACTGTTCAATTCATCATCCGAAAATTGAAAGAGTATGGCACATGTGCAAACCTACCAAGACATGGCCGTCCACCTAAAATGACAGGCCGGGCAAGGAGAGCATTGATCAGAGAAACAGCCAAGAGGCCCATGGTAACTCTGGAGGAGCTGCAGAGATCCACAGCTCAGGTGGGAGAATCTGTCCACAGGACAACTATTAGTCGTGCACTCCACAAATCGGGCCTTTATGGAAGAGTGGCAAGAAGAAAGCCATTGTTGAAACAAAGCCACAAGAAGTCCCGTTTGCAGTTTGCCACAAGCCATGTGGGGGACACAGCAAACATGTGGAGGAAGGTGCTCTGGTCTGATGAGACCAAAATTGAAGTTTTTGGCCTAAATGCAAAACGCTATGTGTGGCGGAAAACTAACACTGCACATCACCATGAACATACCATCCCCACTGTGAAACATGGTGGTGGCAGCATCATGCTGTGGGGATGCTTTTCTTCAGCAGGGACGGGGAAGCTGGTCAGAGTTGATGGGAAGATGGATGGAGCCAAATACAGGGCAATCTTGGTAGAAAACCTGTTAGAGTCTGCAAAAGACTTGAGACTGGGGCAGAGGTTCACCTTCCAGCAGGACAGCGCCCCTAAACATACAGCCAGAGCTACAATGGAATGGTTTAGATCAAAGCATATTCATGTGTTAGAATGGCCCAGTCAAAGTCCAGACCTAATTCCAATTGGGAATCTCTGGCAAAACTTGAAAATTGCTGTTCACAGACGCTCTCCATCCAATCTGACTGAGCTTGAGCTATTTTGCAAAGAAGAATGGGCAAACATTTCAGTCTCAGTTTAGATGTACAAAGCTGGTAGAGACATACCCCAAAAGGCCTGCAGCTGTAATTGCAGAGAAAGGTGGTTCTACAATGTATTGACTCGGGGGCTGAATACTTTTGCAAGCCACACTTTTCAGTTTTTTTATTTGCAATAAAATTTGGAAACCATGTATCATTTTCCTTCCACTTCACAATTATGCACCACTTTGTGTTGGTCTATCACATAAAATCCCAATAAAATACATTTACGTTTGTGGTTGTAACGTGACAAAATGTGGAAAAGTTCAAGGGGTATGAAAACTTTTGCAAGCCACTGTACAGGGGCATCCGCTGTTCTCTGCACTTCTCCTGGAGCTGGCGAAGGGAGAAGACCATGTCTACTCTTGACCTTCCAGCTCGGAAACCGCACTGTAACTCTGGGTAGACACGTTCTGCCAGCTTCTGCAGGCGGATCAAGATGAACCGAGCAAAGAGTTTTCCGACGATGTTGAGGAGGGAGATGCCTCTGTAGTTGTTGCAGTCGCTTCTCTCGCCCTTGTTCTTGCAGAGGGTAATGATCGTGGCATCCCTCTTGTCCTGCGATACAGCTCCCTCTTGACAATAGACAATAGGAAATAGGTGCAGGAGTAGGCCATTTAGCCCTACGACCCAACACCACCATTCAATGTGATCATGGCTGATCATCCACAATCAGTACCCCGTTCCTGCCTTCGCCCCATATCCCCTGATTCCGCTATCTTTCAGAGCCCTATCTAGCTCTCTCTTGAATGTATCCAGGGAACCAGCCTCCAACGCCATCTGAGGGAGAGAATTTCACTTACTCACAACTCATTGTGTGAAAAAGTGTTTCCTCATCTCCGTTCTAAATGGCTTACCCCTTATTCTTAAACTGTGGCCCCTGGTTCTGGACTCCCCAACATTGGGAACATGTTTCCTGCCTCTACCGTGTCCAAACCCTAAATGATCTCATATGTTTCAATAAGATCCCCTCTCATCCTTCTAAATTCCAGTATACAAGCCCAGCCGCTCCAATCTCTCAACATATGACAGTCCTGCCATCCCGGGAATTAACCGTGAACCTACGCTGCACTCCGTCAATAGCAAGAATGTCCTTCCTCAAATTTGGAGACCAAAATGCACACAATACTCCATTTGACCATTGATCATCTGTTCACACTAGTTCTATGTTACCCCACTTTCTCATCTACTCTATACACATTTGGAGCAATTTTGCAGAGGCTAAAAAACTTACAAACCCAGGGTTTTGGGATGTGGGAGAAAACCGGAGCACCTATGTCATCAATGGGGAGAATGTCCAAACTGACAGCACCTGAGGTCAGGATCAAATCTGGGTCTCTTACGTAGCACTTTCCTAAGTCAATGAAGGGTTGCAAAAATGCCATATTACCAATATTGCACTTATCCAAGAAGGGACAGAATTATTTTTTTTTTAATCTACAAATGCTGGATATCTAAAATAAAAACTGAAAATGCTGGAAACGCAGCAAGTCGGAGGCAGCACCTTTGGAAAGAGATCCAGGATTAACATGTTAAGATCACTATCCATCAGAATTGGGAAAGAGAGAAATCAAGTCAATTTTCAGTTCCAGAGAGGGTGAAGAGGGAATGATTCATCCCTCTCTCGATCTTCCTGTTACTTAACAATAAATTGAGTTTTTATCTCCATAGAGAGAACCATTCATTCAGAAGCAGACAGTGAAAGGTCGCCACAAGTCCTCTTGACACTTGCCAAAGGATTTCTCTTTAGCAGTTCTGAAGCTGCAAACAAATGTTTTCCTGTCACAGAGGAACCATTGTTCAGCCCATTAACCACAGATTTTGATTTAAAATAAAGAGTTGTTGTTGCAACATCTTCACCCTCCTCCAATCCATCATTTTGATGTTGATTGAAAATGCAGTTAAGGCTATTACTCGAGCTAGATTTATGCCTCGCGTTACTCTATATAATGCTATTAGGTTGCTCCTCAGCCTCCTTTGCTCCAGGGGAAACAAGGCCAACTTTTTCCATCTCTCCCTATATCTAACGTCCTCCAATCCAGCCAACATCCTGGTAAATTTCCTCTGAAGTCTCTCAACAGCAAAATGCAATCACCTTTTTCCTATAGTGCAGTGCCCAGAATTACACCAACAATATTCTCAATTGTCGCCTGACCCAGGTTTTGTAAAGTTACATTGAACATAGAAAGGTACAGTGTGTTCCAGGCAACCACCACACTCTGTGTACAAAAACTACCCCTACACATCTCCTTGAAACTTTGTCCCAATAACCTTCAATCTATGCCCTCCAGTCTTTTGCATTTCCACCCCGAGGAAAAAGATTCTGACTGAAAGTCTCCACATAACATCCCAATCAGATATTTTACATATTTATATTATACGGCTTGATCTAAGAAGACAAGGAGGATTTGGGAGTTGCAGGGAATAAGCAGAGAAAATGAGTTGAAGCCAGTATAGATCAGCCATAACCACATTGAATCGATTAAATAAAATTTGTTGGGGCGTTGGAAATGAATTGTTGACGTTTTAGGTCAAGACTGTCCATCAGGGCTGAGAGTGGAGTGGGGAGATAGCCAGTGTGAAGATGATATTGGGAGGGGTGAGATTATAGGTGATAGATGGATAGAGGAGGGTTAAAGGACATCAAAGGGAGAAGGATGATGGAGCTGGATGAGTTTGGGGGAAGGGCAGAGGTCGGAGATAGGAACAGATAGATAATAGTTGTAGGCAGACAAAGATGATAAAATACCAAATGGAGCCAGAGGAGAGGAGGGTGGAGATGGAGGCATCTAGGAAGCTGATAATGGGAACACAGGGACGAAACAGACTGTAGATGCTTGAATCTTGAGTAAAACACAAAGTGCTGGAACAACTCAGCAGGTCAGGCAGCATCTGTGGAGGGATTGGACAGGCAACATCACAGGTCAAAATCACTCTTCAGAATGATTGTGATAATGGGAACTATTGGTTGTAGACAATGAAGTGATGCTTCTACATTTTGAGTTTGGTCTCTAGCTGGTACTGGAGAAGGCCAAGAACAGGCAGGTCAGAGTGGACATTGGGAGGGGAGTTCACATGCAACCAGAATCTCAGCATGGCCACTGCGGATGGATTTCAGGAGCTCCGCAAATTGGTCGCTTAGTCTGCGCTTGGTCTCACCAATATAGAGGTGACTGCATTGAGGGCACTGACTGCAGTAGGTGAGGTTGGAGCAGGTACATGTGAATCTTTGCCATTATCTGGAAGGGCTGGTTAGGTCTCTAGATGCTGGTGAAAAAGGAGCTGTCAGAACAAGAATTGTAAGGGCAAATGCCAGGGGTCAGGGAAAGATGGGCAGGCCTGATAGTCATGGAAGGAAAGGTCTCTGCAGAGGTGGAAAGTGGTCAAGAGGTGAAGTTGTGACTAGTGGCCAGATCCTCTTGCAAGTGGTAGAAAGTGAATATAATTTTTTAGGGTTGACTTTGTGCGGGCATTGGGGGTGTGGGTGGGCGGGGGGAGGGGGTGATTGTGGGATGGTTGTCCTGTCATAAACCTGAGGCAGGGAGTTCAATTCAAGAACATATTATTGTCTTATATTCCGAAACGGAACAATGACATTCATATTTGCAGCAGCACTACAGATATGTAAACATTGTACTCTGTAAACATCCCGAGTTATTGCTGCACAGGGGAAATGATTAACTTAAGGTAAAGCAGTAAAGAACTAACTTGAACTGATGTAGAACTGACAAAGAACGGGGAGTGGATCACAAATGTGAAGTCCGAAACATAAGAAAGAAGATAGATCGGAGGCTGAACTATTTTTGATTGAGTCACTGATGTTGTAGATGAGAATGATCAGGTGCAAATTCCCCCCCTGGTGCAGCGTAGAGCAATGAACTGAGAACATACAGTAAGCCACTGCTTAGATGTACAGAGTCTCTTGCCCAGAGTAGGTGAATCGATAACCATAGGACATAGGTCTAAGGTGAAGGGGGAAAGATCTAATAGGAATCTGAGGGTTTACTTTTTCACACAAAGGGTGGTGAGTGTATGGAACAAGCTGCCAGAGGAAACAGTTGAGGCTGGGACTATCCGAGTGTTTAAGAACCAGTTAGACAGATTCATGGATATGACAGGTTTGGAGGTATATGGACGAAACTCAGGCTTCCCCGAGCAGGATCTGTCACAAGGTGGCGAGATCTCTTCAGAGCTGATTGCAAACCAAAGATCCTAGGATCTTTGTTGCAAACTGTTGGTGGTGAAGGGGCAGGTGAGAATCCACACACGTAGTGGACTCTAATATCATTCACAAGGCTTATGATGGCCAAGCACCTGGAGAAGTGCCATTGACAGTGTGAACTTGTTTCGGCACCTTGTGAAATAAACAAAGTGATCCTTATTTCACAACCATCCCTTCCTCAATCAACAATCTCATTTGGATGGTACACAAAAGGCTGGAGAAACTCAGCGGGTGCAGCAGCATCTCCTTCGCTCCTTAGATGCTGCTGCACCCGCTGAGTTTCTCCAGCCTTTTGTGTACCCTCGATTCTCCAGCATCTGCAGTTCCTTCTTTAACACAATCTCATTTGGATACACATTTATCTATTCTACTTGTTTAAGAACTGCAATGTCATTTTCTGGATAATAGTTGCAAGCTTTGAAACTTGAAAGATTTAAAAAGATAGAAAAACATTGTTGAGATTACGGGCGGCACAATGGTGCAGCGGTAGAGGGGCTGCCTTACAGCACGAGAGACCCGGATTCGATCCTGACTACGTGTGGTGTCTGAATGGAGTTTGTCCATTCTCCCTGTGAGTACATGGGTTTTCTCTAAATGCTCCAGCTTCCTTCCACATTCGAAAGACGTGCAGATTTGTAGGTTAATTGGCTTCTGTAAAATGTCCCTGGTGTGTAGGATAGCTCTAGTGATTGTTGGTCGGTGCAGACACGGCAGGCCTGTTTCCACGCTGTAGCACTAAACTAAACTAAACTATATGTATGAAGATAGACACAAAACGTTGGTGTAACTCAGCAGACCAGGCAGCATCTCTGGGGAGATGGAATGGGTGACGTTTCGGGAAGACCCGAAAATTCATCAATTCCTTCTCCCCAGATATACTGCCTGTCCCGCTGAATTACTCCAGCATTTTGTGTCTATCTTCAGTTTAAACCAGCATCTGCAGATCCTTTCTAAACTATAAGTAAATCTGATGAATGTAACAGTCTTAAATTAAAAGTCTGAGATTCTTCTTATACATCAACAGAAAAAAGCATAAATGTAGAAACAAGGAACTGCAGATGCTGGTTTATCAAGAAATGACAAAATGTTGGAATAACTCAGCGGGTCAGGCAGCATCTCTGGAGAACATGGATAGGTGATGTTTTGGATCAGGACCTGTCTTCAGACTGAAAGCATAATGGCATAGCTTTGTTCTTTTGGCATAGCTATTTCTGAAGAAGAGTCCTGACCCAAAACATCACCTATGCATGTTATCCAGGGATGCTGCCTGACCCGCTGAGTTACTCCAGCATTTTGTGTCTTTCCAAAACAAAATGCATGCTTGATCCCACTTGTTATAGATTTATCACAGATTTAATATTTCATATTTAATAAATTGCAATATCTCACTTTCAGATTACATCGTTTAAATGACATCAAGGCGAATATACACTTTTGATGATGTTTAACACAAAAATGAAAGTATGTTCTTACTAAGATTTACCCATTCAATTAAATGCGGAAGGATTCTACTCAGATTAGTAACATTTATTTCAATTGTATTAATAGCAGGCACCATAACTGCTCTCTTACAGAATAATATATCATGAAAGGAAATTGCTCTATTGTAGACATGCAATCACTTCAGAAGAGTATGCCAATGAATTACATCATTCTATTTGCACATAACCAAGAAGATACCTCAGAAGAGCAAGAAGGATCACTCAGTTTTATTCCTCAGCAAGAAATAAAAATAATTACGATTTTTTACAAACTTCATGTTAGCACACTTCCATCCTTTGCTTTTGGATTTCTTTTTCTTGTAGCCAACAATAGTACCACTTAATGTGGAATGAACATAAATTTACCCAATAACCATTTATATTCAAGTTCAGATAAGGCTGTCACAGAGTAGCAATGTTACAAAATGTTGTGATTTAAAAAATCAAGTCTGCAATTTATCCCATCAGATAAAGCATAAAAAGAAGTTTAATTTGACACCTAGTTCACTTTCATATCTTCAGTATTAAAAAAGTTATGGCCATTTTCATACTCGGAAAGTAGCATCTTGTTCCCTATTGCTTTTCCATTGACTTAACACAAAAGCTGTGATCGAGGGCAGTCAAAAGCCCATAACTTTCTTAAAAATTAAGAGAACTGAAAGAAATGTTCAGTTATTATAGATTGAAGTATTCTGAAACAAATATGAAACAATCTTACTTGGATGACCTGAAATTAAAGCATATAATTAGTTTGTTACCTAATTGTAGCTAATTACAAAATTCAATTACTAGATCTAAACATCTATCAATTTCTTAAGAAAAGATGAGCATTTTTAAATAGCCTAAATGTCCAAATAACATTCACACAAGAATACGAATTTATAGGCCAAATGGAAGGAATTTAATGTTTAATTCCCATAAATTAATGGCCATTTAAATCATCTTGCGAGTGGGATCTTCTGGAACGCGATCGATTGGAACGTTGTGGTTGCGGTGAATTTAAACCCCATATCAGCAGGAAAACTACTGCCGGTTCCTATGGGGAGTAAATCACCTTCTCGCAACGTGAAATTTTGATTAAAGAAGCACTTTTTAATGAAAAAATAAACTGTGTACCTTGCCTTGTCCCCTACGTGAGGTCCGTCCCGTTGTCGGTGTTCACGGCTTTAGAAGATGATTTTAAATTTACTACAGCAATTAAATTATCCTGCACAGTTTAAAAATCACTTCAGAGAATGGCAGTCGAAGCGATTTTTCTTCACCAACTAAATAGCCTGCTCAAGATTGATTTCAATTGGCTTCCGAAATACCGCATTTTAAACCCGCCCCCCTCTCAAAGGTGCCAAAGTCGCGCACACGGGCAGTGACAGAACTGCAGCGCCGCTCAAGGTAAGTATTGTAACGCACCTACACAGAGTCATAGTCACTCAGCACGGATGCATGCCCTTCGGCCCAACTTGTCGATGCTGACCAAGATGCCCCATCTAAGTCAGTCCCATTTTCTTGCATTTGACCCATATCCTTCTCAACATTTCCTATTGATGTACCTGCACAAATACCTTTTAAATGGTGTTATTGTACCTCCCTCAACTACTTCATTTGGCAGCACATTCCACATATCCTCCATCCTCCATCTAAAAAAATGTCCTCAGGTTCCTATTAATCTTTCCCATCCCACCTTAAACCTATGTCTTCCAGTTCTTGAGTCCCCTAACCTGAGAACAAGGCGTTGTTCCCCTCATGATGTTATGCATCTCAAAATGATCACCCCTCAGCTTTCAGCACTCCAAAGAATAAAGTCCCAGCCTGCCCAACCTCTCCCTATGGCTGAGGCCCTTGAGTTTTGTCAACAGTTGTGGATTAAAACTTTGTCTACTATAGTGGTGAAAAGATATTAAAAAATAAATTTCTGGCAATCACTTAAGGCAGTTTTATATAAGATTCCTGCAGCCTAATTTCAGTTGCATCATTACTCTCAATGATAGATTTCTAAGCTTAGATACACTTAATGTGATATTTTGCACAATGTGTTCAGAACATAAATATTCACCCATTACCTTCTATTGATTAAGATGATTAGGTCTTTAACCCAATAATAGTTCATCATGTTCTCTCTATTATGTTGTAATAATTAATGCATATTTCAATGAGATGAACTATCCAAAAAAAATTGCATTATTTTGGCAGCACATCGGCACAGCTGATAAAGCTGCTACCTCACAGCGCAAACGGCCCAGGTTTGATCCTGACCTTGAGTGCTGACCTATGTGGAGTTTACACATTCTCCCGGTGACTGCATGGGTTTCCTCCAGCTGCTTCAGTTTCCTCCCACATCCCAGAGACAAATTGGCCTCTGTAAATTGCTCCTAGTGTGTAGCCAATGGATGTGAAAGTGGGATAACATAGAACCAGTGTGAAAGGATGATTAGTCAGCATGAACCTGATGGGCCAATGGACCTGTTTCCATGCTATATCACTCAACCAATCAATTTTCCCTGCCGTAATTGAAATATAAGAATATCAGATAGCTAATAATAAAGAATTCCAAGAAGCATGTTCCTGACTGTATCTCTCCCATTGCATGAGATATTTGAAATCTGTTAAATGTTTGCCTCATTTCTCAAGTCTAGCTTAAAACATTGAAAATGGCCTTATTGCAAGTAACACCTTCAGGCCAGGTAAATACTTTAAAAAAAAATAATATATATTTTATTGGAAGCAATTGTACAAGAAACGTGAAAATCCTACTGCTCTGGCACAGCTTCAATGTTAACATTTTTCAAACAGAACATTAAATTAAAAAGAGAAGAAAGAGACAAATGAGAAAAAGGAAAGAAACTTTTAACGTGGTAAATCAATATGGACTGAAAATTGACCACAATTTCCATGCCAGTGTTTCTTGAAAAATGAAGATATTCTGTAAGAAAGATTATTGGCTGAAAATGAATGGTGGATAAACTGTTCATTAGAAGATAAACATGATACAGTTAGAATTTACCCATCTGGACTCTTCTCTGAAACCTTGTGGTGTGATTATCAACAAGATTTTTAAGAATATGAGAAGCAGAAGTTTTAGCATGGAAATGCAAGGATTGAAGGAATATGGGTCTGTGAAGGTAAATGAGATTAGTTTATCTTGGCATCATGTTCAACAATCATTATGGGCAGAAGGGACTGTTCCTGCACTGTACTGCTATATATTCTACGAGATCAAGTGGGACCCGTTCCCCCAATGCAATATTCCACCACTCACCTAATCCCCCAACGCAACCTGTTCTCGCAACGCAATATCCCACCACTCACCCACAGCCCCGAACAACGCAGGCACAGCTCATTTCCCCTCATCCCCAGCACTCCCTCACGTCTTCTTCACCCTCCCTCTTCTTTCACCTCTCCTCCAACCCTTACCCACGTGGGGGGGGGGGGGGAGGAGGGGGGGGGGGGGGGTAGGGTGGCGGCATTTGCACTCACCTCCTCCACATCCCACAAGGAAATTTCTGGATTTTTTTTGTAAATAAAACCTCCCACCAAAAATTTGATTAAAATTTATTTGTTTTAAATCTCACTCCCTCCATTTGCCCTCTCCCCTACCTACTCCCCTTGAGGTGGAAGCTGCTGATCCCATTGTGATGTAATTGTGGGCTGGAACACTACTCACGGGCAGTTTATGCAAATTAGATCCCATTGTGATGTCATTGTCAGGTGGAGCACTTCTCACGGGCAGTTTATGTAAATCAGATCCCATTGTGACGTAATGGTTGCTAACTGCCACTGCAACTGCCACTGCAAGTTCAAGTGATTCTTTCTCAAACTGGATTTTGTAAAGTTATAAATGTGAATAACTTGTAAAATGGCTGATCATCCAAAATCAATAACCTACAGTATTTCTGCCTTCTCGCCAAGGTGGTCCAAAAATTGTAGCACTATTGTGTGCCAGTATGACGTAATTCAGGACATCATAGACACACAGGCACATAAACACACAGACAGACGTAGAAATAAACAACATGAGAGTTTTATAATATACTAGACCAATTGGAACCCATTGGGCCCGTTCCCCCATTGCAATATTGCACCACTCACCAGTTCCCCCAACGCAACCTGTTTCCACCACTCACCCGTTCCCCCATCGCAACCCGTTCCTCCAACACAATATTCCTCCACTCACCCATAGCCCTGATCTGCGCAGGCATGGCTAATTTCCCATCTTTCCCCAACACTCCCTCCCCCTCCTCTTCACCCTCCATCTTCTCTCCCCTCTCCTCCCCTCCTCCACTCCCCCCCTCACATCTCCCTCCCTCTCCTTTCCCCTACCCTCAGTCACTCTCTCTCTCCCTCCGTAACTCCTCCCTACTCCCCTCTATCTGTTTAAATAACATTAAACAACAATCCTCTCCTTGCCCCCTCCCCCCCTCCCCCTCCCCCACTCCCCCTCCCCTACTCCCTCCTTCTCCTTATTAAAATGTTACAAAGCTCTCATTGGACTGGGAGTCCTGTATTTTGTTAACATTGTCCGTAACCCTCTCCCCTCCTACCCCAAGTGGGACCCCTTGGGCACCATTCCCCCAATGCAATATTCCACCACTCACCCGTTCCCCCAACGCAACTCGTTTTTCAATGCAACCAGCTGCAAGAGGGGGGAGGGAGAGGGAGGGGGGAGAGGGAGAGAGAGGGAGAGGCCTCCCTGCAGGCCTGGAGCAGCAGTCCCCATTCCCCGCACCGTCTCGAACCCCAGCCCAGGAGTTCGAACTGGAGGATTTGGGCCCTAGGCTGTGGTACGAGCTGGTGCGTAGTCCAGGGGATGCTGCTCCGGGCCCACACAGAGGTCTCTCCCTCTTCCTCCCCTCCCCCTCCCCCTCACATGGTGCCAGATCGCAATGTTAGAGATAGTGGATGATGAGCCATAATCACATTGAATGGCGGTGCTGGCACGAAAGGCTGAATGGCCTACTCCTGCACCTATTGTCTATCCGTTTGTGTGGATTTCAAAATAACTGTAAATCAGTCAGTCACTTTTTGAGGCTCCAGTCTAGATCCGCGGGTGGGCGAGGTGGAGGTGGAGCCCTCTCCCTCCCCCTCCCCTACCCGCGTCAAAAGAATGACTGATTAACTTTCAGTTATTTTAAAATCCTGCACCCCATGGGGAGACTTTCAGTTATCCGCGGGCAAGGAAATGAGGAGCGCGGTTCCGGGCCCAGTCAGTGTGTCCATGTCTATGTCTAGCGTGCTTTTATCAGGGACGTGATGGGGACAGTGTGTTTTTTTTAATGTAAATGAGATTCCATTCTGATATAATTATGAGTGGAGTTCTGCTCATGGGCATTTTTTACAAATGAGATCCCATTGTGATATTGTAGTTGTAACTGCCACTGCAACCTCAAGTCATTTTTTCTCAAACTGGATTTTGTAAAGTTATAAATGTGAATAACTTGTAAATTATAACATCAATCTGAATGAAACTTTGATGAAACAGATCACAAGACAATGGTGAGTAAGGTGGTCCAAAAATTGTAGTGCTGTCATGGCGTTATTTGGCATTTTGCCATTATTAAGGACATCACAGAAACACAGGTACAGGAACACACAGACAGACATAGAAACAAAAAAGATGAGAGTTTTATTAATATACTAGTCCAAGTACAGACCTGTTGGGTCTGTTCTCCCAGCACACGTTTGCGGAGGGCGGGCCCTGCGGTGTCACACACACTAACCACACCCACACTAACTACCCCCTTGATATTATATTAATGTTATTAATTAGATCCTTTTACCCCATAAACGTCGTAGCCACTGAAGCATAGCCCCTAACTCGCAAGCATGTCTAGAGAGGGAGAGGGGGGTAGAGAGTGACGGCAGAGAGAGAATGGGGAGAGACAGTGAGTGAGGCAGAGACAGAAGGGAAAGAGCCAGGGGGAGGCGTGGAGGAGAGGAGGAGAGGGTGGGGGAGGGGGGGGGGGGGGGGGGGTGGGGGGAGGAGTGGAAAGAGAGAGATGGGAGGGGAGAGGTGGGGGAAGGGAGGGGGAGAGGTGGGGGGAAGAGAGGGGGCAAGAGGGGGGGGGAGAGAGACAGGGGGAGGGAAAGGGGGAGGGGAGAGAGAGGAGAGAGAGGGGGGAGGGAGTGGGAGAGGGGGGGGGAGGGAGAGAGAGAGAGAGAGTGGGGAGGGAGAGAGAGAGGGGGAGGGAGAGAGAGAGGGGTGAGGGAGAGAGGAAGAGAGAGGGGGGAGGGAGAGAGAGAGGGGGAGAGAGGGGGAGAGAGAGGGGGAGAGAGGGGGGGGACACAGAGAGAAAAGGGCAGAGGCAGAAGGGCAAGAGACAGAGGTAGAGGGGGTGGAGCGGAGGAGGAGAGGGAGGGTGGGTGAGGCAGGGTGGGTGAGGGGGAAATGTGGAGGAGGAGGGGTGAGAGTGATGGGAGGAATGAGAGAGGGGAGAGAGAGAGGAAGAGAGGTAGCTGAGAGGGGGGAAGGGAATGGGGAGGGGGGGGAGGGGGGAGTGGGGGGGAATGGAGGGTGTGGAGGGGATGGGGTAAGGGAGTGAGGGGAAGAGTGGGGTGGGAGGAGGAGATGGGGTAGGGGAGAGAGGGTGAGAGGGGTAGGGGGGAAAAAGGGGGAAGAATGGGGAGGGAGGGGGAGTGCGGTGGGGGCAGTCCATCTATTCCCCACTCCCTATCACCCCCACTCCTCTCCCTCTATTTCCACACTCTTACTCCTCACCTCCCCAGGATCGGGCCTTTACACCTCCCGCTTGTCGCCTTATCTCTACTCCCGATCTGCAGAGCATGCTGACGTGAGAGTGGAGCTGTGGGCTTGTGACCAAAGATCCTGCTTGTGACTCTCTGGAGTGAGGGGGGAGGGAGAGAGAGAGAGGGGGTGGGAGGGAAAGAGAGAGGGGGGGAGAGAGAGGAGGGAGGAGGAGATGCGGTGGGGGAGAGAGGGTGAGAGTGGTAGGGGGAGAGAGGGGGAAGAGTGAGGAGGGAGAAGGAGATGGGGTAGGGGAGAGAGGGTGAGAGGAGGTAGGGGGAGAGAGGGGGAAGAGTGGGGAGGGAGGGGGAGAGGGGTTGGGGCAGTCCATCTATTCCCCACTCCCTATCACCCCACTCCTCTCCCTCTATTCCCACACTCTTACTCCTCACCTTCCCCATTCCCCCCTCTCGCTCCCTACTCCCTCCTCTCCCTCAATCCCCCGACTCCCCTTCTTCACCTCCCCGGGATCGGGCCTTTACACTGCCCGCCCATCACCTTATCTCTACTCCCGATCTGCAGAGCATGCCAGCGTGAGAGTGGAGCTGTTGGCTTGTGACCAAAGATCCTGCTTTTAACTCTCTGGAGTGCGCAGAGGATGGGAGGGGCACGCAGGTGGGCGGGGCTTCTCGAACTGCGCCAGCTGTGAGTTCAGCGGAACTTACGCCTTATTTCTCCTCCCGATTGGCAGAGCATTTTGAGAATGGGGGGTTTGGAGTGGGCGGGCGAGTCCAGCTGCGGGAGGCACGGCTCATGCGTAGTTGGGGGTGGGGGGAGGATAGCCGGTCTGCCAAATTAAGAGAGAGAAGCGGCTTGGTATTGGTCGGCATGTGGGATTGTGATGTAATGGCCCTGTCTCACGGTGAGAGTCATCCCACGAGTGACCCCAAGTGAAAGAAAAAAAACAGACTCGTGGTTATGTACGAGATTTCAAGTTTATGATCAAGTGTTGAACCGAGTTCCCACGGGTATGTCATTGCTGCGATGTTCCAAGTTCCTCTCCCGAGTTACCAAGTTCCTCTCCTGTTACTCTTGAGCCAATCGTGAATGAAGGTAAGTGTGTGAGGGTGTGAGAAGTCCATGCCGGGTGCCGGCCGCAGCCGCTGTTCTTTCACATCAGTTGCACATCAGATTGTTGGGAGACGGAGCTCAGGGTTCGCCTCCTGAGCTACTTTGGTGCCCAGGCGTAAGTTGAGGTGGAGGGTGGTTGGGGGTGGGGGTGAGAGACAAGGCTCTTGGGTGCTGGGATCATTCTCTGCGGGTTGGTCTTAGTGCGGGAGACATGTGTAGGAGAGGTGTGCTGACTGCAGGCAGACACTTTGGTTGTGATTGCCCACCAGTCTCAAAAGCCGCTGTGTCTCCCTGTCCCTATGATAGCAGGGGGCAATCAAGCAACACAATAGCCCCCTCCCCTTCACGCCAACACAAAGGGCAACGTTCCCAAGGCTTTAGGGGCAGAAACAGCGGACAGGCGACAATCACCCGCCATAACGCGAGAGAGATCATGCGCTATTGTAGGTCTTCTTTGCACGTCGGTGTTTCTGTATTTCTCCATCTTATTGTTGGCCCTGACTGTCACCAGCCCCACCCCCACCCCTCTGCTTCCCGGCCATGTGTGTGACCCCTTCCCTCCCCTCTCCAGCTCCCTGTCACCTACATTGCACTATCGTTGAATGGGTGACGGGGGGCTTCTTCGGACTGAAAATAAAACTTGCCTCGCTTGAAGCAGCTTGTAAATTAAAACATAAAATCAAGAAATATTAAAGGTCGACTCATTTATGTGCTGTATTCATTCACCTGGCCTATTGCTGTCCTCCCTCGTCCACCGTGAGCGCTGGACAACTCACCGGATGGAAACCTCCGCTGCATCCCGGGTGGAGGGCGATGATCACCGGACTGACCGGCAAGTAGAGGCGGCGGGTCGGCCAAGCCGGGCTCCCTGCCACCAGGATAGACACCAACTACTGGAGTAAACTCAGCGGGATCTCTGGAGAAATCTGAAGTAGGGTCTCGACCCGAAATCTCACCCATCCCATCTCTCCAGAGATGCTGCCTGTCCCTCGGAGTTACTCCAGCATTGTGTGTGTCTATCTTCGGTGTAAACCAGCATCTGCAGTTCCTTCCCAATCCCACACTCTCGGCCCCGGGGGGGTGGATGGAGCATCACACGTGGACACATCCCACCCACCACCCCAGACTTGCCCCTTCGGCAGGTCTTTAACCGCGTCCTCATGAGACAGAGTGACGAATACGAAGCCACGGGGCAGGCGCCTCAGTAATAAAGGACAAGTGGCAGATCATCGCAGAAAGACCGAAGATAGACACAAAATGCTGGAGTAACTCGGCGGGACAGGCCGCATCTCTGGAGAGAAGGAATGGGTGGCATTTCGGGTAAGTCTGAAGAAGGGTCTCGACTCCATTCCTTCTCTCCAGAGATGCTGCCTGGTCCGCTGAGTTACTCCAGCATTTTGTGTCTATCTTTGGTTCAGTCTTTACTCGAGCGAAAGAACAGATTATTAAAGTTCCCACGGTAGACTCACGAGTCACTAAGATAAATGCACGGGCCACTACGTTATTACAACGAGTTTAAATGTTTCCATTTTTAACTTGAACAGTTAATTTGACTCGTGTTTGATTTTTTTCACGAGTTAACAAGTTTCCCGAGTACCTGCCGTTAGCGCCACGAGTCGATAAGTTGCTCGTGCGAGTTCCGACGTTCCCGCTACGTGATCACCACGAGTGAAAACTCGGGGTCACTCGTGGGCCAACTCGCACAGTGAGACAGGGGTTTAAGCAGCTCGTGAGATCCCGTTCAGATTTTAAAATGAGTGAGTGTGGGGGGGGGGGGAGGATTTTATTAAAAAATGTGTACATAAAAATGTCTGAATGTAATGAGGAGTGAATCCGTGAATGTAAAAGCGAAATTGCTAGCGAAATGGAAAAAATGGCGGACTTTTCGTGTCTGGTTTTGGCGGACCATGGAATCAAAGGCCAAAAATCTTATTGGGAAAAAATGGAATGTGACATACACCCACAAACACACACACACACACACACACACACACACACACACACACACACACACACACACACACACACACACACACACACACACACACAGTTTCAAAAGTATACATAGATAGGTAGATACATGTGGAATAGATAGATAGATGCTGTATGCAGCTGTTCTTTAATTCAATAAGATCAACAGCTGATCCAATCTTGGTCTAAGCACTGTATTCCCATTCACTCTTCATACCCATTGGTTCCCTAGTTGTTCAAGGGAGTTAAACATTTGTGATAAAAAGGCAGGTCTTATCAAATCATAGGCGGCAGTGGCAGAATGCATTTTTTTTCCCAAATTTCCCTTCCGGGATTACACTCCTGGGTGTCGGGACCATCAGTGTAGCGGGGACTCACAGGAGTCCAGCCAAAAACTAATCGGACACGAGTTGTATGCACTAGACATGTTTATTCTCTCCAATACAGCTCCCTACTCCTCCAAGGTTATGGCTGTTGCCCGGCCTTAAATACCAACTCAGGTACCCACCCAGTGATTGGCGCCTCCCACACCAAGACACCGCCATCCACAGCCGAGGGTTCGTTGTGCCCTTGGGTTGCCACCAGCTGCTGCCACATTGTCCTCATAATGGAATTCTTTACCACAGAAGGCTATGGAGGCCAAGTCAGTGGATATTTTTAAGGTAGAGATAGATAGATTTGTGATTAGTACATGTGTCAGAGGTTATGGGAAGAAGGCAGGAATGGGGTTAGGAGGGAAAGATAAATCAGCCATGATTGAATGGCGGAGTAAATCTGATAGGCTGAATGGCCTAATTCTACTCCTATCCCTTAATACCCAATGACCTTACAACCACTAAAATCAGTAAATTGGTAGTTTGGTAGATTGGTTTATTATTGTCATATGTACCAAGATACAGTGAAAGTTTTTGATTGCGTACTATCAAGTCTACTATAGTTAAGACCAATAGTCACTCTTTGAGTCACATTCTTTTACTCTCAGACGGTCATGGAAAAAAACAGGAGCTGGGGTAAGTTATTCAGCCTTTGGTTCTGCATCTCATTTTCAACGTGATCATCCACTTCAGTACCCAGTCACTCCATTCTCCTGATAGTCTAGTCTGGGTTAAAGATTTACACAGTCCATCAGTCCAGCATTAAACATCCATCAATGTTTTTCCTTTCACATCCCCATCATCCTTCTCCCCCACCCTCCTCCCCCCTATTTTCCTGCCAACTGCAGTCGAGCTATTTGACAGTGGTCAATTAACCTACTGGCATACATGTCTTTGGCATGTAGATGAAAACCCCTTGCCCATATGTGGCCACAGCGAGAAACATCTTGTGTGAACCCAAGATCAGGATCAAATTGTGGTCACTGGATGGTGAGGAAGTAGCACTAACCATTACACCCCATTGATCACAGACCGTTCTTCAATATATTGCATGACTTGACTTTCGGATTCCACAGGTTTATTACCTTGGAGGCAGAAGAAATTCTCGTCGATCTCAGTCTTAAATGGCATCATGGATATCCTAAGGGTATCGACTTACTGTGTCCAGTCTATCCAAAAATATTTTAATGTTTTAGGTTTCTATGATATCGCCTGTCAGTTTTAAACCCCCTGTGAACATAGGCCTAATTAACCCAATCTCGCTCCTTATATCTTTCCTGAAAGTAGCATCAGAGGTAGTTATGGTGGTCAAGAAGGCTTTTGGTGCATTGACCTTCATCAGTCAGTGTACTGAGAATAGAATGTTAAAGAAGGAACTGCAGATGCTGGAAAATCAAGGGTACACAAAAGGCTGGAGAAACTCAGCGGGTGCAGCAGCATCTATGGAGCAAAGGAAATGTTCCCTACTGAGTATAGAAGTTGAGATGTTATGTTACAGTTGTACAAGACTTTGTTGAGACCACATTTGGAGTACTGTTCAGTTTTCATTACCTTGTCATAGAAACATAGAAAATAGGTGCTGGAGGAGGCCATTTGGCCCTTCGAGCTAGCACCGCCATTCATTATGATCATGGCTGATCGTCCCCAATCAATAACCCGTGCCTGCCTTCTCCCCATATCCCTTGATTCCACTAGCCCCTAGAGCTCTATCTAACTCTCTCTTAAATCCATCCAGTGATTTGGCCTCTGCTGCCCTCTGTGGCAGGGAGTTCCACAAATTCACAACTCTCTGGGTGAAAAAGTTTTTTCTCACCAGTCTTAAATGGCCTCCCCTTTATTCTAAGACTGTGGCCCCTGGTTCTGGACTCGCCCAACATTGGGAACATTTTTCCTGCATCTAGCTTGTCCAGTCCTTTTATATTTATCAATCTTGTGAACCTATGCTGCACTGCCTCAATCACAAGGATGTCCTTCCTCAAATTAGGAGACCTAAACTGTACGCAATACTCCAGATGTGGTCTTACCAGAGCCCTATACAACTGCAGAAGAACTCTACTCCCATACTGAACTCCTCTTGTTGTGAAGGCCAACATTCCATTAGCTTTCTTCACTGCCTGCTGTACCTGTATGCCAACTTTCAGTGACCGGTGTACAAGGACACCCAGGTCTCGCTGTACCTCCCCCTTACCTAATAAACCTCATTGAGATAATAATCTGTCCCCTTGTTTGTGCCACCAAAGTGAATAACCTCAACCGTTAGATGTAAGGAGGATGCTTGGAGACTGCAAGGTGACTTGGATAGGCTGGGTGAGTGGGCAAATGTTTGGCAGATGCAGTATAATGTGGATAAATGTGAGGCTCCATTCCATGCATATCAACTTCGGTGGCAAAACAGGAAAGCAGATTATTAAAAAAAAGGGGCTTACACATAGCAACTTAAAGCGAAAATCACAATGTAGCTGTAGGGTGGAGCCTCACCTCTCTCTGAAAGGTACTCCAAAAGCATCCAATTGTGAATCCAGAGTGTCTTCTTACTGTCTACACAAGGGCTGAATATGCATCGGTTTCTCTGCTCAGGCCAGAGTGAGGGGCACAGGCAGGGATTGATGATCAAGGAGGTGGAGGCAATGTTGTCTCAAAATAGACATTTTACAGATATCGATCAGGAAAGCCAAAAAAATGATGAAACATGCCATTGGAGCCAGTTTATAATATGTTACAATATAAAAATCAGAACATAGCTTGTTTTTATCAATTTGTTTTTTATAAATTATAAATTATAAATTGTTTTTATTAATGAAAGACTGCACAGTATGATCCTCCTGAATGCTGGTGAGGCAGTGATGAATGTGGCACTTTACTTTCCCATACATTGTCATCGATGCTCTGTTCACAGCCGGGTAGAATTGTTCAGATCACACATCGTTCTTTGGCACAGACTGCTCTGAGATCAGCTTATCGAGACCTTGAATTCTCACTGTATGCAACTCTCACTACAACACAAAGAAAAAGCTGCAGTACTCTATGGACAAAAAAAATGAAAAGATTCACCCATCCTGACCATTCAGTTTACATTCTATTACACTATTACACTCAACAACGGTATATGGAATAATTAGCTATTACATTGAACAGGATAAGTAAAACATTAACATTTTACTCAGTTCTATCTCTTTGTTTGTCCACTGATCATGTAGATGAAGAAACTTTGTGAAACCTTCAGAATATTGCCAACATATCTCACAGTATATAACTCGATTTGTATGAAGAACTGAACTGACTATACAGTTTGTATTGGTATCATACCTGCTTCACGGACTACATTTAGTGCAGCCAGCACTGTTTGATGAAAGCCTGCACTCATGAAAACAACCCTGAACCTTGTAAAGTGAAAGGACATCATAGCCGCATCATACGCTGGACAATATGATCTTGGACTTATCGTGGCCTGTCGACAATAAAAGAATGTCACAATATGCGAGGAACAAATCCAATGGATTGGACTGGGGATCTTGGTGAAGAGATTTCAAAGCAGGAAAGATTTAGCTACGACAGTGAGGAGTTGTGGTGGATCGGACGATCAGTGATTTACATCATAATCTGTTAATCTGTGCATTTATCACTGCGGTGTTATGCACATGTTATGACACCTACCCCAATATGCTGTCTTTGAGCTGTAACATTAATGTAAGCATGTCGATTGTATATTGGTTCCATAGTGCCAAACATAACAAGTGCCACAGAGAAAAAAACTAGTCAATTTCCTGTTAATAAAGCAGAAATATTTGCTTACAGTTTGCTTATGCTTTGCAGTAATTTATTTGGAATTTCTATCAATGCCGGTTATATTGGAACAAAGACTTGATTCAAAAATGAAAATCCTGTTCAAAGTACAGCCAGAAATATTGGATGATAGATCGAGTTTTAGTTCTGTCAGGCGTGAACCTGTGAAAGCGTTAAGAATATCGGAAAATCTCTCCAACATTTTGGAGCAGGAAAATAAAAGGCATGCAAAAGAGTAGGAAACATTCAAAATTAAAATATTTTATTAACAGAACCACTTTCGCCCAGAATCTATTGTGGGATATGAAATTATCATTTACTGGTGCATGTTCATTATTAATTACTTGAACTCATGTTATGTTAATATGAACTCATGTTAAATGCCATCAGTTGCTATTTATTATCATATTTATGACAAACCCAACTCCATGCCAGGACAAGAGCCCCTACTTCTCACCTACATTCCCAAAGGATGCTTCCAAGCAATGCCAAATTGATGGATATCATTGCACCCCACTGGCACTGACTTTCCAGAAATAAAAATGCTCAAGGCAGCTTAAATAGGTTGGGAATCACCTTGCCATTTTAGCAGTCCTAATTGAAATGATTTTTGACAGCATTAATCAGCTCTCCAAGCTGTGAACCGATAACGAAAAACTGTTGGTAGACATGAAAATGTTAATCACATTTAAAGAACTGTAAAATTGTGTGTGTGTGCGTGTGCATGTGCATGCATATGCACGTGTGTGCATGTGTGTACGTGTGTGCATGTTTGTGTATGTGTGTGTTACTTCACTAAAAGCAGTGAGTATTTTATTATAAAGATAACAATAAATCAATGGACCAGTTTCTGCTGATTCAAATTGCAAGCAGCAAATAACAAAATTGTTGCTCAAATGCCCGTTCAAAAGAAATTAGTAAAAAAAAGCACAATTTAGCAGAAAAACAAACTAAATGAAACTTGTTTTTTGATGCTTTCATTCTATCTAAATTTCAATCTGGTTTCCACACGGTATAATATTTGTTTCAAAAAGCGGATAATTGCATTTTAGTGAAGTGCCATATTGTACTAACTTCAAGACTGCAGCGATTGGTTAGTTAATTCTGTTTTAATATCTTTGAAGGATAAATTCCTAATTACTGTGTAATTATGAAGTGAAAAATAGAGCTGAATAACACTTCCTCTGGGATTGTCCAATTTCAAGCACCCACTGCAAAATGGAAGTGCAACTATTCATAATCAAAATGTCATATTCTAATAAATAATTGAAAAAATATTCTGCTGTTTGTTAATGAATTGATTTTTTTTCCAAAAATAACTATTCCTGTTCTTGTTAATTAATTGCAGCTTTGGTGTACATTGTCATGTACTGTGCACTTGTGCCCTGGCAAGATATGTCAGCACATGTGCAATAGGAATATTCTGCTTCCGCAGAAATAAGTGGCATTTGTGTAAAATGACAAAGCTACTGAATTTAATGTGAAGCTGCTCAGTGATCTGTGGCATAGTTTATGCTCCATCAAACAGCTAATTTATGAAAGAAGTATGGGAAATGCAAAATGTTTGCTTCACATTATTGAGAATAGAATTTGCAAAGTACAGAATGCACCAAGAGAATCATAACATCGATAGAAAATGACTTTATTATAGAATGTAATACAGATGTTGCTACTTATGTCTTAACCTACCTGATCTCCCGGTTGCTCAGTACTTCAACTCTCCATCCCATTCCCAGTCTGACCATTCAATCACAGCGCAAATTGGAGGAACAGCACCTCATATTTCGCTTGGGTAGTTTACACCCCAGTGGTATGAACATTGACTTATCTAACTTCAAATAGTCCTTGCTTTCCCTCTCTATCCCCTCCTCCTTCCCAGTTTTCCCACCAGTCTTACTGTCTCTGACTGCATTCTATCTTTGTCCCACCCACTCCCCTGACATCAGTCTGAAGAAGGGTCTGGACCCAAAACGTCACTCATTCCTTCTCTTCAGAGATGCTGCCTGTCCCGCTGAGTTACTCCAGAATTTGTGTGTCTTGCTACATGTTAAAATGTTTAAAGAAAAATACAATTGACTTGTAGGAAATTTGGGCTTATTTTCTTCTCTTTCAAAAATAATAAAGCTTTATATAGCTATCCAATTTACATAAGTCTGAATTAAATATACAGTCTTTTGAAATGCTTTCTTCCCTCAAATACTGATGAGTCCTTAGTTGCATTTAGTATCCAATAAAGGTATATTAAGCAGTGCAGACATTAGATACAATATCCAACTGGAGTTTAAAGATTAAGGTATAATATATATTAATCAGGTAATCATCAACATTTCATTGTGTTTTTCATGAGAGTTAAGACTGAGAAAAAACACCATAAACTGCTCCAGCAGGTTTATAGCCAGAAATTCAGAGATTAATTAGATGTACAGTGGTTTGGAGTCCTTGAAATCATTTGAGATGAAAAGATCACCAATAATGAAGTCCTTTGCCTGCTTATAAGCTTCACTGGTTAGAGTACATGAAGCGAATACATCATCTACCAAAGACTGTGTTACTTATGATACAATAAGATAAAACTTTATTCATCCCCGGAGGGAGATTGGTCTGCCGACAGTCACAACACACAACAAGGTATACAAAAACTAGAAATTAAAAGTGAATATAAAAAGAAAAAGAAAAAAAATCAAGCAACAGTTGGCTGGCTGCCCTGTGCCTTCACTGGAACAAATGAACAAACACACTTATCCCCTGGGGCGACGATTCTAAACTACTCCCCCACTCCCCCCCCCCTCCCCCCCCCCCCCCCCATACCAGGTCCCCCTTTGTTCCCCCACGCCGGGTCCACCATTGTCTTCCCCACTCCCCCCACTCATGCTCCACTGCCGCCGAGGCTCCCCTTGCCTCTGAGACCCCACCACTGCAGAGGCTCCTGTTTCTGCTGAGGCTCCTGTTGCTGCTGAAGCTCCCGTTGCCGCTGAGGCCCCACCACCGCCGATGCTCCTGTTTCTGCTGAGGCTCCCGTTGCCAGTGAACCCCTACCACCTCCAAGGCTGCCATTGTCGTCGAGGGTCAAGCTTCCGCCGTGTCTCCCACTGCCGCTGCCGAGGCACCCATTGCCGCCGCCACAAATAGATCCTGTGAATATATGGGCTCTCTTCCACTTCACCATCAAGCACCATTGACTGATTCTGTTGTATTATTTTTCATCTGTCAAAATGTTGGAAGACCTGTAAGATTTCATTAATAAGTATCATCATTGACCACACATTAAGACAATATATAAAGTACATTCACCCATTCCTTCTCTCCAGAGTTGCTGCCTGTCCCGCTGAGTTGCTTCAGCTTTTTGTGTCTATCAAATGGGTAGGCCATTTTGGACTGAGATGAGGAAAAAAATGTTTTCACACAGAAACTTGTGAATCTGTGGAATTCTCTGCCACAGAAGACAGTGGAGGCCAATTCATTGGATGTTTTCAAGAGAGAGTTACATTTAGTTCTTAGGGCTAAAGGAATCAAGAGATATGCAGAAAAAGCTGGAATGGGGTACTGATTTTGGATGGTCAGCCATGATCATATTAAATGGCGTTGCTGGATCGAAGGGCCGAATGGCCTACTCCTGCACTTATTTTCTACGTTTCAGCGTAAACCAGCAGCTGCAGTTCCTTCCTACATATGAAGTACAGTACATGGCTTTGAATAAGGCTGAATAACTGATTGTTGACAGGGACAAACACAATGGGTGGAGTCGCCTCCTTCTACATTGTAATCTTTCAAATATTTTCTGATCATAAAACACAGAAATTTCTTCGGCGTCATCCCTTCTACAGAGCCATAAATTCACAGGAATGGTAGTGGGACACAAGCGGACAAGATTGCTACCTCAGCTCAGGTGAAGCTTAGCAGTGGATTTTACTGAGGGGATTCTGGGTCAATAGTAACACCTCATATTCACTCCAAAAATTCAGCCAATCCATTTACATGTTTTTTAATAACCCAATTAATTGATTTGGGTTGGTTATATCAGTTTGCAAAACTTGGAACTTGTTCGTCCGTAATAGTGCTTGGACATTGTAACATTACAGTTCTCTGCCGAATTAATACATTACATGCATTTCCAGTGGAATGAAACAAGCTGATATTATTAAGCATGCATACAATTTCTTGGCATTTGTGTATTTTTTTAACCACCCATATAAATAGATGTCCTGAATTGCTTGACTTGGAGCTGAATGATTACATACATATTTGTGGAGAAGGCTCATTGTGGGGGTTTTGGTTCCCTTTACTCCACTTCGGGCCCAAATACCCGAGTTATTCTCTCCCTTGTCGGTGGGTCAAATGGCCACCACTCCACTCGAGTGGTTCCCAAGAGAGAGAATACAACAAAAGGGATTCCCCCGGGTTCTAGACCTCGGAATTATGGTGGAATATGATAAAAGGTTGACTTGACCAGAGCGTGCTGATGAGAGAAAACAGAAACCAAGATGGACTCAAAGCAAGTCTTAAATTTACAGGCTTTATTAAACAATAAGAAATCGAATCTCACCAACACTATATAATACATGACTAAACTTATGCTTTAAACTAAGACTATGGAAAGAAAACTATCGGGCATATCGTAAAAACTTACTTTACACAATTTTACAGTACACCCCCTTTCCCCTTCTTCCCTCAATCTCTATCTGATTTCGGGAACTTCACCAGGTCACTTGGGGTACTTACAGCTTAGATTTGATGCAGGGTCTTGAGCTGTCCAGCAGAGCAGAAAAAGAGAGCGAGTCCTTGGTTGCCTCCTGCCTTTATACTCAAGTTTCTCCTTTGAAACCTCCCAGATGGTCCTCTGGACAAAAGGGTCTTTCGATGCTTCCCAGTTTCAATCTGGCATGAACAATAGGCTTTCGATGATAATGTGGTTTGCTGATGTCATGATACCTCAGCCTGATCGTTATCCCATCGCCTAGATAGGCTCCCATTGTCCCGATGGATGGGTCATCCACGATGGTGATTCGCATGCTGCTGGGCTGTTTACCACCGTCTGCTGAGATTCGGTACCTTCCTTTGCCTCTCCAAGATAATCTTGTTATCTCCGTCCCGGCCTTTCCTGTCCATACCATTCGCATAGTCATGTAATGCCCAGGCCCACAGACAGGTTTTAAACTGGTTCTTCCTTTGTGGATTGGGGGTTATTCCTTTGCAGCCAGCAAGTCTGCTTTTCAAAATGTCTATGTCCTTGTCCCCGAGTTCTTCCATAATTTTGGAGGATTTGCCCCCCAATAACTTATATGCCCTTGCGAATCGTCCAGGCTTGCACGGACCGTATCGATTGACAAAGTTAGTGGGCAACTCCTCCAGTCTCAAGAGCTGTAAACACTCCTGGCGAGATGATGAAATTATGGACCCCGAAAGACCCCTTAATTGCTAAACTAGACTCGAAGCACATTAACTTAATATACACCTTTCATTTTAAATCAATCCCACAAACCATACAGTACCATCACGACCATTCCCTGAAAATGCAGGGATCACAACATATGTACGAAAACCATTACAAACATTTTACACTGACGAGGTGTCATTACAGCTGCATCGGGCGGCTCAATTTACCAGCTGCTATAATTTGGCCATCCTCCTCCGCCTATTAAATTTGCAATTGATACATAGCAAATACACCACAATCTGGCAGATGATCAGATCATGGGACATGATGCGGACCCATACTGGAACTATGATCCAGGACTCCAGGTCCCACCAACTTGGAGGCTTGATCTCTTCGATCTCCCTGGCGATATCCAGTGTCTTTTGTTCCAGGGAGAAGACGTGTTTTTGCGACAACTCGACCGCCACCAGCAACTCTTTAATTTTTCCTTCACTGGCGGAATATCATACCCGAAATGGGCCACATAGTTAGCCACCGAAGAGGCCACACGAAGCTGACGAGGAGTCAAAGTGCTGTTATAAGGGTGTAGCGCTGCTTGGTGCTGGTTGCTTATTCAGGAGGGAACCCGACCTTGCCGCAGGTCTTCCAGGTTACTCCTGCCCTCCCCCAACAACCACGCACCATACAGCCCACACACCTCATTCTGTGCAGCCTGATCGGACGCATTCCGGTCCTCTTTAATCAAAGCGTTTATCGTTTTTGCATGTGTCTCCACTTGTGCTATGATTTCTTTCAGATGTAAAGTCATTGCCACCTCTTTGTTCAGCCCCGATCCTATCACCGCATTTTCATCCCCCAGAATCTTTTGTAATTGGTCGTTCAACTGATTGATCTGCAGGGCCAGTTCTACGTTGTCCATGCTATTAATAATGGACGTCCCTGTGTTAAATGCTGTAAACACATCGTTGACCACCCCTCGTCTTTGCCTACCGGACCCCATAGTGGAATCCCCTCCCCCGCGGTACATCTCTTCTATGTCTATGTCCCCGAACTCCAGGTTGTGGAATTTCTGGAACATGTCTTTTAGCAGGACCTGATATAATAATTCCGTCTCGCGGGGGCACCTTGCGGGTAACTGCACTTCAGTCAAATTTAATACTACTGAGGCCACAGCGTAATGCACTCCCTGGTACAGCACCTTCTTGGTTGGGACGAGTGCTAACCCATTCTCCGGCCCTTTGGTGGTGGTGGGACAATTGTGAGAGTTGATCAGTTGGGCTGTGGGTAGGGGCTTCTTCCCCTGAACCAGCGGTTCGGTGGCTTTTACCGTCATCCCATTCCTGGGGGCCACACATGCTTGCCCACTGTGGTCCCAATCTATCCCATTCCCAGGGCCCTGCCACCACCTGACGAAGGTGATCAATGCTCCTCCCGGACACACCTTGGCAGACCCCGATAGACATAAATAAAGCCCCTGGTCATAGGCCCCCCTGTAGAGAAGGTACACAGACACCTTAAGGTCTTCACTACTTTATTAATCATACATCATATATAGCCCTAGCTGTATGTAGTCTGTCACGATCACTAGAGAGAGAGCTAGAGGCGTGTGGGTTACAATTATACTAACCGATGGGGGGGTGGTTAGCATGTTCCATGGTCCTTTGGAACACCTCACTGGCAGAGTTGATCTCAAACGGCATGCGGAGGAAGCGATCCCTGCCGAAGGGTGTGCTGAAGGACGTCAGGTGCGAGGATCGCTCATCTAGAGGTATCTGCCAGAACAAACTCTTGGCATCAAGAACCGAGAACATGGTGGCAGGGCCGACCTGTGCAGCAACATCCACCACCGTCCGCATGGGATAGTGCGGGCGCCTGATGGCCAAGTTCAAGTCCTTAGGGTTGATGCAGATCCGTATTTCGCTCTTGCCTTTCTTCGCAGTGACAACCATAGTAGAAACCCACCGGGTGGAGTCCGTTACTGGCTTCAGGATGCGCGTGGCCACCATCTCGCGAAGAGCAGACTCGACCTTGCCCCTCATGGCAAAGGACACGCGGTGCGGGGGACGGATGACCGATGTGATGTCGGGATTGAGGGCAATCCTGTAGCTGCAGGGCAACTTCCCCAGCTTCGAATCAAACCGGTCTGGGAATTCGGCCAGCGGGTTCAGGGGTGCCTCTACCAGGTGGACATCACTGTGGAAGCTCACCAATCCGAGGTCCTGGCAGGCCTCCACGCCGAGCAGGGGGTCACATTTACCATCTAGCAGGAAGAAAGAGAGGGGCGGAGAGGTCTTCAGCACCTTGCAGTGGAGAGTGGCCCTCCCCACAGGAACAAGTACGCCACCCCCATAGGCACGCAAAACAGCACTGTCTGTGGAAATGGGCTCATTATTTCTTATCTTCCTGAACAGGCTTGTTGACATAACATTAGCAGCAGCCCCCGTATCCACCTTAGCAGAGAAGGCCATGCCATTCACCGTGACGCGGACGGTCGGGTCCGTTATCAGAGCAGCTGCACCTCGCAAGGAAAACACACTCAGCTCGCTCTGAGAAGAGTCAGGGTCAGGCAGGGGGAGATCATCGTGCTGGAGATGGGAACCAGAAGCTGTGTCATCACGTGTCAGGTAGCGAGATGGTTTCTGCTGTGGCTGTACAGGGTTCCTACGGGAACGGCATGCTGCCGAGAAGTGGTTGGGCTTGTTGCAGAAATTACAGGTTTTCCCCAACGACGGGCACACATTAGAATGCTGTGAAACAAAGTTACAATTTGGACATCGTTGAGGTGGTCTGAAGCCCTGCAGTGGTCTTACCCTCTGTCGCCGGGGAGCATTGTACTGGCGACCAGCGAAACTGGCTGCGTGGATCACAGGGTCAGGTACAGCGGAGGAGACAGCCTCAGCTAAACGAGAGGCATGCAACGCCTCATCGAATGTCAGATCAGGCTTACGCAGCAGCTCAGAGCGCAGCTTATCATCCCGTAGACCAAAGACCAAGATGTCACGGATCAAAGTATCAGGGGTCAGAACATGCAGGTCACATCGGTGAGCCAGTTGGCGCAGCGCGGCCACGAAATTGTCAATAGATTCCCCAGGGTTTTGGCGTCTGGAGAACAGTTTGAAATGCTCTAAGATGTGGTTAGTGGGAAGGTCACACATCACCGTAAATTTAGCAAGCAGACATACAGGGTCCTGGACACTCTCACCCTGTCCATAGATGAACGACTCCGAATGCTCGAGCGCTTCGGGACCAGCTAGATTAAGCAGCAGGGAAGCCTTGACAGCGGGGGCCACAGCAGGGTGAGCGATGATAACATAATGCTCAAAGTCACGTCAGAACACACTCCAGCTATGAGTGATGTCTGCATCAAAGACTAGGATGTCAGGTTTACTTCAGGCAGAAGCCATCACGGCACAGGAAGGGGGTACTGGGACTAAGAAAATAAAACTCGATAGACTGGAGACGCAGAAAGAAGCACTGCTGACGCCATGTAGAGAAGGTTCACAGACACCTTATGGTCTTCACTACTTTATTAGTCATACATCATATATAGCCCTAGCTGTACGTGGTCTGTCACGATCACTAGAGAGAGAGCTAGGGGCGTGTGAGTTACAATTATACTAACTGGTGGGGGGGGGGGGGGGGGGTAGTTAGCATGGACATCGTCACTATCAGTTAAAGGTGTATATCATCTACACCACCATTTGTCCCAACATACTGTGATCCCTCCCGGTGACCCCGTGATGGTCCGGTAGGTATCATTGTCCAGTCTTTCCCAGTCCGAGGATCGAACCCTCATGTCCGAGCTCAGCTTCCCACCACCACCATCTCCCCAAAGGATCGTCCCCCTTACAGGTTAAACACACCCGCCTGCCTCAGTCACCCTAACTCGGTCGGTAGCCACCTGTATCTCGGCACAGGGTACGGATGCTTCCCCGTAGGCAAAGCTCCTGTGGCTGGAGAACCTGGTTGAGTTCGACTCCAGCCACCCAGGCCATCTCCCCTCATGGGAGTATCCGGCCTGGCTATCCGCTACCGGGTTTCCTTGCCCTGTAGAAACGAGGGGTGCTCTGCGCCCAGAGCACCCGTATACGATGGACTCCTCCATGTCCCCGCGACGTGCCACACACATCTGGAGGCACATCGTTGCCATCATCCATACGGCGGGGCTACCCATCTGGAAAACAAAGCAAAACACCTCCTTGCCTCCACAAAGTTATTCTCCTCCCTGTACTCCACTCTCATGGAAGAGTGGCCATCCGGCCGATGGTAGCGACGAACGTCCTAATAATGGCATTCGGGGTTGTGGTCTACTTTTCCACAGTCCATCCCTTTGATGCAGCCGACGTTCCCATAATGTCCGTCCTTGTATTCCCCTGTATCTATACAAAACCCTATATCTAATTACCAAACGCTAACTACATCTACTTACCAATGCTATATACAAACCAATGCTATATACAACGCCACCCGTCTCCGGGTGGCCAACTCATAACTGGTCCCCGTCACGCTGGGGCCACCCCTCTGGTGGGCCCACCCGTGCAGGTCTGAACTCCTCCTGTTGAGGGGCCTGACTGCCCCTCACCTCACTTTGCACTACGGGGTTTTGAGACCCCCCTACGGTCCCTGCGGAGACTGGGCTCCCTCCAGCCGCACTCCGCAGTGTCCTGTTTCGGCCACTCTCCTTCCCGGCCCTTGAGTGGCCGGCCCTTGTCCTAGGTTTAATTAGGGATGGGGCCCACCTTACTGAAGGTTTAGTGACCCTGTTACTCCTACATCTGACCGGGGTTCCCGCAGCAGAGGTGAAACCTCCATCTCCTCTGCTTCTGCTAGTTCTGCCTCTCTTAGGCGGTCTATGGTACCTGCCTGCGGAGGGCTGGAGTCAGCATCCTTCTCCGCTGCTTCCAGTCCTCGCCCTGGGACACAGCAGGCTACTTCAGGCTCTCTACCTGTGGGCTCGCATGGCTCCCTTACGGTTTCCACATCAACCCGGGTCTTGATCCTGTTTCCTGACATGTAGCCCTTTCTTACTTTTCCCTGCCCTTGTGGGGTCGAACAATTTACACTGGTTGATGTGGAACCATTTGACTCTACGGGGAAGCTGAATGGCATACACCATGGGATTGGCCTCGTCCACTATGTTGTATGGGCCAGCATACAAGGGTTCGAACATCCCTACCCTAGCATATCTCCTGACCATTACCTGGTCCCCCACTGCCCACTCGCAATGCCTGCGAGGCTCCAGCTGTAGTTTGTTTCTTTGGTGCTGGGCCCCCATGTTTCTGGCTGCCTGCCAGTGAATCTGCCTAAGTTGTTCAAATAGCCTCTTGGCGAACTTATCCCGGTTCACTTCCCTGAGCTGTCCCTATGTTAGGGCTGGGACCATAACGTGCATGGGCATTCTCATGACCCGGCCCGTCATAAGCTCATGGGGAGAGTACCCCGTACTCCTGGATTGGCTGGCCAGAAAACCTCCACCCACCGGTTGGGTGAGTCCCCTGTTTCCTTCCTTATCCTTTCCTTTATTGTCCGGTTCAACCGCTCTACCGGACCTGAGGACTGGGGGTGGTAGGCCACATGCCACTTGGCCTTGATGCCCAGTATTCTAAGGGTGGACTGCATGACCTGTCCCATGAAATGGCTCCCCTGATCTGACTCCACGAACTGTGGGAGTCCCCACCTGGTGAACACCTCCCTAACCAGGATTTTTGTCGTACCCATAGCGGTGGCTGCTCTGCAAGGGAAGGCCTCTACCCATTTTGAGAACACATCCACAAGGACTAAGCAGTGCTTCCTTTGTCTCTCCAAGATAATCTTGTTATCTCCATCCCGGCCTTTCCTGTCCATACCATTCGCATAGTCATGTAATGCCCAGGCCCACAGAGAGGTTTTAAACTGGTTCTTCCTTTGTGGATTGGGGGTTATTCCTTTGCAGCCAGCAAGTCTGTTTTTAAAAATGTCTATGTCCTTGTCCCCGAGTTCTTCCATAATTTTGGAGGATTTGCCACAATAACTTACACATTAACAAAGCCACTGTTTCCATCAATCCTAAAGCATAAAGCACGTACAAAGACACTCCTAGTTTTTTTTACAGTAATTTAGTTGACAGTGCTGTCAAGTAGGAGTTCCATGATTTCCACACTGTGACATTGAAAGAGTGACAAAATCTATCTAAGACAAAACACAAAGTGCTGGAGGAACTAAGCAAGTCAGGCAGCACCTGCGGAAGGAATGGACAGACAAAGTTTTGGGGGTTGAGCCCCTTCTTTAGATCGATGGTCTGAAGAAGGGTACCGATCCAAAACGTGGTCTGACCATTCACTCCATGGATGCTGCTTGATCCACTGAGTTCCTCGAACAATTTATGTTTTGGTCAAGATTCCAGCATTTGCAGTTTCTTGCATCTATATCTAAGTCAAGACAGTTTTGAGTCTTGAGCCAAACTGGAGGTGATGATATTTCCATGTGCATACAGTTCTTGTCTTTTGGCATCAAATTTAGAAGAGGTTATCAAATATGAAAACTTAAGTAACATTTCCATGATGTTCAATTTGTTCCTTAATTTTTTTTTAAGTGTTTGTTCAATAAACCTCAATAAAAGAGCTACTAAGACTTATTCCAAATCTAACTGGTGTATTTATATACATCATCTGAGTTTGTAGACAATTGAATATTTGTCTTATAGAAACATAGAAACATAGAAAATAGGTGCAGGAGTACGCCATTCGGCCCTTCGAGCCTGCACCGCCATTCAATATGATCATGGCAGATCATCCAACTCAGTATCCTGTACCTGCCTTCTCTCTACCCCCTGATCCCTTTAGCCACAAGGGCCACATCTAACTCCTTCTTAAATATTGCCAACAAACTGGCCTCAACTACCTTCTGTGGCAGAGAATTCCACAGATTCACCACTCTCTGTGTGAAAAATGATTTTCTCATCTCGGTCCTAAAAGACATCCCCCTTATCCTTAAACTGTGATCCCTTGACCTGGACTTCTCCAACATCAGGAACAATCTTCCTGCATCTAGCCTGTCCAACCCCTTAAGAATTTTGTAATCCCCCCTATGAGATCCCCCCTCAATCTTCTAAATTCCAGCGAGTACAAGCCGAGTCTATCCAGTCTTTCTTCATATGGAAGTCCTGCCATCCCAGGAATCAGTCTGGTGAACCTTGGTGAATAGATGAAATCTTGAAGGCTTTCTGACATTTTACTGATGAAAAGCAATGCAACAAGGTTAGCCAGTCAATGGGGCAGCTATTTATGTATTGCCACTTTGCTTCACCAGCTTCAACCGTACTAGTTTGCCCTAAGGAATTATCTTAGACATAAATATTGCCTTACGCACGGATATGCAAAGAATGGTGGGCTATAACATGAATATGCAGAGAATATGGAGATTATTGCCACAGTGACGACCAAGTCAATTGATGTTTTTAAGGTGGAGATTGATAGATTCTTGATTAGTACTGGTATCAGGGGTTATGGAGAGAAGACAGCAGAATGAGGTTGAGAGGTAAAGATAGATCAGCCATGATAGAATGGTGGAATAGACATGATGGGCCAAATGGTCTAATTCTGCTCCTACAACTTATTAATTTATAAACATGAGAATGGAGAGATGTGGATCATGTGCAGGTAGATGAGATTAGTTTTTCTTGGCATCATATACAACACAGAGATTGAGGGCTGATAGGCCTTCTTCCTGTGCTTCACTATTCTATATTCTATGTTCAATGGATATGATGCAAAAAGGTGGATCCAATATAAGTCAAGTTGCGTTAAAAAGATTTGGTATTATCTTTTCAGTTCAATCATATCTACTTACTGAGACATGCAGACTATTTAGTTTTAGTTTAGTTTAGAGATACAGTGCGGAAACAGGCCCTTCGGCCCACAGAGTCCACACCGACCAGCGATTCCCGCACATTAACACTATCCTACACACACTAGGAACAATTTACACATATTCCAGTTAATTAACCTACATACCTGTGCATCTTTGGAGTGTGGGAGGAAACCGAAGAGCTCGGAGAAAACCCATGTGGTCACGGGGAGATCGTACAAACTCCATTCAGACAGCACCCGTAGTCGGGAATCAACCCGGGTCTCTGGAGCTGCGAGCATGTAAGGCAGGAACTCAACCGCTGCGCCACTGTGGCCGCTAATGAAGTCAGAGAACTTGGGTAAACTAGTTCTCACAAGGGAGGTTGCAAATGAGTTGTAAGGTAGCATGCAGCCAAACTGTTCCAAAGGTATGGCTTTGCCAATTATAGTGAAGATCACAAGTCTCGTTTAAACTTCCCAATTGTGGCAAATATTACTTCTGGCATTATCTGCGTCAGCCAGTCCGCAGAACAACTGTAATGATGCAGAACTCGTTTGGTTGAGTGACAAATTTAATCTCCAACCTCAGATACAATCAACAGGTCTGCAGTTTCACTGAATGGCAGAATTTCACAAATGCAGCCTCCAGCAGCAAAAACATGCATGAAATTAGATTGTCAACCTCTTGAGTCTCTAACATATCTGTCCACCCAGTCTACTAGATGGTTCCAAGCAGTTAGGGAAGTGTCAATAGCAGAGAAGATAGGCATAAAAAGCTGGAGTAACTCAATGGGTCAGGCAGCATCCATGGAGAAAAGGAATAGGTGACATTTTGGTTTGAGACCTTCAGACTCATGTCTGAAGAGGTAGCAGAGATTAAAGAAGAATACTCTATTCCAGTGGTTCTCAACCTTGTTTGCCCCATGCACCCCTTTCACCATATGTCAGAATGTCATCCCCCCCCCCCCTTTCCAAGATTGTTGCCTCAAAAAGTGCATTCCAAATATTATGCATATAATACTGAAAATCCTTTATTGCTAACAGTTTGAGTTTGCTAATCTGTGGTCCCAATTCCCCCCCTGAAAACTTGAAATCCCCCCCTGGGGGGAAATCCCCCCTGGTTGAGAACCCTTGCTCTATTCTATTATGCCACCCCTTTGCTAATGTCCTCTCATTAAACAATCTTACAAATGGATCATGCTTCCAAGAATGCTTTCTGGGTTGGGAGTGAGAAATCGCGAGACCAAGCCCGAGGGAGCGGAGCAACGGGGGGGGGGGGGAGGGGAGGGGGGGGGGGGGGGGAGGGGGGGGGGGGAGTGAGGGTGGGGGGGGGGGGGAGGAGGGTGCCCTCCCCCCCCATCCCCACAAAATCAAGTGATCCAGTTTTATTGCCATATATGCAAGCATAGAAACATAGAAAATAGGTGCAGGAATAGGCCATCGGCCCTTCGAACCAGCACTGCCATTCAATATGATCATGGCTATTCATCCAAAATCAGTACCTCTTTCCTGTTTTTGCCCCATAACCCTTGATTTTGTTAGCCCCAAGAACTAAATGTAACTCTCTCTTGAAAACATCCAGTGAATTGGCCTGCACTGCCTTCTGTGGCAGAGAATTCCACAGATTCACAACTCTCTGCGAGAAGAAAGTTTGTCCTTATCTCAGTCCTAATTGGCCTACCGTTTATTCTTAAACTGCGATCCCTGGTTCTGCTCCCCCAACATCGGGAACATTTTTCCTGCAGTTACAGTAAGTGAAAATCTAGCAGGCACGCAGGATGCTTTCTCCAACCACCCCCATTTGAAGTCGACTATCTTCCACCGTTTCTACCAAGTGCTTGGTACTTACCTCCAGCAGCCACTGGTTATCCTCAAGGATGCAGCGAGCCGCAGCCTGATCCATGCCGGTCACCTGGGCAAATTTGGCACAGAGACTCTCACGGCAGCGGCGCAACGTTTCCGACGCCTCTGATGGCCCGGGACTCTTGCACTGAGGCTGCTCCATGGCCGGAGCTGCAGTGAGCGACTCGCCAGCCCGGCAAACACTCGCCAGCCCCGTTCCCCGTCCGCATCTGTTCCCGCCGCTGTTTCTGCTTCCAACACCCATGGCCCATGCAGTTGATATGAGTTTTGAAATTTTCGTTGATCACAGAATTTCTCTGGACAGAGCGTGAGAAATTTGTGATCAGCGTGAGAATTTGGTGAAAGGCGTGATTCTCACGCTCAATGCATGGGTGTTGGCAGCCCTGCCTCTCTATCCCCCTCTTTCCCCTCTCTCTCCCCCTCTCTCTCTTGCTCTCTCTCCACACACTCTCTCCCCTCTCTCTCTCCCCCTCTTTCTTCTTTCTCTCCCCCTCTTTCTTCTCTCTCTCCCCTCTCTCTCTCCCCTGTCTCCCCCTCCCTCTCTCCGCCTCCCTTGGAGAGTCTCTGTCCCTTCGGCAGCTCCCACAAGGTCCAATATCGATCTTCTGGAAGAACGCTTGGGACTGCGTGACCTTTTGGGGTGTCTCAGCTTGCACGAGACTGGAAGGGCTTGGCTAAGCAGATACAAGGATTGAACCCGCGGTGGTTTGGTATTGTATAAGGGAACTGTTACTGTGTTATCCAAAATAAAGTTTAGTTGCTCAAGTGCTTGATTCAGTTTTTTATTGACTGTAACTAGACTGGGGGGAGCTTAGAATGAGCTATTTATACTGGTTTAAACCGATGACAGACACAAAATTCTTGAGTAACTCAGGGGGTCAGGCAGCATCTCTGAGAGAAAGAATGGGTGACGTTTCGGGTTGAGACCTTTCTTCAGACTGATGTCAGGGGGGGAGATACATAGAATCTTATACATAGAAATTAACAGACAGTAAATGTTTGTGGGGAGACTTTGAGGTGCAGCGTTATACTCTGGGCTTCTACTCATAACATATTTGCACACAGTTTGAGCACAGACTAAAGGCATCTATCCGAGTAATCCTCAGATGCATCACAGGGACGTTGATGCAATGCATCATCTGTATAAAAAGCTTCTATTGTGTTGTTTAAACACAAAATTGACAATCTTCAAAAGTAGCCTTCTGTCCACCTCTTTTTACATGCCCACCTGAAAATTCAGTCAATCTCATGAATTTTCCATGCAAATTGGTATCGCTTTCAAAGGGGGAAAAAGATGCATGGCTAATGGCATCCGGCCTGCCTGCTGTCCTGGATTCTGGTAACATGCAGATTGTAAAGGGAAATGAAAATCATCCCCAGTAATTTCAAATTGAGTCTTTTTAGCCGGGGGCCAATGAAAAGTTTGTTGCTCCAGAGTCTGGCAACAGTGTATGTTGCATCTGGCCTCCTGGCTGAGGGCCATGGGAAAAATGAGCAATTGTAGGACTCTTATGACATAGTCGTTATTTTGACTCAAATTATCTTGCTTGATTGTATATGAAGTGAAGCATACTGAAACAGGGCTGAATACGTGAATTACTGTAGTTGCTTCCTCCATGCAGCCTTAGTGAAATCTGCAGCATGGAATGTGAACTGAAATGCACAGAGGTGTTTGTTAACCTCTTGTGTTTTATGCTTGGTAATCTGATTTTGTTTTATGTCTAGCACAGCTTGTTTGAAAGAAGAGGAAACAACATAAGACGTACGAAATATGCCAAAGATCATCTATTTCATTTGAATTTTCATTGTGCAACGTATTCTAATACAAGCTCCCTGAAATCCTGCAAGAAATGATTCTTATTCTTCTCAAATCTAAGTTTGTTTAAATGTTTATTGTCTGTTTCAATTTCAATTCAGGAAAAATTCCACAATGCTTTATTTTCTCAGATGACCTCATGTATTGTTTTTCAAGTATTTCTTCCAAGGTTTGCCAACAGATTTATACAGCAGAAGGTGGGGTTAGAGTAGGAGTACAAAGTAGGAGGTAGAGTGAATACATGACTGAAGTGTTGAGGGTGTAAGGCAAGATAATGAGAAAATGTGATTTTTTTTAAAAAATTGGTTTCAGAGGAGGTGCAAGTGAATAACAAAGGAAGAAGATCCCTGGATCTCCATATATGCTGCCACAGCACCTCATATTCCGCTTGGGCAGTCTGCACCCCAGCGGCTTGAACATTGACCTCCAATTTCCGATAGCCCTTGCTGTCTCCTCCCCTTCTCAGCTCTCCCTCAGCCCTCTGGCTCCGCTTCTTCCTTTCCTCTTCCTTTCCCCCCACCCTACATCAGTCTGAAGAAGGGTTTCAGCCCGAAACGTTGACTATTTCCTTTGCTCGATAGACGCAGCCTCACCCGCTGAGTCTCCAGCATTTTTGTCTACCTTCGATTTTCCAGCATCTGCAGTTCCTTCTTGAACAAGATCACTGGAGAGGGTGGAAGAAGGAACTGCAGATGCTGGTTTAAACCGAAGATAGGCACAAAAAGCTGGGGTAGCTCAGCGGGACAGGAATAGCTGAGGTTTCGGGTCGAGACCCTTCCGGAGAAGTTTATTTTTGTCAGGTCTCCCCTCAGTCTTTGATGTTACAGGTAAAACAATCCATTTACCATCGCTTTACCTCTGGAGTGGAGCCCCATTGTCCTTGTTTAGCCCATGGCTCTAATGAGGTCAGCCGCTGAGTAACTAAGAAGGTTGATGGGGACAGTAGACTTTGTCTATAAGGACTTGAGCAAGATCTTTGAAAATGTACTGCATGGTAGGCTGCTCTGGAAGTTTAGATCGAATTGGATCTAGGGGGAGCTAGCTAACTGGATACAAAATTGGCTCCATGGTAGAAAGCAGAAAGTGGTGGTGGAAGGTGATTTTTGGAACTGGAGACCTATGTGCCTCAGGAATCGGTGCTGGGTGCATTGCTGATCGTCATCTATATCAGCTACTTAAATGTGAATGTTCAAGCCATGAATGGGAAGTTTGCAGATGAGAATTTGACACAGCAGAGTGCAACACTGCCCTGAACTAAGATGGCATTTTTAGAAGTGGGACAAGAAGAAGTCACTTTGCTCAAAAGGTAGTGAATCTTTAAGAATTCTCTGCCCAATGGCTCCGATGATGAATATCTTCCATACAATGATTGGTAGATTGGGGGATATCAGGAGAATCAATGGGTCATGGGTCACTGTAGGAAAGCTGTATTCAAGTAAAATACATGCTGTTATAAACAGTGCATCAGGCATGAGGGATCAATTATCCTGCTCCCTGTACCTATTTCTTATATTCTCACCACAAACAGCTGACCGCATTTATGGAATGACCCTGGCAGACAGTAGGATCCATCTCCAGGCTCAATGGTTAAACAAAGCTGTCATCAGCAGCATGGCACATATGTGACAATCAGTACCATTTTTTATTCTTAATAAAATGTCACCAGACTGGTCCTGTTAAAGGATATGTAGAGGCAGGTCACAGATGAAGGAGTACCTGTTCTGATTTGCCTGACCCAACAGCAGATTACATGAGTGATCACAAAATGTCAGTTGCATCCCATTTTTATGTGTTTCAGAACACATCTGTGCCTCAGCACATCATGCAAATAGAAGACCAGGACAATTTTAGTGCTCCATGCCGCATGCAATATATATGAGTTTTTAATTAAATTCCCATGCTGAATTTTTCCCTTCTTAGAATCTTATGATTTTAAATAATGTGTTACCTTTGAGATTTCGACAGCTTTTATAAACAGTTCTAAGTCAATATTATTGAAATTGGAATAAAAAAGAACAGCAATTTTATCTTAATACAATGCTGCAGCTGCCAGAAATTGTGTTCAATTAGAGAAAACTGATCTTTTGTTTTTTTGTGAGCAAAGAAGAAGTACTCAATCAACCAATTTAGACAGTACTGATAAGAACAAGAAGTGGATGAGCTATCTTGAATGCAGAAATTCACATTCATTTGCGGTCAAGAAATGTTATTGTAGTTTCACAAATAGATATGGTCAATTATTTTACTTGTAAGGTGTTGCCTTAACTGCCGAGAATCCATCTGAAACCATTCAGTAGTTAAAGCAACTAGGATTGAATGGGCAAAAGTAATTTGCTCAAGTTCCCATTAAAATTAATGAGACATTGAGTCACAGCTCTGATATGCATTTTGACATTGTGGTATGTAATGTCCTTTCAATGCACTTCCCGGCCATACTTTCTGTCAGTCCCAAAATTTAATATTAGCGAGCATGAGCAAAATGATAACCCGTGGAATACAGCAAAAAAATCATAACTGAACCAAATTTTTAAGATAGGAAATGGAGAATAAAAGAACACAAGTCCTTATTCAAACCAGTAAAACGGAGTTGAAATAAAACTAAATCATTTAATTAATGGTGAAGAATTCGAGAAATATATATTTTTAAGAGTTTTTAAACATATTATCAATATATTTTCTCTATCACAATGTGCCTTTATTTCCTAAATTTAGAAATGCCTTTCGTAACAGCCAATCCATATTAGCTCAGAGAATTAATTATTTGCGAACTATTACAGACAAAATACGCTGCTGTGACATTTCATAGTAGCTTACGTTTGGCATTCAAAATCTGCAAAAATGAATCTATAAATCTCCTTCCTCTCACCTTTAGATGTTACTTCACTGGCATTTCTTGAATAACTGAAACCAAAAAGAGAAATAAGAAAATTTGTCAGTGCAATGTTGTTGAATATAAAGTTTATTAATATTTATTGCAATAATGTAATCATCAAGGGGTTGAGAATGAAGGAATTTGTAATTAATTGCATCTTGTATCACATCTCTACTCCAGTATATTAACACAAGGGATGAAATCACCTGAAAATTATATTACTGTGTTTATTGGCAGAAAAAGCAATTTCTCAAAGTGATATGAATCGATTTTGACGATGAAATCAAACAGCAATTTTATTTTGCTTTCTCAAATACCTCCATTTCAATGCCCTGCATATACCTCACAATATGAGGTATATGCAGGTCATTTAAATGGAGGTAATTTCAATGCCTCCATTGAATGCTGAAGAATGGTCATTATTACATTACATGATTCATGCCTACTAAAGGGAAGTTCAAGGACTATATATGGTTGTAGTAGAGATACCAGGGTGCGAATGATGGAGAATGGAAGCACTCTATCATTCATTTATTAGGATAGACACAAATGCTGGAGTAGCAGTGGGACAGGCAGCATCTCTGGACAGAAGGAATGGGTACCATTTTGGGTCGAGACCCTTCTTCAGTTTGAAGAAGGGTGTCGACCCGATACTTCACCTATTCCTTTTCTCCAGAGAAGCTGCCAGTCCCACTGAGTTACTCCAGCATTTGTGTTTATCCTAATCAATGAATAATAGAATGCTTCCATTCTCCGACACCCGCACCCTCGTATCTCTTCATCCATCTGAACATTGACTGAAATGTACTGAACACCACCATTTGTTTGTGATGCCAGAGGATCTCTATCAGGGTAGAGTGAGAAAATGACCTATTCCATGCCACACCAATACTTTCCAAACTGGTATAGATGGTATCAGAATTAAAATTAATTACTTTTGGAAAAAAGCAAGGTTCTCTAAATTTAATGTAGAATTAAAACAGGAACATATGGGAATCTCAAAAGATCAACAAGTATTCATGGGGAGGGAAACAGTGCTTGCATTGCATGATGACAGCTCATCAGAACTGTATTTCAATAAAAAGCCATTGACCTGAAACATTAACCCAATTTTGTCTTTCCATAAAAATGACAATACAGTATGTTTGAAATGTCAAGAACCACTATCTGAAGAACGTACATCAAACTATACAACAGTTCTCATTTCATGAACATTTCTTCTTAAAGCTGAGTTTTGAACCAGGAGAGTAAAAGTTTCAGGATCAGAGGCAGTGGGGAATTAGTGATAAAAGCCCAGCAGTTTTGGTCGACACCGTTTTTATTGATTTAAAAGTCTTGTGACAATCAGCATAAGATGAGATATGACATACCTGCATGAGCACAATGAACAATTACCTGTTATTGATAATTGGTGATCCATTGAGTAAAAGAGAATTGTTCTTAGATTAACATTTCCTAGACCCAATAGAATACCAGGTGCTCTTTTCCTCTGTGACTAAGGGCCAGTGTTTCATGATAGTAGCACTGTTCCAGAGTATTATACCCTGGGTGCTTTAGGACAGAGACAACTATCCTCTGGAGTCTCTTTACTTAATTCCTCACATTCTTTGCATATTATTGTTAGCTACTGCAAGGCAACTTGTCTTGCTTTTCATGATCAACATTCCAAGTAACATTAACAAAACTAACCAGACAGAAGGAAGCCAACAGTGGCAGATGTGAAGGATCAGGCTGAACAATTCAGAGAAAGTAAAGCATGATCGAGAAGGAAGGAATTATTTGGTGAAGAAGTAAATAGCAAAGGCATGGACTCTTTCAGCAAAATAAGGTGGCTAAAGGATTCTATGTGCCGGAACATAATTCACAAAATAACCAACTACAATAAGTTTTAATATTGGATTTAATTAATGTGATATATTGACTATCAGGCTGTACTGACTGTACTGTACTGGTTTTTAAATGAACTAGATTAAATGTGTTGAGGTCCTCTCTCCCACCGTATTATGTTCATGTGAAGCCTAAAGAAATTAGAAGTAACATGATTCTTGTTGCTTTAATTCATGCATGGGTGCAAATTAAATACTTAAACCCCTGTCTCACTGTGCGAGTTGGCCCACGAGTGACCCCGAGTGACTCGTGGTGATCACGTAGCGGGAACGTCGGAACTCGCGTGAGCAACTTATCGACTCGTGGCGCTAACGGCAGGTACTCGGGAAACTTGTTAACTCGTGAAAAAAATCAAACATGTTTGATTTTTTCCACGAGTCAAATTAACTTCAAGTTAAAAATGGAAACATTTAAACTCGTTGTAATAACGTAGTGGCCCGTGCGTTTATCTTAGTGTCTCGTGAGTCTACCGTGGGAACTTTTTATAATCTGTTCTTTTGCTCGAGTAAAGACTGAACCAAAGATAGACACAAAATGCTGGAGTAACTCAGCGGACCAGGCAGCATCTCTGGAGAGAAGGAATGGAGTCGAGACCCTTCTTCAGACTTACCCGAAATGCCACCCATTCCTTCTCTCCAGAGATGCGGCCTGTCCCGCCGAGTTACTCCAGCATTTTGTGTCTATCTTCGGCCTTTCTGCTATGATCTGCCACTTGTCCTTTATTACTGAGGCGCCTGCCCCGTGGCTTCGTATTCGTCACTCTGTCTGGGTGGGATGTGTCCACGTGTGATGCTCCATCCACCCCCCGGGGCCGAGAGTGTGGGATTGGGAAGGAACTGCAGATGCTGGTTTACACCGGAGATAGACACGCACAATGCTGGAGTAACTCCGAGGGACAGGCAGCATCTCTGGAGAGATGGGATGGGTGAGATTTCGGGTAGAGACCTTACTTCAGAGTTCTCCAGAGATCCCGCTGAGTTTACTCCAGTAGTTGGTGTCTATCCCGGTGGCGGGGAGCCGGGCTTGGCCGACCCGCCGCCCTCTTACTTGCCGGTCAGTCCGGTGATCATCGCCCTCCGCCCGGGATGCAGCGGAGGTTTCCATCCGGTGAGTTGTCCAGCGCTCACGGTGGATGAGGGAGGACAGCAATAGGCCAGGTGATTGAATAGCAGCACATAAATGAGTCGACCTTTAATATTTCTTGATTTTATGTTTTAATTTACAAGCTGCTTCAAGCGAGGCAAGTTTTATTTTCAGTCCGAAAGAAGGGTCTCGACCCGAAACGTCACCCATTCAACGAAAAAGCTGGAGTAACTCAGCGGGTCAGGCAGCAACTCTGGAGAGAAGGAATAGGTGACTTTTCGGGTTGAGATCCTTCTTCAGAAGACGAGCCCTTATCCAAAACGTCACCTTCTCCACAGATGTTACCTGGCCCGCGTTGTTACTCCAGCTTGTTGCGTCTGCCTTCCGTCTAACCTTGGGATCGTCACCAACATGAAGACGGTGCGAAGCCCCCGCGCCCGGTGCAATGGACGGGGAGCTGGAGAGGGGAGGGAAGGGGTCACACACATGGCCGGGAAGCAGAGGGGTGGGGGTGGGGTTGGTGACAGTCAGGGCCAACAATGAGATGGAGAAATACAGAAACACCGACGTGCAAAGGAGACCTACAATAGCGCATGATCTCTCTCGCGTTATGGCAGGTGATTGTCGCCTGTCCGCTGTTTCTGCCCCTAAAGCCTTGGGAACGTTGCCCTTTGTGTTGGCGTGAAGGGGGAGGGGGCTATTGTGCTGCTTGATTGCCCCCTGCTATCATAGGGACAGGGAGACACAGCGGCTTTTGAGACTGGTGGGCAATCACAACCAAAGTGTCTGCCTGCAGTCAGCACACCTCTCCTACACATGTCTCCCGCGCTATCCATCCCGCAGAGAATGATCCCAGCACCCCAGAGCCTTGTCTGTCACCCCCCACCCCCAACCACCCTCCACCTCAACTTACGCCTGGGCACCAAAGCAGCTCAGGAGGCGAACCCTGAGCTCCGTCTCCCAACAATCTGATGTGCAACTGATGTGAAAGAACAGCGGCTGCGGCCGGCACCCGGCATGGACTTCTCACACCCTCACACACTTATCTTCATTCACGGTTGGCTCAAGAGTAACGGGAGAGGAACTTGGTAAATCGGGAGAGGAACTTGGAACATCGCAGCAATGACATACCCGTGGGAACTCGGTTCAACACTTGATCATAAACTTGAAATCTCGTACATAACCACGAGTCTGTTTTTTTTCTTTCACTTGGGGTCACTCGTGGGATGACTCGCACCGTGAGACAGGGCCATTACTTGGTTAGGAATAGGGCTGCTGCTTATGAGTAAATCTGTGATGATACTTCTTCTTATCGAGTCCAACACAAGATTAGAAGTTGTTCTTGATATTCTTGTGCTTCTTGTGGGTGGTGATGGAAAAATTGGTGAAAACAGGGCGTGAACGCACTTTCCTTCACCCGTGATGATACTGAGCAGCTGCAAGTATCAAAATACTCGTGAAAACAAATAATTGGTATAACATGCATGGTGTAAATTTAAATAGTTTACAAATGATGTCCCATGATAAATTTAAATAATCATGGGACATCATTTGATAGATCTGAAGAAGGGTCTTGACCCGAAACATCACCCATTCCGTCTTTCCAGAGATGCTGCCTGTCCCGGTGAGTTACTTCAGCATCATGAGTCTACCTTCATTTGATATATCACTAACAGTGCCATGTGAATAAAACAAAACACTCCTAAAGACATTAAACTTATTGATCAGAGTTTACAACAGAATAAAATACAATAGATTTTAACCAATAAAATAAATATTACCACCTTACTTTCTCGACAGAACGTGGGGTTATGGGCCGGGTGCGGGGGGGGGGGGGGGGGGGGGGGGAAGAGGGAATGGGGAGAAGTGTCCATGTTATTCATTCCAATATCTCATGATACTGAATGTGAGCATTAAAATGCGGCCTTGGAAAGACTCAGCTGGGCAGGCAGGATACAGTTTATGGAAAGTGAGAGTTAATGTTTCAGGATGATGAGCTTTCATCAAAAATCTTACCAATAAATGAGTTATTGTACCCTAAAAAAATGAATTGCAGTAAATATTTAAAGATGGTCCATGCTTGAACCAACTCACTGTTCAGATTCACCCAGTGCAGCATCCACACTCCGGTACCTCCCTCCCTGTGCTGGATACACAGGGAATATCAAGCTGACTTTCTACAACTGAGAGACTGCTGTTGTTTATTTTAAATATTGAATAGTTATAAACTACAAAAAAAAGAAAAAGATAAACAGGGCGACATATTATTTGTTAAAACTGTGAGCAAAGCTCGAGGAACCAATTTTACTGCAGTCAGCACTTAACATGTCAGGCAGCATCTATGAAGAGAGAAATAGAGTTAACATTTCAGGGCAATAAGAATAGGAAATATGGGTCAAACAAGTTCTAAGATGCAAAGACAATAGGGAATTGTGTGAGGCCTCAATGTGAAGGACGGATAACATGGAGGCAAGTGAGAGATATTGACGAGGTAATGAAAAAGGTCTGAAGAACGGTCCCAACTTAAAGCTTTTTCTGTCCATTTCCTCCACAGTTGTTGCCTGGCCAGTTATTCCAGTGGTTTGTGTTTTGTATGAGGTAATAAAAGATGGTTAAGAGATAAATAAAGAAACAAGAGTCTAGTTTGGAAGAGATTGAATTCAGGACAGTTATCTGATAACTGTTTTTCCTATATTCAGATAATGATGCTGTAACTTTGTGACAATTACTTTACATTTTGCAGAATGTACCTATCCATATCTTCCTGAGATGCTGCCTTACTTTGTGCTCCCTCTTATGCTCCAGATACTAGCATCTGCAGTATCTTGTGCCTCCATGTAGCACAACCCATGATAAATTGCACAAAATAAATAAATAGGTCCAAGAAGTGGTGGGGGAATTGGGGTGAAGTTGGGGGAAGTAGTTGGAGTTGATGGGGCTCGAATTACTGCTTGGGGAGTAGGACTAATGGGATAGCTCTCACAGGAAACCCAATCAAGCATGACCAATCCACTTCTATACAGCAATGAATATCATGCTGATCAGAAGTTTAGAGTTTTCCCTCATCAACGATGCCTTCATTTAATTGTCATTAAATTAAAATCAGTTAATGTTGACAAAGTGGGAAAAACTGTAACATTCACCACAATCATTGAACTATCTTTTATGGGAATGGAGCTTTATCAATCTGACAAATGTAAATACCGGACACTTGAATTTGCTAATGTCCTATATGTTACAGTACACAATGTCAAAATAATCAGTATGGCTTCTAAATGCAGAAATGAGCATTCCATTTCTCAGAACTGTTCAGCCTATTTTTCACACTAAATTTAAAAAAAAGATCATTGTTTCAAACATGTCACCCTTAATCTTTTTCATCAGGAAAGATTACAACCTGAATGAAGGTGTCTTGTTCACTCCCAGGCATAATTCGCAGTTGACTTCTACGCTTAAGGATAAAACCTGCCTTGCACAAATCCATTGAGATACAGAGATAAGATCCCCTTGCATCTCACTGAAGCTGAATCTATTGAAAATGATATTAAAGATTATGTTTCATTCTGCCAGAGCAGAATATCTTAACTAGAAGAACATGAGTCCAGACATCCCACTGAGATTTGACATGACAACCATTCCCAATTCATCGAAGTTCAGCCCAGTCTAAGCATGCCCATTTATACACATTTGACAATCTTCCTCACTTGGAAAGCTTTTTAAATGTACAACTCCCCGAGGGAACAGTTCTTTTCAAGACAGAAGAAGCCATAGGTATTTTCCGTCCATTCTTGATATTTGCAGACAGCACTGTAAAATACCATTGTCTCATTGTGATGCGATTATTTAGCAGGAAATCATCATTTAAATGCTATTACCAAATTTTTTATGTCGAAGGAAATTATGTTCAGTGGTGTTTGATTTAACAGCAATCTCTGTGCAGTTTATTTTTTTATCCTCTGTCTACTCTACACCAACCAGATTTTAAACACCAAAGACTTAATCCTTGTTTGACAAGCAACTTCCGCTTTCACTTTTCACTTGCTTTGCAGGATTTACCAGATACTAACCACTCTTGTAAAAACTTGCCCTGCACATTTGCTGCAAATATTGCTCCTCTCAAAGTTACACTGTCTAGTCTTTGACATTTTCATCCACTGAAAAAGGTGCTGACCGTCTACTCTCTCTATGCATCACATCATTTTACATACATCTACCAAGTCTTCTCTTTGTTCCAGAGAAAACAATCCAAATCTTTCAAATCTCATTATTTCTAATATCTTCCAATGCAGGCAGGATTCTGGTCAATCTCATCTGCAGCCTCTCCAAAGCCTCCACATCCTTCCTGCAAAGGGACGTCCGGAGTTGGCAAACATATTGTTAAAAGAGAAAAATCATTCTGCCCACAGCCAACAGCTGACGAGGGGAGAGAGCAAGAACAAACATTTTCTTTTAAACCAGCAAAAAACAGTGCCAGAGTTCTTGCGGCACCAACTGAAAGCTTACCTGAAGAATGATAAAATGTATTAGACAATTAAGTGCTGACAGTTAACATGATATGACTCATTAACCTTTATGCCTAAAGCTTGAATTTTGTTGTAAAATTAAATATTAATGTAATCGACAATTACCTAATTTAAAATGTGTTTAATTTTAAACTCCCCCTTCCCCCCCACAACACCATCTGATGATGTGTGGCCTTAGCTCAGTTATGGAATTTTGGCTTCATGTTCAAGCTTTTCTCCAGGGCACACAAGAATCTTGAGAACATTCAGCAGATTTATCAGCATTCTCTCCAAAAGGAGAAACAAAGTTAATATACCTTAGTGAAGGCTCTGATGGGTTTTAAACCTGAAACGTTAACTTTGTTTTTCTTTTCACAAGTGCTGACTGATCTGCTGAGAGTTCCCAGTATTTTCTGGCTTTATTTCAGATTGCCAACGGTTGCAGTTTTAAAATAAAATGATCATCTTTTCAATCTTATTTTCGCATTCACAAGTTATAGGAATAGAATTAGGCCATTCGGCCTCTCGAGTCTACTCCACCATTCAATCATTGCTGATCTCTACCTCCTGATCCCATTTTCCTGCCTTCATCCCATAACCCTTGACACCTGTTTTAATCAAGAATTTGTCTATCTTTCCCTTAAAAATATCCATCAAATTGACCTCCACAGCTCTCTGTGGCAATGGGTTCCACAGATTAACTACCCTCTGACTACTCTCACCTCCTTTCTAAAAGAGGGCCTTTTAATTCTGAGGCTATCACCTCTGATCCTAGACTCTCCCACCAGTGGAAACATCCTTTCCACTTCCACTGTATCTATGCCTTTCATTATTCGGTAAGTTTCAATGCGCTCATCATTAACCCACTCAATCCTGGAATCATTCTTGTAAACCTCCTCTAAATCCTCGCCAGAGCCAGTAAGTCCTCAGATATGGGGCCCAAATTTGCTCACAGTATCTAAATGCGGCCTGACCAACGCCTATAGAGTCTCAGCGTTACAACTCTGCTTTGTATTCCAGTCGTCTTGATATAAATGCCAGTATTTAATTTGCCTTCCTTACTACCAATTCTACTAGAAAATTAAGTTTTTGGGAGTCCCAAGTCCCTTTGCACCTCTGATGTCTGGATTCTCTCTCCATTTAGAAAATAGTCTATGTCTTTATTCTTATTACCAAAATGTATGACTCTGCACATTGCTACACTGAATTTCATCTGCCACCTCCTCCCACTCTCCTAACCTGTCCAAATCCTTCTGCAAAAACCTGTCCAAATCCTTGCTTCCTCTACACTACACCATACTACATTTGATGCGATGTCTAGAATATCATCATAAGCGTGTGTGCGAATTTTCTCGCTATCATCTATGATTCTTACTTTTCTCGGCTTTACAAACAATAGCAGAAGATTTGAAAGATTCCAAAGTAACACTTTTCATAGGTGCTTTTGTAAATAGCTCATTCTACGCTTCCCCCCAGTCTAGTTTCAGTCAAAAATAACTAAGTCAAGCACTTGCGCAACTAAACTTTATTTTGGAAAAAGCACAATACAGTTCCCACTACTATACCGAACCACCGCGGGTTCTATCCTCGTATCTTCCTGGCCAAGTCCTCTTAGCCTCGTTCAAGCAGAGACACCCCAGAAGGTCACGCAGCCCCAAGCGTTCTCCCAGAAAATCGACACAGGACCTCGTGGAAACAGCCTTTTATAGGTCCCCGACCCTGGAGTGGCCGAACCACATGGGGTGGTCTCTTTACAGTCCAATAACAGATATCGATTAACACAGTATATGATAGACATTTCCCTAACCCAATAATACAGAAACCAATACAATGTATTTGAAAGAAAGTTCTAGAAGGAAGCAAACAAGAATAAACATTGAAACATATGCCCTGAGATTCAAACAGTTTCTCCAAGGCTCAACAGTTCGACCAATCATTGATTTACAGGATTCAATTCAATTCAATTCAATCTTTAATTGTCATTGTGCAGTGTACAATACAGAGACAACAAAATGCAGTTGGCATCTCCGAAGGGCGAACTTACGAATAAACAAGTAATTGCGCAGTAGTATGAGTTTATACATCTATACATATACAGTGGTATCCGTGCATTTGCTGATGATTGAATAGTCCGAGGGGGGGGGGGGGGAGGGGGGGGATGGGGGGGGGGGAGGGGGGGGGAGGGGTGGAGACAGGCAGTCATTGAGGTGCAACGTTGAGAAGTGTGACAGCCGCATGGAAGAAGCTGTTCTTGAACCTGTTGGTACGGCAGCGGAGGGACCTGCAGCGTCTCCCTCCCCGGATAGGGAGGGAGGGGGTAAACAGTCTATGGTTGGGGTCGTGAGCTGTCCCTGGCGATGCGCTGTGCGCCCTGGCAGCCATTATTTTACTATGGACAGTCTCAATGGAGGGGAGGAGTGAGGAGCCCTGTGATGCGTTGGCTGATCTTCACCACCCTCTGCAGAGCTTTCCGGTCGGCGACAGAGCAGTTACCATACCATTCTGTGATGCAGTTGGTAAGGATGCTCTCGATGCTGCAGCAGTAGAAGTTCACCAGAATCTGGGGAAACAGGTGGACCTTCTTAAGTCTCCTCAGGAATAAGAGACGCTGGTGAGCCTTCTTGATCAGCGAGGATGTGTTGTGGGTCCAGGAGAGGTCATCGGAGATGTTGACCTCCAGGAACCTGAAGCTGGCGACACGTTCCACCTCCGTCCGTTGATATGGATGGGGTTTTGCGTGCAGCCTCTCGATCTCCTGAAGTCCACGATGAGCTCCTTGGTCTTCTTATACTATTTACAATGCTTTTGCAACGATCAAATCAAAATGATGCATTTAAGGTTTGTTTGCAAAACTGCTATATATTTTTTATCAATTTAGGAGAAACAAGGAGAACACCTGGAACTCTCACCATCCTGCATACCAGTGTGAGCCTAGACTAGCTGGTACCATTCAAAGCCTGTAAAGTTCAGCTGACATGGGTTAAGCAATACTGACAAGTGCAGGGATCCTCCATTTTATGGTGTCTTTAATTTGGCCAATATTAACACCTTTGCATGAGTTTTATTTTAAATCAGTATTATTTACCCTCATATGGACTATTGATGCTCATGACTTCCATGAATAATTCCACACAGCAGGATAGATATAACAAAATGTACATCAATGATCACACAGGAAAACTCCAATAGAAACCTTCATCCGGTTTAATTTTGAATCTTTACTAATTTTGTTGCCTGCTTTATGCAAACTGTAAAATAACCTTAAGAAATCCATTATATACCAATATTGTGTGCCAAAATGCTAGAGGAGCAAGCAATAGATGGAACTGTGGAAAGCTGTATTCTGCCTGAAGAACAAAATCGATAGGACCTGCAAGCACAAAGGCAGAGTTCACAGGGCAACATCCAAACATGAATTATCTCTTATCCAGTGATGAGAGTATTATTGGGAACAGCTATTGAGGAAGATAATTGCAGATAAATAATGCCTGTTGATTCAACATTTGGAAACTGCCACAGTGCATTCTACTGGTTTAGGGTTAGGTTTATTATTGTCACGTGTACTGTCTGGCAGTGCAGTGAACTACGTCTTGCAGCCAAGTTGCTACAAAGGAGTAGTCATATAAAGCTGTGCCATGGAACCTTTACTGTCAACTCAGGCAACATTCCTGAATGCATTGTATGCATCCAATTTCAAAAAAGTAACAGATGTTCTTTTCTGATTCCAGACTGGGACCTCCATTCATTTCTATCAAACCAGGGATAGAAAAATCAAACACATGGATAGTACATTATGAAATTGCAGGTGTCCCATTTTCTCCTCCCACTTTTTCCTGATTGGGCATGTCACATAGTGGGTGGCATTTTAACTGAAAACCTGTTGAACCTGTTGTCATCTAAGAGCCCAGCTTCAGTTGTTGTTGACCTTGCATATATATCAAACCCACCAGATAATTCTACAGGCTTGGAATTCTTAGCGCTTTTTCTATAATATGATGTTTAATTAACCTCAATCTTAAATTATCTCCCCACTTATCTCCACTTATCTCTCCAGTGCTGATGGTAGACAATGGCTGCACCAGAACCACTGGAATGGGGGATGAGCTGGGTCAATGCTGACAAAGACCAGAACTAGTGATGCTGTTGATAATTGCACAGTGTTCAGCACCATGCCACATCCTCAGATAGTGAAGAAGTTCACAACCAAATGCAGCAAGAATTGGACAATACAGAGGCCTGGACTGATAGGAGGTAAGGAACATTCAGGCCATGCAAGTGGCAAGCAATGACAATTTCCAACAAAACAAAATAATTTTCACTCGCTGACATTCAATGACATTACAATCAATGAAACCCCACTATCTATATCCTGGAGCTCTCTATCGATCAGAATGTGAACTGGAGTAGCACAATGTGGCCACAAGAACTGGTGAGATGTTGGGAATCCTGTTGCAAGTAATTCACTTCCTAAAATAATTAATTCCTTAAGTAATTAATTTCCCAAAGCCTGTCCATGATCTACAAGACTTATGCCAGGAGTGTGATGGAGTTCTCTCCACAACCTCTACCAGCCAGAAGTGCAATGTAAGTAGCATAAGAACACCATCACATGGAAGTTGTCCGCTAAGCACACACCATACTGACTTTGGAAATACATAGCTAACCTTTCACCATCACTGGGTCAAAATCCTGGATCTCCCTCGCTATCGACATTGTGGGTATACCCACCCCTCAAGGACTGCAGCAGTTCTAGATGCAGCTCACCTCCATCTTCTCAAGGGCACTTTGGGATGAACAATTAAATGCTGCTTGGTCTGCAAAGGCCATGTCCTTTGAATGAACAAAATAATATTGGGTGAAATTTCAATTTTAATCTGTTAATCCTCATTGCGCTTTTAAAATTATTTATTTCTTCCTGAAAGTCTTTCCATGATATAAAGGTTCTAAAATGGTTCAAATATTTTGTAGTAATGTTTTTGTGGTTGTGATCTGTGAACAATGCCTGTTGAGATGATTTTGGTCATTAGCCTCATTGCTATTCTATAAGAAGCACGGAACAGGGAATCAATCAGATTAAGGGGAGTTGCTATGTAAATTAGATTCTTCAAGCCATTTTAATGAAAGTAGTTTTAAGTAGGCTGCTTTTCTTCTACTTCAGTAATAGTTCCTACAGCTGTGATATCTAAAAAATATAGATACAGGCCAAGATAAAATAAAAAGTGCATTTTTTTTCATCTGAATATACATAACATGTTACAGCTGTACAACATAGCCCTCCCAAAAGTAAATTAAGGTTAACACATCTTTTGAATATGTACAAAAATTCGCTCACTACCTATCCTGTGCTGACATTATTGTAACACAGACAGCTGTGAGATCAATGTGGCAATCCTGTGATATTTCCACATAGTTTATCTCCCATTATAGGAAGGGATTGTTTACAGACACTATTGAAAATAGTCTCAGCTCAGAGAAATGTGGCGCATTTTCAGAGCATGGATTCAAACTACATCCAAGTATTAGGCTAACCTCCGCCATCTAGTTCAGAGGATCCAAAAACACTACTCCTCATCGCTGAAACGTCAAGAACAATTAGCAACAATGCTGAAATTGTTTTCAAATGATAAGTGTCCTTATAAAATTCATCTTACTATTATTAATCTGAACGTAATAGTTTTGGCAAATTAACCGACAATCTACATTGTAAAAAAGCTATGTTCTTTAAAAATTGCCCATTTTAGTTGGTTAGAAATGCAGCATGAAACAGGCCCTTTGGCCCACAAAATCAGTGCAACCAGGCGATCCACACACACTAACCAATCCATAACCCACCACTAGGACAAATCATTATTTTTTTCCAAACAAATTAACTGACAAACCTTTACTCTTTGGAATGTGGTGGGAAATCGAAGCACCCGGAGAAAATCCATGCGGCCACCGGGAGAACATACAAACGCCCTACTGACAGCACCCCTCGTCAGGATCGAACCCGGGTCTCTGGTGCAGTAAAGCAGCAACTCTACCCCTGCCGCACTGTGCCACCCAGTGTTTACACATTCCTCAGTAAAAATAATGGTGGAGGAAACGTCTGTGTGTTATATTTGATACTTTTGCTTGCAATGGAAATTCCAAATGAATGAATGAATGAATGATACTTTATTGTCTCATGTGACATGTCATAGTGAGATTCTTAAGGGCCTGTCCCACTTGGCGATTTTTTCAGCGACTGTCGGCATCATTGACTGACGTATCAGGTCACTGAAAAATATGCGGCGTGACGCGGCGTGATGACGTATGACGCGTGGTGTTTTTTCAATGTTGTCACAACATTTTTCTTGTCGCCACTGCATTTTGAAATGTTCAAAATCTTTTGGCAACACTGAAATGACGCTGAAAAAGTCACCAAGTGGGACAGGCCCTTTAGTTTTGCATACCCAAGGGTACCGACAAAGTTACACAAGATTTAATTTAGTCCCCACGGTCCCACTTTGTTCTAGTTTGCCCCCCCACACCGGGTCCCTCTTTGCTCTCTGCGGCCCCACCCCACTCACATTGGGTCTCTCTTTGTTCTCGATGCCCCTCCAAATACTATCCATGGCTATGGTCCCTTTCTTCTTGGGTACCCAACCCCACTCACATCGGGTACCATTTGTACTCGGCAGACTTCGCCCATTTGCCGGATACCACCCTGCGCCACCACAGCGCCTCCCGGGTGAGGTAGGTACCCAGATGCAGCTGTCTCCAATCCCCTGATGTTTGGGATCAGTGTCCATGCTCAATTATCTCATAGAGAGATAGTCTTTCCTTCAGGTTTTTTAAAGAAAAACGAATGATGCATGTTTTGTAAAATGTATGTATGGGAAAGAACTGCAGGTGCTGGCTTAAACTGAAGCTGGACACAAAATGATGGAGAAACTCAGGGGGACAGGCTGAACCTCTGGAGAGAAGGAATGGGCGATGTTTTGGGTCGAGACCTTTCTTCAGACTCAATTTGAGTGCTTTTGTGCTCAATTTGAGTCAAAAGACTGGGTTTGTAATGTCTGCTGTATTGCCTGGTGGTCCCTGTTAGCCAATGTTGTCAGTTATTAGAAACAATGCAAACTAGTCCAACATTCAACTAGTCAAAATTACGGCCTCTGTCTCTGTGTGTAATAAAGTAAAACTAATTAAAATTTTACTTCAAATGTGTTCAGTACAATGTGGATACAAAACACATAGGAAATAAAACCAACTCCATCAACTTTTCAGTCTGCAGATTATGTTAGCTTTTATCTGCCCGCGGGCTGTTACCGGGCGCGCGGGCCACTTTTTTTGTTTAAACTGCTTCACTGCTTTATGTACAATATGCAAAGGAGAGCAGATTTCTGAATAATTTTCATTTGATTGTTAGTTAGCAATGAAATAACAGTTGAGAAGTTAATGAGCTAATTAGAATCCATTTAAATCTTGAGCATTATCTGACAGCAACTAGAATGAGCATTATCTGACAGCAACTAGAATTCTTTATTGGTTTGACTTCTTAAATGTGGCTATCTGTGTACGACAACTTTCTCCAACTATGAATTGTTTTACGGTTGACTGGAAAAATCTATTAAAGAAAACAACCTGTAAATTACTTTTTTTTAACTCTATGCAAAACCTTATAAGAGTGTGGCAGGTTTGCTGTTACTCTAGCTGTCAAATTTCTGCTGCGATCTATAAAAACATGTGCAATTCAAAACAAATTCAGAGAAACCTGAGCACTATCCCTTTATGCCCAATGACAGCCTCGAGCTTATTAATCAGATAGTAGATTGTTTGAAGTATAGAATTCTCATTTGACTGAGTCCATACCGACTTTAAAACTCAAAGTCATACGAGTATATCTTTCTCCAACCATGATTAAATTTCTACTCTCTGTTGTGTCCAGCTTCAACATCCATCTCCCAGTTAGTGTCAATTAGTGTTGAATTATTGGCAATTTGTGTTTTGGTTGAACACCAACTGAGAATTCAGTTGCGATTACCCAGAGCCTTTTCCCTTAGGATCTTTAGTAGTTATCAAGAAGTGGATACTTTAATCTCTGCCATCTGGACTACTGTCAAACGATATTTTCCCTGTGTAGTAATAACATACACTGATCAATATTGCAATATGAATCGAGTTTTAGGTGAATGAAAGAAAACATTGGTCCAAATTATCTAAAGATAATAAAGGCAAAACTGTAAAAGTTTGCCAGACACTACCGGAGCAACTAACAGCAATTTCAGGCTTATTGGTCATGTAAATGAAAACACAGGGATTTGCTACAAGTCATTTGCCACTAAGCAGCAGAATTTATTCCACTGCTGGTGTCCCCATGGACTTGGCTCGGTGTGGAACTTTAAGCTGAATACCTTGTGATTAAATTGCAAACTCGCTGGAGAATTCTGCACCAGGTCTTTTCCTTTGGATTTGAATAGAGGAGAATAGCTGTGGAAGACTAAGCATTTATATTCAAGAGGACTTCCTGATAGGTTATTGGTTATTCTTTTAAGTCTTTCCAAGTAAAACAAAATAATTAATTGCTTCTAGGTTTATATGTACTGCCTAACTTCCCAGATGGGATGGCTGTGGGCAAGGTTTTACAAGCTGTGGTAGTGTGTAGGCACTGCTTGTTGAGTTGCTGCCTCACCACTGAAATAACTCAGGTTCAGTCATGACCACTGATGCTGCCTGGGTGGAGTTTGTACATTCTCCCTGTGACTACATGGGATTTCACCTGGGAGAATGGGAAGAACTAAGATTTTACTTCGGAGTCACGTGAGTGACTACGTGAAGAACTCTATACAGCCATTGGTGCGTCATTATGTCAGACGCTTTGGTGCAGTCAGCCGGTTGGAACAGCAGCGCTCCTCCAAGCGGTAAGTTTAAACTGGAGGTAAGTTTTAAACTTTTTTCAGTCTTCATTTTCTGTAACAGCGGTTGGTGTTGCTCCATTAGTAATGTTGCAGAAGGTGAAAATGGTGGCGGCGAGGCGCTGCGGAGGGAGAAAGGTTGATGACCAGGAGAGTATTGTGAGTGTAGGCCCGTCTAGCACACCTAGTCCGATGCCGGCTATAGAGCTTTATTTTGTGAGGAGTTGCGAAGAGGGACTACGTGCCCTCCGCTCCCAGCCCTCATAGATCTCATCTGGTAGTTCTAGTCTTAGTTATCTTACCATTTTACTTCAGTCATTGTTACCAGTGATTTCACTCAGCTGCTTTGAAGATTGACGCACCAACGGCTGTACGGGGTTCTTCACGTAGTCCCTCATCGCAACTCCTCATAAAATAATGATCAAACTTCAAACTGGTAAGTTCTCATTTAATCTTACTATTTTACTTTGGAGTCATGTGAGTGACTACGTGAAGAAGACCGTCCCCACGCATGCACGTCATTACGTCTGTCGCATTGCACAGCTTATGCTGCTCCTGCAGCATAAAGTTTTAAAATTTTAAACCTGGAAGGTAAGTTTAAACTTATTTCTAGGGTTGTTTCTTGTATTGCAGGAAGCTCTTTACAGAGTTTGCCTGCTGGATTCGGGGCGAAGTCCGGACGGGCCGCGGGGGAACCTTTATGGACCGCTGGGAACCCCAGTCACGACCATAGGGAATCCGGTCATGACCTCGGGGAATCCTGGAAAAGGACCGCGAGGAACCCGCTACAGAGACCGCGGAAGTGCGAGTAGCGGGAGGCGGTCGAATTCGCCTTTTGAGTCGCTGGCGGTGGAGCCAGCGGCTTCAGACTGGTTCCGGTAACACCTAGGCAACACCGTTTGGAGGGTAGCCATGAAATTATATCTCCCTCTCTGCGGAGGGGAGCGTAGGGAAGAGGCCCGTTGACTCAAACGAGTCAGGCTAGGAGGATTCCTGATGGAGAGGATCCCCTCCTTCATGGGTAATGTCTTTAAACGTTCAAACCCACATGGAGCACCTGACGGAGAGGTGCTCCACAGCGATATACTCCAAAGGAGGGAGTTATCCATCCGGGTATTATGGAGAAACCGCAGGTAGCGGCACCTGTTTCAGGGCTGCACAATATATTCCTCTCTGAGGAGGAGAGCATTCAGGGTCAGTTTCAGTCTGGCCCAGTGCAAATAACCTGATATAGGTCCGCTGGAGGGGCCATGTCAGTGCAGGTATCCTCAGGGGCCTGCGGCAGCATCTGTTTTCAGGGCCGCCTACGAATCTCCCTCTCTGTGGAGGGGAGTGCGAATGGTCAGTATGTAACTGACTTCAAATTCGAAGTATGTCCGTGGAACATACTGGAGCACATGCATATGGTTCCAAGGAAATTCTCGCAAACAAAAGGGTTACTGCCGTGGGCAGAAAACACGGAAGGGGCCAGAGTTCCGCTCACAGCCAGCAGTGATCAGCGCTATCAGGGGTGACGTTGGAGGAAATAAACCAGCCGCCGACGCTTCTCTTCAGGTAAGACTTATCCAACAGGTATACCTGGATGAGGAAGCAAAAGCTGTCGAACTAATCAAGGCGACGAACAAAGCTTCCTCCTTTCGGCGACAACACACCCCACGCCTCATTGGCCGTAAGCAGTTTACTGAAGCTGGTGGCAACTTTAAAGCTGGCCAAGGACCAAGCCGGTGTCAGGAAATATGAAGACCACACACCCGACCAGTCCTACTCTCCAATCAAGGACGGGAATAGAACCCACATCAGGGGCCTTTGGGCTTACCATAAGACCACCAGTACCCATGGAGGTAGGTGGGTCTGGTTCTTCCAAAACATGCGGAATGTGGACCATTTACAAGTTGGTAATATTTACGCTTGTTTTCTGTACAAATGACAATGATAAGATTCAGATTCATTGATAACATGTGAGAGTTGTCATCAGAGGCAGGCTCAGATATTACGACCAGAGTTGTCTTTTCGAGGCAGGCTCAGTATTATAGCCAGGATCACCTTTCGAGACAGGCTAGTGGAATCTGGCCAGAGTTGTCATTCAAGGCAGTCACGGAATTGTGGCAGGTGTGGCCTGTTCATTGTGAAAAATGGAGGATGTCAGTTTATACTTGATTTAACTTGCATGTACAACATAGATTTGCAGTATGGAACTTCGTTCCTGACTAACAAACTTATTTCCTTCGGATCTTTATAGAAACATACAGAGAAGTGGGTGCAGGAGTGGGCTGTTTGGCCCTTCGAGCCTGCACCGCCATTCGGTGTGATCATGGCTGATCGTCCAACTTGGTGTCCTGGCCTGCCTTCTCTCCATACCCTCTGATCGCTCTAGCCACAGGGGCCACATCTAACTCCCTCTTGAATATAGCCAGTGAGCTGGCCTCGGCTGCCTTCTGTGGCAGATAATTCCAGAGACTCACCACTCTCTGTGTGAACTCTTGTGACATGCATCGATTTCGAAGATGAATTCTATTCAGGTCCCAGTCACAGGGATACTAGGAGACATTGGAGAATTTATCTGGATGGGATAATGATAACAGTTAATGCATTGCAAATGGGCTACTTCAGCTCCCAGGTTATCTACCAAATTACTAAACCGGTGCTGGACTGCTCGGAGCTCAAAAAACATTTGTTATGGCTTATATGGCTTGTTATGGCTTATGGCTTATATAGCAAAAGGATTTGAGTATAGGAGCAGGGAGGTTCTACTTCAGTTGTACAGGGTCTTGGTGAGACCACACCTGGAGTATTGCGTACAGTTTTGGTCTCAAAATCTGAGGAAGGAGATTATTGCCATAGAGGGAGTGCAGAGAAGGTTCACCAGACTGATTCCTGGGATGTCAGGACTGTCTTATGAAGAAAGACTGGATAGACTTGGTTTATACTCTCTAGAATTTAGGAGATTGAGAGGGGATCTTATAGAAACTTACAAAATTCTTAAGGGGTTGGACAGGGAAGATGCAGGAAGATTGTTCCCGATGTTGGGGAAGTCCAGGACAAGGGGTCACAGCTTAAGGATAAGGGGGAAATCCTTTAAGACCGAGATGAGAAAGACGTTTTTCACACAGAGAGTGGTGGGTCTCTGGAACTCTCTGCCACAGAGGGTAGTAACTCCTAATAAAATAAAGATCAAACTTCAAACTGGTAAGTTCTCATTTAATCTTACTGTTAAGTTCCACATCTAGTATGATCATAATTATATCTATGAACTTTAGTGGTTATATTACTGGAAAGGTAATATACAAGCATGGATTGGTAATCCAGAAAATGTCAGTTCAAATAATTTTTTTGGCAGTCTGAGAATTTACCTTTAGTTTTAAAAATATAGAAATATGGTCAATGTCCTTTGGGGAAAGGAACCTCCGGCCTTTATCTGATAGTAGTTATTTCCTGACTTAGGAGAATAAAGCAGTAACATTCTCCTTGATATCAATCCCAGGAGATGAAAGAAGAGGTTATCCATCTTTATATTGATGGCTTAATGCAAATCTCTGTTAATTTTTAAATAATAGCAAACATAGTCAGAGGAAGCTAAGACCCACTGTGGCTGGTATGGTCCAGTCAGATCGAATAATGGATGTTTTCACCAATTGCTCATCAGATTGGGTCAACAGTATGATTCCATAAACCAAACAGTATGATTCCATCAACCATATTGCAACCATACTTTTGAGAATAAGCAAGGTGTACTGAGGGGTTTAAACGTTAATTTCAATTCTACTTTAACTGAAAATAAAATCACAAAAAATATTAGTAATTTGTTATGGTCCTAAAATTCAATGGAGCTCTCCCTATTCTATTATAATTTTCGTGGGAGATGCAAGGATCATTCAAGACATAGATATTAAAAGAGACATTCTTCTCATTTCCCATAACCTCGGGCAGACCTGCAGTGAGAGGAAGTGTATCATCATTGATGCCAATGTCAAGATTCAGTTCTTTCATCTACCCTTTTGCCCTTTCTCACTAACAACCAGAAGAACCTATAGTTATTAATGTACATTCGTTTTTTTTTTAAATAGTAAGCTAAAGAATGGTGTTCCAGTGATTCTTTTCAAATAAAGTGGTCTTTGTACAGTAGTGAGGAATGGTGTAAGTTCAGGAAATAGGATTTACAAACAGATACAATGTGTACCAGAAATAATAAAAGCAAGACTTCCCTTGCGGGAGTTGTGTACAGGTTCAATGGTTCAATAGTTCAATGTTACTTTGTTGTCATATGCACCTAGATACTGTGAAATTCCTTTTTTGCATATAGTTGAGCAAAAATCTTACCATACATGCTATACTTGTAACTGCTATCTTACAATATGTGTACCTATACAAGGCAAGATGGAGCATAAAGAAGAAAGGTACAACAAATATCATGGCGATTTCAAGTTACACCGGAAAAATGAAGTGGGAAAAGCATGGCATGGAAGAAGAGTATTTACTTTGAACAGCATACACTCAAGTTAACCAGGCACCAGGCTATACTAGATCAGGCATTTAGTTTGGTTTAGTTTACTTAATTTAGTTTAGTCTAGTTTAGTTTAATTTAGTTTATTGTCACGTAAACCAAGGTACAGTGAAAAGCTATTGCTGCATGCTAACCAGACAGTGGAAAAGCTATACATGATTGCCATCGAGCTATCCACAGTGTACAGATACATGATAAAGGGAATGATGTTTAGTGCAAGATAAAGCCCAGCAAATCCAATTAAAGATAATCCGAGGGTCTCCAGTGATGTAGATAGTAGTTCAGGACTGCTCTCTAGTTGTTGATAGGATGATTTAGTTGCCTGCTAACAGCTGGGAAGGAACTGTACCTGAATCTGGAGGTGTGCATTTTCACACTTCTGTACCTCCATGCCTGATGGGAGAGGGAGTAAATGGAATCAATGGAAGGGAGGTTGGTTTGTGTGATGGTCTGGGTCCACAATTCTCTGCAATTTTTTGCGGTCTTGTCAGGAATTGTTCTCAAACCAAGCTGCGACACATCCGGATAAAATGCTTTCTATGGTGCATCTGTAAAACTTGGTGAGAGTTGTTGGGGTCATGCTGAACTTCCTAAGGAAGTAGTGTGCGCTTGCTTGGCCACTGTTATGATATGGGTGGCCCAGGACACATTGCTAGTGATATTTACCCCCAAGGAACTTGAAGCTTTCAACCATCTCTACTTTGGTGCCTTTATAAATAGCTCGTTGTTAGCTTCCCCCCAGTCTGGTTTCAGTCAATAAGATACTGAGTCAAGCACTTGTGCATCTAAACTTTATTTTGGAAAAACACAATAACAGTTCCCCACTACTATACCTAACCACCGCGGGTTTGATCCTTGTATCTGTTTGGCCAAGCCTTCCTAGCCTCGTGCAAGCAGAGACACTCCAAAAGTTCGCGCAGTCCTAAGCTTTCTCCCAGAAGAGCGACACAGGACCTCGTGGGAGCTATCTTCTATAGGTCCCCGAACCTTGAGGGGCGAACCACATGGGTGGTCTCTATATAGTCCAATAACAGATATCGATTAACACAGTACATAATATACATTTCCTTAACCCAATAATACAGTGACTAATACAATGTATCTAATGAAGTTTCTAGATGCAAGTTAACAGAGATGAATTATGCAACATGTTTAAGAAGTAACAGCAAATGCTGGATAATCGAAGGTAGACAAAAATGCTGGAGAAACTCAGCGGGTGAGCCAGCATCTATGGAGCGAAGGAAATAGGCAATGTTTCGAGTCGAGACCTTTCTTCAGACTGATGTGAGGGTGGGGGGTGGGGGGGGTCAGGAAGGATAAATGAAGAGGCTGGGACAGTGGCTGAGGGAGAGCTGAGAAGGGGAAGAGAAAGAAGGGACTACCTGAAATTAGAGAAGTCAATGTTCACAGTGCTGGGGTGCAAACTGTCCAAGCGAAATATGAGGTGCTGCACCTCCAATTTACACTGGTCCTCACTCTGGCCATGGCAGAGGCCCAAGACAGAATGGTCGGATTCGGAATGGGAGGGGGAGTTGATGTGCTGAGCCACTGGGAGATCATGTAGGTTAATGCGAACCGAGCTGATCTCCCGGTGGCTCAGCACTTCAACTCCCCCTCCCATTCCGAATCCAACCTTTGTGTCCTGGGCCTCCTCCATGGCCAGAGTGAGGACCAACCTCCAGGGATCCACTGACTTCTTAAACCCCGTGTTCCTTATCTTTGCCCCCTTCCTCCTTGGTATTCCCTCACAGGGCAAGATAGCTCCAAAATCCTGATTCCCCATTGTTGTAACATTTTTCTGATCTAACAGCTCTATACCCTCTCCAACCAAACCGAGGGAAAGTCATATTTCGGAATGGCATGTCTATCCACGCTTTAAATTCCTCCTCCTCCTTATCTTCCTTCAAAGTTACTTCCCGTTTCTGGATTCTTAGTATGGGTCTTGGGAAGGATTTAGCTGCCGGTGATCCAGGTTGCATTGAAATGTGGACGTCTTTGGCCCGGGGATCATTTACACCTACTGCGGGATCGAATTCTAAAGGCGGAGTAGGCAGCCTCCTACTAGGGAATTGTCTATGGGGAATCCGCTCTATACCCACTTTGTTGGGAATTTGCTCTGATCTTATAATGTTATCGATGTCAGGATCTGCCACTTCATAGCCTCCTGCTCTGTCACCCTCAGAAAAGCTGCTCATACTGTTACCGGAATCTCTATACTTTAGGAAGGATTCTTTCAATTTCCCACTTGATTTCCCAATTAATTTTGGTACCCACTGCTGCGGAACCTTCCTCCCAGCTGATCCCCCACACTATCCTCTGCTGGTGAAGCAATCATCGGAGCTGGAGAATCCTTTCCCGGTTTTCCTACTTTGGATTTGAATTTGGTGGGTGGAATCGAAGATACCACTGACTCCCGAGCGCCCTGTTCGCAAGCTGCGCATGGTGTCTCCAAACTGAGAACATGAGAGTGCTGAGAGGAATGCTGTGACTCTGTTCCGAAAAACTCTGCCCACCCTTGTATATATTGGGCTTCTCTCCCTTCGAGATTCACGCAAACCGCTGAACTCTTACTAAATGTAATAAGTTTGATTTTAGTTGGTCCTGACCTTTAAGAGCCACCTCAGTCATTTCTCTTTTAAAAGCTGATGTTCTCACCTGCTCCTGCCCCTGCTGCTGGCTTACACTATCTTCCTTTCCCTGTTCCGGAATGCCCAGGGAAGGACCAGTTCTCTCTTGTTCCATTCTAATCCCTAACTTGAACGCTGCCATTCTTAATGCCATTCTATAAGGTGAATTTAGGGAGCTAGGAGGTAAACTTAAAAGTAGGACCTCAAAGGTAATAATTCATGGATTACCACCAGTGCCACATGCTAGTAGAAATAGGAGGATATTGCAGATGAATACGTGGCTTGAGAAATGGTGCCAGGGGGAGGGATTCAAATTTCTAGGGCATTGGAACCAGTTCTGGGGGAGGTGGGACCAGTACAAACAGGACGGTCTGCACCTTGTCTGGAATGGAACCAATGTCATTGAGGGAGTGATTGCTAGTGCTGTCGGGGAGGATTTAAAATAATGTGGCAGGGGAATGGGAGCATGAGCAGAGAGACAGAGGGGTGTAAAATGAGGGTAGAAGCAATAGGTAGCAAGGTGATAAGTAAAAGTGGCAGGCAGACAAATCCAGGGCAAAAATCAAAAAGGGCCACTTTGCAACAAAATTGTATAAGGGGTAAGGGTGTTGTAAAAACAAGCCTGAAGGCTTTGTGACTCAATGCAAGGGGCATTCATAATAAGGTGGATGAGTTGAATGTACAGATAGTTATTAATTAATATGATATAGTTGGGATCACGGAGACATGGCTCCAGGGTGACCAAGGCTGGGAGCAGAACATTCAGGGATATTCAATATTCAGAAGGGATAGACAGAAAGGAAACGGAGGTGGGGTAGCGTTGCTGGTTAGAGAGGAGAATAGCACAATAGAAAGGAAGGACATTAGCTTGGAGGATGTGGAATCGATACGGGTAGAGCTGCAAAACACTAAGGGGCAGAAAATGCTAGTGGGAGTTGTGTACAGGCCACCTAACAGGAGTAGTGGAGTTGGGGATGGTATCAAACAGGAAATTAGAAATGCGTGCAACAAAGGTAAAACAGTTATAATGGGTGACTTCAATCTACATATAGATTGGGTGAATCAAATTGGCAGGGGTGCTGAGGAAGAGGATTTCTTGGAATGTATGCAGGATAGTTTTCTAAACCAACATGTAGAGGAACCAACAAGAGAGCAGGCTATTCTAGACTGGGTATTGAGTAATGAGGAAGGGTTAGTTAGCAGTCTTTTTGTGCGTGGCCCCTTGGGCAAGAGTGACCATAATATGGTTGAGTTCTTCATTAGGATGGAGAGTGACATTGTTAATTCAGAAAGAAGGATTCTGAACTTAAAGAAAGGTAACTTTGAGGGTATGAGTTGTGAATTGGCCAAGATAGGCTGGCAATTTATTCTTAAAGGCTTGACGGTGGATATGCAATGGAAGGCATTTAAAGACTGCATGGATGAACTATAACAATTGTTCATCATAGTTTGGCCAAAGAATAAATCAGGGAAGGTAGCGCATCCGTGGATAACAAGGGAAATCAGGGATAGTATCAAAACGAAAGATGAAGCATACAAATTAGCCAGAAAAAGCAGCCTACCAGAGGACTGGGAGAAATTCAGAGTCCAACAGAGGAGGACAAAGGGCTTAATTAGGAAAGGGAAAATAGATAATGAAAGAAAACTGGCAAGGAACATAAAAACTGACTGCAAAAGTTTTTATAGATATGTGAAGAGAAAAATATTAGGTCCCTTGCAGTCAGAAACAGGTGAATCGATCATGGGGAACAAGGACATGGCAGGCCAATTGAATAACTACTTTGATTCTGTCTTCACTAAGGAAGACATAAATAATCTGCCGGAATAGCAGGGGACCGGGGCTCAAATGAGATAGAGGAACTGAGTGAAATCCAGGTTAGCTGGGAAGTGGAGTTAGGTAAATTGAATAGATTAAAGGCCGATAAATCCCCAGGGCCAGATAGGCTGAATTCCAGAGTACTTAATGAAGTAGCCTCAGAAATAGTGGTTGCATTACTGATAAGTTTTCAAAACTCATTAGATTCTGGAGTAGTCCCTGAGAATTGGAGGGTAGCTAATGTAACCCCACTTTTTAAAAAGGGAGGGAGAGAGAAAATGGGGAATTACAGACCAGTTAGTCTAACATTGGTAGTGGGGGAAATGCTAGAGTCAGTTATTAAAGATGGGATAGCAGCACATTTGGAAAGCATTGAAATCATTGGGCAAAGTCAGCATGGATTCATGAAAGGTAAATCATATCTGACGAATCTTATAGACTTTTTCGAGGATGTAACTAGTAGAGTGGATAGGGGAGAACCAGTGGATGTGTTATATCTGGACTTTCAGAAGGCTTTCGACAAGGTCCCTCATAAGAGATTAGTATGCAAACTGAAAACACACAGTATTGGGGGTTCAGTATTGATGTGGATAGAGAACTGGCTGGCAGACTGGAAGCAAAGAATAGGAGTAAACAGGGTCCTTTTCACAATGGCAGGCAGTGACTAGTGGGGATACCACAAGGCTCAGTGCTGGAACCCCAGCTATTTACATTATATATTAATGATCTGGATGAGGGAATTGATTGCAACATCTCCAAGTTTGCGGATGACACGAAGCTGGGGGGCAGTGTTAGCTGTGAGGAGGATGCTAGGAGGCTGCAAGGTGACCTGGATAGGTTGGGTGAATGCAAGGCAGATGTAGTATAATGTGGATAAATGTGTGGTTATCCACTTTGGTGGCAAAAACAGGAAAGTAGACTATTATCTGAATGGTGGCTGATTAGGAAAAGGGGAGATGCAACGAGACCTGGGTGTCATGGTACACCAATCATTGAAAGTAGGCATGCAGGTGCAGCAGGCAGTGAAGAAAGCAAATGATATGTTAGCATTCATAGCAAAATGATTTTTCAGTATAAGAGCAGGGAGGTTTTACTTCAGTTGTATAGGGTCTTGGTGAGACCACACCTGGAGTATTGCGTACAGTTTTGGTCTCCTAATCTGAGGAAATACATACTTGCCATAGAGGGAGTACAGAAAAGGTTCACCAGACTGATTCCTGGGATGGCAGGACTTTCATATGAAGAAAGACTGGATAGACTCGGCTTGTACTCGCTAGAATTTAGGAAATTGAGGGGGGATCTTATTGAAACTTACAACATTCTTAAGGGGTTGTACAGGCTAGATGCAGGAAGATTGTTCCCGATGTTGGGGAAGTCCAGAACTAGGGGTCACAGTTTAAGGATAAGGGCAAAAGTCTTTTAGGACCGAGATGAGAAAAACATTTTTCACACAGAGAGTGGTGAATCTGTGGAATTCTCTGCCATAGAAGGTAGTTGAGGCCAGTTCATTGGCTATATTTAAGAGGGAGCTAGATGTGGCCCTTGTGGCTAAAGGGATCAGGGGGTATAGAGAGAAGGCAGGTACAGGATACTGAGTTGGATGATCAGTCATGATCATATTGAATGGCGTTGCAGGCTCGAAGGGTTGAATGGCCTACTTCTTTCAGGATTATTTGATAGGTCCTTCTCTGGTACATACCCCATCCTCCTGCACAATAGACACGATACAAATAAAATTCAAAGCACTCACACCTTTTCAATACTTGCTCCTTCCTTTCAGACTCCAAGGCCACTGAAATCGCTCCCACACAATGACTAACGTCTAGCTGATTCTCACCTCTCACACAATTGTTTCTTCAATCTCTCCCAACCGTTATTCAATCACCCACTCAATCGCTCCTATTCAATTATCCAAATCAATCGCTCTTATTCAATCTCTCTCTCAATTTTCTTATCAGCTAGATCACAATAACTTCATTCAACTGTCAGCCTTCAAACAAAGAATCTCCGGTTTCCCAAACGAAGGCTCCGGCTCTTAATAGCAATCTCTCCCAAGCACCAATCTCTCCCACTCAAAACATTTTAAGTTCACACAGACAAACAAACCCGAACCATGCAAGTAAAACTACAATTAAACAAGAAATTATTCCTCCGATCACAAGTAAACCAAAGCACACCCTAATATAAACTACAAGCATCCACTTATTATGACGGTAAATCACACTCTAATAAATCCTCCTCGTGGCGTACTCGTTCAATGGAACAACTCATCCCCGACACTGATCGAAAGAATTCAAACCCTGATCGAACCACCATGAATCGGATCCTAACAATACAAATATTCAATTCAAACACACTTTTACTACAATTTTCTAGCACCCAAAAATCCTTAAGCACTCACACAGACAATACAAGTAGCGGTCCGCGAACTTAACACACTCTAAATCTTAACACACTCTAAATATGTTTACATACACAAAGTATTTATATAATTTGGATCCAATTCGGATCGGCTAAAAAAGACGATGCTGGATTTTTACAATTTACAATAATAATTTAACATGCTAGCGCACAGTTTACAAACTCTCGATCTCCATGCCGTGTCACGCTGTTATCAATCAGTGAACCTCTCGCTCTGATACTGAAGCGTTTCCCCTTCCTAGGGTACTCTTTGCTGAGGGGTATTACTTCTTAAATGGACTACTTTACCTCTTAAATGTTACTTTCCCCTGCGAAGACTGGACTTCTACAGGGGATCCTCTATCCCTGCTCTCTAAGTTCTACAGAATTAGGGGTACCTCTCGCATCTGGTTACTTTTCACCAAGTAAACCAGGTTCCTGTCTCTCAGTTACTCTTCGCTATCAGGTACTAATCAACATTCAATCAGAGGGTTACTATTCACTGTTGATCAGCCGTTATTCAAAATCAATCTCAAACATGCACAAACTCCGAAGCTCTATTTACACAGAATTCGAATTCTACTGTTTGGGCAGAACTTCAATGTGAAATTCTGTATTTGGTAATTTGATTCTGCCAAATCTAAACTCATTCTCAGACCAACTAGTTTTGGTGCATATCTCCACATACGCGGGCTCTCGAATTCAAATTTTAATTGCCCAATGAACTCTCAAAATGGACTAGAGTATTCCCAGCCAATCTATACTGTAGCCACCGAGCCCAGTGTCTCTACGAGATTCCTCGTCTGTCACTTCAGGGAGGGATTCAGTTATCTTCACACAGGTGTGGCCTCTAACCAACCTAGGTTTTACCTCTTCAAAAGGATTTCCTTTACACCTGCTTGGCACCGGGTGTCAGCGCCTAGCCTCCTCACGCTGGCAGTCGATGCTGATTTTCAGAACGCATTTTTCAAATTAGCATTCCCAGCAATGACAGGTCAAATGCTTCACCGTTTAGCACTTGTATTTCAATACCCCACCAATTGGATATCAAATCTGGGACAGTTTTGGGCCACCCCTCGCCCTGGATGTGCGTTTGGCTCTTGTTAAGTAGCTGCAGTCAGCCAACTACGATCACATTTTTAGGACACTCCTCACCCTGTTTTATAGGTCCCTAACCCAAAGGAGTGCTATCTACCAAACCCCCCGCCCCCCGTGCTTGCTAGACTCTGTTCCACGATCTCGTTGGGACCCTTTCCCAAGCCCGCGAATGATCGATCTGATCTGACTAGCGAAGTGCCGAAAATCAATGCGAAAACCGAACTGTGGCACCGATTTCTGCATTCGCGATCAACACAGCTCAACACCCTAAATCACAAACTTGTGTTTCGGGGTCTGTTCAGATCCTGGATGAGCCCCCAATGCAATTAGCTCATTCTAAGCTTCCCCCCAGTCTAGTTTCAGTTAATAAGATACTGAGTCAAGTACTTGCGCATCTAAACTTTATTTTGGAAAAACACAATAACAGTTCTCCACTACCTAACCATAGCGGGTTCGATCCTTGTATCTGCTTGGCCAAGCCCTCATAGCCTTGTGCAAGCAGAGACACTCCAAAAGGTCACGCAGTCCTAAGCATTCTCCCAGAAGATCAACACAGACCTCATGGGAGCATTCTTTGATATGTCACTGAACCTTGAGGGGCCAAACCACAAGGGGGTGGTCTCTATACAGTCCAATAACAGATTTCGATTAACACAGTGTATGATAGACATTTCCCTTACCCAATAATACAGTGACTAATACATTGTATCTAACGAAGTTTCTAGATGCAAGTTAACAGAGATGTATTATGTAACATGTGCCTGGATATTCAAGAAACCCAGTCAAGGGTCAACACTTAACCCAATCAACATCTAACAAAGTAAAGCTTTGCAACAATATTTACAATATGCATGTCTGGTTTGCATTCACCCAATCCGTTTCATGCAATTTATTCCTAATTGTAAGAATCTGTAGCTGTCCCATTCTTTCCCTGCAACTCTTATCAAGGCTCTAGACAAGCTGGCACCATTCTGCAACTTGTCCTATTTCTGCAGAAGGCACATTTAACTTGACCAAATGGCCTAGCAGCCAAGAAGCCTTTACTCAAATTTAGTGTCCTGGCATCTCCAATTTGGCCGGAATTACCACCTTCAATGTATACAGGAGTTATCCAGGAAAAATTCTACTAAACAGAGGAGTGAGAGGGGTTTGAAACATACAAAATCCTAAGTGGACTCAGCAGAGTGGATGTGGTGGTTATTTCATTTTCTACGAAAATATAGAATAAAAGGGTTGCTTTTGGAAAATAATTATTTTTCCATTTAAGATGGAGATAAGGCAATTTGATCTGTCAGTTGGTTGAGAGGTTTTAGAACTCTCTTCCTCAAAGATCGGAATATTTTTAAGGACAAGGTGGATATGCTGATAAGCAAGCGGATGAAAGATTACTGTGTTTGACTGCAAAGAGGTTACAATCAAGTCTTATGAAACAGCAGAGTAGACTTGAAGTATGGAGTGGCCTAGTCTTGTTTTTAAATTGAATGTTCCAAATGAAAAGTATACCTTCAACGATATACTTCTAATTGTCAATTCTCATCTATTTGCCTCAGTTTAATAACCTCTGTTATTTTTCATGTTTCAATCCCTATCAATTGTTCATCGCAAACATATCACAATTTCCCAGGTGACAGAAGAATACATAACCTGTTGAGGAAGATAAGGGTTTGATCCCAGTGATTTGTCATCAGCACCACAGACCAACAGCAAAGTGTGGCCGTAAGAGACCAGGTGCTTTGTACGTGTCATTGGACTCATTTAAATCACCCATGCAGGTATACACCAACACAACCAAGACTCCAGGATAGCCATCAACATCTAAAACATTGGCTGTCTCACCAATTGCCTCTCTGGATGCCTGGAAAATGGATGAACCTGTCAGGCTTGCAGAATACAACATCAGTCATTTTCTGAATGCTTGTGGATACAATCCTCTTTCTAATGCCAGCATGGAATGACTGTGTATGAAAGAAATGTGTTGTTGGTGTCAATTTACCAGCCGCACACAGAACTGCAGGAGTCGCTGAGGACCCATCCAAATCGGATGCTGTTACACAAATCAATGTCAGCAAGAAACTTTGATCTGGTGCACCATGCATCCTCTGGTATGAGAATCCTGGCAACAATGGATTAATATTATATCAGAAAATATATACTGGCATGACACTTCCATACTTTGCTCTCCTATTCCTCATTAAGGATTTACTAAAAGGAAATATTTCCACACTTCAGATCTCCATTCATAGGAAGCATTGGACGTATTTAGCTTACATCATCACTATTATAACATACTCCTGAAGTTACTTGTTTTATATGTGTGTCAAGCAGCTAGACTCTAAAAGCAAGAATTCCAACAACACATACTCAAAGAACAGAGCAATCTTTATTTTACGATCAGTAAATCTTTCTTCTCCATGGGGCTTGAACCTACAACTGCACAAATGTTCTTCAAATTACTACCACAGCTTAAGCATGCAAATGCAATAATTTCTGCAGAATATTATAACTACTGTGCCCAAGGAAGCAGTTCTGGGTTACACATAAAACTGAACTTCCACCAAACTGCAGGGGAGAGTTCCTTCATCTCCATTAGTTTAATGTAAATTGGTCAGATGCCATATTGCTCCCAAATTGGATTGAAGGCTACAAGACCCCTGATCCATCCATGCTGTATCCAGTGCTTCATAAATAAGATCTCTTATGTACATGTACTATATTGCATTGCAAACTATCTTGCTGAATTAATTATTTGCTTGACAATTTATTGCTAAGATGCCTCGTGGCATTCAGCTGCAATAATTTGTTGACTTTTTAGATAGCAGTTTAACATAAGTGATATTCATTTATTTGGCAATTTACTGATGAGATTTGCACCAAACACTAATTCTATCTTGTTTAAATTATTTCTCAAAGCATGGGTGACACTGGCAAGGCTGGGATTGATTGCACTTGAAGGAGTTGTGTCAAGTTTATTTCCTGCACAATTGCGGTCCTTCAGATGATGATGCTCCCATAATTCTGATGGCGAGGTGGCTCCAAGATTTAAATCTACTTAATTGAATGAATGAACATAAGTTTCCAAGTCAAGATAGCGTGAGAATGAAATGTAACCTGCAGATGATTGTACCCTCAGGCTACCCTTCTGCTTGGAAGTTGATGTCATGAGTTAGGGAGTACTTAGTTAACCATATAACCATATAACAATCACAGCATGGAAACAGGCCCTCTCGGCCCTTCCAGTCCATGCCGACCATTTGTTTTCCCCTAGTCCCATCTACCTGCACTCAGACCATACCCCTCCATTCCCTTCCCGTCCATATTCCTATCCACTTTACTTTTAAATGTTAAAATCGATCCTGCCTCTACCACTTCTGCTGGAAGCTCATTCCACACAGCCACCACCCTCTGAGTAAAGAAGTTCCCCCTCACGTTACCCCTAAACTTCTGTCCCTTAATTCTCATGTTATGCCCTCTTGTTTGAATCTTCCCTACCCTCAATGGGAAAAGCTTATCCACATCAACTCTGACTATCCCTTTCATCATTTTAAAGACCTCAATCAAATCCCCCCTTAACCTTCTGCGCTCCAAAGAATAAAGACCTAACTTGTTCAACCTTTCTCTGTAACATAGTTGCTGGAACCCAGGCAACATTCTAGTAAATCTCCTCTGTACTCTCTCTATTTTGTTGACATCCTTCCTATAATTAGGCGACCAAAATTGTACACCATACTCCAGAATTGGTCTTACCAATGCCTTGTACAATTTTAACATTACTTCCCTACTATATTCAATGCTCTGATTTGTAAAGGCCAGCACACTAAAGGCTTTCTTTACCACCCTATCTACATGTGATTCCACCTTCAGGGAACAATGCACAGTTATTCCTAGATCTCTCTGTTCCACAGCATTCCTCAATTCCCTACCATTTACCATGTACGTCCTATTTTGATTTGTCCTGCCAAGATGTAGCACTTCACACTTATCAGCATTAAACTCCACCTGTCATCTTTCAGCCTACTTTTCCAAATGGCCCAAATCTCTCTGTAGACTTTGAAAATCTACTTCATGATCCACAACACCACCTATCTTAGTATCATCTGCATACTTACTTATCCAATTTTCCACCCCATCTTCCAGATCATTGATGTACATGACAAACAACAGTGGACCCAACACAGATCCCTGAGGCACACCACTGGTCACCGGCTTCCAACCTGACAAACAGCCATCCACCATTACTCTCTGACATCTCCCATTCAGCCACTGTTGAATCCATCTTGCTACTCCGCCATTAACACCCAAAGATTGAACCAACCTTCCATGGGGAACCTTGTCAAAGGCCTTACTGAAATCCATATAGACAATATCCACTGCTTTACCCTCATCAATTTCCCTAGTTACCGCTTCAAAAAATTCAAGGTTTGTCAAAAATGACCTTCCAGGCAAAATCCATGTTGACTGTTTCTGATCAGACCCTGTTTATCCAGATGCTTATATATATTATCTCTAAGTATCCTTTCCATTAATTTGTCCACCACTGACGTCAAACTAACAGGTCTATAATTGCTAGGTTTATTCTTTGAACCCTTTTTAAACAATGGAACAACATACGCAGTACGCCAATCCTCCGGCACTATTCCCGTTTCCAATGACATTTGAAATATTTCTGTCATAGCTCCTGCTATTTCTACACTAACTTCCCTCAATGTCCTAGCGAATATCCTGTCAGGACCTGGAGACTTATCCACTTTTATATTTTTCAAAAGTGTCAGTACTTCCTCCTCTTTGAATCTCATAGTTTCCATAGCTACTCTACTTTTTTCCCTTACCTCACAGAGTTCAATATCCTTCTCCTTGGTGAATACCGAAGAAAAGAAATTGTTCAATATCTCCCCCATCTCTTTTGGCTCTGCAGATAGCTGTCCATTCTGTCTCTCTAATGGTCCAATTTTATCCCTCGTTATCCTTTTGCTATTAATATAGCTGTAGAAACACTTTGGATTTACTTTCACCTTTCTTGCCAAATCAACCTCATATCTTCTTTTAGCCTTCCTAATTTCTTTCTTAAGATTCTTTGTACATTCTTTATACTCCTCTAGTACCTCATTTACTCCATGCCTCCTACATTTATTGTAGATATCTCTCTTTTTTTTAAACAAATGTGCAATTTCCCTTGAAAACCATGGCTCTTTCCAATTTTTACTATTTCCTTTCAACCTAACAGGGACAGAAAGATTCAGTATTCTTACAATTTCCCCTTTAAATGTCCTCCATTTCTCTTCTACATCCATCCCATAAAACAAAGTGTCCCAATTCACTCCTTTTAAATCCTTGCGCATTCCCTCAAAGTTAGCCTTTTTCCAATCAAAAATCTCCACCGTAGGTCCAGTTCTGACTCTCTCCATAATTATATTGAAACTAATGGTATTGTGATCACTGGTCCCGAAGTGCTCACCAACGCATACCTCCGTCACCTGACCTGCCTCATTTCCTAACAGGAGGTCCAGCACTGCCCCTTCTCTGGTCGATACCTCTATGTACTGCTGCAAAAAACTATCCTGCACACATTTTACAAACTCCAAACCATCCAGCCCATTTACAGAATGTGTTTCCCAGTCTATTTTTGGAAAATTGAAATCTCCCACAATCACTACCTTATGCGTACTACTAATATCTGCTATCTCCTTACATATTTGCTCTTCCAATTCTCGCTCCCCATTTGGCGGTCTATAATACACCCCTAAAAGTGTTGCTACACCGTTCCCACTTCTCAGTTCCACCCAAATAGCCTCCCTAGACGAGCCCTCTAATCTATCCTGCCAAAGCACTACTGTAATATCCTCACTGATAAGCAAGGCAACACCTCCACCTCTGGTCCCTCCAATTCTATCACACCTGAAGCAACGAAATCCTGGAATATTTAGTTTCCAATCACAGCGCTCCTGCAACCATGTTTCACTGATTGCCACAACATCATATTTCCAGGTGTCAATCCAGGCTCTAAGTTCATCCACCTTTCTTACAATGCTCCTAGCATTAAAATATACACATTTTAGAAACCCACCATCCCTTATTCTCTGTCTATTATCTTTTTCCTCTTTCTCGCATACATTTTGGGTCCGTGCTTCCCTTATCTGCCTCTTACTCACACCCTGTCCCCTAACCCCCTCTACCCGAGTCCCTCCCCCCAGCCTTTCTAGTCCCCCCCAGTAGCCTTTGCAAATCTCCCTGCCAGGATATTGGTCCCCCTCGGGTTCAAGTGCAACCCATCCTTTTTGTATAGATCATGCCTTCCCCAAAAGAGGTCCCAGTGATCAAGAAACTTGAATCCCTGCCCACTGCACCAGTCCCTCAGCCACGCATTTATCCTCCACCTCATTTCATTCCTACTCTCACTGTCACGCGGCACAGGCAGTAATCCTGAAATCGTTACCCTTTTGGTCCTTCTCCTTAACTTTCCCCCCAACTCCCTAAATTCTCCCTTCAGGACCTCGTCTCCTTTTCTGCCTATGTCAATGGTACCTATGTGTACCACAACATCAGGCTCCTCTCCCTCCCTTTTCAGAATCTTTTGGACACGTTCCGACACATGCGAGACCCTGGCATCAGGAATGCAAACTACCATCCGGGTCTCCCGACTGCGTCTACAGAATCGCCTATCCGACCCCCTTACTATAGAGTCCCCTATTACAATTGCCCTCCTCTTTTTGCTATCCTTCTGAGCATCAGGGCCGGTCTCTGTGCCGGAGGCCCGGCTGCTGTTGCTGCCCCCAGGTAGGCTGTCCCCTCCAATCGTACTCAAATCCGAGTACCTATTTTTCAGGTGTACGGTCACAGGGGTAGTCTCTAGCCCCTGCCTCAGCCCCTTGCCCTTCCTAAACGTGACCCACTTGTCTGCCTCCTGTGGTCTGGGAGTGATTACCTCCCTGTAGCTCCTCTCTATGACCTTCTCACTCTCCCTGACCAGACGGAGGTCATCGAGCTGCTGCTCCAGGTTCCTAACACAGTCCTTTAGGAGCCCCATCTCGACACACCCGGCGCAGATGTGGACGTCTGGAGGGCTATCAGATTCCCTGACCTCCCACATCTGACATCCAGAACAGTACACTGCCCTTGCCTTCATACTCCCCCCTTACACAGGATAAAATATCAACACAATACAAAGTACACTACAAACTGCTGAAATCTGATCGCCAATCAGCTGCTTACCCTAGTCCACTTCCCACCAATCAGTGGTTTCCTCAAAATAACCACTTCTCTGAATGTTATGGATTTAGGTAAGTCCCGCGCTTGATTTTAAACCTTACCGGTCGGGTGTCGCTCCGCCCCCTCCTCTTCCAACAGCTCCCGTGGGCCTCTGAGGAAAACAAGCCCCGCGCTTGATTTTAAACCTTACCGGTCGGGTGTCGCTCCTCCCCCTCCTTCTCTTCCATTAAGGAATCGTAATGGATTTTTTAGATATCCATTGTGCTCCACTAGTGGAGAGAAGTAATATTTAACATGGTAATTTTGGTGCCAATAAAGTGGGCTGCTTTTGTTTTGAATGGCATTGAGCTTCTTGGGTATTGTTCAAAGTATATGCTTCTAGGAAAGGCTTTGGCCTGTAAATGGTGGAAAGGCTTTGGGCTGTTAGAAGCTAGTCCACTTTCTGGAAGATATCCAAACTCTAATCTTACTCTTGCATTTATGTTATTTGTAGAACTGGTCTTGTTGAATTCCTGGTCAATGGTAATGCCTAGATGTTAATAGCAGGAACCTGGTGATAATAATGCTATTGAATTTAAATGCTAAAGGTTACTCTCTCTCCAGTTGGAGATGGTTGCGTGACACATCTGAGATGGAGATGGTAGTTACTACATATCAGATCATGCCAATATATTGTCAAGAACCTGCTGTGCACAAGGTTGGTTTGCTTCATTATCTAAGAAATTGCAAATGGGATTGAATATTTTGCATGGCGTTTTCTAATGTTAGATGGGGATAGGTCTTTTAATAAAACATCTGAAGATGTCTGGGCCAAGGACACTGGGCTGAGGAACTCCTAAAGTGATGTCCTGAGACATGGATGAATGAACTCCAACAAACACACCCATGTTTGTACAAGGTATGACATGCACAAAGAAACGAATGCTTACGTTGTTCTCTGAGATTCTTATGTGTGTATGGTGCACAAATGTCTGAATATGTACATGAGAACCTAAATGTTTCTATGTACACATGTGATATTCTCAGAATGATGTACGCGTGTTACTTTGAGACTGTGTCAGCCGTTCTCTGTATGTGAAGGTTTGTGTGTTTTATCACAGCATCATAGACTTCTAAAGCCTAGAAATAGGTTATTTGCCCTATTGGGTTCATGCCAAACAACATGCCTATCAATATTAATCCCACAGCCTGCATAAATTTCATGTCCCTCTTTGCCTTACTTGTTGAAGTATCTGTCTGATTGTCTCTTAGAATTTGATATTGCTCCAGCACCCCACATCTACTTTGGCAGCTCCTTTGCCAGATATCAATTGCATTTAGTATGCAATGCCCACTCAGAGGATAGACACAAAATGCTGGAGTAACTCAGCATGTCAGGCATCATCTCTAGAGAACAGGAATACGTGATGTTTCAGATCGAGACCCATCACCAGAAGGTCTGAAGAAGGGTCTCAAGCCAAAACCTATTCACCTATTCCTTTTCTCCAGAGTTGTTGCCTGACTCATTTGGTTACCCCAGCATTTTGTGTCTATCTTCAGTGTAAACCAGCATCTGCAATTCCTTCCTACACATCCACACAGAGGAATACATTTTGAAAGCTATGAGGTGGAGGTTGAGGAAGATATAGATTTTAAGAGGCTTTTAGATGAGCACATCAATATGCAAGAAATGGAGGGATATTTATCATAGCAGGCAGAGTGGACTAGTTTATTTTGGCATCATATTCGGCATAGATATTGTGAGCTAAGGGCCTGTTCCTGTGCTGTACTGTACTATGATTTACAATAACCCACTTTACTACTTACTCTCTCAGAACTTGATCTGCAGTTCCCTCCTAAGACCTGAGATTTTTCCTAAGATCGGATTCCCGATGAACCCTAATGTGCCCAGAGGTATTCACTTTTTCTCGTGGACTCAGATTTCTGCTTGCCTTGCACCACTATTTTGCCCTCTGTAAAACCGCTCCTCAAGTTACTGCCGAATCCTAAACATGATCAAAGGCCCCCGCATTTAATTTCTGCTGGATCTAATCTCTTCTTCCTATCTTCAGCTGCAGCTAGAGTTTTCTCCGCTGCCTCAAGGCATGCTTCACTTCCCTCATCTCCCACAAAAACTGAATCCTATGATACGATACGACACGATATAACTTTATTTATCCCAGGAGGAAAATTGATCTGCTGACTGTCATAAAACATAAAATACATGAAACATTAAATTAAAGTGACAAGTAGAAAGGATCGGGTTTGTGCAAAGATTGGGGAGGGGGGTTGGGAGGGGGTAGGGGAGTTGGTCTCAGTCTACCCCATGACTGAAGGGGGAGGAGTTGTACAATTTGATAGTCACAGGGAAGAAGGATCTTCTGTGGCGTTCTGTGCTGCATCTTGGTGGAACCAGTCTGTTGCTGAAGGTACTCTTCAGGTTGACCAGTGTGTCATGGAGGGGGCGAGCTGTATTGTCCAAGATGCTCCGCAGTTTGAGGAGCATCCTCCCCTCCAAGATCACCTCCTGATGAGCTTGTTAATCCTATTGGCATCCGCAACCTTCGCCCTCTGCTCCAGCACATGGCAGTGAAGAAGATGGCACTGGTTACCACCGATTGGTGGAACTGATCCACAACTCTTCTCCTCAGGCAACAAACAATCCTCTTCCCACTGGCCACAGACATCCCTGACCCAACCCCGATCGGCACTAGCCAATAGATTACATAGTTCATCCTGCTGCAACCTCCTGTTCCTGCTCACACAGGGAAGAGCCAAGCTCAGTGACTATTGCTTGTGAACCTGATGTTATTTTTAAATAAGGCCCAGACAAAAAGATTGACAAAGCCTTCATGCTTATTCCCGCACTTTCCCTACATTACCTCACACACTCTCCATCTAATTTGAGGAAGGACCTCCATGTGATTGAGGCAGTGCAGCGTAGGTTCACGAGATTGATCCCAAGGATGGCGGGACTGTCATATGAGGAAAGATTGAAAAGACTAGGCTTGTATTCACTGGAGTTTAGAAGGATGAGGTGGGATCTTATAGAAACATATTAAATTATAAAAGGACTGGACAAGCTACATGCAGGAAAAATGTTCCTAATGTCAGGCGAGTCCAGAACCAGGGACCACAGTCTTAGAATAAAGGGAAGGCCATTTTGGACTGAGGTGAGAAAAACTTTTTCACCCAGAGAGTTGTGAATTTGTGGAATTCCCTGCAGAGGGCAATGGAGGCCAAATCACTGGATGGATTTAAGAGAGAGTTAGATAGAGCTCAAGGGGACTAGTGACGACCAGCCATGATCACAATGACTGGCGGAGGCAGCTCGAAGGGACGAATGGCCTCCTCCTGCACCTATTTTCTATGTTTCTATGTTTCATATCAATCTCTGGGCAATAAATGGATGTCAAAAAGAACAACAATGTGGTCCTCATAGGTTTGGAGTCATTTATGCCTCTTTTTAACTGCTCTGTAGTAGCTCATACGAAGAACACAGCAATTGTTTGAAAATATTTGTTACGTTTTGGGATTCTGTAAGTCCATGTATAAATTTACTGTTTGTTTAACAAAATATGTCAAAGCACATGCATGTTTTATGGTCTCAAAATACCAAGGTTTCTCTCTGCTCTGGGCTCTGTACAGGAACACTGGAGTAAGGATCTGGCAGCACCAGACTCTGTGATTCCATGCATGGCCCTTCAATTCCGCCTCTGACTGTCATCTGTCACTGTTTCCATAATGAAGATCAATGTTTTCTTTTTCCCATGTTCATTCATCTGTATTTTCTAACATGGCCAGTGAAATATTAACAATCTAGTTGCAGGGGAATTTCCAAAGGTGGATTTTTATATACTGTGCTTTTAGAGTCAGCATCCTACAGCAAAAGAATAGGTATCCCTCTTGATCCGCCTATCAACCACCCATGGATACTAATCCCGTTTTATTTCCCCCACATTCTCACCAGCTCCTCCCAGATTCTGCAACTCACTGACATACGGGTGAACATTTTGTAGCAGAGAAGTGATCTGCTAGCCCGTAGGTCTTTGGGATACAGAGGAAACTGGGCAGAAACCAATGTGTTTCAGCCGGACGGAAATCAATGTGGTCACAAGGAAAGTGCAAATTCCACTCCAAGAAAACCAGAGTTCAGGATTGAACCTGGATTCCTGGAGCTGAACGCAAATTGTTAAACTACTGCATGTCTACAAAGTGACATTTTTGACAAAATAAATTACCGCTCCATTTTTCAATAAGAACCTAAAATGTAAAAAGTAATGTCATTTGGAAATGTGGTATGAAATACATTTATCTCAGTGTAACAGCTTGCAATGTTATATTCATTTTATAAATTTAGTAACTTACAAAACTTTTATAGAATGCAATATTCATCTAATAACTGAGCTGAAGTTAATCAGCTCAATACTCCATGTACAATATACATGGTCCCCTTAGTGGGAGTTTAATTCAGAAAAGTGTTAGGTATTGTGTATTTGGATGTCAAATGTAAGCAAAACTATACAGTCAATGGCAGGGTACTTAAAGGCATTGGCCTACAGAGGGATCTTGGATGCAAGACCATAGCTCCCTGTAAGTAGCAATAGAAAAGGGAAGAGTGGTAAAGAAGGGGTTTGGTATGCTTGACATCCATCAGTCGGTGCACTGGATGTAGTAATCAGGAAGTCATGTTGCAGCATTATAAAGCTTCAGTTAGGCAAACCCATCCCCCCTCAACTGAGTTCACCCATTACGTGTCAAGCTTTGTCCTGCCCCTCCTCTCTTCCAGCTTTGTTCCCCCATCTCCCTCACAATCAGTCTAAAGTAGGGTCCCGGCCCGAAACGTCACTTATCTACGTTCATCAGAGATGCTGCCTGACCCACTGAGTTACTCCAGCCCTACGTGCCTTTTTTTGTAAACCAGCATATGCAGTTCATTGTGTGTCTGTTCAGTTAGGCTGCATTTGGACTATTATGTTCTGGTTTCCCCAATAATGAGAAGGATGTAGTGGCTTTGGAGAGGGAGCACAAGAGGTTTAATAGGATGCTGCCTAGATTAGAAGGTATTAACTTTAAGGAGAGATTATACAGACTTGGTCTGTTTTCAGTGAAGGGTTGGAGCCCGATGGGGGATCTAATTGAAGTTAATAAAATTATGAGAGGCACAGGTAGGGGAGGTAATTTGGATCATTTTCCCAAGTATGTCATCTACAATGTCATATAGTAGAGGGCATTGGTTTAAGGTGAGGGGGAAATTTTAAAACAGATGTCCAAGCGAGTATTTTTTATACACATAGTGGTCGGTGCCTGGAACCTGCTACTAGGGATGATGGTGGAAATGTGGTTGTAGCTTTTAAGAGGAATGGGCACGTGAATTTCCAGGGAATGGAGGGATATGGATCACATGCAGGTAGAAGGGATCAGTTTAATTACGCATAATGTTTGGCACAGATATGGTGGGCCGAAAGGCCTGTTGCTGTGTTACATTCCATGTTGCATGTAATATTGAAATAATATACAGAGAATCAATCAGGTATTGAAGATGCTAAATGCTCAAACCCCCAGTTGGTTCTCGAAGTATTAAAACATGATATTCATTTTTAATTACTCATTTGCATGGTTCTCTTTCTAATGCAAGAAATCTGTACAAAGGCATTCAATTCAATTCATTTCAAATTCAAATGAACTTTATTTTTCCATTAGGAACTTTGGTTTCTGCAGCCATACAACAAAAATAAACAATTTTACAACTCAATTCACACGGAGACATCCATCACAGTGAATCTCCTCCTCACTGTGATGGAAGGCAAAGTCTTGTCTCTCCCCTGCTCTCCTCTCCCGATGTTAAAGCCCCCGGCGGGTGATGGCAAGTCCCACGGCCGTTAAGGCCGTGCCGGCTATGTAAGGCCCTGCTCTGGGTCTTAATGTTGGAGCCTCCGGCGGGCGATGGCAAGTCCCGCGGCCGTTAAGTCCGCACCGGGTGATGTCAGGCCCCGCCCCGGGTCGCCTTCAGCCCCGCAACTCGGGCGGGAGAAGCAGCCGCCGCAGGAGCTCGAAATGCGGTCTCCCACCAGGGACCTGCAAGCTCCCGATGTCACCGTCCACAGCCTGCAGATGTGCCTCCGAAGCCCCGAAGTCCAGTCGCAGCCGCGCATCACTACAGCTCCCCACACTCCGAGGCTGGCCAGCCCCACGATGGTAAGTCCGCAGGCTCCGCGACTGGAGCCCGCAGGTCGTTCCGGCTGGAGGCTGCTCCACGGGTGCTAGGCCCCAACAACAACGGAGACCCGACAGGGGAAAGGTCTCCCGTGCAGGGAAGAGATTTAAAAGATTCCCCCACCCCCATATAAAAACACATTAACTGGGACAAAAACACAACAAAAGGACAGGTGGACTGCAGGAGCCGCTGCCGCGAAGCGCTGCCATTTTACATTCCAATGAAGTTTTGTTTAACAAATAATTATTTGCAGTGTAGCTTATTGTGACAGTTTGAAATGGAATTCCACTTGTATGAAAGTAAATTTTACAGCTGCAGGAGCATAGATTGGAATAACTCGCTCAAGTCTAGAGCTGAGGAAAGTGTCAGTCCATATCTGGAACTCCAGTTATCAAACATTTGGTATTACAGCATGAAGCACTGCAAGAAAAATGCTCCAGGTTAGCACAGAGAGATTAACGCATTAGCACCGGGTTTCATTACATACATTATTTAACTCATGAGTTGTGAAGGGAAAATGGATGATATTCGATAGAGAGAATGTGATGGGGGGCTAGAATTATTTAAAATCAAAGGTATATTTTAAATAACCCAACTTTTTGATGAGGCATATTCTCTCCTGAAATATTTCTGTTTGTCCATTCCTTCCACTGAAGGCAGTTGCTGGATCTGAATTAAAACACTTGTTCCTGATACTTTTTCCAGTGATATTTTAAAAAATGCAGCTGTCTGATGGTATTTTCCTTGTGGCAGCTTATAGCACTTTACTTAAAAAGCGCTCTGGCATGTATCCAAGTCATATACAGTGTGCTAAGGAGAACTACTGGCTTAATGATCGTATGTGCTATAGCATCCTATTTCCTATATTGTGAGTAATAGCTTACAGAGACATTATTGGTTCCCAGCTGCCAATTGTTAGTGGCACTCTCACCTTGATTCAAAAGGTTGTTCGCTCAACTTTCACTCTTGGGACTTGAATAGGAACATTTCAGCTGACATTCAGTGCAGTAATTCAGTCGCTTGGATGAGATACAAAATCATGTCTCCAATTGTTTTCTCAGGTAGTTGCAAAGGATCCCACAGCAATCCTGGCTAATGTTTATCCTTCCACCAACATCATTAAAACTCATTGTCTGTTCATTTATCTTATTTCTGTTTGTGGACATTGCTGGTGCAAACTACCTGTCAGATTTCTTACATTTATAACAGTGGTTACAAAACAATGGTTCTAAACCATTTTGGGATCTCCAAAGGCCTTAAGCACCATGTAAGTACTTAGGTTCTTACTTCATGTCGACAGCAAGGTGTTTCGGAATAGTTATCATGTTGATGTATGGACCAATAAAAGCCAACAAGTGCATTTTATAAACATACACCATCAGCAGAGTGGAAGAACATGACTAAAATTCAATTGCAGAGATGTATGGAGAGAAAATCCTGTGGATTCCACTGACTTTCATGCTTGAATTCTTGATATATGTTCTCAGTGCTCGAAGAACTGGACCCAGAGCACAAATTTGTACAACACATCTCAAACGTGAAAAATATTATGTCGAACAAGACGCACAGCCACTTTCTCTCAGCAACAGAATCAATTTTCTATTTGCTTCAGTCGCAGGCTGAGAAACAGCCTCAACCCCTACTTAAAATTTTTATTCAAAGTCCTACAGCCAGTTATGCTTCCTGGCTGTTAATTGCAATCAAAGAACCACAGTGAGATCAATTGCTAATCATCAGCTACAGCTTCAATATCTTCCCTTTACTTAAATCCCTCACCTTGCTCACAGATTCAGATGTTCACTCCTTATCCCATAGTACATCCAGAGCACAATCCATACTTAGAGGACCACTGCTGCGTATTAAACATGGATTGACTGTGTGCCCGATGCGGCTTGATGAGTAGTGATCATGTCTCTAAGGCAAAGGCAGTTGTTTTGTTCTTCTGTAGATCCCTTCAAAGGTGGGACAGTCGATAGCTGCAATGAACCATGCAAAGTCCACTACTTTCTGCAGCCTCCTTCATTGCTGAGTGTTTGATTACCCAACCAGGCCATAGTGCAATCAGTTAGTAAGCTTTCCAATGTACACCTGGGGCCATTTTGTTGAGTCAGATCGTTTACATCTACTTGGGCCAGAACATCCCTCTAGATCAGATGGGCAATGATCTGGCCTAAACACATCACATCACATCACATTCACTGGCTCTCCCTTGATGATCTGCCCGCTACATATTTCCGTTCAGACCTTCTCCTTGTACGGACTTACACATTACCAGTGTTGTTTCTGGAAGGACTTGACCAACAATTGTGAACACAGAGCCAGAATATCCTATTGAATAGCTATGTGAATTTATGACGTTAGTGGTTTACTTCCTGCCTTTGTTGCAAATCCAGTTTAACACGAATATGGCGGTTAAGGAGATAGCTAAGTTGTTAGCTCTATTCACTCTTTAGTGAAATAGATTATTTGGTTAAACAAACGCAATGCTGCACTTGTCTAGCAACATAAAGGCTAAAGCTCTGCTTTAATATCAGTGAACAGCTGCTGAAACTCTCGTGATGGTGAGGTTTTGTTATTATTGAGTGCTTGTAGGAAAGGCACAATGAATAGTGTGAACTTCATACAGTAGTAGTTTATGCTTGAAATACAAAGCATCACATGCTCAATGATATTTTGGTATAATAATTAAATTTAATCATAATCTGAAATTGGTAATCAATTAACCAATCTGCAAACGGACAGAGAAATAATATACCAAATCACCTCTTTCATGTTTTTGTTTTTGTCTTTATACAGGTTAAGTGATTTTATTTTTAGTCTGATATGTTGAAATGAAAAGAAACACCATTTAATATTAAATCTACAACATTACATTTGTGATGTGTAGATCTTTCCTATCATAAAATAATGCAAAAATATATGGATGGTGATTTAAGGCAATAAGATCATATGACATAGGAGCAGAATTAGGCCATTTCCAGTCGCTCATTGAGTCTACTCCACCATTCAATCATGGCTGATCTATTTTTCCCTCTCAACCCCATTCTCCTGCCTTCTCCCCGTAACTTATGTTGCCTCACCTAATCAATAACCTCCCAATCTTAATTTAGTTTAGTTTAGAGATACAGTGCCCACCATGTCTGCACCGATCAGTGATTCCCATACATTAACACGATCCTTCACACACTCGGGACAATTTATAATTTACAATTACACCAAGTCAATTAGCTTACAAACCTGTATGTCTTTGGAGTGCAGGAGGAAAAGGGATCTCCCAGAGAAAGCCCACGCAGGTCACAGGCAGAATGTACAAACTTCGTATAGACAGCATCCCGTAATCAGGATTGAACCCATGTCTCTGGTGCTGTATAGCAACAACTCTACTGCTGTGCAAAAATTACACAATGGCTTGGCTTTATCTCAGTTCAGTTCTCCCAATAAATTTCCTTGCAGCATCTGGAATGATTCAATTATTTCTATTTCCAATGGTGTGCGTCAAAATCCATTTTATTTATTGATTGGTGCTTTTATCATCAAAAACTTCATAATATTAGTCTTAAATTCTGCAAGCTTTTCCTCACTGTTAGGATTTTGATATAATCCCAAATGTACATTTATCTCCTACAGTACCTTGAGTCTTAATAACTTAGCATTTAATATTGCATTGAGCTTTTCAGTTTGGTGTCTTAATGGAAAATAATGATGAAAAATGATGAGTGGCATTAAGATTTCCTTAGAAACCAAAATATAATTACATTCTGTGCACGTGAATGGCAGGCAAAATATAAAGAGACCAATTGGCTGCCATACAGTCTGATCCTTTATTTTAACTGGGATTAACAAAAAAATCCCAAATCATTTTTCTGAGCTATTCAAAAATATTATGGTGAAAGAAATCAAATGAAGGTGTTTGTGTGCCTCTTAATCCACTATTTGCATTATAATTCCCAAACTCTCTTTTCTTCATTTCACAAGATGGAGATTCTTAAGGCTGAATTAGGCTGTCATTAATGTGGATAGGCTAAGCTATAAGAATAATGGCCATTAATCATTCAATTTCATGAAATTAATCAGGGTAGCAAAGACTTTAGTGTATTCTTGACATCACACACAATGGGCACTTGTTCTGTAAGCACAGAATTGATTAAATCTCAGGCGAAAGGCTGCTGCTTTTCTGGGCACTTTTACTTCCAGTTCATTTGTTGTCTTCTCTGATATCACTGCAGTTCTCTTTGGCTCTAGTCAAAAACACTGCAGCTGGTATAGGTGTAATTAAAACTTGGCTGGACTCCCAAATCCCATGAACCAACCACTGAACAGAGAAAAGAAAGGAGGGAGAGGTAAAACGAGAAATAGAAAGAAAGAGGGAGAGAACTGAGAAAGGACAAAAGAGGACTAATTGATATTCTCTGCTCAGTATTTCAGTACATAAACAGTTATCCCTATCAAATATTTTGGTGATAACTTGGAATTTCATTAACCGCAAAATAATTTGAATCAAAGTGTACAAGTCATCACCATGGCAAACATGTTTCATAAAGCAACACAGAGAAAATTCAGATATTAAGCTCAAATCACCAGCATGTTAAATTTAGTAACCCATTGAATAATTTAGTAATCAATTTGTTGTTTGATATCACAAGGGAAAGCAGAGATTTTCTGAATATCAGTACAATACCAAAAGCACCAGACAATAATAAAGTTACACCACTTACTGTGGTCTGTGAGCAGGGTAGAGAGATGCAGTGGTTTGTCAATAGTTGTTGAAATATCACATGGGTTAATCCTACGGAGTAATTGCAGAATTATTACCTGACTTTTAATAAAACTGGAATTCATCATGTTAAAATCATTTTCATGTTTATCGATTCATTATTAATGGAAAAATAAAAGGAAAACCCTTCAAAGTAATCACGTTTTGGAATAGCCTGTTCAAGTGCTACTTTATAGCACTTTCATGGAAACAACAGAGGATACGTTTCTGTCCATTATGTTGTACAACAGCCTGCATGTGGATGGAGTACAACATATATCAAGCCTTTTATGGACCTTTATATTATCACTCCTGAAATGTGGTCACTCTGTGTATAATCCTTTAATTCTTCAGTGGCTTTTTATTTTCAGAATTGTTTTCCAATGTAAAATCAAGCACCTGTTTGTTTCTTAGCAGCCGCAGCAAATGGAAGCCACTTAGGTTGGTTTCTCCTCCGAAAATGAGTCTTCTTGAGTTTGCTGATGTAGCTTAACCCTCCTTGCCAGATCGACCGGGAACTCTTTATTATAATGTACTGTAATGAAAGCGGATGCAGCAGTAAATATTCTAATGAAAATGGTCATAATCCAGTGAGTTAGAATGAGAGATAGAAAACACAGATGTTGTCATGATGAGCTGAGACATACAATGAAAAACAATTCCAGGATAGAAATGAGGTGAGTAGAAATTTATGTTGGAAGATGATTTTTTTTTTGTAGCAATTATCTTTATATTCTGCCGACGCAGAATTGGCCCCAGTTCCTGCTGAATCCAGAAATCTGAGGTCATTGAAAATGTTTTGTATCTTCCAACATCTCACAAACAATTATGACATTCCCTGAGGGTGCAGCGTGATATTGCATAAGATGCAGAGGTACTGTAGAACAAAGAGACATAAAATCATGAGAGGAATAGATCGGGCATTTGCAGAGTCTCTTGCTCATATTTGTGGAATTGAGAATCGGAGTACATAGGTTTAAGGTGAAGGGGGAAATATTTAATAGGAATCTGATGGGTAACTTTTTCTCACAAAGGGTGCTGGGTATATTGAACGAGCTGCCAGAGGAGGAAGTTGAAGAAGAGATTGTAGCAACATTTAAGAAACATTTAGACGGCTACATCGATAGGATAGGTTTTGAGGGATATGTGCCAAATGCAGCCAGGTGGGATTAATGTAGATGGGACATGTTGGTCAGTGTGGTCAGGTTGGGCTGAAAGGCCTGTTTCCATGCTGCATGACTCTATAAGTAGCATTTTAAAGATTTTATACTCCTATTATCCTTTCACAGAATTTACAGAGGCAACACCGAGGCAATAAAGATTTTAGTGTGCTGATGTGTGTTACAAAAGTATAATTTATCATAGAGATAAAAGGAGAAGGTCTGCAAATGATCTCGATATAACTGCAGTGCAAGTTCCATAGCTTTGAATATAACTACATCCCTTCTAAATGAGCATGGCCTTGAAGTCTTGAAGAATTCATTCACTAGGTCACAGGTCCCTTTTACAGGCGAGCTGGAAAAAGGAACTAACCAATTTTATGGGCATATTGGTTTTCCCAAGGACTAGAGGACAATGGATGTCACTCAATTTCATTTGTAAACATTAACCTTTACCATTGTTCTATACAAAGCACTACAGTTTCACAAAAACGCACACCACACCATGTACGATAACATGTAAAATACCGTATGATGTGCAGCAATGCAAAATATCATGCAAGCTGCTATAGTGCATTCAGGCTTTGACAGATCCTACCTGACTCCCTAAAGAAAAGGGAAGAGGGTCATGCCAGTAGATAGCTTGAAATGCGAGCACTGATCTTAATGATAAACAAAATGTTTATAATTTTCAAGTTAATTGTATGGTCAGATGTAGTAAATGGGTAAAATTGCGCTATCTATATAATTAAAACTAAAATCTTGACCACTTCCTGTTTGCACTGCATATTGATTTAAGAAAAACACTTCCAATTACGGCTGTGATTTTTGGCCATCTTACTCAAAGTCCTCCTCCACTGCATAGGACAAGAGGATTTTTCCCATCGATGAAAATAAAAGATTTATTAATGTTTTAAAAATGTTGATATTCTCTCTCATGTCAATCATGCCATGAAGGCCTCACCTCTTCCGGTGGGAGGGGGAGGGACTATAAAACCTGGAAATGCAGACTGCCAGTCTATGCAAGATGGGGGAGCAAGAGGTCACAACTCTCAGTCTGAGCTGTGAATATCACTGAACACATGTCTACTAAACTATGAGTGGTTTTACTGACCAGTGAGTGCCCTTAATATAGTTTAAAAATGTGGTTTTAAAATACAAAAGTGGTGTTGGTTTGAACATGCAAAAGTGATGTTGGTTTGAAAATGCAAAAGTGGTGTTCCCTTTGCCTTATTGAAAAGTGGTGTTACCTCTGCCTTGTTGAAAAGTGGTGTTGCCTTTGACTTGTTGAAAAGTGGTGTTGCCTTTGCCTTATTGAAAGGTGGTGTTGCCTTATGGAAAAGTGCTGTTGCCTTCTACATAATTAAGTCTAATCTTGACCACTTTCTGTTTGCACTGTATATTGGTTTTAGAAAAAATGCTACCATGTACGGCTGTGATGTTTACTCGGATCCCCCCTCCGCTCATCGATGAAAAATAAAAGAGTTATAGTGTTTAAGAAATGTTGAGATTCTCTCTCCTGAGAGGCCATGAAGGCCACGCTCGTTCCGGTGGGAGGGGGGGAGAGGGACTATAAAACCCGGAAGTGTTGGCATGGCTCAGTCTCTGCAAGATGGGGGAGGGAGAGGTCATGACTCTCTGTCTTTGTTGGGCTTGCACCCTGCTTGAAATGGTATGAAACTGCATTTGAATTTGGTGGCCTTGCACCCTGCTTGAACTGGCATGAAACTGCGCTTGAATTTGGAGGCCTTGCACCCTGCTTGAACTGGCATGAAACTGCACTTGAATTTGGAGGCCTTGCACCCTGCTTGAAATGGTATGAAAATGCACTTGAATTTAGTAGCCTTGCACCCTGCTTGAAATGGTGTGAAACTGCATTTGAATTTGGTGGCCATGCACCCTGCTTGAAATGGTATGAAAATGCACTTGAATTTGGTAGCCTTGCACCCTGCTTGAAATTGTATGAAACTGCATTTGAATTTGGACCCTGCCTGCACCGTGCTTGAAATGGTATAAAACTGCACTTGAACTTGGTGGCCTTGCACCATGCTTGAAATGGTATGAAACTGCATTTGAATTTGGTTGCCTTGCACCCTGTTTGAACTGGCTTGAAACTGCACTTAAATTGGGTGGCCTTGCACCCTGCTTGAAATGGTATGATGCTGCACTTGAATTTGGTGGCCTTGTACCCTGCTTGAAATGGTATGAAACTGCACCTGAATTTGGTGGCCATGCACCCTGCTTGAAGTGGTAGGAAACTGTACTTCAATTTGGTGGCCTTGCACCCTGCTTGAAGTGGTAGGAAACTGCATTTGAATTTGGTGGCCTTGTACCCTGCTTGAACTGGAATTTCAAGGAATAGCCGTGAGTCAATTGCCAGTCCACCAGCCGTGAGTGATTGAGCTGCCAGCACACCAGGCTTGAGTGACTGAGCCGCCAGCCCAATAATCCATTTAGCCCACAATGTACATACTATCCCTCTAGAAACCAGTCCATTCAGCGAACAGCACCCATACTATTGCTCCGGAAAGCCCCCCCCCCCCCCCCCCCCCCCCCCCCCCCCACTCCCCCCCCCCACTGGCCACCAATATTGGAATTGGTGAAGAGGTGGAATATTGCATTGGGGGCCAGACCTCCATTGTTAAGTTGGAACCCAACGGGTCCCACTTAGTCTAGTAAAGACTAAAAACGACCTCTTATTTAGAGTCATAGTCATAGAGTGATACAGCGTGGCATCAGGCCCTTTGGCTCAACTTGCCCACACTCGCCAACATGTCCCAGCTACACTCGTCCCACTTGCCCGAGTTCAGTCCATATCACTCCAAACCTGTCCTATCCTGGATATTTCTGGGGATTTCACAGTTATCAACATCAAAATTAAACAAAGGAAACAAAGGACTACATCAGACCCTTCATGCATTCTCAGGTATTCATACAAATCACAGCTGATCTTCTAAATCTTTTCCATTTCCATGCACTATTTCCATATCATTTCATTCACTAGTAACCAAAAATGTAACAATCTGTTTTGAATAAGCTCACTGATTGAGTCCTCACAGCCCGCTTGGGGTAGAGAATTTGAGAGAATCACCAACATCGTCTATCCTAATTGGCTATTTAAACTGTGTGACTATTGATACTGTGTGGCTATTGCAACTGTGGCTATTGCAACTGTGGTTATTGCAGGAATAAACGCTTTATTAGATCTAACCGTGTTTACTGCAAAACTCCCGCTCATTTCCTGATTTCCGTTTAGTGGACAGGTCACACTGATTGCGTAATTTCCGGTGAGAGCAGAGGTTGTGCTGAATGCGGAAGTGTTGCTGACTGCGGATGGCCCAAAATGGAGACACCGCTCTCAGCCATTTGAGAATTTAAAAAAGTGTACTGCCATATATATATGGTGTGTGTGTGTGTGTGTGTGTGTGTTTTTTTTGTGTTTGTGTATGTGCGAGTGTGTCTTTGTGTATGTGTGAGAGTGTATTTGTGTGTATGTGTGAGTGTTTGTGTACATGTGTTTGTCTGAATGTGTCTGTGTATGTGAGTGTCTGTGTGTGTGTGGGTGTATGTGTGTGCACTCTGCTTGATATGCTGTGAAATTGGATTTGCTGGCCTGCACTCTGCTTGGAGCCCTGTGAGGTTGGACATTCTGCCTGCACTCTGCTTGGAGTGCTGTGAGGTTGGATTTGTTGCCTGCACTCTGTTTGGAGTGCTGTGAGTTTGCACTTGCTGCATGCACTCTGCTTGGAGTGCTGTGAGGTTGGATTTGCAGCCTGCACTCTGCTTGGAGTGCTGTGAGTTTGGACTTGCTGCATGCACTCTGCTTGGAGTGCTGTGAGGTTGGATTTGCAGCCTGCACTCCGCTTCAAGTGCTGTGAGATTGGATTGGCAGGCCTGCACTGATTTATGACTTTTGAGGTAAATCTCAGATTTTCTTTGTTAAAATTTGACCGCTCAATCTTTCTATATTAAAATTGTCTTTTTTTAAATATCAACAGCAAAGAGGCATCGTGAGGCAGTGAGCAGCAGAACACAACAAGAGACACAACAAGAAAGAACTTAATAAATCTCATCTTTAACATTTAAATTGTTATATTTTAAGTTATTCACATTTTAAACTTTAATAAATCTTTTTTGCATTTGCCATGCCTGTGTGTTTTTCATCACAATGGGAACCTAATGGGCAGGAAGGCTGCGCTGTTGGCGAGCCACTAAGAGTGCATGGGGGGGAGAGTTTGAGCCATGACTCACTGAACTGCAAGTCTAAGAATCCATTCAGTCCACACTTATGACCATACTAGCCCTCTGGAAACCAGTCCCTTCAGCACACAACACCCATACTAGCGCTTCAGGGATCCATGTAAGGATAGGCTTTCCACCTTCATTGCTGTGATCTATAAAAAAAAAATGAAAATGTCTAAAATTGATTGTCTACCCTCTCCCCTTCTCTCTCACAGTCTGTAAGCTGTTTTTGGCAGAATTTCAGGCAGTTTCTCAGCTGCCAGCCCGCCAGGCCTTAGTTACTGAGCTCCCAGCCTGCCAGGCCTGAATTACTGAGCTGCCACCCTGCCATGCCTGAGTGACTGAGCTGCCAGTCCCTTCAGCCCACAACACCCATGTTCACGCTCCAGAACCACCCCACCCCCCCCCCCCCCCCTCCCACTGGCCAGCAATATTGGAATTGGTGGAGAGGTGGAATATTGCGTTGAGGGACCAACCCTCCCAACGGGTCCCACTTAGTCTGGTATTTCTCTAAACCTTCCCCATCCATGTACTTATCCAAGTGTCTTTTACTTTATGTTATAGTACCTGTCTGAACTACCTCCTCTCGCAGCTTGTTCCATATACCCACTATCCGCTGTGGTTCCTATTAAATCATTCCCCTCACAACTTAAAACAATGTCCTTTGTTGGATCTCCATCCAGCCTTTTATTCTCCAAGGAAAACTTCTCCATTCTTTCTAATTTATCTTTGCAAGAGTAGCCCCTTATCGCAGGAACCATCGTTTTTGATCCTCTCTGATGCCTTTAATGAGTTAACCCGAAATGAACAAGGTCAGTAAGTGGACTTGGAGAATCACATTGATTCATCATTATCACATCCCTTTATGTCATGCACCCTTTGATTTTCTACGTGCCCTTTATAAGTGAATGGACAAACCTATATGGAGCACAATGCCACTGAAATCTTCAAGTTTTTGTGACACTGTCCACTTTTTACAGATCTGATTTATTCTATTTGACGGTGCAGTTCTTTAAAATGCAGATTTTTTTAGAGATAAAATGTGACCACTTTTAGAGATTACTTTGGCCCACTGATCAATCCTTGATGACCATTGACCAACCCTTCACAACAGTTCTATTTTATCTGACATTTGCATCCTACTCACTGGGGACAATTTACAGAAGCCAATCAACCTACAAACCTGCTTGTCTTTGGAATGTGGGAAGAAACAGGATCACCTGGAGAAAGCTCACATGGTCAAACGTTTCAAAGGTCAAAGGTCTTTTATTTTCACATGTACCAATTAAGGTACAGTGATAAGCGAATTTACATACAGCATAAGAAAAAACAACAAGACACCCAGCTACATAAAAGTACATAAAAATCCACCACAGCAGATTCCCCATATTCCTCACTGTGATAGAAGGCAAAAAAGTCCAATCTACTTCCTCTTTATTCTCCTGCAGTTCGTAGAGTTGAACCACCTGTTGGGGCGATCTAAGCTCCCGCAGCCCCCGCAGCCAGCGGTCAAAGGTTCCGCGTCGGGGCGATCGAAACCCCGCAGCTCCCAAAGTCGGTCTCTGACCAGAGACCACAGGCTTCATGATCTTAAGTCCGCAAGCACCCATGGTTGGAGCTCCGAGGGCTACCCCTGGCAAAGGGATCGAGAGCTCCGTGGTGTTAAAGCCCCATAGGCTCCCCATGGTGGGGCTCTCAAAATTGGTATCCAACAAAGACCGCCAACTCCTTGATGTTAGGCCGCATTGCGGACGGAGATACAATATGGAAAACAATCGCATCTCTGTCAAGGTAAGAGATGAAAAAAAGTTTCCCCGAACCCAAAACATCCATTTAACATGAACTATTGAAACACAAAGAAGGAAAGGACAGGCGGACTGTTGGCGAAGCAGCCATTGCTGGTGCCACCCGGAGGCAATAGGGGATAGTGTACACATTCCATACGGACAGCACCCATTGTCAGGATTGAATCCGGGTCTCTGGAACCATGAGGCAGCAAGTCTACCATTGTGCCGCTGTGCCAACCCTAAATATTTATCTTAGTGCAAATGTGTTACAGTCGGCAGAGGGTGCGCTATGCATCCTTGATTCACCATTTGTCAGCTTCAAACATAGAAAATAGGAACAAGAGTAAACATATGGCCCAGGAATCTTGCTCCAGCATTCTATAAGATCATGTAAGACAACATTTCTTACTACTCTCTGCAACTTTGTATATAACCCTTCACAAATTTCTTGTGAAAGATTTAGTAACCAATGGATGAAGCAAATTCTTCTCTTCTCTGGCCTAATTGATTGGTTCCTAATTTTGAGAACATTACCCCCCGTTTTCGACATGTTCTGGACAGTTCCTTCATGATGACAGACACATTACACTTTTAATTTTTCTGACATTTATTTGTTCCTAAATATATCTTTTCTGTCTCCATCTGTAAGGGAATCACATTAAATTAATTTTCTTTTTCATATATGTCAAAGCTTGACTTGCCTGTTTTATTATGTTTCTCAGTGGACAACTTTCTCATATTCTTTCTCTTTTCAGATCAATGTCTTTGCTAAATTTTAAACATTACCCAATCCTTTTTTTTAATATCTTTATTTATTAGTGGTACTGTAAGTTACATCAGTGTTAATCCCTTGTATTGTATTACAGTCATTGTACCCCTTATTTTTTTTAAAGGCTTTAGAAAAGAGAGAAAAGAGAGAAAAATAGCAGCATAGAAAGTAGAAAAGTGAAAAAGAGATGTGGAAGTGCAAAAGTGTGACAGGGAAAGGAAACCCTCGAAGAGTTAGAAATGGGAATTAAAAGATAGACCCTGGAGAAAGAAAAAAAAAAGAAAAAGAAAAAGGGAAAAACAGAGAAAGAAGAAAGAAAAGCCAGTTACTTTACTATAAACATCTCGCAAAAGGAATCTACCAACTCGACAGTTTTTCTGCCCCCTTTACCAAGACCTGACACCGGTACTTTTTTGAGGTATTCTTGCACCTTATCCTTGTAATAGATTTGTAAAAGCAGACCACGTCTTATAGAAACAGTCTGATTTTCCTGCTAGTCGGAGTCTAATATCTTCCAAGTGTAGTGTTTCGAACATAGTTGAAATCCATATATTGACTGTGGGTACCGGAGAATTTACCAGAATTTTTAAGATTAGCTTTTATCCAGTTATTAATCCATATTCAAATAGAGTCTTTTGAAACACTTTTAGTTCAGGGCAATCTTCCGATATCCCGAAGATTATCCAGTCTTGCTTCCGAGGTCAGTTTTATTTTAAATATTTTTGTGAAAATTTCGAAAATTTCAGTCCAAAATGTTGTACAAAAGACAAATGAGTGTGCTATATTAGCTTCTTGACATTGACATTTATCACATATAAGTTTACTTATTTTAGTTTTTGAATAGTATAATCTGTGTAAGATTTTAAATTGTATTAAGGTGTGTCTTATATTAATTGAACATTTATGCACGTTTAATAAATATTCTTCCCATCTTTCTTTGGGAGTTTTTACACTTAATTCTTTTTCCCAGTCTCTCCTGATACCATCTGTTGTTGGTATTTCTGCATTTAGAATAATATTATATATACTGTATATGATACTAGGTTTGCTGATTCTGCCTTTGTATTCATTACTTCTTCCAGTAAGTCTGGAGGCATAGTGTGATAATCGTGTGTGTATTTTTTCAGATAGTCACAGATTTGGAAATATTTAAAATACTGATTATTTCCCAAAATGTATTTTAGTTGTATTTGTTTAAATGATAATAGTTTTCCCAATTCATACACATCTCCGAAGATTTTAATTCCAGGTCTTTCACATTGTATAAATGCAAATAAAGGTTTAAATTAGGGGGTTTTACCGATAGGAGATAAGAGAGATAAATTTCTTAGTTTTTGATTGTGTTTTATTTGTTTCGAAATTATGATTGTACTGTGTATATAATTGGATTATTGTTGTAATTTATATTATTCATTGATATTGGGGAGAGAAGGATTGCTCCAATATTATAAGGAGAGCAATCCTCTCTCTCCATAATCGTCCAATCCGGTTGTTGGGGAGAGTTATCCAGCAAATGGATCATGTTTCTGATATTTACAGACCACTAGTAATACATAAATTTGGGGAGTGCTAATCCCCCTACTACTTTGGGTTTATTCAGATGAGCTCTTTGTATTCTGTGGGATTTATAACCCCAAATAAAATTTGTGATATCTGAGTCCAGATTTTTAAAATACTTTTTGGGTAAATATATTGGGATAGATTGGAACAGGTATAAAATTTGTGGTAGAAAAATCATTTTTATGGCATTTATTCGGCCTATTAAGGACATCGGAAGCATTTTCCAAAATGTAATCAAGTTACATAGTTTCTTAAGTAGAGGGTTATAATTTTCGTCAAACATATCTTGATATCTTCTAGTAATTTCGATGCCCAAGTATTTAAATTTTTCTGTAGCTATTTTGAAAGGAAACTGTAAAAGATGCGTAGAGTCTTTCAGTTTTATTGACATGATTTCACTTTTATTCCAATTTATTCTATATCCTGAGAATGACCAAAGTCCTCTATTAATTTTAAAATATTTGGTATAGTAATATGAGGTTTTGTGATGTACAATAGTACGTCATCAGCGTATAGTGATATTTTATTATTAGAATATTTCGTTTTCTATCCATGGATATTCGGATGTGTTCTGATTCTTTCTGCTAGGGGTTCAATTATGAGGGCAAATAACAATGGTGATAATGAACATCCTTGTCTATTTCCTCTTGACAAATGAAATTTCGTAGATAAATTATTGTTTGTTAATATTCTGCCCATTGGCTTATTATATAGTAATTTAATCCATAGAATAAAATTATCTCCCAGTTGAAATTTTTGCAATACCCTGAGCATATAATCCCATTCGACCTGATGGAATGCTTTGTCTGCATCCAGCGTTATGATTGATAGTTTATGATCTTCAGTTTGGTGTGAGTGCATTATATTGAACAGACATCTAAAATTATTAAATGATTGTCTCTTAGGGATAAACCCCGTTTGATCTGGATGTATTAATTTACTAGCATGTTTACTTAGTCTTCTAGCTAGTATTTTCGCTGATATTTTTTGATCTGTATTTAACAATGCAATAGCTCTGTATGATCCAGGTTCTTCCACATCTTTATCTTTCTTAAGTAATAGTGTGATCGTGGATTCTGCTAGTGTTTCAGGTAGTATTTGAGCTTTGAAGGCATAAGTATACATTTTCTGTAGGCGGGGGGTAAAAATGTCATTTAAAAAAATTATAGAATTCGTTACTAAATCCGTCGGGACCTGGTGTTTTTCCACTTTTTAATTAGATTATTGTTTCTTCTATTTCCTTATTTGAGATGTGTGCCCCCAATTCCTCTTGTTCCTGCAACTCTAATTTAGGAAGGTTACAATTATCCAAGAACTCTGTAACTTTGTTGGTGTCAATTATCGTTTTAGATGTATACAGATTCTAGTAAAATTGTGCAACTCTTTTATTAATATCACTCGGCAAGGTCAATATTTCCCCTTTGTCTGATTTAATCTTTAAAATTGTGTGATCCTTTTCTCGTTTTCTTAACTGACATGCCAGAAGTTTGTGGGGATTATCCCCAAATTCAATGTGTTCCTGTCTTGTAATCTGTAATAATCTTATGACTTTCTCTGATAATAATTTATTCAATTTGAATTTCAGTATTATTATTCTATTATGTTTATCCGTAGTGGGGTCTTTAGCGTTTTCTATGTATAGTTGTATAATTTGTTCTTCTAATTGTCTTTGTTCGTTCTTATTTTTCTTATTTTGAAAATCTTGATATGAAATTATCACGCCTCGAATAAATGCTTTAAAAGATTCCCATAATAATGTAGGTGATATGTCTGTTGTGTCGTTTATTTTGAAGAAAAGGTCCATTTGCTCTTTTAAAAATGTACTCCCTTGCGGGTCTTTTAAAATTTGTGGATTGTACCTCCAAAACGGTTTGTTCTTAGTCATGGGTACACAAAAGGCTGGAGAAACTCAGCGGGTGCAGCAGCATCTAAGGAGCGAAGGAGATAGGCAACGTTTCGGGTCGAGACCCTTCTTCAGACTGGTCAGGGATCAGGGCAACGAGAGATATAGATGGTGATGTGGAGAGATAAAGAACAATGAATGAAAGATATGCAAAAAAGTATTGATGATAAAGGAAACAAGCCATTGTAAGCTGATGGTAGTGTGAAAATGAGAACCTAGTGCGACTAGGGTGGGGGAGAGAGATAGAGAGAGAGGGAATGCCAGGGCCCGAGGGCTGAGGGAGAGGTGGGAAGGGGAGGAGACAGCAAGGGGTAACATAATTGAGAAAATTCAATGTTCAAGCCCAGAGGATGCAGAATCCCCAAGCAGAATATGAGGTGCTGTTCCTCCAACTTTCGGTATTGCTCACTCTGGCCGTGGAGGAGGCCCAGGACCGAGAGGTTGGATACGAAATGGGAGGGGGAGTTGAAGTGCTGAGCCACCGGGAGGTCGGGTTGGTTAATGCGGACCGATTGGAGGTGTTCGGCGAAACGATCGCCAAGCCTCTGCATGGACTCACCGATATAGATCATCTGGCATCTGGAACAGCGGATGCAGTAGATGAGGTTGGAGGAGGTGCAGGTGAACCTCTGTCGGATCTGGAAGGACTGCTTGGGTCCCTAAAAGGGGTGGAGGGGGGAGATGAAGGGACAAGTGTAGCATTTCTTGCGGTTGCAGGGAAAGTGCCCAGGGAAGGGGTAGAGCGGGAGGGAAGGGAAGTATTGACAAGGGAGTTGCGGAGGGAGCGGTCTTTGCGGAAGGCAGACGGGGGGGAGATGGGAAGATGTGGCGAGTGGAGGGGTCACGTTGGAGGTGGCGAAACTGGCGGAGGACTATGTGTTGTATTTGCCGGCTGGTGGGGTGAAAGGTGAGGACCAGGGAGACTCTGCACTTGTTGCGAGTGGGGGAATGGGGAGAGAGGGCAGTGTTGCAGGGTATGGAGGAGACCCTGTGTGAGCCTCATCTATAGTGGGGGAGGGGAATCCCCGTTCTCTGAAGAATGAGGACATTTGTGATGACCTGATGTGGAACACCTCATCCTGGGAGCAAATGCGGCATAGACGGAGGAATTGGGAATAGGGGATGGAGTCCTTACAGGAAGCAGGGTGAGAGGAAGAGTAGTCCAGGTAGCTGTGTGAATCAGTTGGTTTGTGGAGGATGTCGGTCAGGAGTGTATCACCTGCAATAGAGATGGTGAGGTCAAGGAATGGTAGGGAAATGTCGGAAATGGTCCAAGTGTATTTGAGTGCCGGATAGAAGTTGGTGGTGAAATGGATGAAGTCAGTCAGTTGTGTGTGGGTGCAGGAGGTGACACCAAAGCAGTCGTCGATGTAACGGAGGTAGAGGTCTGGGATGAGGCCCTGGTATGCCGAGAACAAGGATTGTTTGACGTACCCGACAAAGAGGCAAGCGTAGCTGGGGCCCAGGCGTGTGCCCATAGCTACGTCTTGTGTTTGGAGGAAATGGGAGGAGTCAAAAGTGAAGTTATTGAGGGTAAGGACCAACTCCGCTAGGCGGAGGAGGGTGTCAGTGGACGGGTATGGGTTGCTCCTATGGTCGAGGAAGAACCGGAGGGCTTTGAGACCGTCCTGGTGCGGGATGGAGGTGTAGAGTGACTGGACGTCCATGGTAAAGATGAGAGGATGGGGGCCTGGAGAATGGAATGCACGGAGCCGACGGAGAGTGTCTGAGGTGTCTTGAACATAGGTGGGGAGGGATTTAACAAAGGGGGATAGGATGGTGTCAAGGTATGTGGAAATGTGTTTGGTGGGGCACGAACAGGCAGAGGCAATGAGTCTGGCAGGGCAGTCGGGTTTGTGGATTTTGGGGAGAAGGTAAAATCGGGCCGTGCGGGGCTGGGAAACGATGATGTTGGAGGCTCGGGGGGGTAGGGATCCGGAGCTGATGAAGTCGGTTATGGTGCTCGAGATGGTGGCCTGGTGTTCATCAGTGGGGTCATGGTCCTAGGGTAAGTAGGAAGAGGTGTCCGAGAGTTGGCGCGCGGCCTCCGCTTTGTAGAGATCGGCACGCCAGACTACCACGGCACCTCCCTTGTCGGCGGATTTGATAACCCAGTCCGGGTTGTTACGGAGTGAGTCGATGGCAGTATGTTCGGGGGTGGAGAGATTAGAGTGAGACAGGGGAGTGGAGAAGTCGAGGCGGGCAGTTCTGGATATATAGTTCTAGAGCCGGAAGGCTACGAGGGGGGGGGGGGGTCCAAGTGGAGGGGGTACGTTGGAGACAGGAAAAGGGATCATCAGTGGGGGGGCGAGGACTTCTTCATGTGGAAGAACGCTGTGAGGCGGAGGCGACGGTAAAAGAGCTCCAAGTCGTGGTGGGAGCGGAACTCATTGAGGTGGGGACAGAGGGGGACAAAGGTAAGACCTCTGCTGAGGAATGACCTTTCAGTGTCGGAGTGGGGGAGGTCCGGGGTATGGTGAACATGCGGCAAGATGGGGGTTCTGGCCGGAGGAAGGCAGGTGAGTGCACTGAGGACGGAGCATTGTGTGGTGGGGGGGTGGAGGGTGGTCAGGGGGTGGGGGTGTTTGGGGGCTGTGGTGTGGGTGGAGAAGAGCAGAGATTACATGGTAGGGGGGAGATGGGGAAGACAAAGTGGAATAGCCACTAAGGTTACTGGGGCTGGGGAGACGGGCACTAGGACCCAATGCCGTTAAAAACAGAGTGGTGGGAGGAGTTAGCAACGTGGAGTTCTTAGTCATTCCTTCCATTTTTAGAAAAACAGTTATTGGGGAGTGATCTGAGATCGTGTTTGTATTTTGGTATTTTGGTTTAGAAGTGTTGGGTATTAGTTTTGTATCCATCAAAAAATAATCTATTCGTGAATATGTCTTGTGTACTATAGAGTAGAACGAGTAATCCCTGCCGGTCGGATTTGCAATCCTCCAGACATCTGTTATGTTTGTGTTTTTTATGTATGTGTTTAGAAGTTCGCTAGTTTTGGATTTCGTAATACCTCTTTGTTTTTGATTGGATTTATCCAAGTAAGTGTCTAAGACACAATTAAAATCTCCGTCGATTATGACATTTTGGTAGTTATATTCTGAAATTATATTCAAGATTTTATTGAAAAAGTACAGGTTGTCAAATTTGGGCGCGTATACGTTTACCAACGTAATTGGGGCAGCTTGGATCTCCCCGGTAACTATCAAATATCTCCTTATCTGTTAAGGTAGTTTTTGGTTTAAATAAATGTCTTTGAGAATAATAATAGACGTTCCTCTAGATTTCGACGTATATGATGAGTGAAAAGTTTGACCTATCCAGCTCGCCCTCAATCTAGCTAGGTCTTGAAGTTTAAGATGCGTCTCTTGTAAAAAGGCAATGTCTGTATTGTATGCTTTCAGCTGAGCTAGAATCTTACCCCTTTTAATGCGTTCATTAACACCCCTAATGTTCCAACTACAAAATGAGATTCCTCCCAGTTTATTTTGGTTATCGTCTTGCATTTTGAATAAATTTAATACCTATGTGTCTTGCGGTGCATTCGTACCTCAGGTCTTTGGATATAGGGGGATCATTTACCATACAATGTTCAGTTAGTAGATTCCCTTTGCGATAGTCCTTGAATAAAAAAAACACACATATGATTAAATGTGAAAATGATTTTAAAAAACTAATACAAGTGAGAATACAGTATCCGAGCTTGTCGGCACTGTTACATGTGACCCACCTGTAGGTGGAAAAAAACATTTTATTGACTTCCGTGTCGATATAAAACAAACAAATAGCTCCGCTCCCTCAATTAATCATAACATATTGGAACGGGACCAGTTTAAAAAAATCAAACGTATAGTATCCAATTATGGAATGTATGCCCATTTCCTAGATATTTCCGGATATAACTAATTTTTGTCTATTGAGTGTTAAGTGTATATTTTAACCTCAAAGATCATCGACTATTGGTTGAAGGGGTTAACCTATTTCTGGCTCCTGGAACTAAGCCAGTAGCTCGCCTCTTCCCCTCACGCCCCGGTTATAAATCTATTTAAGAATTATTAGGTTAAATTAAAGTGTTAATTTGAAAATCCCCATTTCTGCATTTCTGGTTATCCTTCATTACTGTTTCTGTTAATATTTTATGTTAATATTGTTAAGGGAGTTAATGCTATACCATTTAGGTTATTCATTCAATCTCATATACAACGGTAATAGCTAGGCCCGGTCTGTTGATGAGCTCTGCTTTCGGTAATTATCTTTTTCCAGCTTCTCTTGGAACCGAGTGTGTCCTTGAGTTAGCATTCCGCCAATAAAACGTCTAAACAAAGTTCCTTCTTTGGGCAGTGTGCCACCATTCTGGGTGCAATTGTAAAGAGAGAGAGTGTCCATAATGTCCAACCTTTCCAGCTAGTCCTTCTGTTCCACGATGGTTAGAGCATATTTGTACGCCTCCTCGGGGTTTGTAAACGATTTTTGCTGTTCTTTGTAGGATATGCACATTCTAGCTGGGTAGTAAACCCCATATCTGACCTCCTTATATCCTTGGAGAGCCTGCTTTGCCTTAGAGAATTGATTTCGTTTTTGCATGATTTCATAAGGGTAGTCTCTGAAGACTTTAAAAGTAGTTACACCATACATCAGAGGCACGCCATATTTGAACTTCCTCATAACCTCTTCCACGTCAGCAATGTCCCGGAATTTTACAATAATCTGTCGTGTACGTTCTGAGCCATTCTGAGATTTGTGTTTGAATCTAGGAACCCGGTGTGCTGCTTCAATTTTTGGTAGGTTTGGGAGCTTAAGAGCCTCTTTAATTAATCCCGCAACGAACTTGCAAGTGTTATCTCTCTCGGCTCCCTCTGGTACACCAACTAATCTTAGGTTATGACGTCTCGAACGAGCCTCGAGGTTCAGACATTTGTCTGAAACTTTAGCCAGCTGAGTCGCCGTCTGTCATGTAGCAAGATCTTGTTCTGACCTCACCTTCTTCATCTCCTCCACCATTCTTGCCATCTCATCCTCCATCTCGTGCATTTTTAACATACAGGTTGATACAGTGTCCAGCACAGAGCTTAACTTCTTCGTGGTGTCATCTTCACCCTTATCAATTCTCTCCGATAGTTCATCTCTCACATCATCAATTTGTTTATTAATAGTGCCAATCGCATCCTTCACAGACTCAATAACATGCTGATTACAAGAAGTCATATTTAGCATCAGCTTTTCTATCTTTTCCATCATAACTCCCATCATCTGTTCTATCTTTTTTCCATCCACCTTTACATCTTTCAGTTCATGAAAGCTTTAATTCTTCAAATTCTTTGTCCTTGGCCAAGTCTGCTTTGAGTCTTGTAGCCATATCGAAAAGCACCTTTTCTTCGGAAGCCACTTCAAAAATAAATCTGCAGGCTTCGTCTGGCTTCCCCAGGAGAGTTTTGTAACTGTCCTCTGAGTGTTCTTACCCAGGGAAGAAGTTTTCATTTAAAGTGCTTTAAGCCTCTGTTAAATTCACAGCTGTTACTGATGAGTCTCAGCAAGTCGAGCAGAGACTCCGATAAGTTTTTTAAATTGGTCCCGACCTGTTGATCCAGTTTTAACGCAAAAATTCGCGAATTTTAGGGAGTGGAGCTATGTGCAGCGTCAGTTAAGATAACATGGCACCACCAGAAGTCCTTACATTACCCAATCCTTTACTGTTTTGGCTGAACTCTTTTTTTGTGATCCAATATTAATGTTAATTTGTTTTGTCCACTATGGTTGGACCGCTTGTCATGCTATGCATCAGTGCCTTATGGGCCTGTTCCACTTAGGCGATTTTTTAGGCAACTACAGGCGAGTAGTATGTCGCCACATGTTTGCCGATGAACGCCGAGAGTAGTCTCCTCAGTCCCGCAAAAAGTCGTAGCGTCTTTCTGGTCACCGCTAATTTAGCAACATGTTGAAAAATTTTCAACATGTTGAAAAAAGTTTGACACCAATGAGCATAGCTTGATTTCTCCTGACATAGGTGCTGTTGTAGGTTGACGTAGGTTGTCACAGTTTTTTCAACGACCTGCTATGACTATGACAGTCGCCGGCAGTTGCCTAAAAAACCTCCAAGTGGGACAGGCCCATAGAGGGAAATTATTTGAAGAAAATAATGTATTACTTCGTTACATGTTATCCACTGCTTATTGACTGTCCATGATTACAGGGAGAAGGCAAGAAAGGGATTGAGAGGGAAAAATAGGTCAGCCATAATTGAATGATGGAGCAAACTCGATGGGCCAAATGGCCTAATTCTGCTCCTATGTTTTAGAGTCTTATTGTATATTCCTTTTGTTATAGTCATCACAGCCAGATCATGCCTCATAACTTTATAGTTTACTTTGTCTACATTTAAGACCATTGTTTCCAATTGAAGTAACTTACCTTTAACTACTAAATTGTATCACATTTTCAACAGATCTCACTTACATTTACGATAAGATGCTACTGTAAAATGCATTAGACAATTAAATCCAGCTCCCAGTGTGATTGTGGAATATATCAAGTGGGTTATTGAGAAGGAGAGAGTGGTTAGTATCGGGACTGGGGTGAATCATTCTGCAAGTTTCCGGCATATAGAACAGTAAGAAGACTCAATCTGGATGCCTTTAAAAAGCACAACATAAAATCAATTGCAATAAGAAGGTTGCTAAGTCTGTTCCTATGATTTGCTGTTTGTAATTGCAGGTCCCTTTAATGCTCACTTAAAGTAATCACGTTTCAGCTTCCTCCGTGCACATTAGGTAGAAAGGAGCAGGAACTGCAGGCAAGGCAATCAGCTGGAGGTAGTAAAGGCATCATTTGAACTTGATTAACATTTCTTCTGCTTCTGGCAAAATCTGCTTCAAAAATCGGAACAGATGGGATCCTGGTGGTAAATTGATGCGTCAACGTGGTAATTTGGTTCCACTCTTGTCCCAATGGACCTGCAAAAAGAAAATGGATAAGAAATGGTACCCTTCGCAGAAGACTGACAGGTCCAGCCAGGAGGCAGGTAGATCTTGGCGTTGTGAGACATTTTAAAACGATGATCACTCAAGCTACATTTTCTCACCTTCCACGCAAACGCTCGAGGTACATTCATGTTGGGATATGGTGATGGGGAGTGGGGTTGGGGCTTGATATATTCATTTGTGCAAGGTCTAAATGTATCCATCCATTTTTATCATCAAAGAGCCTGAGAAATTTCTGAAATATTGATGCAGAACAATAAAAACTATGGAATATAAACCACGACTGCAGCAAACTAAAATGTTTAGAAATTTAGTTTGTTTTAATTCCATGGAATCTTTAAATTAACTTGCAACCTATTTGAAACAATTGTATCCATAATAATGATGTAGCAATTAAGTACAGTTAATGTAATGCATTAAACGATGTGCATGTTTGAATAGGATGTTTATGTATTAAGCATCTGCAATTTAAAAAAAAAGACTTACATTAATATACCACATTTTATATCACATGTCAAGATGTCTTAAGTTTCCTTATAGCCCACTCTTATGCTGGAGTAACTCAGAAGCTCAAGCAGCATCCCTGGAGAACATGGATAGGTGATGCTTTGGGTTGCAACCCCTTTTCAAAGCCGAGTTATTGTTTTAATGAAGGAGATATACAAATGTGTTATTAACATTTTCAACTTCATTATGATTTTTACTTCAAAGGTGCAGCTCCCTGGGCACGATCTGTGTGGGTGATGGACAAGCAAAATCCCACTACATCTTACATCACTCCTGGTTTTCATTTCTATTGATTTTAATTACAGTGTGGTACAAAACAAAATTACTCTCTCCCATCCAATGATTAGAATATCAAATACCATTAACAGTTTGACAATAGCTGCAATTGCATAGAAGTTCTGACAGCTTCTGTAAAATGGAAGCTCAGTACTTAAGCAACAAGCCCAACAAATGTTCTTGCAGCTATCCTTCTTGTCACATCCACTATATATCTATACACACTGGGCACAGCACTATTTATAGATTTTTGCAGGTCATTAGGTCTGTTGAAGAGTATGAATGTGTCCATGCTCTTGAAAGCATTTACACTTCACTTAAAGGAATACTTGGCATTGATACAAAAAACCCTTAGGTTTTGTATCTGTTCTCATTGCTGCCTGGAAATAAAATCTTAGAGTTCACAGAGCAAAGGTGTAAAATGTCATCAATGTGCGTGAAATTTAATAACAATATTATAAAATTGTGCATTGTGTTAAGTCTAAATAATCCAACTTAGAAAATGCTTTCACATCAATGCAACAAACTAAATCAATTTCTGCTATGGCAGATCTCAGTTTACTATTTCCAACCTAAATAGTATTGCTAAATTGTGCTTCTCCTCATATACACTGCAATGAAGTTTTTGTAATGGTAATACAAATTTCAACTGCATAAATAATATGCTTTAGAACCTGGAACGTCAGAATTATACAGAATTATACATGGGTCCTTTGGCCCATGATGTCTGTGCTAAACATGATGCCAAGACTAATTTTTAATTGCCTGCACAAATACATATCCTTTCATTCTTTGAATCCATATGCCTATATAAAAGTCTCTTGAATGCCACTATCATATCTGCATACACAAGCACCCCCGGCAGCATGTTCCAAGCACTCATTGTCCTCTGTATAAAAAAACTTGGTCTGCAGATGTCCTTTACACTTTGCCCCTCTCTCCTTAAAGCCACAGTATGTCTTCTAGTATTTGAAATTTCCATCCTGAGAAATAGATTCTGAGTTTCTATCCTACCGCTGCCTCTCATAATTTTATATACTTCTATCAAGTATCTCCTCAACCTCCGACATTCCAGAGAAATCGCAAAGATTTTGGACCCCAAGTTTCCTCCATACATCGATGCAGTTAAAGGTCTTGCTATTAACCGTATATTTTATCTCGTGATGAGACTACGTGAAGAACCCGCCAGCCTGCATGTGCGTCAATACGTTGCGGGATTCGGAGCAGTTCGAAACTGCTCCAGCAGGTAAGGGATTTTGTTTCAGGAACGGGCCACTGATCCGAAAATAGGTGCAGTGGGCCCGGGGAAGCTGGCACAGCCTATGCAGCTACCACCATGGATGCTCCAAAAAGGAGCAGGCGGCTGGAAGCAATAGGCTGAGGGCTCGGCCGGTGCAGCTACCGCCAAGGAGGCTCTGAAAAAGGAGCAGGCGGCCGCATTCAATAGGCTGATGGCACGGCCGGTGCAGCTACCGCCATTAAGGCTCCGAGAGGGAGCAGGCGGCCGGATTCAGTAGGCTGATGACACGGCCGGTGCAGATACTGCCATTGAGGCTCTGAGATGGAGCAGGCAGCTGCTCACGGAGAAACTGACGGGCACGGCCCATACATACGCCTCAGTTTTGGGGCTCCAAGGGAGCAGGCGACTGGTCATGGAGAGTTGACGGGTGCCAAAAAGGGAGCCAGCCAGATGCCTGTAGGAAGCAACACCTGGCCTGGGGAAGCAGCACCTGGTTCAGGGTTGCATTATTTTATCTCCCGCTCAGTAGAAGGGTGTACTGGAGATTATTACATAAGTAACTCCGGCTACGGGGATATCTTGTCACATAATTTGCCATTCTTTCGGGGATAGGAGATCTACTGGAGATCTGGCTGAGAGCATCAGTGATTTAACTTCTCATCATGTATGGAGGCGTATATGCTGGATACGGCTGTGAAATATGCCAGTCCAGATGAACTGCCTGACTTTGGATGTTCCAAAAGTCTATCTCACCATTTGGGATATCTCAGTGGTGATACGTGGGCAAAGAATAAAAATTTCAGCGTATCCAAAGACTGTTCACTGATGTCATTTTGGCCTTTACAAGGGCAGTAGATGGGTTCAGCTTTCGGTAGTGCAGAAGTTGCATTAGCACTTCTATGCAATTGGAGCTAATTTGCCTTCACAAAATGCTACAAGGCCTGAGATAATTCCTAAAAAATTGCTCATTTATGCAGGGCCAGTAACATGCAACCTGCCAAGTATCTCTTCGGAGAGGACTTATGTTAGCAAGTTTAAGACTTTCAGCAAGAATTTTAGGCGGCTGTGGGGGTGGTAGAACCATCCTATGTGGATAGGTCTTCAGTATTCCGGTGGACATAGAAACATAGAAAACATAGAAATTAGGTGCAGGAGTAGGCCATTCAGCCCTTCGAGCCTGCACCGCCATTCAATATGATCATGGCTGATCATCCAACTCAGTATCGCGTACCTGCCTTCTCTCCATACCCTCTGATCCCCTTAGCCACAAGGGCCACATCCAACTCACTCTTAAATATAGCCAATGAACTGGCCTCAACTACCCTCTGTGGCAGAGAGTTCCAGAGACTCACCACTCTCTGTGTGAAAAAAGTCTTTCTCATCTCGGTCTTAAAGGATTTCCCCCTTATCCTTAAGCTGTGACCCCTTGTCCTGGACTTCCCCAACATCGGGAACAATCTTCCTGCATCTAGCCTGTCCAACCCCTTAAGAATTTTGTAAGTTTCTATAAGATCCCCTCTTAATCTCCTAAATTCCAGAGAGTATAAACCGAGTCTATCCAGTCTTTCTTCATTAGACAGTCCTGACATCCCAGGAATCAGTCTGGTGGACATAACACCTCTATATGTAACTAATGGCAGGAATCGTTACACTGAGGCTGGTTGGAACACCAGGTCTACTCAATTCAGACCCAGGCAGAGGCCTTTTTTGGGTCCACGGCCATCGCGCTCACCTTGGTGAAGAGAATGTGGTGTGCACACTGGTGACTGAGATAGGTCGTTCCAGGCAGAGGACTGTGGCAGCAACTTCTGGTTCAGGGTTGCATTATGATATTTTCCATTCTGAGGGTAACTCTGACTGTGAGGAGTTGACAGGGAACTCGTATTCCCACACCAAGTGGATGCTTCACTTCAATTCTAGTCACATAAGGATCTGATGTATGTTCTGATTCTGTCAGACACTGGCGGTTTGTAGGTTAATGCCATCAGTTGAGGCAAAAACAAGTCAAATAGGCCTTATACCCCACAAGGTTTTGAGTTTTCTCAGGGAAGGATTCGGCCTATGCAAGGTCAGTAGAGGGAATTTTGCTGTCTGATTTACAGGAGATACTTTAGCACTTTGGTGTATTTGCAGTCTAAACTCAACTGTGTTAGGATGGTATAGGCCTGAGGTCTATCCAATTTATGTTAATTTAGTGCAAGGAACTTCAAGGCTGCGGTGGGTGTGGTAAATACACCCTTTGAGGGTAAGACTCCTGTTTACATGCATACATATCATCCAAGTGAGAGGCTGACATCGCTTCACTGAGGCTAGTTTGGAGCACCAGGCCTATGCAATTAACCAAGCCAGAGGGCTTTTTATTCACAGGTTTCAGTGATCACCATGCATGCAGCGCAATCCTCATACTCAGTATTGTCCCCAGCAGGGCCGAATGTCTGTGCAAGGAGATAGAGCAAAATCTAGGATCAGTTGACTATTAGTCTTCTGCCTATGGCCAATTTTTGGTGGTGTCTGTCTCAGGGATTCCTGGATCTTTGTGGCGGGGGGGGGGGGGGGGGATGATAATCACTTTTTGTCTATTAGTTTATTAGCAGTCTTGGTGTTTTTTTATAGCAAGGGCTTTCTCAGAAACTGCTTTGATTACATCTACAGTTACCGTCAATCTCGTCATGAACAACAAAGCAACAATGAGGTGGAGGTTGTTGAGTATGTGAATGTTATTACATCAATCGCATGAGATGTGCTGTCGATATTCAAGTCAGAGATAAGTAAGATGGTTCAACATACATGTGGGGACAGATAACCTCTGAATTTTCCATATTACAAATCATAAATGGTTATAAGATTCCGTTTTCTGGTTGAATAATTCCTCCGCGGCAAAGAGAAGCCAAGATTTCCATGTTTATGGTTCAAAGAGGAAGCTATGGCTTTCCAAGTGGAAGAGCAGTCTGCCCAAGAACTAGAGGGGTATATTCTAATATTCTCTCAAGGTTGAAGGAAAATGGAGGATGCCAAATCACGCTTGGATTTGGCTAGTCTGATCATGTGGTTGGTATAACCAGTTTAAGATGGATAATTGTCATTCAGCAATTTAGCTGGTTACAGAGGATTTAGGACGTCAATCGATCTTGAAGATGCATATCTTTCCATATCATTACATGTGAGGCACAGATATATCTGGTATTTTATGGCAAGGCCAGTGTTGGAAATTTTAGGTTTCTACCTAAGGGGTTGACTTCAGTCCCAGGCTATTTATAAAGGTTCTAAAGTTAATGCTGCCCTACTCAGATCTAAAGGGCATTTTGTCTCAGAGTTTATAGATGACATGAATTATAGTGGTGCCATTTTGGCCTACTCACCCAGGGCTTCCATTGTAGATAAGTCTGCTGAAAGAAGCTCCTGTATTTGCTCAAAGACATGAGTGGTGGCTAGTTCAGCCTATTTCTCGTGCATCTATCATTGCATGATTGTATGGAAAGTTTGTGAAGAGATACATGTGAGCTACTTTAAACAGAAGTAGCAGAGTTTTGTGGTTTCTTTCAGTTTGGGTTTAAGAGAACTGATTATGTTATAGCGCATTGACACTGCTCTTGCTGCTTTGTCATTGTATCTAGCTCTATAAGTGGGACAACAAATGATTGGTTATGAAAGGTATATTTTATATGAACTCTAAAGCCTAGATTCAAACTAATGTGAAAAATGTAATCAGTATACATTATTGTGCAGATATTCATAAACTATATTCCTAATAATGGAGCAGTATCTTTTAAGTTAAATTGTGCTTATGCAACTGATTTCAGCACAAAGAGCACAGTCTTTACACAATCTCCATCTGGATCTCTGGGTCATATCTGACAAAAGGATAGCTTTTATGAATGAACTCATAAAGCAAACGGGCACGGTTGGGTAAGTTGGAGTTGACAATATACCCACCAGATCGGTGGTTGGGGTGTTGATTATGTAAAAAGGTACACTGAGATTACTAGTACCTATGAAACGAAGGATAGTTTCTTCATAGTTATTTAATAATTTCACAAGAGATTGTTGGTGCAGACTATTTCAAGATGGATAGAGTGTAAAGATCTAAAAAATGAGACTTCAAATAATTTCAAGTCTACCAGCCAATAGAATGGATTTTAACCCTTTGATCATCCTCTTGCAACAGCAGGAGGCTCAGTTAAGCGCAATTTCAGAAGTTATAAAATTTTGTTGAACGTGTCTGGATGGTTTTGCAGATAGAATTCTGAACAGTGTTGCATGAGCTATTGTCTAACCCAAAGCCAATTGGGACTGTGGTCCGATTAAGGACAATGTACATGTATGTAAGTTAGCATCATGCTGTTAATAGCCCATTTCTTTTCTACCATTTATGGTTTATCTGTTTAAGTGTTTTACACACAGATTGGTTTACTGCATGAAACCACAGACTTTGAAGGCTTCATATAGTCTCATCACAGGACTTTGAGATAAAATTGAAAGATTAAACGAAAACTCACTGTTTGAAGTTTGATCCTTATTTTATGAGAAGTTCAAGTGAGGGACTACGTGCCCTCCACTCCCAACCCTGAATCTCATAAAGATCATTCAATAAATCAAGGATTATTAATCTTTCTATAGATTAAGTTTGTGCAAGTGGTCTGTGGTTTCATACAATTGCTCTGAAGATTGACGCGCATTTGGGCTGGCAGGTTCTTCACATAGTCCCTTGGTGGAAACCCAAATCCTAACCCTAACCTCAGCCCTAACCCTAACCCTAACCCTAACCCTAACCCTAGCCCTAGCCCTAGCCCTAGCCCTAGCCCTAGCTGTAAAAATCATAACCTAGCCCTAACCCTAGCCCTAACCGTTACCCTAACCCTAACCCTAACTCTAGGTTGATAGGCTTGGTATAAGTACAAATTGTCCCTAGTGTGTGTGGGATAGTGTGTGGGGAATCGCTAGTCGGTGCGGACTTGGTGGGCTGAAGGGCACTGTATCTCTGAACTAAATGTAACACATGGGCTCCAGCGGTTGGACTCGAACCCCCAATGGAACCCCCTCATGGGAACTAAACTCTTGGCCATGAGTTGTCCCAGAGGCAGATCTCACTTCCAATGGTCTCTCCAAACCCCCAGAGGGAGCGGGCTTATAAACTGGGTACAGGCAATGTTGTCAATGTACCAGTGCCACCCACCTGTTCTGGCTACAGAGTCTAAATACCCACCACCCATTTTGAAGCAAGGTGAGGGGGTGGGATGGGGGGGGGGGGGGGGGGGGGGAGGTGGGCAGTGTTGTTCCCAAAGTCTGCATTTATCCCATAGTCAATGTTACTAAAACAGATGATGTGCTTTGCGCAGTACTATTAGTGGGATATAGCTGTCACAGGCTGGTTCCACAAATGGGGGCATCGGGGAAAGTGGGGGGGGGGGGTGGGGAATCGGAAGGGGAAATGGGATGTGGGGGAGGGGGGAGTGGCGAAGGGGGAGAAGAGTGGAGCGGGGAGAAGGGAGGAAGAGGGGGGAAGAGAAGGGGGGGAGATGCTAGGGGAGAAGGGTAGAGGGGAGAAGGGTAGGGGGGGAGTGGAGAAGGAGGGATGGGGAAGAGGGGATGGAGGGGAGAGGGGAGTTCAGTCTACACACACTGTTCCTGTGAAAAGTTATAGAGACGGTGATTGGATATGGAAGCGGACCAATGCATCCATAAATAAAATTGAACGACTCCGACATCTTTTCATTTGCGCAATTAATTTAAATATATTAATGTTTAAAATCCATGTATTGAAAGGAGAATATTTTATACCCATATGTGGTCCCTATCCCTAACCGGGCATCACCCACAGGACCGCATACGTCAGCGTGTGACAGGGCGCACGACATGATGAGACACCCAAATGTTACCCCTGGATTTTGAACATTCCAAAATCCTGGGGCGACTGGGAGACACCATGCATCACCTACACGTCACTGCGTGTCACCTGTGCGTCACTGCGCATCACTCTATGCGTCGCCATGCGTCACGCCCTGACCACAACGTGACACTCTCTTTCCAGGCTGTCGCCGAAAATGTTGCCCTTTACTCACCTGAATGTTTGTCATTTACAATGGCCAAATATTCGATCAACTTAACAATCCATGAGATGTGTGAAGAAACTTGAGCAGCTAATGTAAACTTAAACCCCTGTCTCACTGTGCGAGTTGGCCCACGTGTGACCCGGGTTTTCACACGTGGTGATTAGCGGGGGAACGTCGGAAACTTATCGACTCGTGGCGCTAACGGCAGGTACTCGGGAAACTTGTAAACTCGTGAAAAAAATCAAACATGTTTGATTTTTTCCACGAGTCAAATTAACTGTTCAAGTGTAAAATGGAAACATTTTAACTCGTTGCAATTAGTGGCCCCGGCGTTTATCTTAGTGTCTCGTGTGAGTGTACGTGAACTTTTAATAATCTGTTCTTTTGCTAGTAAGGCTGAACCAAAGATAGACACAAAATGCTGGAGTTTATAACTCAGCGACCAGGCAGCATCTCTGAAGAGAAGGAATAGAGTCGGAGACCCTTCTTCAGACTTTCCTTCCCTCCAGAGATGCAGCCGTCCCCAGAGTTACTCCAGCATTTCGTGTCTATCTTCGCCTTTCTGCCACTTGTCCCCGGGCTTCACTCTGTCAATGAACGCTTAAAGACCTGCCGAAGGGGCAAGTCTGGGGTGGGGTGGATGTGTCCACGTGTGATGCTCCATCCACCCCCCCGGGGCCGAGAGTGTGGGATTGGAAGGAACTGCAGATGACTGGTTCACACCGGAGATAGACACACACAATGCTGGAGTAACTCGGCGGGCAGGCACATCTCTGGAGCGAAGGAATGGGTGCATTTCGGGTAAGTCTGAAGAAGGGTCTCGACTCTATTCCTTCTCTCCAGAGATGCTGCCATGTCCGCTGAGTTGTGTGTGTGTGTCTCTCTCCCTCTCTGTCTATCTGTGTGTATCTGTTGTGTGTGTCTGCTGTCGGGTCCGGTGGCCGCTCAAAGTCACCCGAGCTGCTTGATTCCTCTGAAGTGGTGGCAGCTGCTGTCTCTGTGCTGTGTGTGTGTCTCTCTCTCTCTCTCCCTCTCTGTCTATCTGTGTGTGTGTGTGTGTGTGTGTGTGTGTGTGTGTGTGTGTCTCTCTCCCTCTCTGTCTATCTGTGTGTGTGTCGTGTGTGTGTGTGTGTGTGTACTGTCGGGTCTGGCGGCCGCTCAGTCACCCGCGCTGCTTAATTCCTCTGAAGTGGTGGCCAGCTGCTGTCTGTGTGTATCTCTATCTGTGTGTGTGTGTGTGTGTGTGTGTCTCTCTCTCCCTCTCTGTCTATCTCTGTGTGTGTGTGTGTGTGTGTGTGTGTACTGTCGGGTTCCTGGCGGCCGCTCAGTCACCCGCGCTGCTTAATTCCTCTGAAGCTGCTGTCTGTGTGTATCTCTATCTGTGTGTGTGTGTGTGTGTGTGTCTCTCTCTCTCCCTCTCTGTCTATCTGTGTGTGTGTGTGTGTGTGTGTGTGTGTGTGTGTACTGTCGGGTCCCTGGCGGCCGCTCAGTCACCCGCGCTGCTTAATTCCTCTGAAGCTGCTGTCTGTGTGTATCTCTATCTGTGTGGTGTGTGTGTGTGTGTGTGTGTGTGTCTCTTCTCTCCCTCGTCTATCTGTGTGTGTGTGTGGTGTGTGTGTGTGTGTGTGTACTGTCGGGTCCTGGCGCGCTCAGTCACCCGCGCTGCTTAATTCCTCTGAAGCTGCTGTCTGTGTGTATCTCTATCTGTGTGTGTGTGTGTGTGTCTCTCTCTCTCTCCCTCTCTGTCTATCTCTGTACTGTCGGGTCCTGGCGGCCGCTCAGTCACCCGCGCTGCTTAATTCCTCTGAAGCTGCTGTCTGTTTGTATCTCTGTCGTGTGTGTGTGTGTGTGTGTGTGTGTCTTCTCTCTCTCTCCCTCTCTGTCTATCATGGCGGCGCTCAGTCACCCGCGTGCTTAATTCCTCTGAAGCTGTCTGTGTGTATCTCTCTCTCTCTCTGTGTGTGTGTGTGTGTGTGTGTGTGTGTGTGTGTGTGTGTGTGTGTGTCTTGCTGTCGGGTTCAATGTCAGTCACTTTTTTAAATTATTTAAAATAGAGATCCATTGCAAAAAAGTATTTAAAAACATAAAAAAACAAGAAATGCTTGGTAGAATGCGCATTTTCCCATTGTAGGTCATATCAATAGATGCGGCCGCGCTGAAATAACTCAAACCACAGGATGGAGATGTATTTTAACATTGTTGCTTTATTACCATACCTTCATTCACGGTTGGCTCAAGAGTAACGGGAGAGGAACTTGCTAACTCGGGAAGGAACTTGCTAACTCGGGAGAGGAACTTGCAACATCGCAGCAATTACATACCGTGGGAAACTCGGCCACACACTTGATCATACACTTGCAGTCTCGTGGGCAGCCACGAGTCTATCACTCGGGGTACCTCGTGGGGTCAACTCGCACAGTGAGACAGGGGCATTAACGCAGCGAGAGGTAAAAAATTCAAACTCTACACAAAAAAAAAGCACCAGGGCTCAGGATTGATCCTGGGCCACTGGAGCTGTGAGGTAGCAGCATTCCTACGTATGCCAGCATTTCTATTTCTGATTTTCAGCTTCTGAGGTTTTTTTTATTCCCATTTGGTCTGACAAGTCACTAGGTTGTATGGAATTGCTATATAGAAGTGAAAAAATAAAACTAGGCAGACCGCTCAAGTGCAACCGTGGAAGTGAATTAAGATAAAATGAAGGCAGATTCAATCTGACTGAACCTGCAAAGTCCTCCTCACTAATATCTGGGAAACTGTTGAAACACCTCGGAGACTGTGGTGTCATAAAACTGTCAAGTAGCTGCCTGCCATAATCATACCCCACTCACAAAGCCACACAAATCACTATTCATGTGTATGTCTTGTCTGAGTGGTTGGATAGATCCAACAGGGACAGGGACACAGAGTGTACAGCAGAATGGGAATTCTCAACATTAATTACATCCCTTGAATTGCCATGGCTTCAGTAAAACAAGAGCAAAAGAATATTTGCAGACTAAAGTTTACTGGTCTTTACTTTAAATACTGTGCCACCCTTAGTCTTGAAGACCAGTTGGAAAAGCACTGGGAGTAGGAAGAGCACATAATTAACTCACAGTGGTGCACATAGATCTTCGCCAACAGCAAGAATAAGGAATGCAGGAGTTTTTTCAGCTTATCAGTATCAGCAGAATTGTATACCACTAAAATCGGTAAACTGTAGTCTTGTTCTATCACAATTCTGGAGGATCAGAGGAAGTGTCGACGTGAAATGTCACCCATGCATTTGCTCCAGACATGCTACCTGACTCATTGAGTTACTCCAGCACTTTGTGTCTACCATCACAATTCAAGCCATGTTCAACATAGTATAAAAGGATTGATCATAAGCATGCAAGTCACCTCTCATATATATAGCATAACTTGGTCAAGCTACATTCTAGGGTAACATCCATGTCAAATAATGAAAACAGAATGCTATAGAGCTAAGTGAACCCACAAATAACGAACCAGGTCAAAGTTATGTGCAACCTGGACACATTCACTTGCAAAGTGTGAAAAATAAAGCAACATTTATAGTGTGGAGGTTCTATAAATATTTGCATCCTCAGTAAAGTGGTAGCTCGGCACATGAATAATAAAGGTTTAAGTATTTTCATTCTTCAGCCAGACAAGTGGGTGACATTTCTAGGCCTCGTCTTCATCCAAATTGATTATCAAGAAATGATTGAGCCCAATGTTTACAACAAATGTCTTGGATTCCAGCTCTAATGATGAAGATATGTGCTCCAGAACTAATATTGTTTCCAACCATGGTGTTATAGGACTGTTATGACACTGAAATCCATCTGACAAAGTCAATATTTACAATATACATCAATGATTTAGATGAAGGGATTCAAAGTAACATTAGCAAATTTGCAGATGACACAATGCTGGGTGGCAGTGTGAACTGTGAGGATGATGCTATGAGAATGCAGGGTGACTTGGACAGCTTGGGTGAGTGGGCAGATGCATGGCAGGTGCAGTTTAATGTGGATAAATGTGAGGTTACCCACTTTGGTAGCAAAAACAGGAAAGCAGATTATTATCCAAATTGTGCCAAGTTGGGAAAAGGGGAAGTACAATGGGATCTGGGGGTCCTTGTTCATCAGAAAATGAAAGTAAGCATGCAGGTGCAGCAGGCAGTGGAGAAAGCGAATGGCATGTTTGCCTTCATAATAAGAGAAGTTGAGTATAGGAGCAAAGAGGTCTTTCTGCAGTAGTACAAGGCCCAAGTGAGACCACACCTGGAGTATTGTGTGCTGGTCCCCTAATTTGATGAAGGACATTCTTGCTATTGGGGGAGTGTAGCGTAGGTTTACAAGGTTAATTCTCGGGATGGTGGGACTGTCATATGCTGAGAGAATGGAGCAGCTGGGCTTGTATACTCTGGAATTTAGGAGGATGAGAGGGGATCATTGAAACATATAAGATTATTAAGGATTTGGACACATTAGAGGCAGATAACATGTTCCCGATGTTAGGGGAGTCCAGAACCAGGGGCCACAGTTTAAGAATAAAGGGTTTAGAATGGAGATGAGGAAACACTTTTTCACACAGAGAGTTGTGAGTCTGTGGAATTCTCTGCCTCAGAGAGCAGTGGAGGCCGGTTCTCTGGATATTCGAGCCAGCACCGCCGTTCATTGTGATCATGGCTGATCGTCCCCAATCAATAACCCGTGCCTGCCTTTTCCCCATATCCCTTGATTCCACTTGCCCTAGAGCTCTATCTAACTCTCTCTTAAATCCATCCAGTGACTTGGCCTCCACTGCCCTCTGTGGCAGGGAATTCCACAAATTCACAACTCTCTGGGTGAAAAAGTTTTTTCTCACCTCAGTCTTAAATGGCTTCCCCTTTATTCTAAAACTGTGGCCCCAGGTTCTGGACTCGCACAACATTGGGAAAAACTTTCCTGCATCTAGCTTGTCCAGTCCTTTATAATTTTAATGTTTCTAAAAGACCCCCCCCCTCATCCTCCTAAACTCCAGTGAATACAAGCCTAGTCTTTTCAATCTTTCCTCATATGGCAGTCCTGCCATCCCAGGGATAAATCTCGTGAACCTGTGCTGTACTGCCTCAATCACAAGGATTTCCTTCCTCAAATTAGGAGACCAAAACTGGACACAATACTCCAGATGTGATCTCACCAGAGCCCTATACAACTGCAGAAGAACCTCTTTACTCCGATACTGAAATCCTCTTGTTATGAAGGCCAACATTCCATTAGCTTTCTTCACTGTACCTGCACGCCAATTTTCAGTGACCGGTGTACAAGGACGCCCAGGTCTCGCTGCACCTCCCCCTTGCCTAACCTAACCCCAATGAGATAATAATCTGCCCCCTTGTTTTTGCTGCAAAATTGGATAACCTCACGTTTATCTATATTATACTGCCTCTGCCACGCATCTGTCCACTAACCTATCCAGGTCTCCCTGAAACCTCCTAACATCCTCTTCACAGTTCACACTTCCAGCCAGCTTTGTGTCATCCGCAAACTTGCTAGTGTTGCTCCTAATTCCCTCTTCCAAATCATTAATATATATGGTAAACAGTTGCGGCCCCAACACCGACCCTTGCGGCACTCCACTCACCGCTGCTTGCCATTCTGAAAAGGACCCGTTCACTCCTACTCTTTGTTTCCTGTTTGCGAACCAATTTTCTATCCATGTCAACACCCTACCCCCAATTCCATGTGCTCTAATTTTAGTCACCAGTCTCCCGTGCGGGACCTTATCATAGGCTTTCTGAAAGTCTAGATACACTACATCCACTGGCACCCCTTCATCCATTTTACTTGTCACATCCTCAAAAAATTCCAGATTAGTCAAGCATGATTTCCCTTTCATAAATCCATGTTGACTTGGACTAATCCTTTTACTGCTATCCAAATGCCCCATTATTACCTCTTTAATAATTTAATAATCCAGCATCTTTCCCACCACCGAAGTCAGGCTAACTGGTCTGTAATTCCCCGTTTTCTCTCTCCCTCCTTTCTTGAAAAGTGGGATAACGTTAGCTATCCTCCAATCCACAAGAACTGATCCTGAATTGATCGAACATTGGAAAATAATCCTCAATGTGTCCACTATTTCTAGAGCCACGTCCCTGAGGACCCTGGGATGAAGACCATCAGGCCCAGGGGATTTATCATCCTTCAGTCAAAGTACCTGTTCAACTCTTCTGCCATCTCCTTGTTACCCGTAATAATTTCACCCATGTCTGCTTTCAAGGGACACACATTTGACTTTACCCTTAACATATCTAAATAAGCTTTTAATGTCCTTCTTTATATTCCTGGCCAGCTTCCCTTCGTACTTCATCTTTTCAGCCCGTATTGCCCATTTTGTTTGCTTCTGTGTCCTATGAAAGTTCCCCAATCCCCTGGCTTCCATCTACTCTTTGCTGTGTTATACATCTTTTCTTTTATTCTATCCCTAACTTCTCTTGTCAGCCAAAGTTGCCTCCTATTCCCCTGAGAATCTTTCTTCCTTTTTGGAATGAAATGATCCTGTGTCTTCCGGATTATGCCCAGAAATTCCTGACATTGCTGTTCCACCATCGTTCCTGCTAGGATCCCTTTCCAGTCTACCTTGGCCAGCTCCTCTCTCATGCATGCAGGTGCATGCTGGTTGGACCGGCCCTGTACGGGGATCACTCGACCTCCGCGCGGCCCCCGCTTCCAGTTTGGTCGCACTTGCCGCATGCAGGTCGCATGCTCGTGGGACAGGCCATTTACATCCTACATCCGGGCTACTATTTGGGGGTCTGTAGATAACACCAATTAGTGTCTTCTTGCCTTTACAATTCCTTAACTCAATCCACAGTGACTCTACCTTGTCAGTCCCATGTCTTCCTTCGCAAGGGACTGAATTCCATCCCTCACCAGCAGAGCTACCCCACCTCCTCTGCCCACCTGCCTGTCCTTTCTATAGGAAGTATAACCCTGAATATTAAGTTCCCAGGACCCGATCCTCCTGCAGCCACGTCTTAGAAATCCCCACAATGTCATATCTACCAACCTCTAACTGAGCCTCAAGCTCATCCACCTTAATTCTTATACTTCACGCATTCATATACAATACTTTTAATTCCTTACGCATCTCACCTTTCACATTGATCCCTATTACACTTGGCCATACTCTCCTATTGCTTTGTGAGCTTTCTTTCCCATTAATTCTGGAGTCATTAACTATACCTTTACTCTCTTTCCCTTTAACTTCATCCCTGACTATCCCATTTGACACCCCACCCCCCTTATTCAGTTTAAAACCACCCGTGTAGCAGTGGCAAACCTACCTGCCAGAATGCTGCTTCCCCCACCTGTTAAGGTGTAATCTGTCCCTTTTGTACAGTTCCCCCTTACTCCAAAACAGATCCCAGTGGTCTACGAATCCAAATCCCTGCCCCCTGCACCAGTTCCTCAGCCACACATTCAGGTCCTGTATCTTCCTGTTCCTGCTCTCGCCAGCACGATGAACTGGAAGCAAACCGGAGATAACCACTCTGGAGGTCCTGCTTTTCAGCATTTTTCCGAGATCTCTAAAGTCACGCTTCGGAATATTCATCCCCTTATTTCCGACATCATTTGTGCCAACATGCACTACCACTTCCGGCTGTTCAGTTTCGGCCTTGAGGATTTTCTGCACTCTGTCCATGACATCCTGGGTCCTTGCACAATGGAAGCAGCACACCATCCTCGAATCCCGTCTGTTGCCGCAGAATCCCCTGTTCCTACCTCTCATACTGGAGTCTCCAACTACCATGGCGTTGCCTGATGTCGGCCTCTTTGGTTTTGGCTCAACAGCCCTTTTTGCTTTGCAAGCCAGTTCGCCGCTCAGCGTGGTAACATCTTCTGTCCCGACAGCTTTTAAGTGGGTGAGCCTGGTCCCAAGAGGTAAAACACCCGGGGACCTTTGCATTCCATGCTCCCCTCGTGGAGTCAGGGGATATGGGGAGAAGGCTAGAACGGGGTACTGATTGGGGATGATCAGCCATAATCACATTGAATGGCGGTGCTGGCCCGATTGCCCTCTGCAACTGAGTAAGGGATTACTAAATGTCATTGTATAAGTAGTAGAAACATAGAACTCCAGATGCTGGTTAATACACAAAAAGACACAAAGTGCTGAAGTAACTCAGCAGGACAGGCAGCATCTCTGAACCCTTCTTCGGGCTCTTGATTTGGAACTGGGCCTGGAATCCAGGTGAGTTGACGGCCCCATTCTGCTGGTGGCCGGGAGGGAGACGAGGATCGGCAAAGTAATTGGTTGCGGCCGTAGGTGGCCAGTGTGCAGGTAAGGGTCAGTGATGGCGGTGACAATGGCAGACAAAAATAAATCTGCTGCGAACGGTTTGATCATATCTCCATTTATTGGAATTCAAATATTTCCCGATAGTTTTCTAGTCCATTGAAAGACAGCACATTTCATTCCTTTTGTGCATTTATACTGAAAACACTGCAGTTTCCAGTTCTTAGAAATCACAATTTTACCTTTTGATCAAGGTTGTCATTTTAATCTTTTCAAAGAACAATAAGTGTTGTACTGATTGTTTTAAATGTTATAGGTCCAATTTTTCTGGTCTTTCTCTACACTGGCATTGGATGAGAGCAGTACAACTCAAGCAAACCGTCTACCGAGTGAAATGCAACTTGTTTCTGTGTTGGCCTGGGGCAGTCCTCCAGCAAAAGCCAAAAAGCCCCAAGGCCTGATGGTCTTGTGGGTCACCTTCAATATGTTGACAGTCTCCACTCTGACACTTGGGTTTAGTTTTGTTTGGTTTAGAGATACAGCGCGGAAACAGGCCTTTCGGCCCAAAGAGTCCGCGCTGACCAGCCATCCCCATACTCTAGCTCCCCTGGCTCGCTTTGAAATTCGAAGAGGAGTTAGTTTTTTTTCAATATCCAACACACTAGGGACAATTTACTAATATTTACCAAAGCCAATTAACCTACAAATCTCTACATCTTTAGATTGTGGGAGGAAACCAGAGCTCTTGGAAAAAAAAAACACACGGTCACGTTGAGAACGTACAAACGATGTACAGACATGACCTATAAGTCAAGATCAAACCCAGATCTCGGGCACTGTAAGGCAGCAACATTACCACAGTACCCCTGTGCAGCTCTCAGTGGGATTCCTATGAAAAGCGCAAGCCACCTTCATGATTATGAAGAATAAAAAATCTGGATAAGAGATGAGAAGTGTCCTCTTCTACATCATAAACTGAACAAACAAAAATGTTTATGGCCACCACTTCATATCTTGTTTATTGAGCCATTAAAAAAAAAAATCTTAACTCTGTAAATAACATGATGAAAATGTTGACCTAAATATTCTATATTATGTAGATGTAAATGTATTTATTAATAAAGTTCATATTCAAATAAAGCGGACTTGGAACATAAACAGTTCTTTATCAATCTAAGCTGCTACTTTTGATTATCTTTGTGTGATGTTTAAATCATGTTGTATTTTCATTATCACAGGCAAAGTTTAATTGTTTCAGTGAAATTTACCTCAAAAAGTATTTTGAACAATCATTACAGCTTTTAAATACCACTGAATTAGACGTGGGGCTTCCTGAAAGGTGCTACACAAATGCAAATTATTCATTGTCTCTAGATAGAATTTAAAATATGTTTACCACATGAAAACCCAATGAACTAAATGTTCTGGCTTAATTAAGTTCCATACTTGCACAGCAGCTCAAATTACAAAGTTACAGCTGAAACGACCTCAGTTTTTTCTTTAGGCCTACGTTCATTATTGTCAAGAGGTACATAAAAAGCTTTATTTTACATGCTATCCAGTCAAATCAGATAATACTATACATAAATACAATGAAGTAAAACTCCAGTACAATAGTTGGAGCAAAGGAGAAGATACAAAGTGCGGAATATGGTGCTCAACATCATAGTGCACCGTTTCAGAGACAAAGTCTGATGTCCGCAGTGGGGTTGAGGTGAATCAGATAGTACTCTAGTTTATAGAAGGACTCTTCAGAAGCCTGATTACAGAGGGGTAGAGGCTGTTCCTGAATCTGCTGGTGTGTGTTTTCAAGCTTCTGGACTTCTGCCCATCGGGAACAAGGAGAAGAAGGAATGACTGGGATGGGCCAAGTCTTTGATTATATTGGCTGCTTTTCTGCTGCAGTGTGGTGTAGTCAATGGTCTGGTGAGATGGACAGGGCTACATCCACAACTCCCTGCAATTTCATGCGGCCTTGGGCAGAGCTGTTCCCAAGCCAAGCTGTGATGCAACCTGACAGTATGCTTTCTATGATGCGAGGATGATTGAGTGAAGTGTATCATACTATAATGAGGCTGAGTAATGTAAAGGTGTCGGGATCAGGAATGGAGTCATGTACAATTTAGAGGGAGCACTAAGGTGAAACTAAGCTATACAAATTCAAATTCATTAGATTAAAGATGGCAATTTTTTCATAATTATATCAAACTAGCATGAATATGGCAGCAAGACAAACTGCTACACAGCTGTAACAGAATTATTTAAAATTGACAAGGTGATATATAAGACAACACCAAATAAATTCAAGTGTGACAATAACATTAATTCAGATATAGCCAGGCCATTCACAACACAGATATATATAGCAACACATATTAAAATTGCAGAAAATTGGCTAAAATATGGTTGATCTTCGTGGGCTTTAAAAAGAGATTTACATTCACCTAAATTTTCTTACCCATTGAGATAATTTTCAATCCTCTATCAGAGCTTCCTGCAATTATTTCCTGCTGTAAGGCAGATCTCTCCTCACTTATCTACAGTTGGTCCAAGAATTAGTCGGGGACTTACTGTTTACTACCTCTTTGTCTCTTCAACATGGGATGTAGATTGCAAAGCTATGGTTGTTTAATCATTGATTCAACTATCAATTTTGGAAAATGTATATTTTGGCTTTTCTTTTATATCTCATGAACTCCATGATGTTCAACCATAGTGTGAAGCTGTGAGTTAAGTCATGGCTTTCCAATGTCCTGGAGCTGGATTATTTTCACTTGTGATACAAAATTCAAACTTTACACTGGTATAAATGACCAAAGCACTACCATTACCCTGTACATTCATGAGTTATAAATATCCATCGGTTCATCGTTTTAATAGGTATAGCAAAAGCTTCTGGCCATTTGGTGAAATAATCATGACAGAGCAGAAGGAAATAGTTTTGTTTCCCAGATAAAGGCAATGGGCCCACAATGCCCCTCGCAATAAATTCAAAATGTTTTGTTGTCTGAACTAGAACTAATGGTTTTTCCTTATGCTGACATAGAGATTTCTTATGTGGTCAGGGTTTCAAGGTCAGTTTATTTTCACATGCATCAATTAGGGTACAGTGAAATTACTATACAGCCATACTAAAAAAAAGGCAACAAGACACACAATTACATAAATGTTAACATAAACATCCACCACAGTGGATTCCCCACACTCCCCACTGTGATGGAAGGCAATAAAGTCCATCTTCTTCCTCTTTATTACACTCCAAAGACATACGAGTTTGTAGGTTAATTGGTTTTGGTAAAATTGTAAATTGTCCCTCGTATGTAGGATAGTTTAAGTCTGTATGGATTGCTGGTCAGCGCAGACTCAGTGGGCTGAGGGGCCTGTTTTCACACTGTATATCTAAACTAAACTAAACTAAAGTGGTAAGAGATGCTAGAAATAAAATTCCTCAGTCTATTGACTAATAAAATCCCTCAATCTTCTGACTTTCTGATGAGTACTTTCTTGGTCATATCGTTAACCTCAATTGGACTAGGTCACAGAGTCAAGGATCCAGTTGCAGAGGGGGAATGCTAAGTCCTAGGCCCAGGAGTTTGGAGATGATTTTGGTTGGAATTACCATGTGGAAGATGGAGCTATTGTCAATAAACAGGAGTCTGACATTCTCATCCTTGTTATACAGATATTACAGGGATGAGTGCAGGAACAGTGATATGGTGTCTGCCATTCGTGGTATGCAGCAGACCTAGGCTGTCTAGGGATCTAGTGTTAATATGCAATATGATTAGCCTCTTGAAGCACTTTATGCTGGTGGATGTCAGAGCCACCAGACAGTAGTCATTAAGGTACATTATGTTTTTCCTTGGCACCAGAATTCTCAGCCCAATTGAATGGTTTAATTAATTTAATTCCAGCATTCAGTAACCTGGATAGGCTTTGTAGTAATGATGGAACCTCTTTAGGTAACTCACTCTTCAGCATTTATGATTGGGATAGGAGTAAAGAAGCGGTTGGGGTGAGGGAATGGTGTAATTTTCACTGATATTTGCTTCATACATTCAAATCTGTATAAAATAAAAATAAATCGGAGCACCCAACAGTAGACAGATACCTCCTGGCTTTATGTTACGGCCTTTACGTGCCATGTTCTACTTTTGTAGCTCTGTTTTATTAACCATGATGTTAAAGTTGATCACAGAGCTGGAGGACATTCAAGATCTGAACAGATGATTAAGTTCCTCCTCTATTCTCTTTTCTTCAAGGATCAATAGAATTTCCCTGAAAATTTAATGGATAGTGTTGAGCTTTAGAATCCTGGAAAAACCATTATGGACTTCTCACATTCATTGATTGCTCAATCAATTGGCTCTTGATCTTGAAGCCCTGCTAAATAAATAACATGTCTAAAACTGAATAAGGCATACTCGCAAATTGCAGTACACTCTACTCCACCCCACCTCTGTGCTTTACTTGAAAGAGAGCTTCAATTGTCCCAATTTGTATTATCTATGTGGTGGCACAATGACACATCTAGTGAAGCTGCTGCCTCACAGCACCAGAGATTCGGGTTCCAACCTGACCTCTCGGGTGCTGTCTTTGTGGAGTGTGCCAGCCCATGATGTCTATGCCAAACATAATGCCAACCTAAACTAATCTCATCTGCTTGCACATGATCCACACCCCTCTTTGTTGAAGAAGTTGAACAATGTTGCTGCAGATGCTTTGGATAATATACATCTTCATATTCATTTTCACATTCAAATCATGAGAATAATAGATAGGGTGAGTGCACAGTGTATTTTACGTAGGGTAGGGGAATCAAGAATAAGAGCATATAAGGTTAAGGTTGAGGGGAAAGATTTAATAGGAACCTGAGGGTGAACATTTTACACAAATAGTAGTGGGCATATGAACCGAGCTGCCAGGCAGTAGTGAGACAGGTATTATAACAATAATTGGAAGACATTTGAACAAGTAGATAGATAGGAAAGGTTTGGAGGGATATGTGCCAAATATGGGCAGGTGGGACAGGCATAGATAGATGGTGCATCTTGGTTGGCATGGATGAGTGAGCTGAAGGATCTGTTTCCAAGCTGCATGACTCTAATATATTGAATGACATAAACAGGTTGATCAAGATTGTCATCACAGGTCAGAAGTCCATTATGTATGTATATTTTACTTCGGAGTCACGTGAGTGATCCGTGAAGAACCCCGCCAGTCCGCATGGGACGTCTGACGCATGATGCAGCGACCGGCTGGGACGAGCAGCGCTCCTCCAGCGGTAAGTTTAAAAAGCCTCAGGTAAGTGTCAAACTTGTTGGAGGTCGTTTCTGCACTTGTAAAATCTTGTTACAGGAGGGCAAGTCCAAGCATGAGGAAATCGATAACAGCAAGGCGAGCCGTAGCCAAAGTATCTAAAGACCATGGGAGTGTGTGTAGCGGGCGGCCGCCTAGCTCATTTACGGAGTCGCTAGTATTGGGACCAGCAACTACAGACTTGGTGCCTGAGGGCACCTTGGCTGCGCCGGAGGGGCGTAAGGCCACCAGAAAGTCTGTCCGGCCGATAGACTCAGACGAGTCCGATCGGGAGGGTTCTCCCTCAAGAATGGATACCGTAGAATGGATATCCAGAATGCAGCTCCTATTGGAGAGGATGCTCCATCAAGAGTGTCGGTCTCTCCAAGAGCCCGCGCCAGCAGCACCGACAGGGCTGCCTAGTGTCTCCCTCTTGGAGGAGGAGAGCATACCGGGTCAGTGCAATTCTGACGCCGAATCTGTGGGCTTAGCATTGGAGGCTGCCCCACGGGACAAAGGGCATGAGCCAGAGGTCCCATTCCTGGCAGTGAGGTTTGCCATCCCAATAGACTCTGGAGAGCTGCTGGGGAAAGAGCTGGCTGCCAGTATTAATTATTTGGCCTCGCACCAGCTTCAGGAGCTGGCCATGGATACAACGGCCAAAAAATATGACACCCCGACGAATTATATCCTGCTTAAAGTACCGGCCGTAAACCATGCCATTAGGGGCCATATGGGAGTAGGCATCCAGGTGCTGGAGATAAAACTGCAAAGGGTGCTGAAGCTACTCGCATCCGGCATCACGGCTTTTGGGAGGTCGGGTGGATGGGGGGCACCTGGCTGAAGTTCAGCAGGGTGCCCTGGCTCTTGCACTTTTAAATAAACTTCCTTAGAAAGAGCGCCATCCACCCTACCATTAACCCGAGGTTCACTGCCCTGTGTAAGCCTAGCAACATCCAGCCGCTGAACCTATTGTTTGGGGAAGATCTCGCAAAGTGGGTAAAGGAGCTAGACGACGAGGCAAAAACCATCGGGCTCATCAAGGCACCAGTAACCAGCAGAACCCTTCAGAGGCAGTACCCCTATAAGCAGTTTGCTGAAACCAGTTACAGGCAAGGACCAAGCCAGCCATTCAATGTGCGCAGCTGGTGCACTCCAGCAGGAGCACGGGCAAACATACCGTTTCCTTCCAGAACCAGGGGACAAAGAACACCACCAGTCTCCATGGAGGTAGGTGGGTCTGGTTCTTGTTGAAACATATTGAGTGAGAATTACCTACCAAGGTTACACAGGTTTCTGGAAGAATGGTATAAAATAACATCAAACGTGTTTATACTGCTGTGTATACAAGGGTTTAAAATTGCATTTATTCCCAATATATGTCCACCCACCCAGCACAAGCCAGAGTGTGCACTCATTTTCTCACAAAAAGAGAATTTGGAGATTCAAGCTGAAATAGCAAAATTATATTTTAAAGGTGTAATTGAGAAGACGGTGTATCAAACTCATCAATTTGTATCTAATATCTTTCCTAGACCAAAGAAAGATGGTGGGTGTCAGATTATTTTGGACCTGACATGACTTAATCCATTTGTGCATTATAATCATTTAAAAATGGAAACATTTGCTACTGCCAAGCAATTGATTTCCAGAGGGGGTTATTTGGCATGTACAGATCTTCAGGATGCATATTATTCAGTGCCTGTTCATAAAGAGTATCAGAGTTATTTGAAATTTAGCTGGATGTGACAATTACGGCAATTCGGAGCACTGCCTAAAGGGTTAACCTCAGCCCCAAGATTATTTACATAGCTGCTAAAACCAGTACTTGGATTACTTCTTCTTCTTCTTATCAGATTCCGGCAGTGTAGACACTGCTAAGCATATTACTGCCCTCCACAGGTCAAAGTTTCAACTAAATTCTTACATACATTCCTGTAACATGCAGGAATTGAAGAACAGCCCTGGATATCAGCTGATGTTTCTCACTGTGTCCAAACAAAGATAAAACAGAAAAAGCCTCAACTCCAAGTCATGTCAGTCTAGCAAACAATGCCTTTCTTTCTACCCTATACTTTTTACATTCTAGGAAAACATGCTTAACTGTCTCCTTACTCCCTCATTCACACAAGCCAGAAACATGTTTCCCTACAATGCACAAACAGCAATTTAACCCACAATGTCCCAACCTCAATCTACACAGTCTAACTGAGTCCCTACGGGACAGAGATGTACAGAAACATATTTTTCTAACTTCAGCTTGTACAGAACAGTAATGTCTACCCTGAGGGTACACAAAAGGCTGGAGAAACTCAGCGGGTGCAGCAGCATAAGGAGCGAAGGAGATAGGCGACGATTTCGGGTCGAGACCCTTCTTCAGACAATTGGGAATCAATTGGGAATAGGGGATGGAGTCCTTACAGGAAGCAGGGTGTGAGAAGAGTAGTCCAGGTAGCTGTGGGAGTCAGTAGGTTTGTAGTGGATGTCGGTCAGGAGCGTATCACCTGCAATAGAGATGGTGAGGTCAAGGAATGGTAGGGAAGTCGGAAATGTCCAAGTGTATTTGAGTGCCGGATGGAAGTTGGTGGTGAAATGAATGAAGTCAGTCAGTTGTGTGTGGGTGCAGGAGGTGACACAAAGCAGTCGTCGATGTAACGGAGGTAGAGGTCGGGGATGGGGCCCTGGTACGCCGAGAACAAGGATTGTTCGACGTACCCAACAAAGAGGCAAGCGTAGCTGGGGCCCATGCGTTGTCCCCATAGCTACGCCTTGTGTTTGGAGGAAATGGGAGGAATCAAAAGAGAAGTTATTGAGGGTGAGGACCAACTCTGCTAGGCGGAGGAGGTGTCAGTGGACGGGTATGGGTTGCTCCTCTGGTCGAGGAAGAACCGGAGGGCTTTGAGACCGTCCTGGTGGGGGATGGAGTGTAGAGTGACTGGACGTCCATGGTAAAGATGAGAGGATGGGGGCCTGGAGAATGAATGCACGGAGCCGACGGAGAGTGTCTGAGGTGTCTTGAACATAGGTGGGGAGGGATTTAACAAAGGGGGATAGGATGGCGTCAAGGTATGTGGAAATGTGTTCGGTGGGGCACGAACAGGCAGAGACAATGGGTCTGCCAGGGCAGTCGGGTTTGTGAATTTTGGGGAGAAGTAAAATCGGGCCGTGCGGGGCTGGGAAACGATGAGGTCGGAGGCTCGGTGGGTAGGGAGCCCGAGCTGATGAAGTTGGTTATGGTGCTCGAGATGTGGCTGGTGTTCGTCAGTGGGGTCATGGTCCAGGGGTAAGTAGGAGGAGGTGTCGAGAGTTGGCGCGCGGCCTCCGCTTTGTAGAGATCGACACGCCAGACTACCACGGCACCTCCTTGTCGGCGGGTTTGATAACCAGTCTGGGTTGTTACGGAGTGAGTCAATGGCAGTACGTTCAGGGCTGGAGAGATTGGAGTGAGACAGGGGGGTGGAGAAGTCGAGGCGGTTGATGTCCCGACGGCAGTTCTGATAAATAGTTCTACAGCCGGAAGGCTACGAGGGGGGGTCCAAGTGGAGGCGGTACGTGGGAGACAGGAAAAGGGATCATCAGTGGGGGGCGAGGACTTCTTCCCGTGGAAGAACGCTGTGAGGCGGAGGCGACGGTAGAAGAGCTCCAAGTCGTGGTGGGCGCGGAACTCATTGAGGTGGGGACGGAGGGGACAAGGTGAGACCTCTGCTGAGGACAGAGCGTTCGGTGTCGGAGGTCGGGGGGATGGTGAACACGCGGCAAGGATGGGGGTTGTGGCCGGAGGAAGGCAGGTGAGTGGACTGAGACGAAGCGTTGTGTGTGGGGGGGTGGAGGGTGGTCAGGCGGTAGGGGGGTATGGGGGCTGTGGTGTGGGTGGGGAAGAGCAGGGCTACATGGTAGGGGGGGGATGGGAAGACCCAGTGGAATAGCCACTAAGGTTACTGGGGCTGGGGAGACGGGCACTAGGACCCAGTGCCGTTAAAGACCAGAGTGGTGGGGGGCGTTAGCAACGTGGAGGCTTCAGGCCCACTGTAGAGTCCAGTCTGCAGGTGAGGCGACGGCTGTGGGCTGCTGGAGGGCGGTGGAGAGTCGTGGGTCGGCGGGCCCGAAGGTAGGAGTCGCGGGCAGTGGAGTCGGGGTCGGCGGGCGATGCGTTGGAGGTCTCGGTCGGTGGTCGGTCCGACCGGTGAGGCGGCGAGATGAGTGGGGTGCGGTGCGGCGGCCGTGTTCGGGTGGCCCCGGTCCAGCGGCGATGCAAGGTGAGGCGGGTGCGGTTGTGGTCTTCGGCGGCCCAGTACACTGGCGATGCTGGATGGGCCCGGTGCGGCGATGGGGTTAGGTGGTCCCGGGGACGGCGAGGTTCGGCAGTCGCGTTGCGCTGGTGAAGGGCGGTGGAATCGGGGAGGGGGAGATAAACAGAGTTACCAGGCAGGCAGCAGGGCTGGGCATCATCAGTAGGCAGGTGGAGGTCGGCGGCAGCATCGGCGTGCAGGTCGGTGAAGGCGGCGTCCTGGTGAGTCCTGGAGGCGCTCCTCGTGGACAAGATGGCGTCGGGGGACTCAGGCCGGCGGCTCGGGCCAGAGTGGGGCCCGGGGCCTGCGGGCGGTCGAGTCGGCGATTGTCTATGGCTGGAACGGCCTGGAGGCGGGCTAATTTCAGGTCCTTGGTGGAGGTAAGGTGGGACAGGAATTGTTGATTGAAGCGGTGGATCTTCCGGAGGATGTAGTGTAGTTGGGGTCCGTTGCAGGTCTGGGTGAGAGAGGCCGAAGTTTCGGGGAGCGTCAATGCGAGGTCCTGCTGGTGTCGGCGCATTGCAACCAGGGTGGATCTTAGTGCCCGGTTGGAGAATTGTACAGTGTGGCGGCAGATGGCCCGTCGGTACCGATAGTCCGGCTGGATCCGAACTGGGACGCAGGGAATTGGAGCTGGAATCCACGGGGTATGAGATGGAGGCGCAGGCAAGCCCCGAGGAAGCAGATGTGGCTGTGGTATCGAGTCTGGGTGAGGATGTGGTCGTAGAGTTGGAGGGAAGGGGGTATCACAGAGGGGGAGCAGTTAGAGAGGAGGTTGTGAAACTGTCTCCGTAGGGAGGAGGAGAACTTCTTCAAAGTAGGCATACCTTGAGGAGATATCGCAGTGGAGTAGACTTAAAGAAGGAACTGCAGATGCTGGGAGAATCGAGGGTACACAAAAGGCTGGAGAAACTCAGCGGGTGCAGCAGCATCTAAGGACGAAGGAGATAGGCGACGTTTCGGGTCGAGACCCTAGAGTCTACCCCTGACTTCCTTTTCCCATAATCGCTGCCATTCTTTTGTTAAGCCCTCTTTAATTATTTCTCTCAGTTCCACTCCCCAATGATTCATGGATATCTATTTCTCTTCTTAAACTCTCCTTTGCTATGAGGTCCACCTGCTCATTCGCCCTCACCCCAGATTGCCCAGGAACCCAGCAAAAAGTGATGTTACACGCAAACCCAATTCTAGAAAACACACTCAAGATTTCATTTAGAATGTCAGGACGAGCGTTAGATTTCCCTACTCTTAAAGTTTCAAGAGCAGCTGCAGAATCAGAACAGATAATGACTTCTCTAAAACTGGCTTCCTCAATCCACCATAGAGCCCATTGAATTGCCATTAATTCAGTCATGAGAACAGAGCTTCCATCAGAAATGCGTCGGCCAATCTTCAAACCAAGCTGCTCCACATACACTCCAAACCCAGCTCTCCCACTAACTGGATCTTTAGATCCATCTGTTAAAACAATCAAAGTGCTCTCACTGATTGAATTAAGATATTCCACTATTCCATTGGAACTTGGATTACTCCGGGCACAGGGCCATATTGTACTGGCCTATTTGGATGATATCTTAATAATTGGAAAAATCCTTGTGGCAGCCGAGGTATCAGTTTCAGCTGTTAAACTCATGGTTGAGAGGTTGGGGTTCATTATCCACCTAGCTAAATCAAAATTGGTACCGGTTAACATAATTGACTATTTGGGATTCTCAGTTAATTCAACTCACATGTCTGGTACTCTGCCCAAGGGCAAGAGATTAGATTTAATTGAAGGCTGTATCAAGCTCTTGGGGGAGCAATCACCTTCAATTAAACAGGTGGCAAGCTTAATTGGCAAATTGGTAGCTGCCTTTCCAGCTGTGCAATATGGACCTTTGCATTACCAACATTTACAGAGGGCAAAGATACAGGCACTCAGAATACATGCAGGTCATTTCAACCAGCCGATGAAATTACCATCTGAAGCCATTGCAGAAGTACAGTGGTGGATTAGACACATTTCCAATTGTTCCAGCAAAATCCTGGTGGAAATACCTTCAGTTGTTTTGCAAACTGATGTTAGTGCCCTGGGTTGGGGTGCTACAGACACCAGGTCTAGCTGTGGAGGCAGATGGAATATGCATGAGGCATTTATTCTCCAATCACATGGAATTAATTATTTAGAGCTTTTCGGAGCATTTTATGGGCTCTTCCACAAGCATCACTTACATGTTCAGCCTCAGATTGACAACATCATGGCAGAGGCGTATGTTAATCACATGGGTGGAATCAAGTTGAAATCTTGTGACGAATTGGCTAACCTTATTTGGCATTGGTGCATTAAAAAGAACATTTAGATTTCAGCTGTTTACTTGCGAGGCAGATTCAATATGGTGGCGGACACCAGGTCATGCAAATTCAACGACTACATAGAGTGGGTGTTGAATCATGATGTATTTAATTAAATCATTCTTCAGTATGGGATGCCAGATATCGATTTGTTTGCATCCAGACTCAATCACCAGGTACCGAAGTATGTTTCATGGGAACCAGATCCAGGGGCAGTCGCGGTGGATGTGTTCTCGCTACACTCGGGCAGAATGTTTTTATATGCATTTCCCCCCTTCTGCCTCATCAGTCGGTGCTTGACTAAGATCAAGCAGGACTCCGCTTCAGGAGTTTTGGTGATTCCAAAACATCATAATCTATTGGTGCACCCTGTGACTGGAGGTCAACACCCGTTGTATGATCATGTTAATTTGTTAATTTGCAGATTTTAAGAAGCCCATCCTTCGGTCTGGGACTATCCGATCGGACTGTGGATGTCATTACAATGTCCTGGAGGGATAGTACAAAAAAGTAGTACATCTCTCATGTCAGGAAGTGGGAACATTACATACCACACAGCCTCCATCCCAGTTGTCCTTGAATTTCTGTCCAAATTACATTTTGATGAAGGGCTGAGCTATAGTGCCAACAACAGATGCCAGGAGTGCCCTGTCATCATACCTATGCTGGGGGTCAGAACTTCAGTTTGTAGGATCTCATCCGTTAATATCTAGATTTATGAAGGGTGTTTTTAATTATAATCCCCCCAGGCCTAGGTATTCTGAAATCGTGGATGTAAACATGGTACTGACGCTGCTTAGTCAGAGGGGCACAGTCACATCCTTGTCTTTGCCAAAGATTACCCTAAAGTTGGGTATGCTCATGGCGCTCGTATCAGCGCAAAGGGTTCAGACCTTGCACAAATTATGGCTGGACAGGATGGTGTCTTCAGGGAATGACGTAAATTTTTACATCTATGACCTAATAAAACAAAGCAGACCAGGGGTGTCCGGATTCAAGATTGTACTGTCAGCTTATCCCACTGATTTATGGCTGTGTTTAGTGGCGCACTTGCGGCGATATATCGAGGTCACGAAGAGCCTCAGAGGCTCTGAGGTAGCATTGTTTATTAGCCACAAAAAGCCACATATGAAAGTGTCAGTTCAGACCATTTCACGATGGCTGAAACAAGTGCTGGGTTGTGCAGGAGTTAATACTGACAATTTCACATCTTACTCCACAAGGGCGGCATCAACATCAGCGGCGAGGGAAATGGACGTCCCTCTAGACCATATTCTCGCGGCTGCAGAATGGTCAAATGAATTGACTTTTCAGAGGTTTTATAACAAACCACTTATTGAATCTGGGGTGTTCACCCATGCTGTTTTATGTTCAGTTTCATAGCTTCTCCCTGGGAGTAAGAAGTCGCTATTGGGTTATTTTGATTATTTTGTGAATTAAAGCATTAACATGTTAATCAGTACCATGTTTCAATGTTTTGATCATTATTCACTCCTCCTGAGTCAACTGATTACAGTGTGAAACGCCTGGAATTGGATCGGCGTGAAATCACAGATCTTTGAAATCTTCACGTAATCACTCACGTGACTCCGAAGTAAAATAGCAAGATTAAACGAGAACGTACCAGTTTCAAGTTTGATCTTTATTTTATGAGGTGCTACGACGTGCCCACCGCTCCCAACCCTCATATCATGAAGCTCATCTGGTAGTTCTAGGTTTGTAGTCTTACTATATTACTTCAATTGTTGTTCTGTGATTTCACGCTGCTGCTTTGAAGATTGACACGCATGCGGACTGGTGGGGTTCTTCACGTAATCGCTCATCGTAACTCCTCATAAAATAAAGATCAAACTTCAAACTGGTAAGTTCTCGTTTAATCTTACTATTTTTAGCCACTGCCATCTATTCCACAAGATGTTCAGGTATTCTCCATGGCTGACCTCTGTAGCCTTCTGGGATAGGGAATTCCATAGGGTCAGGTTAAGAAATGATTCTCATGTTAAGGAAGGAACTACAGATGCTGGTTTAAACTGAGGATAGACACAAAATATTGGAGTAACTCGGCTGAACAGGCAGAAACTCTGGAGAGGTCAACCCATTCCTTCTCTCCAGTATTTTTTGTTGATCTTTGTTTCCCATGTCCCACATTTCCAGTAATGCAATCCTCCTAGGAGTGTCCTTTCCACGAAGAGCTTGAAAATCTTTACACATTTCAGCAGGAACATTTTATTCCTTTAAATATGGGAACGGAAGCCAAGTTTACTTAATGTGACCAACTGACTAAGATTTGAACATTATTATGAAAGAAGTTTCTGAAAATTGCCAGTTACAAATTCTTTTTTCAGGTGGAATAATACTACCTGGAATTCAAAGGAGCTTCCTACTGCCTCCATATACATTTGTTCTTGATCAGAAACAGATTTGTAATGAATGCATAAACAGCTAATGGAAGCTGATGAAACAGGAGGCAGCAATTTTTTTAATGTTTGTAAAATAAGCACTTGTTGTGGTCAAATGAACCATTCGCATCATTAGATGATAATAAACCACATGTAACACTTACGGTTGTTGTATGGCCAGCTGGCAGCTGCTACCAACATCTTGCCATTAGCATCACAAGCAATCATTACAGTACTTACTGTTGGCACCTTCCCTTCATTCATTACCCAATCTCCATCCCTCTATTTCCTCCTCTCTACCCATTTTGCAAGTTGAGAAATTAACCTCAATTTCTCCAGAAATAATACTTTGCAGAAAAATATTTATCCTGAAAAAAACAAAAAGATCACTAGTCCTTTTTTTTTTTTCTCCATGCACTTTTATTCTGCAGTCTGACATAAATGTTGTTTATTTTGATTAATCAACATTATATTTGAATACTGCATCACAGATTTACATAAAAAGACCGAGGCCATATTTTCCCCAATTCCTGAACCAGTACCAGTTTGAAAGAGTTACTCGGCCAATTGCCAGATCTTTCCCTATTCATGAAGACTTTTCATGTACCTGTATATATTTAATAACTTTAATATTGAATCTCCATCTTTTCAGGTCAGAAATTTCGAATCCATCAAGTGACCGACAATGGAAATGTCAAAGACATGTCAAAGGCATAGCTTTATAGTGAGAGGGGCAAAGTTTACAGGAGATGTGCGGGATACATTTTTACACAGAGAGTGAGTGGTACCTAGGTACCTAGGTGGTGGTGGAAGTACAGACTGCACAATAGTGGCATTTAAGACGATTTTAGATAGCACATGGATATGCAGGGAATGGGGGGATATGGATCATGTGCAGACAAATAATATTAGTTTAACTTGGCATCAAGTTCAACACAGATGTGTGCAATGAACAGCCTGTTCCTGTGCTGTAATCTTCTATATTCTATGTTCTATAATAACTTACTTTGTAAACCTTTTTCTCTTGGTTTGCCATATAACTATCAATCAGTTATCTTAAAGTAGAGCCCTCAATTTGATAATCCCCTTACCACGCAACCACTTCTACATACACATGATGTCCATGTGTGTATGTGGCCATCAGCCTTGACACTTCTACCTGCAATTAAGTTTCACTATGTTACATAACCTGGATGAACATTTCCCTACAAAGAGGGTTTGGCAGTATTGCTTGCGCAATTATTCATATGTGACATTAAAGTCAGTGCTCCTCTGGTTTCACAGATGTGTATATGAGACATTCATTGTTCCTTAACCAGACATAGCATTGCAGCCAGAATCAATATTTCAGCAACCTAGATGTGGATCCCTATAGATACCAACAAAGCTACATCCCTAACATTTGTATTCATCTGTAGGAGATCATTTGGAACAGAAACTCCAAAATCGCAAACTGCATCAGTCATCGTGTTGATTATAATCATTGCCTCTCTGGTCTGGGTGCCATTTTGCAATGTCAAGGGGTTTGTAGTGCCAGTCATGCCAATTAGACACCACTCTGCTTTTCTTATATTACACTTTCAGTTATTTTATTTTGATTATCTGTGTTTTTGGATTATTAATTGATTGAGGTTCGGCTTATTGAACTCTTTATATCTGTTTGGTATTTGGAAAGAAAACTACAGAACCTTACAGTTTGGACTCCTTCCTCGGACAATGTGGCCACTGACCGTTTATGAAGCCCCAATAACAACTGTGGAGAAGATGGAGCGAACCATAACTTAATACGCGAAGAAATGGCTCGGTGTCCCACGATGTCTAACTAACATCGGCCTCTACGGCAAAGGGGTCCTGGAACTACCTCTCACTAGTCTAAAAGAGGAATACAAGTGTTCCAAAGTAAGACTCCAGATGACACTGAGGGACTCTAGAGACAAGACCATCAGTGCTGTTGCGCCGCCCCTAGTAACTTGCCGGAAGTGGACACCATCTGAGGCAGTACAGCAAGCTTCATCAGCCCTGAGGCACAAAGACGTCGTGGGGCAAGTGCAGCAGGGAAGAGGATGCTTTGGCCTTATGACAAGTAAACCAACTTGGCGAAAGGCCACAACATCAGAGCGGGGGACATTGGTGGTTGAGGAGGTGGGGCGACAGGAGGAGGCCGCAAGAAGTGCAAAGGCGGTCTCTCTTGCCAAACAGGGGCAATGGATGCAGTGGGAAGGTGTGGAGCGGAGGAAGATCAGCTGGAAAGAAGTATGGGAAATGGAATCAAGCAAGATCAGCTTCATCATCAGAGCGACATACGACGTCCTTCCATCACCAAAGAACCTCAATCAGTGGTACGGCGAGGATCCAACCTGTGCCCTCTGCCCAACTCCAGCGACCCTCAAACACATCATGGTAGGCTGCAAGACCAGCCTCACGCAAGGGAGATACACGTGGCGGCATAATCAGGTATTAAAAAGCCTGGCAACAGCCCTTGAGAACAGGCGGTGTGCGACCAACTCCTTGCCTCCGAGAGCAAGCAACCCCTCCCACTTAAGGGCGACAACCTTTGTCCGAGAAGGACAGAAAACACCTAAACATCCTTCCTCTAGATCAGAAGAAGGAAACCTATGCAGGGCCCGTGACTGGAGGATGCTGGCGGACATCGGCCGACAACTAATCTTTCCACCTGAAATTGCTTCAACCAACCTCAGGCCAGACTTGGTGTTCTGGTCCCTTTCACAGAAGACTGCTTACATCATAGAGCTCACAGTTCCATGGGAGAACTCTGTTGTGGAGGCCTATGAGCGTAAGAAGCTGCGCTACGCAGAGCTTGCAGCAGAGGCAACGCAGCGTGGCTGACACACCAAAGTTTATCCAGTTGAAGTGGGATGCAGAGGATTTGTTGCGTCATCTACCATCAGACTGCTGAAGGAGTTTGGAATCCACGGTCAGGCTTTGCGGAAGACCATAAGATCACTCTCAGACGCGGCTGAGAAAAGCAGCCGTTGGATTTGGCTCAAGCGGAAAGACCCATGCTGGGCCCCAAGTACATCATGGTGAATCTTTGAGGCAGTTTGACATGGGACATGCGCTGAGGGATGATCATCCTGCAGCAGGCCGCCCTTGTGGAGGGTGTATAGTGTTAAAAGGCCAAAGCACCCAGAGGTGCAAGGGTACACTACTGATGATGTGTCCTGTGCCCAACTGTCCTGAAGGTTACCCAGGCCAAGATATACGTATATGTACCCCCCACCCCCCCCGGCCCCCCGATGTTGAGTGTCTACCACTCTCAGCAATCAATGAATGTCGTGAAATGCTCCCCACCTAGTGGCACAAGGGACTTCTTAACATCTTGTCCTGTGTATTTGATTCTGATTGTTTTTAAAGCTCTCAAATACTCTTTGTTATCCAGTGATGAATGAAGAATACAAATCCTTATATCTGAGTTTGTATCTGTTATAATTTGTACAATTATTATCTGCATAAGTAAAATGTTGTGTGTATCATTAATCAATTTTCTGATATTTTCAGTGTCGTTCCTTTGAAATACAAGGTTCGAATTTCTTCAGACTTTCCACCATTATAAAATGGTTTGAAGTGTGCTGGAAAGCTTATCTGAGCCTGCAACCAGAGGTTCTGCCAAAACCCAAGCAAAGCTACAGAAATTCCATGAAAATGCAGGGCCATTGATGTGAAATGCAATATCGAGTCTGCACAAACATTTTTAATGCATCCTTATCAGTGAATTATATGAGCTAAAATAACCTGCTCTGACTTGTCCTTGAGATTCATTTAGAGATATGATTTCCCATGTAGACAATAATCTTGCTTCGCCTGTTCAGTTTTACTGCACAATCACCAATCACTCACCACCTTCCTTGTCTCTTTCTAATCTATTTATGCTATTACTCTTCTGAACTTTCTCCACTGTTTCTCCTCAAATGGCATATATAAAGTTCCTCCTTCCAGAAACTTCACGGTTTTGAAGTCAAGGCCGTGAAATCTGCTTTAGAGTGGGAGGCAAAGTTTAGGCTACATTTGGAGTATTGGGTGTAATTCTGATTGCCTGACAAGTGAGGTTCCAGTCTGAATTGGACACTGGTTTTCAGGGTGGCAAAGGGGACGAAATATCCTATTAGGTGAATGGATTGGAGAGTCTTTGATTAATTTCCTTATTAGTGGAAGAAAGGTTAAGGAGAGATGTAGTAAGAATAGTCACCCGTGTATGGAGCAAATAGATGCATTGTAAACAGGAGGGTCTTTATTTACAAATCCCCATGTTTACATTGACTGGGGCTTTTTAATTACTAAATTAAACAGACTTGTGGGATGTGGCAGCGAGAATAATAAGATGTGAGCATTTTTTAAATATTCATAGGATGTAACTTGAATTACTTGCCTTCATATAAGCTGTGACAAATTGAAAATCTAAAATGGGAAAATATTTTAGACATTAAGACATAGGAACAGAATAAGGTAATTCAACCATCATAGCTACTTCGTATTTTGTTTCAAATGAAAATAGTAAGATTAAATGAGAACTTACCAGTTTGAAGTTTGATCTTGATTTTATGAGGATTTACGATGAGCGATTACGTGAAGAAGGCCGTCAGTCGTCATGCACGTCAATCTTCAAAGCAGCAGTGTGGAATCACAGATAAAAGAAGTTGACCTAAAGATAGTAAGATTGGAATAACTAGAGCTGCCAGATGACCTGATAATATGAGGGTTGAGAGCGGTGGGCACGTAATCGCTCATCGTAACTCCTCATAAATTCAAGATCAAACTTCAAACTGGTAAGTTCTCATTTAATCTTACTATTTTACTTTGGAGTCACGTGAGTGACTACGTGAAGATTTCAAAGCTCTGTGATTTCACGGCAGTTCGAATCCAGGCGTCACACACTGAATGGATTGACCATGGATGAGTGAGAAAAAAGGTTAAAGCATTCAGACATAACATGGTTAAGTAACAAAACTGATGCTTTAATGCACAATGAAAAACAATAATGATCCCGCTCAACCTGGGGGGAAACTATAAACAGAATTCAAAATGGTATGTGCAAACACCCCCGGTCCGGCAATAGGTTTGTTATAAAACCGGCGGAACATTTTCTCATTGGCCCATCCTGCCGCCGCTAGGATGTTGTCGAGGGGCATGTCCATAGCCCTTGCTGCCGATGTTGATGCTGCCCTGGTGGAGTGAGATTTGTAAACATCAGTATCTACTCCTGCAAGTGCCAGTACCTCCTTTAGCCATCTGGAGATGGTTTGTGTGGACACCCTATGGTGTGTTTTTTTGTGGCTGATTAGTACAGCTAACTCTGTGCCTCTGAGACTGCTGGTGACTGTAATGTAGTGGTGCAAGTGATCTACCACACACAGTCGCGGATCTTCGCGGTATGCCAAGAACTCAAGCCTGGGTCCCGGCACCCCGGCCCTGCTCTGTTTTACTAATTCATTAATGATAAAAGTTATGGTGTTGGAAGTGTTGTGCATGTTGTCGAATCGCCGTTTGTGTAGGGTCTGGACTCGTTGCGCCGTAACGAGCGCCATTAACATGACCACCTTGAGGGTGAGCTTTCGTAAGGGTAACGTGGTGGCTGGCCCCCGCTATCGGAGTAGTGTCAGCACTACACTTACATCCCATGTGTTGGTGTATCGAGGCCTGGGGGGTGTAGTGTTATATATGCCTTTCATGAATCTGGCGATAAGGGGATACTTCCTCACTGGTAAGGCCCCTGTTCCCAGTACTATGTATGAGGACAGTGCACTCCTGGCACTGTTGATGGCACCGTAGCCTAATGATTGGTCATGATATAGAGTTGATAGTAATTCTAAAATGTCCGTGATGCCCACTGTGTCATATGTGATGTTTGATACCATGCAATATGTCTCCCACTTCTTGATGTGTGAAGTATACTGCTTTTGTGTGCTGTCCCACCAGGCCACTGTAATAACATCCACCGTTCGATATGCCAGTCCGAGTCCCAGGAACGGTATTCTCAGAATCTGCAAACCAACAAATTGATTCGGTCATGTAGCGGATGATGGTCCCCCGTTACCGGGTGTACAAGCAGTTCCCTGCTGTTGGGGACAGCCATCATGCGCTGTGTCATGATTCCCAGGACAAGTGGGAACCAAGATTGTGCAGACCAATCTGGCACTACCAGAATGCCGGTGGCATTGTCCTGTTTTATTTTGACCAAACATCGGCTAATGAGGGAAAATGGTGGGAAAACATACAAGAACATTCCTCCCCAATGCAGTGTGAAAGCATCCACTGCTTCTGCCCCTGGATCGGGCTCCCATGAGACATATTTGGGTAACTGGTGATTCAACCTGGAGGCAAACAAATCAATATCCGGCGTGCCTTACCGGCCCACAATGTCTGTAAACACTTCATGATTCAACATACACTCTGTGTTATCATTAAATTTTCGTGACCTAGTGTCCGCCACCATATTATATCTACCTGCCAGGTAGATAGCCAAGACCCAAATGTTCCTTACAATACACCAATGCCAAAGGAGGTTTGTCAATTTATCACGTGACTCAGATCTTATTCCACCCATACGCCACTGCCGTGGTGTTGTCAATCTGAAGTTGGACATGGACATGATGCATGTTGCTGCAATAAGCCTTTAAGCCATAGAGCGCTCCCAACAATTCTAAGTAGTTAATGCCATATTGTTGTATTATTGATGATTCCTGCACTTTCCATCTGCCCCCGCAGCTGGTGTTGGTGTCTGTTGCCCCCCAGTCCAGACCACTTGCATCGGTTTGTATTATGACCGATGGTGTCAATTTGAATTTCATTCGAACAATGATGTACATTGGTAGCCCACCAGTGTAACTCCGCAATAGCGCCTGGTGGTAAATGCATATGTTCCCCGAATTTGCCTGCGTGAGCTTTGAGGGCTCGTTCCTTTGCTCTTTGTACATTTTGGTAATGCAATGGTCCATAGTGTACACCTGGAAAGGCTGCAACAAGCTTGCCTATTCTACTTGTCTGATTGTTGGTCTCTGATTAGCAATTAGCTTATTGCAGGCTTCCTTCAATGCTGATTTCTTGTCAGCTGGCAGAGTCACTGACATTTGATTTGAGTTGATGGTAAACCCTAGGTAATCAATTACCTTGATTGGAGTCAATTTCGACTTAACTGGATGGATCACAAATCCCAACCTCTCAAACATGTGTTTGGTGGCTGAAATTGATGCTATTGCTGATTCTTTTGTGTTGCCAATTATTAGAATATCATCCAAATAAACCATCACAATGTGGCTCTGAGCTCTTAGCAGTCCCAGGACTGGTTTTAGTAATTTTGTAAAAAGCCTGGGTGCCGAAGTCAGTCCATTTGGCAATGCCTTGAATTGCCACATCTACCACATCCAATTAAATTTCAAATATCTCCTGTGTTCCCTGTGTATAGATATGGAGTAATAAGCATCTTTTAGGTCAATGCAAGCCAAATAACACCCTTTGGAGACCAGCTGAATAGCTGTACCAAAGTTGACCATTTTAAAATGTTTATACTGCACATGGGTATTGAGTTCCATCAAGTCTAGGATAATATGATTCCCTCCATCTTTCTTTGGCTTGGGGAATATATTTGATACGAATTGGTGTGATTCTGGGCGAGACCTCTGAATCACCCCTTTTGCTTTTAAAGCCTGAATTTCAGCCTGTATCACAAACCTTTCCTGTTGAGGGAACAGATTTGTGTGGTTTGTTACATTTTGAGTGGGTGGTGCTGAGCCAAAAAGGAACTCAATTTTAACCCTTCTACACTGTGCAGTATGAATGGGTCTGCTGTTATCCAAGTCCATTCATTCAAAAATAGTTTCAACGTTCCCCCAACTTATAAATTAGAGGTGTGTGATTTGTCCCACAAGGGACTAGATAGTCCTACCTTTGGTGTTATCGCCTGTGTGGTCCTGGCCTCCTGCCTCCATCCCTGGGACTGGTAGGCTCTGCCTCCTGTCCACGAGCCCCTGTTGTGGAAGGTGGCATAAAGATGCCCTCGTAGTGATGAGCCCCTGGGTGGAGTTGGAGTTCGGCTCATGAGGCGGAGTGTCTTAGCCTCGTCATCCAGCTCTCGTACCTGCTTCGGCAGGTCTGCCCCAAACAAATAGTTTGCCGGTTGTACGTTGCTGCCTTTACACAGCAGGGCAAACTTCGAGTGTAGTGCCGGTCGTATGGCACTCTTCCGCAGACAGTTAATTTCAAATAAAGCATTGCAGAGGAGCACCACTGCATCCTGTTGTGTCTCCGTCAGTGGCCCGCCCTCAATAGACCTGGCAAAAGCCATTACCCCTGAGGCCAGTATTTTCAGAATTTTCTGAAGTTTTATTTCCTGGGCTCTTACCCCTGGCCCAATATGGCCCCAGATGGCGTGGTGTACAGCAGGCACACTGAGGGAGGCACAGTTGACAGGGGTGCTATATCGGCCCGTTGCCTCCTCCATTACCTGGTCCTTTAGCTGGTGCGAGGCCAGGTAGTTAATGGTGGTGGCCAGTTCTTCATCCAGAGCCTCTCCGGTATCCGTGGGTATGGCAAACTTGGACAAACGGCACTGTTGCCCTAGGTCCCCAGGGTGTTCCCCTGATGAGCCTCCCTGCTCCGAGTCAGAGTACTGCTGACTCCATGTACTCCCATCTATGGATAGGGAGACACTTTGCAGCCCTGTATAAGGTGCTGCTAATGCGAGCTCCCGTGGAGACCCACCGTGATACTGCTCCCTCCTCTGGAGCAGATCATTCTGGAGGCACCTCTCCAAAAGGTGCTCCATCTGGGAGAGACGTCCACAGACACTTCCCATAGTGGGAGGTGATTCCTCCAGCCCGGACTCATCAGAGTCTACGGGTCTAACAGACTTGTGTGTGGCTTTGCGCCCCGGTGGGGCTGCCACGGTGCTTTCCTGTAGCACCAAATCTGCTACCGCTGGCTCCAACACCTGCGGCCTTGAAGGTGACTCGGACAGCCGTCCGCTACCCACAGCCCGTAGTCTTCCATAGCCGGCTTTGTTGACCGTCTCCACACCTTCGACATGGTAGGTCTGTCTGTTGAAAGAAAACTTACAACCGAAACCCACCAAGCAACGACCGTAAGTAACTAGTTTAAACACTTACCTCGGTTTTTAAAAGTTACCGATGGAGAGACGCAATCACGCCTGCCATTCCGTCGATGGCGCATGCTTCAGACGTAATGATGCGCATGATGACTGACGGCCTTCTTCATGTAGTCTCTCACGTGACTCCGAAGTAAAATAAAAGAGCTGCAGATGCTGGAAATCTAAAATAAAAATAAATGCTGGCAATACTCAGCAAGTCAGGCAGCATCTGCAGAAAGGAAGCAAAGTTAATGTTTTGGGAGGAACTGCAGATGCTGGTTTAAACTGAAGACAGACACAAAAATCTGGAATAACTCTGCGGGTCAGGCAGCTTCTCTGGAGAAAAGAAATAAGAAAAGTTTGTCTGTTGCGCTGAGTTACTCCAGCTTTTTGTGTCCATCTTCGGTTCAAACAGTTTACACATTATCTGGTGTGATGTGCCTGGGAGCTTGTTATGTGCGTTACGCAGGCAACCAGATGGTAATAAATAAAACGTGCTTCTTGTCGGGGGGGGGGGGGGGGGTGAATCACCCTGGTGTGGGGGTTGGGGTCCGATGGCGGTGCATTGCGATCAGTGACTCTGGGTGAGTGGAGGGACCATCCTGTCCCGCACTTCTGCTCCACCCAGTGCTGCCGACACACAGCCCATCACAATGCAGCCACACAGGGGAGACGAGGCAGAGGGTGGATGTGGCTGTGGGAGAGGGGTGGCTGCCCGATGGATGAGCTCCTTCGGCTGCTTACAACTTGGTGCTCGGGTTCAGAGTGCCCAGGTACCTATGGCTTGTGTGAAAAAATGATCCCCACCCTCCAGTCTCCACCGGCCAGTGATGTGATGGACGCATGGGTCTAGACTGCTGACAAGTCCCACAGCCCCCCCCCCCCCCCCCCCCCCCCCCCCCCCCCCCCCCCCCCCCCCCCCCCCCCCCCCCCCCCCGTCATGTCCGTTATTTGACTTTTCGGCTGAGCGACCATTCGGTCAGTCGGCTCGTAGGCGACGCAGCCTTTCAGTTAGTTGCCGTTTCGGCAGAGTGCACTTTCAGTTAGTTTGCTTTTAGGCGACGCAGCCTATAGGTTTGTTGGCTTTTAGGCATCCCGCCCTTTCTGTTAGTTTGCATTTAGGTGTCCCACCCTTTCGGTTAGTTGGCGTTTCGGCTTTGTACACTTTAGGTTATTTGGCGTTTCGGCTTCGTTTCTGTTCAGTTATTTGGCTTCCACTTCTTTGCTTCGCCTTCTCGTCCTTTGACGCCACGTCCGGGTACCAGATAAATCAATATTCATATTACTGGGTTAGGAGCTGCCCAAGTTAATACTTAACTGGGAAGGTCTGAAGAAAGGACTTCAACCTAAAACATCAACTTTGTTTATGTGGATGCTGTGTGACCTGCTGAGTACTTCTAGCCTTTTCTCTATTTATATAAGTATTTCATTTGATTGTTTAAAATGATTCACATAGTTTTGTAATTATCATCAAAACCATCAATGGATCAACACATGCATTAAACTAATAAAGAGAAAGCATGAAATGTGTCAACTCATATTTGACACTGATTCAAGTAGTTGGTTTAAACATTTTCTGTCTGTGTCTAAGATAACAAATTTGGTTAGTGCTCAGAGCTTGATGTTTAACAATAACTTAAATATATATTCTGATAACTGCTTTTTTAAATTACTGAAGTACCTTTGAGCATGATTAAAGTGCTGACTCAAACGATTCTGAATCACCAACTTTTAATGCAAGTTTTTTTTTTTAACCTGTACAAGCCAAGGTGAAGAATTAAGGGAAGGAAATGTAAGCCAAAAGTAAAAGTTGTGCCTTTGAAGTCCATGTTTCTAAACAAAAGTCATACATTATCAGAGAGCAGACATGTGATTCAGCAAAATTAAAACATGGAAAAAGAAGTTTATATGTACTGATTTTATAGGAAAATTTCAACCACAAGAAAATGAAATGTCATTGATTGCTTCTTCTGCATTTTCCTCTGCACTGATGATTTTTACTCGCTGGTTGCAAAGTTAACGACGGTAGCGTTAACAGCTGCTTGTCACTTGAAGTCTTCATTCCACTCCCATCCGGACATGGGCTCTTGGGATCCTCTGTTGATCTAAAGGAGTCGTAGTCAAAGAGAGATACAGTGTGGAAATAGGTACTTCAACTCAACTTGCCACAACTGGCCTGCTGTGTTACTCCAGCATTTTGTGTCTACCTCTAGGCTATAATTTGATTGGATACCTTGGAGAACAAGCATTTCACTGTATCTATATACACAATAAATAAACCATTCAACTATTGATAATGCTCTTCCCATATATACTTCAAGACTTCCCTTTTATTTTTTTGTTCCATTACTGTCCCATTTTACCCCGCATCATCAGTCCCTTTGTGATTTAATTTCTCCCCCATCTACAATGCCCATTCTATTATAGACCATCCTTTCGTTTTTCTTTTTTCCCTCATGTTTTCAGCATCTTAAAATGTAATCCCATTTCACATAAATAATTGTTCAGCCCCACTCTCCTCAGATGTTGCCGGCACTGTTGAGTACTCCCAGCATCCCCTGTGTCTATGGTACTCATTATTGTTGGTTATTATGGATGGGTCATGATTTTCCAAGTTCTGACTTTCTCTGTTGGATTAGGTATGGTTTCCCATTTGCAGGAAAACAGATTTTGGGATCACAACATTGATATACATAAATTATGAGGCCATGTTATTCTGTAGGGATAATGTACTAATCATTCTAGTATCAGGAGCGGCACAATGGCGCAGGAGTATAGTTGCTGCCTTAGAGTGCCAGAGACCCAGGTTCGATCCTGACTATGGATGCTATCTGTATGGTGTTTGTACATTGTCCCCGTGACCACATGGGTTTTCCCTGTGTGGCCGGTTTTCTCCCACACTCCAAAGACGTACAGATTTGTATGTTAATTGGCTTCGGTAAAAATTGTAAATTGTCCCTAGTGTGTAGTAAATGCTAGTTTAACGGGAATCACTGGTCAACGCGGACCTGGTGGGTAATTGAGGCATAACAACGCTTGAAAGACATTTGGACCAGGTTCATAGGTAGGAACGTTGAGGTGAATATGGGCCAAATGCAGGCAGATGGGACAGGCGTAGATGGGACATGATGGGCAGCATGGACAAGTTGGGCTGAAGGGCCTATTTCCATGCTGTATGGCTCTATAAGTGCCATGGAGCACCACCTGCAGAAGCATTGTGCTGCATCACAATCTTCAACCTTGTGACCTGGTATATCCCACACTCTGCCTTTTAAGGTAGGTGGATACCCTAGTTTAAAGAGATGTCAAGCACACCTACAAATTAATTGCCATCTTGATGCGACAGCATCATAAAGCAACATGCTAATTAAATTGAGGAAGAAGTGGTTCATAGACAGGGCTAGGCAATCCAAAAACCAACAATATCAAAGGCCTACAGTGTTTCCACAACCAGTCATGAATGGCAATGGATAATTAATGGGTGGTGGAGGCCTCGAGAACATCACCATCCTCAATGATGATGTGTCTCAAAATTTGAATATAAGGGTTTGTAACCCATCACCATGGAGGTTCTGGGGAAAATTTATCTTAGCGCACCACGCGATGCATCAGTCTTTTCTCATCTGATTAATTGACAGAATATCATGAGATGGCAAATTCTATAGGCGTCAAACCTATTTCAGGACTGGCAGGGCCATTAACCATGATTTTACAGCACTACTAAAACACTGGTTCTATCGAACAAATTGGAAAATGATCTAGCAGATAGGATAAATCCAATCGAAGCAATTACCATCCTATCATTATAAATTCCTTGTACAGATTCAGATTCAGATTCAAACTTTATTGTCATTGTGCAGTGTACAAGTACAGAGACAACGAAATGCTGCTAGCATCTCACCCAGAAGAGCAAACATAGAATAATGGAACAGTAAGATATATATGTGAATGTATGTGAATACTTGGCCAATAAACTTACTTACTTTAGTTACTCTCAACAGCAAAACGATGATGGCTTTTACCGGGCTGGCACAGTGACGCAGTGGTAGAGTTGCTGCCTTACAGCACCAGAGGCCCGGGTTTGATCCAGATTCCAGGTGCTGCCTGACGAAGTTTGTACATTCTACCCATGACCTGCGTGGGCTTTCTCCGAGAGCTCCGGTTTCCTCCCGCACCCAAAGACTTGCAGGTTTTTAGGTTAATGGGCTTGGTAAAATTGTAAATTGTCTCCAGTGTTTGTAGGATAGTGTTAATGTATGGGGAGCGCTGGTCAACGTGGACTCGGTGGGCCGAATGGCCTGTTTCTGCACTCTATCTCTAAATTAAACTAAACTATTACCATTATCAAATAATGTTTATTCATTAATAAACTGTTCACTGATGCCTGTGTTTTGGTTCTATGAGGAACAGTGAGAGATAGATGTCATTACAACCGTGGGTTCTGACGCACCAAAGAGGTTTGCGCCATTAATAAGGAACAAATCAGATGTGCGATGTAATACTTGTTACTTTTCTGAATAAGTATAATTACAACAATACCCAGACACCTAGGACAAAGCAAAATGTTTAATTTGGTAACTTATCCATCTCCTTAACTACTTACCTCTCTACTACTAGAACGCTATGGCAATAATGTGCACTATATACCAGGTGCATTACAACATCTTCCCAATGTTTTCTTTAGGGTGCACATTCTAAACAAATGTAGGTTCCTTACAGTCAGTGACAGGAGAATTTATAATGGGAAACAAGGAAATAGCAGACCTGTTAAGCGAGTAGTTAGGTTGTGTCTTCTCTAAGGAAGACACAAACAATCTCCCAGAAATACTAGGGGACTGAGGATCTAGTGGGTGGGAAGAACTGAAGGAAATCCACATCAGTCAGGAAATGGTGTTAAGTAAACTGCTGGGACTGAAGGCAGATAAACCCCCAAGGCTTGATGGTCTGCATCCCAGAGTACTCAAGGAGGTGGCCCTGGAAATCGTGGATTAATTGGAGATCATTTTCCAATGTTCTATAGTCTCTGGGTCAGTTCCTGTGGACTGGAGGGTAGATAATGGAACTTCACTTTTTAAGAAAGGAGGGAGAGAGAAAACAGGGAATTTTACTTCAGAGTCACGTGAATGACTACGTGAAGAAGCCCTGCCAGGCGCATGCGTGTCATTACGTCCGACGCACGGTGCACCGACGGGCTGGAGAGCGCAGCTCCACCAGCGGTAAGTAGCAACCCACAGGTAGGTCAATGTTAAACCTTCCCTGCGAGTATTTTAAACTCTGTACGGCTGGCTCGGGAGCCAGCGAGAGTTAGTGGTATGGAGGATGTTGCAAATATAACTGCCGTAGTAGGAGCAGAACGCGCGGGGACCGCGGTACCGATTATAGATCGGGTCGGGAGATAACGGCTGCGCTAATGCCGGCTCCACGATTACCGCTTATAGATCGGGTCGTGAGATAATGGCTGCGCTAATACCGGCTACTGTTTCTACCGGCAGCTCAACTGCCTCCATCAGTTCCAGTGCTTCAGGGCACTGAGGCCACTCCCCCAGGGAGGAAGGCCAAAAGAAAGTACTCTCAGTCCCATCTTATCTGATGGGTCTGATGATGTGGAAGACTCCCCTCCTTTTAATATAAAGGTATGGGGACGGCTCAACCAAGTGGGAAAATGCTCCAAACTTAATGAGCCATGTAAAATTTCAATCGGAGTCGAATGCCCCAGGATTCCCCACAAAGCCTCTCGCAAAGGTCCATACAGCGAAGAAGAATACACCGCTTATGGATACCAGTGGGAATCACCCTCTCCAGCACCTTGTACAGGGCTGGAAGAGACCTCCCTAGAGCAAGACTCGGGAGAGCCAGGGCAGGCGGAGTCTGACCCTGAACTTGGTGTCACTGCTTTTGCGCACACACCAAAGCACATGAGAAATGCTCCAGGTGTCCCAGATGTAGCAAGGAATTTTGCTATTCTGGAAGATACTGGTGAGCCCATGGAGGAAAACCTGGCGGCCAACATCAATTACATGGGCCTCTCACCAGTTACAAGATGAACAAACAGCCACCCGATACATAACACCTGTTAATTGTGCATCGCTCAAAGTGCCCACTGTGAACTCTGCTATCTGGGCACAAATGAGTGCAACGATGCGTGGACAAGATCCAGCAGGACTTAAATTGGTGGGAACAGGCATCATGGCTTTTAGCAAAATGGTCGGAGGGAACCGATGTCTGGCACACAACAGGATATGCTGGCCCTGCTGTGTAATGCATTTCGAAGTGAATTGCATCCGGAAAATAGCCAAAAAACCTACACTAAACCCGCAATTTGCAGCTTTATGCAGTTCGACCAATATTCAAGAAACAAATTATTATTTGGGGAAGGCCTGCTCAAACAAGTCAAAGACCTGGAAGAACAGGCCAAGACAATAGGCCTCATGAAGACTACGTCCCTTCTGCCAGGATGCCACCTCGCAGGTCGGTTTCGACACGAAGGAGGTCACAGCCAGGGGCACGGCCAAGCAGAGTGGGGCCAGTGGGACGGCGATATTACCCACCTGTATAGGCCAATTACAACCCCAGTATGGTGAATAAGACAAGAACTCCAAGGTCGACTATAGATGATTCATTCAGTTCAGGATAAATCTTCTAGGGAACAACCTCTGGTTGGGGGTAGGTTGCAGTTATTTATGATGAAATGGTGCTGTATAACATCTGATCTGTTTAAACTGGACACTGTCTCAGGGTCTCGAATAGAGTTTATGTCAGAATTTCATCCACCTGCACAAAATATGCCTAGTTTGGTATTGCATTTTTCTGCACCAGAAACTCAGCAGGTAAATGAAGAAATTGTGGGTTTGTGCCAAGAAAGGTGTAATTAAGAGGACGACATATCATCCTCAAAAATTTGTGTCCAATATATTCCCCATACAGAAAAAACATGGTGGATGTCGAGTTATTCTGGGTCTAACTCTGTTAAATGCCAATGTCCAGTATAGGCATTTTAAAAAAGCACACCTTCAATACGGCTAAACAGCTGTTATCAGAAGGTTGTTATATGGCGACCATAGATCTGAAGGATGCATATTATTCAGTACCAAGTCATCATCAGTACTGAAGATACTTGAAATTTGGTTGGATGGGATAGCTGTGGCAATTAAAGCATTGCCCTATGGGTTGACTTCAGCTCCTAGGTTGTTCACGAAATTGTTAAAACCAGTGCTGGCGCTACTTCATGCCTAGAATCACATTGTAATGGTATCTATATGATATCTTAATCATAAGCAACACTTAGGAGACAGCTGAGTAGTCGATTTCAGCAACCAAATACCTGTTTGAAAGGTAACGTTTCGGGTCCATCCAACAAAAATCCAAGTTAGAACCATCCCAAAAAATTGATTATTTGGGGTTTGTCATTGTTGATATGTCAGTGACTTTGCCTACAGCCAAGGCTGTGGAAATCAAGGAGGTCTGTACTAGTCTCACTGATAAACAACACCCCTCCATCCTGGAAGTAGCCAGTGTTATAGGTAAATTGGTGGCAGCTTTCCCTGCAGTGGAGTTGGATCTCTGCACTATCAAAGTCTGCAACAAGCTCGAGAAAAAGCACTTAATGAACATGCAGGTCATTTTGATAGACCTATGCAGTTACCAACCAGATCCATAGCTGAATTACAATGGTGGATTATCAATATTGTACAAACTACCAAAAACATTTTGGTTCAGCAACCTTCAGTGGTTTTACAAACAGATTTGAGTGCTCTGAGATGGGGAGCGACGGACAGCGATTCTAGCTGTGGTGGTAAATGGAGTGTGCAAGATGATTTAATCCTGCACAGGCATGGTGTAAATTACTTAGAATTGCTGGGTGCATTCTATGGATTAAAAGCTTATTGTTCAACAATGAATAATTACATGTTCAGCTCCAGATTGATAATGCCATGGCTGTGGCATATATCAATCACATGGGAGGAACAAGGTCAGTATCATGTGATAATCTGGCTAACCTCATGTGGCACTGGTGTATTTCCAGAAACATCTGGGTCTCAGCTATCTACCTACCAGGTAGAGACAACGGGTCACAAAATTTCAATGACAACATAGAATGGATGTTAAATCCTGATGTTTTTAAACTGATTGTCAGTCGCTATGGTTTGGCAGATATTGATCTGTTTGCATCCAGGCTAAATCACCAGTTGCTTAAATACGTTTCATGGGAACCAGATCCAGGAGCAGTAGCGGTGGATGCATTCTCCCTACATTGGGGACGTACATTCTTTTATGCTTTTTCACCATTCTGCCTGATTAGGCAATGTCTCACCAAAATAGAGCAGGACTCTGCTTAAGGCGTTTCGGTGGTTCCGGACTGGCCTACACAGCCATGGTTCCCATTGGTGCTCAGAATGATGACTCAGCCATTCATGACTGTCCCCAACTGCAGTAAATTTGTTGGTGCATACCAATAACAGGAGAAAGTCCTCCGTTACATGATCGTATTAATTTGTTAATCTGCAGGTTCTGACCAGACCGTTCCAAGGCCTTGGACTGTCGAATAGGACCATGGATGTGATAACTGCAGCTTGGAAAGATAGCACTAAGAAACAATGTGTGTCTCATATTAAGAAATGGGAGATGTTTTGCTTACAGTCAGATATATCTTAACATACTGCAAGCATACCGGATGTATTGGAGTTCCTTGCTACATTGCATTTTGATGAGCACTTGAATTATATTGCCATTAATAGTGCTCAGAATGCTTTGTCCTCCTATTTAGGGCAGTTTTAGAAAATTCATCTTTTGGGTCTCATCCGTTAGTCCCGATTCATGAGAGGAATCATTACCTAAAACCCTCATAAGCCTAGATATACAGAGATGTCAGTATATTTCTCACACTGCTTCGGCAATGGGTTCCAATTACATCATTATCTTTTCAGAAGTTAACACTTAAAGTGGTTATGCTCATGGCGCTAGTATCAGCGCAACGAGTGCAAACATTGCAAAAGTTACAACTAGATAGCTTGTATTCTTCTGCAGATAACATTACATTTTATTTCGGAGTCACGTGAGTGACTTCGTGAAGACCCCGCCAGCATGCATGCCCGACATATCGTCACGCACATTTGCTTCGACAAGCTGGGGGGGGAGTGCGCTCTCTCCACCAGCTACTTCAAAAGGCCGTTCAGGTAAGTCCACAAACCTTTACTTGGTTACAGGATGGACGTCAAAGAAAAAGGGAAGGCGAAACTTTCCAGGAGCCGCGGGGCGCTGACAAGCCAGCGGCCTCTTTCTCCGGAGCTGCGAGCACCACCGGCAGCATCCGGATGGTCGGGGGTAAGGGTGCGGAAGTCGGGCGCTTCTGTTACACCAGCGCCCGACTTGTGTCCTGAATGGATGTCCGCACTGGAGCTGGAACCTACCGACCCCGACTTCGTGCCCCCATCCCCCTGGAAGCGGGGGGGCAAACAGGTACGTGGACAGGTGCCTCGCTCACCAACAGTGACATCACCCCGAGCTGAAGTGGATCCACGGGGACCGGGCCAGGGAACGTCTGCGCTACAGGGGAGCCTCGCAGCCGCAGCACGCCACGTACAGCTGCCAGGGATATCTGCCGTAGGGCAGTCTGGCAGAGCTACTGCTGCATCGAGCAGCCCTGCACGAGCGGGGGGTGCCAACATAACGCCGCATCAGGCTGCAGTCAAGGGCGCCGGTGGCAGCAGTAGACGGTCGGTTAGCTTAGCTCTGGCAGCTGCCGACCATGCGTCTCCACGCAGAACATTGGGCGACAGTGGAGGTAAGCCTGCACGGACTTCGGGGAGCCAAGTACCGGGGACCGGCACCGATTCATCTCCACTGCGTTCCTACCAGGCAGGTGAACCGCCACAGTCCGCTCGAAGCGGAGAGTCCGTGCGGGAGTCGTATGGGCCTACAGGGGCAGTAGCCCACGACAACCTACCTTCGGACCCTAGTCTGCATCTTATGGAGGTGTTGTCCGCTGGTGGGAGCCTCAGAGAATTTGCAGTGCCTGGAGAAGTTGGCTTGACCGCCGCGAGTAGCGGGGACGGTCGCATTGCGTGATTGGAGCTCTTGGTGGAGCAACTCCTCCAGTGGGACAGGGACCGGGATGAGCGGGAGTCTCGAGCCTCCACTAGCCACGCCAGGAGCCCGCTCAGCCTCTCGTCTTCTCCAGCCAGGACTGCCAGCATGGACCTCATCTCAGCGTCATGCCGCGCATCAACCAGGAGGCAGTACCTCATACAGGTCAGGAAGTGGGAGGCATTCTGCTCCCGTACCAACACGACCTCCAACTCGGCAACAATCCCTGATGTCCTGGAATTCCTAGTGGGCCTTCATTACAATGCGGGTCTTAGCTACAGCGCCATCAACAGCGCCAGAAGTGCACTGTCCTCACCTGGTATCTAAATTTATGAGGGGAGTGTTTAACACCATCCCTTCACGGCCCAGATACAACTTCACCTGGGACGTAGGGATCGTTCTGTACCTACTGAGGAGCTGGTCTCCTATGACCGAGTTACCACTCAAACAGCTCACCCTCAAAAGTGGTGATGCTGATGGCACTGACTACAGCTCAACGAGTCCAGGCATTACAGCAGCTGCGGCTTGATAGCATGGTCTCCACCCCTGCACAGGTGACTTTCTTTGTCCTATTGAAGCAGCACAGACCTGGGGCTCATGGGCTGCAGTTGGAGGTTCGGGAATACCCCACTGATGCCACCCTCTGCTTAGTCACCCATCTCCGCCTCTACATCCGCACTACACGAACCATCCGGAAGGTGGAGCAGGGGCTCCTCATCAGCCACAAATCTCCGCATCACCGGGTGACTGTGCAGACTATCGCCAGGTGGCTCAGGGCGGTGTTGGGTGCAGCAGGAATAGCTACTAACATTTTTAAATCTCACTCTAACAGGGCTGCATCCACATCAGCGGCGAGGGCCATGAAGGTGCCCATGGACCACATCCTCGCCACCGCGGGCTGGGCTAGTGAAGCAACCTTCCAAAGGTTCTACAACAAACCACTGGTCGCCCCCTCAACGTTCGCAGAAGCCGTGCTGGGAGGCGCTCGGTGAAAGTTTGTCCCCGAGTTCGGGGTTATTGTTTGTTATTATTTGTGCAATAAATATGCATTATTTTTCAGCCTGTTCAGACTGGACTGCATTAACAGCCTTCTTCCATCAGTATTGCGGCAGTGTGATAGCATGGACGTTGTCCAGGGCGTGAAATCACAGAGCTTTGAAATCTTCACGAAGTCACTCATGTGACTCCGAAATAAAATAGTAAGATTAAACGAGAACTTACCAAGTTCAATGGTTGATCTTTATTTTATGAGGAGTTGCGGTGAGGGATTTCGTGCCCTCCACTCCCACCCTCTATCATAAGGTGGTATGTTCTATGTTCTTAATCTTGCTATTTCCAGTCATGATGCGTTCTGTGATTCCACACCGCTGCTTTGAAGAATGTCGGGCATGCGTGCTGGCGGGGTCTTCACGAAATCCCTCACCGCAACTCCTCATAAAATAAAGATCAACCTTCGAACTTGGTAAGTTCTCATTTAATCTTACTATTTTATGTGTATGATTTAATCAAACAAAGCAGGTCAGGAATGGCCGGAACCAAAGTAAGCTTTAAAGCATACCCTGTTGACCAAACGTTATGTGTAGTTAAGCACCTGAGTCAATATATCGAGTTACTAAAAGTCTCCGAAGCTCTGAGACAGCAATGCTCATCATTCACAAAAAACCTCATAGGAAGGTGCAGTACAAACTATTTCTCGATGGTTAAAACAGGTTTTGGATTGTGCTGGAGTAGACACGCATTTCAATCTCACTCTACCACGGCAGCATCAACATCCGCAGCGAAGGCGCAGGACGTGCCGCTAGACCAAATCCTCAGGGCCACAGGATGGTCTAAGGAATCAACTTTTTCTAAATTTTATGATAAACCTGTCCTGACAGTTCCATGGTTTGGGCATGCTGTTTTGGGTTCTGTTTGATTTGATTTGCTTTGTCTTTATAAATTTCATTTGTAATTTCCCCCTGGGATAGAGAGGTTATTACTGTTCCGTTATTTAAAAAATGAATATTGGATAATTCGAAGCAATGTTCAATACATTATTTATTCACTACTGTGTCAACTGAAGCAGTGTGTGTTATGGAATGGATCTATGGCATGAAATCACAGAGCTTTGAAATCCTCACGTAGTCACTCACGTGACCCGAAGTAAAATAGTAAGATTAAACGAGAACTTACCAGTTTGAAGTTTGATCTTTATGTTATGGGGAATTACGATGAGGGATTAAGTGTCCTCCGCTCCCGGCCCTCATAGAAACATAGAAATTAGGTGCAGGAGCAGGCCATTCGGCCCTTCGAACCTGCACCACCATTCAATATGATCATGGCTGATCATCCAACTCAGTATCCTGTACCTGCCTTCTCTCCATACCCCCTGATCCCTTCAGCCACAAGGGCCACATCCAACTCCCTCTTAAATATGGCCAACGAACTGGCCTCAACTACCTTCTGTGGCATAGAATTGCACAGATTCAGCACTCTCTGTGTGAAAAACGATTTTCTCATCTCGGTCCTAAAAGACTTCCCCATTATCCTTAAACTGTGACCCCTTGTCCTGGACTTCCCCAACATCGGGAACAATCTTCCTGCTTCTAGCCTGTCCAACCCCTTAAGAATTTTGTAAGTCTCTATGAGATCATCCCTCAATCTTCTAAATTCCAGTGAGTACAAGCCGAGTCTATCCAGTCTTTCTTCATATGGAAGTCGTGCCATCCCAGGAATCAGTCTGGTGAACCTTCTATGTACTCCCTCTATGGCAAGAATGTCTTTCCTCAGATTAGGAGACCAAAACTGTACGCAATACTCCAGGTGTGACCTCACCAAGACCCTGTACAACTGCAGTCGAACCTCCCTGCTCTTGTACTCAAATCCTTTTGCTATGAATGCCAACATACCATTCGCTTTCTTTACAGCCTGCTGCACCTGCATGCCTACTTTCAATGACTGGTGTACCATGACACCCAGGTCTCGCTGCATCTCCCCTTTTCCTAATTGGTCACCATTCAAATAATAGTCTACCTTCCTGTTTTTGCCACCAAAGTGGATAACCTCACATTTATCCACATTATACTGCATCTGCCATGTATTTGCCCACTCACCCAGTCTATCCAAGTCATCCTGCAGCCTCCTAGCATCCTCCTCACAGCTAACACTGCCCCCCAGCTTTGTGTCATCCGCAAACTTCGAGATGTTGCATTTAATTCCCTCGTCCAAATCAATAATGTATATTGTAAATAGCTGGGGTCCCAGCACTGAGCCTTGCGGCACCCCACTAGTCACTGTCTGCCATCCTGAAAAGGACCCGTTCACTCCTACTCTTTGCTTCCTGTCTGCCAGCCAGTTCTCTATCCACATCTATACTGAACCACCAATACCGTGTCATAATCGCAAAGATCATCTGATAGTTCTAGTCTTCTGAGTCTTAATATATCACCTACTATAGTTTCTGTGTTTTCACGCCGCTGCTTTGAAGTTTGACGTGCATGCGCCTGGCAGGTCTTCTTCACGTAATCCCTCATCATAACTCCTCATAAAATAAAGATCAAACTTCAAACTGGTACGTTCTCGTTTAATCTTACTATTATAGACCAGTTAGCCTTACATCGGTAGTGGATCAGATGCTTGAGTTGATTATTAAAGATGTAATAGCATCGCATTTGAAAAGCAGTGACAGGATCGGTCTGGAATTTTTTGAGGATGTAACAAGTAGAATGGATAAGGGCGAGCTAGTGGATGTGGTGTATCTGGACTTTCAAAATTCCTTTGACAAGGTCCCACACAAGAGATTAGTGTGCAAAATTAGAGTACATGGTATTGGGGGTAGGGTATTGATATGGATAGAGAACTGGTTGGCAGACATGAAGCAAAGATTAGAAATTAACGGGTCATTTTCAGAATGCCAAGCAGTGACTAGTGGAGTGCCGCAAGGCTCAGTGCTGGGACCCCAGTTATTAACAATATATATTGACGATTTAGATGAGGGAATTAAATGTAACATCTCCAAGTTTGTGGATGAAACAAAGCTGGGAGGCTGGGTGACTTTGTGAGCTGCGAGGAGAATGCTATGAGGCTACAGGGTGACTGGATAAGTTGGGTGAGTGGGCAGATGCATGGCAGATGCAGTATTAAGTGGATAAATGTGAGGTTATCCAGTTTGTTGGCAAGAACAGGAAGGCAGGTTATTATCTGAATGATGTAAGAAGGAACTGCAGAGGTAATAGCAATTTCAGGTCAAAGATCATGGACACTACTGATTACTTCTGTGCAATTCCTCAAAATGATAATTACGTTATTGTGCCTTCCAGTAATTTTTTTTGTAGATAAAAAGATAGTGGTACGCACCTTTAATATACATATGTGTCATGTGAGCAGAAAATAAATATTGATGTGTAGGAAGGAACTGCAGATGCTGGTTTAAACCGAAGATAGACACAAAAAGCTGGTGTAACTCAGCTGGACAAGCAGCACCTCTGGAGAGAAGGAATGGGTGATGTTTCAAGACCCTTTTTCAGATTGGTTAGGGATGTGAAACAAGAGATATAGACGGTGATGTGGAGAGATAAAGAACAATGAATGAGTTACGATCATAAAGGAAGCAGGCCATTGTTAGCTGTTTGTAGGGTGAAAATGAGAAGGTAGTGTGACTTGGGTGGAGGAGGGATAGAGAGAGAGGGAATGCTTGTGCTACCTGTAGTTAGATAAATCAATATTCATACCACTGAGCTGTATGCTGCCCAAGCAAAATATCAGATGCTGCTCCTCCAATTTCAGACTAGGAAAAGGGGAGGTGCAATGAGGCCTGGGTGTGCTGGTAGATCAGTCACTGAAAGTAAGCATGCAAGTACAGCAGGCAGTGAAGAAAGCTAATGGCATGTTGGTCTTCATTGTGAGAGGATTTGAGTTTAGGAGCAAGGAGGTCCTACTGCAGTTGTACAGGGCCCTGGTGTAACCACAGCTGGAGTATTGTGTGTAGTTTTGGTTTCCTATTTTGAGGAAGGATATTACTACTATTGAAGAGTGCACCGTAGGTTCACCAGGTTAATTCCTGGGATGGCGGGACTGACATATGATGAAATAATGGGTCGACTGGGCTTGTATTCACCGGAATTTAGAAGGATCAGAGGGGATCTTATAGACAGATTAAATTCTTAAAGGATTGGACAGGCTAGATGCAGGAAAAATGTTCCTGATGATGGGGTAGTCCAGAAGCAGGGTTCACAGTTTAAGAATAAAGGGTAGTCCAATTAGGACTGAGATGAGGAAAAACGTTTTCACCCTGAGAGTTGTGAATCTGTGGAATTCTCTGCCACAGAAGGCAGTGGAGGCCGATTCACTGGATGGTTTCAAGAGAGAATTAGATTTAGCTCTTAGGGCTAAAGGAATCAAGGGATATGGAGAAAAAGCTGGAATGGGGTACTGAATTCAGATTATCAGCCATGATCATATTGAATGATCTGTTACCCAGAAGAGCAAGGAATACCAGCAGTTCCTATTTCTTTTACAAGTCATCTACCATCCTCATTTACAAAAACATTGTTTGTCACTGGGTTAAAAACATTCAACTCTATTCTGCGCCTTATCACGTATCTATACACTGTAATGGCTCGATTTGAATCATGCATTGTCTCTCTGCTGACTGAATAGCATGCAACAACAAATTTTCACTGTACCTCAGTACACGTGACCATGAACTAAATTGAACTGAACTGAACCGTACAGTGGGAGTGTTTTCCACAGAAATATTACAGTGATACAAAAAGGCAGATATCCACCACCTTCTCAAGGACAATTACGGATGGGGATGAAATGTTGGCCTTGCCTGTGATGCTCAGATCCTGTGAATTAATAGAAAAAACATACTGGGCAAAAAAAGACAGGAAGCTCTTAATTGCACAGCTGTCACTCCAAGGCAAAGCCTGTAGTTTAGAAAAATATACACACCCTGTAGTTTCCAGTCAGCACCATATTCATCTGGCATTTAAAGGAACGACATTGCAGGTCGGTGCAATTTTAGTTAACTTACCGAGGAATGGACTGTATAATATTATCCGTGCTCGGAAAGCATATTGGCCTGAAATTTTTCATTTGAACTTTCAGCAACAGACAAATAATGGGGGATAATTTTTCATTCTGTCTTTAAATGAGAGGAAGCAGTGAAAATGTTCATAATTGATTGCCAAGGGAGGACTCAGTGACATTTTCTTATAGATGGCTGCAGTGAAACTGTTCATGGTTGAATGTCACTCCGGTACATGGCAGACTGCCTTTCATGAAAAAGAGAGATAGTTATTTCATCCCCACATCCACATAAAATTAAATGGAAATGTGTGTTTTAACATAGGCATAGCCTCGAAAATCTCCAAGCATTCACTATATTTTATTTTAAGCGCGAGCATTTTTCTATTCCATCAATTTGTGGTTTCATTGAAGATAACAGGAAGTGAGGAAAAATGAAAGTTTGGTTTAAAATGCAGACAAGTATGTCTTTCTGCTTGACAGCCTGTAACATTTCCACGCACTGCACTTTGCATGGCAGAGTGGCTGCTAGTAATAGAATGCTCGCACAGTGGAGGTTAATTACTTTTCAGCTCCAGCAAAATAAATTCCCTGTCAGGTAAAGTGATGGGAATGGGCCCCTTTTACTATATTCACCTGTGCTTTTAATTTGCTGCTAATTTCTGACACATTTAAGAGGAACATTTAGTATCTGATCTGCTGTACAGCAAAAGCCTCCAAGGTATAGTCACGGTGTATGCTAATACAGCAGCATATTCACTTCTCCCCAGTGCATTGCAGGGAAGATTAACTGACCTGTCTTCCGCTTTAAAGAGCAAGCTAAAACCTCACAGGAGAGGGAACGATTGTCTGCAGAAGGGCAAAATGTGGCAATAGAGCATACGATGATGAAAATGAATGATGCAAATAGCTATCTGCACATTGTAAAAACTGTTCAACTTAGCTCCGGTCACATCTAATATTGAATCTGCCACCAGTCACAAAATATATAGCACATTTTTGATGTTAAGCATGGTTTATGTACAGTCACATGGGCTGTAGAGTTAGAAGCGTTACCTTTAAAGTCAAGACTTGAATATGCAAGTAAACCTAGATTTATTCAGGAGACTATGGAAATAAAAGAGGCTAAAAATCAGATGTGGCACTTGCTATATAGCTTGGGGACAATGAAGTACCAGAGGTGAGAAAAAGAATTACCAGCCCAGACAGGGTCTGTCAAAGCCAATAGTAGCTACTTTATGATTTCTTACGAGGTCTGATTCTACATCAAATGCAGTAGGCTGCAAAAGAAAAGATTCTGCACATATAACATCATTAGAATTTCAGTGAACATTGCTTGTGATTGATTCCGCAGATGCGATTTTTAGAAAATAAGGTTGTAGCAGCATTAGTGGGCTTCAGGTGAAATGTTATCACCTGTGTAAACTAATCAAGGATCTTATTATAATCTAATGTGAAAATATAAAGTTGGCTGATTATTTTGTTTTAAAGATCACCCCAGCTCATTCTACCATGTGTCATTTTCCATCACGTCTTCACACTTCCTGGAACCAAGCTCATGTCACAAATAGAACAATACCACAATCACATTAATATAATCCTCAAACCTGAATGACCTATGCCCCAAACTCTCAGGAAAGAAGGAGCAGAGTTCTGAAAAAAAGAGACCATATCTTAATCTACTGTCATGAATATTTTTTATTTCCTGGCTACTGACGGCAAGTAGTCATTTGGAAGCAACGTCTCTTTTGTAATTCAGCACATCATGCACGCAATCAACATTGGATGCAGCTCTGATTAGTTAATTTGGGGTTTTGCTTTTCACTTTATCTTGGCATTAAAAAAGTTGCTTGAAAATTGCTGTGATCTGCTGAGGTAATAGCAATTTCAGGTCAAAGATCATGGACACTACTGATTACTTCTGTGCAATTCCTCAAAATGATAATTATGTTATTGTGCCTTCCAGTAATTTTTTTGTAGATAATAAGATAGTGGTAGCACCTTTAATAACATATGTGTCATGTGAGCAGAAAATAAATATTGATGTGTAGGAAGACACTGCAGATGCTGGTTTAAACCGAAGATAGACCAAAAAGCTGGAGTAACTCAGTGGGACAGGCAGCATCTCTGGAGAGAAGGGATGGGTGATGTTTCCTTCGGGTTGGGACCCTTCTTCAGACTGGTTAGGGATAAGCAAAACAAGAGATATAGATGTTTAATTTTTTTGAAGGTGCTCACTAACTCACCAGTCAGCACATTTTTTAAGCAAATTTTCTGGTTGGGATAATGTAGGTTATAAAACATGATTTGATGTGTTTTCAAACAGATATTCTCATGCTTCACCATTTAAAATAATGTTGACAATCAAGTTTTCCCTAAATGCAACCATTTCCATTCAAAACCTTTGATGTACGTCAAATAATGTAAATAATACTGGGATCAACAGATCAATAATTGCCAGTCCTTTCCAATACATGACCTGATATTGAGTTTCATATTGATGCTTGACCAACTCCAAGGGATCTCACAACTGGAACTCCTTGAGAAAAGGTGGAAGAATCCTTCACATCAAATGTCAGTAGTAATGCAATGTTGATTATGATACCACCTACCTAAACTGCTTTGGCATGAAAACAGGACCAGTACATTCCAGTGAGGAGGAGGGATAAGGATGACAAAGTAAGGGAAACTTGGATGACCAAGGAGGCTGTAAATTTGGTCAAAATAAAAAAAGGAAGCACTTGCAAGGTTTAGGAGGATGAAATCAGACAGTGCCTTTGAGGATGGCACAGTGGCACTGCTAGTGGAGCTATTGCCTCATGGCACCAGAGACCTGGGTTCAATCCTGATCTCAGATGCTGACTGTGTGGAGTTTGCCCGTTCTTCCTGTGTCCATGTGGGTTTCCTTGGGGTGCTCAAATATCCATCCACATCCCAAAGATGTGTGGGTTTGTAGGTGAATTGGTTGCTGTATATTACCACTAGGGAGTGGATGCAAAATTGGCATAACATAGTAGTGATGTGAGCAGGTCAGTGTAGGCAGCTGTGCAAGAGTGCAGATTGCTGGGGCCTTGGTGGAGATCTTTGCATCTTTTCTAGCCACGGGCAAGGTCCCAGAGAACTGGAGAGTAGCTAATGTTGTTTGTCCGTCTAATAAGAGAAGTAGGGAATCCAGGGAATTATAGGTTAGTGAGCTTCACAACAGTACAAAGATAGGTGGAGGGGCAGGTAGTGTAGAGAAAGAGGGACTTTGCAGAAGAACTTGGACAGGTTGTGAGAGTGGGCTGAAAAGTGGCAGATGGAATACATTTTGGTAGGAATAAAATGTAGACTATTTTTAAAATGGGGAGAAAATTAAAAATCGGAGGTGCAAAGAGATTTGTAATTCCCATTAAGTTGATTTGCAAGTCGAATCAGTAGTAAGGAAGGCGACTGTTTAATCTGAGCAAGTATGTTGTTGCACTTTAAGAGATCATATGTAAGGGTAAAATATACAATTAATGACAAGACACTTAGGATTGATGGACATAGGATCTTGGGATCCAAGACTATAACTTCTTGAAAGTGACAACACAAATAGATAGGGTAGTAAAGAAGGCAGATGTGCTTCCCCTCATTGGTCGGGGCATTGAGTATATGTGTCAGCAAGTCATGATGCAGCTTTATAGAACATTGGTCAGGTGCCATTGGGTAAATTGCATGCAGTTCTGGTCACCCTTTTACAGGAAAAATGTGGAGGCTTTGGAGAGGGTGCAGAGGAGGTATACCAGAATGCTGTCTAGAAAAGAGGATTACAGGGAGGTTGAATAGTCTTGGATAGTTTTCTTTGGAATGTCAGAGGTTGAGGGGAGTATTGATAGAAGTATATAAAATTATGAGAGGCACAAAGAGGGTAGACACTCAGAACCTTTATCCCAGGGTGGAAATGCCCACCACTCGAGGGCATAGATATAAGATTAGAAGGAGTGTTTAATGTTTTGTTACACAGATTAGTGGGGACCTAAAACACATTGAAATGGATGGTGGTGGAGGCAGATATGATAGTGACATTTAAGAGGCTTTTGGATGGGCACATGGAAGTGAGTAGGGATGGATGGATATGGATCATGTACAGGCAGATAAGATCAATTTAACCTGGCATCATGTTCACCTCAAAAATTGTGGGCTGAAGGGCCCATTCCCATGCTGTACTGTTCTCTGTTCTCTGAAATTGGCATCACCAGTGGATAAGAATAAAGAAAGCATACGGCACGCTTGCCTTCATCTGTCAGGGCATTGAATATAAAAGTCATGCTGCAGTTGTGTAAAACCTAGGTTAAGCAATATTTGCAATATTGTGTCCTGATCAATAAATTAAAGAATGGGTGTGGCTGCTTTGGAGAGGATGCAGAAGAGGTTCACTGGGATGTTGCATGGATTGAAGAGTATTAACAATAAGGAGATGCTGGACAAAATTTGATTATTTTTTTGGAGTGTCAGACACAAGGGCAAAGTGATAGAAGCATATAATCATTATTAGAAGCATTGATAAGGTAGATAGTCATTCTCCCAACGTAGAAATGTCAAATATTCAAGGGCATAAGTTTACGGTTAGTGCAGGAACATATAGAAACATAGAAAATAGGTACAGGAGTAGGCCATTCGGCCCTTCAAGCCTGCACCGCCATTCAATATGATTATGGCAGATCATCCAACTCAGTATCCTGTACCTGCCTTCTCTCCATAGCCCCTGATCCCTTTAGCCACAAGGGCCACATTTAACTCCCTCTTATATATAGCCAACGAACTGGCCTCAACTACCTTATGTGTCAGAGAATTCCACAGATTCACCACTCTCTGTGTGAAAAATGATTTTCTCATCTCGGTCCTAAAAGACTTCCCCCTTATCCTTAAACTGTGACCCCTTGTCCTGGACTTCCCCAACATTGGGAACATTCTTCCTGCATCTAGCCTGTCCAACCCATTAAGAATTGTGTAAGTCTCTATGAGATCCCCCCTCAATCTTCTAAATTCCAGCGAGTACAACACAAGTCTATCCAATCTTTCTTCATATGGAAGTCCTGCCATCCCAGGAATCAGTCTGGTGAACCTTCGCTGTACTCCCTCTATGGCAAGAATGTCTTTCCTCAGATTAGGAGACCAAAACTGTATGCAAAACTCCAGGTGACTCACCAAGACCCTGTACAACTGCAGTAGAACCTCCCTGCTCTTGTACTCAAATCATTTTGCTATGAATGCCAATATACCATTCGCTTTCTTCACAGCCTGCTGCACCTGCATGCCTATTTTCAATGACTGGTGTACCATGACTCCTATGTCTCTGACAATAAGATTTGTCAGACATGATTTACCTTTCGGAAATCCATGCTGACTTTGTCCAATGATTTCCAAATGAGCTGCTATCCCATCTATAATAACTGACTCTAGCAGTTTCCCCACTACCGATGTTAGACTAACTGGTCTGTGATTCCCCATTTTCTCTCTCCCTCCCTTTTAAAAAGTGGGGTTACATTAGCTACCCTCCAATCCTCAAGAACTACTCCAGAATCTAAAGAGTTTTGAAAAATTATCACTAAGGCATCCACTATTTCTGCGGCTACTTCCATAAGTACCCTGGGATGCAGCCTATCTGGCCCTGGGGATTTATCGGCCTTTAATCCATTCAATTTACCTAACACCACTTTCCGGCTAACCTGGATTTCACTCAGTTCCTCCATCTCATTTGACCCGTGATCCCCTGCTATTTCCGGCAAATTATTTATGTCTTCCCTAGTGAAGACAGAACCAAAGTAGTTATTCAATTGGTCTGCCATATCCTTGTTCCCCATGATCAATTCACCTGTTTCTGACTGCAAGGGACCTACATTTGTTTTAGCTAATCTTTTTCGCTTCACATCTCGATAAAACGTTTGCAGTCAGTTTTTATGTTTCCTGCCAGTTTTCTTTCATACTCCATTTTCCCTTTCCTAATTAAGCCCTTTGTCCTCCTCTGTTGGTCTCTGAATTTCTCCCAGTCCTCTGGTAGGCTGCTTTCTCTGGCTAATTTGTATGCTTCATCTTTTGCTTTGATACTATCCCTGATTTCCCTTGTTATCCACGGATGCACTATCTTCCCTGATTTATTCATTTGCCAAACTGGGATGAACAATTGTTTTAGTTCATCCATGCAGTCTTGAAATGCCTTCCATTGCATATCCACCGTCAACCCTTCAAGAATCAATTTCCAGTCTATCTTGGACAATTCACGTCTCATACCCTCAAAGTTACGTTTCTTTAAGTTCATGACCCGTGTTTCTGAATTAACAATGTCACTCTCCATCCTAATGAAGAACTCAACCATATTATGGTCACTCTTGCCCAAGGTGCCACGCACAATAAGGATGCTAACTAACCCTTCCTCATTACTCAATACCCAGTCTAGAATAGCCTGTTCATGAATACATGAACAGGTAGGGAGTAGATGGACACAGATCATCTTCAGGCAGATGGGACTAGATTAAATTGACATCATGGTTGGTGCAGACATGGAAGGGTAAAGGGCCTGATCCTATACTTTCCTATGTTCTATGTTTTATGTTGCTTGTTCATGTTTAACGTCCTTTTGATATTTGTTTCCCTGGATGTGCAGAGGGCTCTTTGGAATGTGCAGAAGGATCTTCAGGTGCAGGTCCATACCACCCTGAAAGTAGCAACAGCAATAGATAGCATGGTAGCAAAGGAAAATGGTTTGCTTGCTTTCATTGGTCGGGGCATTGAGTATAATGTCAAGAGGTCATGATGCAGCTCTATTGGACTTTGATTAGGCTACATTTGGAGTACTGCTTGCAGTTCTGATTGCCACAATACAGCAAGGATTTGGAGGCTTTGGAAAGGGTACAGTGGAGGTTTACCAGAAAGCTGCCTGGATTATCTTAGCTACGAGGAGAGCTTGGACAGATTTGAATTGTTTTATCTAGACATTGAGAGGAGACAAGAATAGAAGTATATATAATTATGAGAGGCATAGTCACAATAGAGGCATTTAAGAGACCTAGATTTAGTTTAGAGTTGCAGCATGGAAGCAGGCCATTCAGTCCACCGAGTCTGCGCCAACCAACAATCATGTATACACTAGCTCTGTCTGAAACATTAGGGACAATTTACAGAAGCCAATTAATCTGCAAACCTGCATGTCTTTGGAACATGGGAGGAAACTGGAGCACCCAGAGAAAACCCACGCAGTCACAGGAAGAAGGTACAAACGCCATACAGCCAGCACCTGTAGTCAGGATTGAACTCAGATCTCTGGTATTGTAAGGCAGCAACTCCACTGTTGAACCACCGTGCCGTGCTCTCATTTGGATACGCATATGGATGTGCAGTGTTTGGAGGGATGTGGATAATGTGCTGGCCGATAAGAGTTGGTCTTGGCTTCATGTTCAGCACTGACATTGTGGGCTGAAGAACCTGTTCTTGTGCTGTACTATTTGTGTTCGATGTTCTATGATGTGTTTTCCAACTGAACACATCCATTTGTGTTCAATTGAATAATATCAATCCAAGCTGTAACACTTTGAATAGTCTTTACCACAGTAGTGAGTTACATAAGATCTGTCAATTTCATTACCAATTTGTCTCTGAGAGACTGATTAATATATTAACATCGAATTTTGCAGCTCCAGAAAGATGTTGTTAAATATAGTTAATAATGATAAGCAATAATAAAAATAATTAAAAATTAAATGTCACGGACTTCAAATATTATTTCAGTTTTCTCTGCACGGATTCTGCCGACCCAATTATTTCAGTGTTTGTCTGTTTTTATTGCAGATTCTAGCAGCCTCAGAGTTATATTATTAAGGATGTGGTGTGTCACTTTCCAAAAGCAGCAGCACACTCAAAATGAGTTCTCAAGGGAGTGAAAGTTAAGGGCAGCTAGTTAGATTGGCAAAAGATGGGAAGTGTTGCTCCATTAGAGTTGTTGCTGGGAGAACTTTTATTCACAATAATGATTGTGAATCAGAAGCACCAGTTCAATGGTTGAGGTATTGGGTGGGGGTGGAAACATAAAAACATAGATAGAAAATAAGTGCAGGAAGATGTCGTCTGGCCCTTCGAGCCTGCTGCGACATTCATTGTGATCAAGGCTGATCATCCACAATCAGTAACCCGTGCCTGCCTTCTCCCCATTTCCCTTGATTCCGCTCGTCCCTAGAGCTCGATCTAACTCTTTTAAATGCAGCCAGTGAATTGGCCTCTATTACCTTCAGTGGCAGAGAATTTTTCTCATCTCAGTTTTAAATAGCCTCCCCTTTATTCTTAGACTGTGGCCCCTGGTTCTGGACTCCCCCATCATTGGAAATATCTTTCCTGCATCTAGCTTGTCCAGTCCTTTTGTAATTGTATACATTTCTATAAGATCCTCTCTCATCCTTCTCAATTCCAGTGTGATATTGCCCCACACACACTAAATGGTAAAGTCCAAAATGAGCAGAATGCCAAGAACAGACTTTTTAGGACACTTGGAAGTTTCAAGATGGCCTGAAAAATGACACTTCTCTGCATGCCATTCCAGAAGAGGATCTATTAATAATAATAGTGCATTTTATTTATGGGCGCCTTTCAGGACACTCAAGAACCTGCAAAACAAAACTTTTTAATGCACTAAAAAACAAAAAAAAAGGGCGAAAGGGCGGACAGCTGCAGGCTGGGCAGCCATACTCGGCGGCGCCCCCAGTCACTTGTGCTAATGTATGTTACGGTTTGATACATAGGAAGCAGAACAAGCATTTCACTGTTTCTCTGTACACGTGACAATAAATAAATCATCAAACCTCTGAAGCACTTAATTAATTACAGTGCTTTCTTACCGCTAGACCAGCCGCAGTTGGTAAGTTTTTTTGAGTCATAAGTAACAAAGTAAATCCTATGCCAAATATAAAGCATTTCTGTGTGTTTGGGTGTGTTTAATATTATCCTTTGCAGTATCCATGTTTTTGCACTGTCCATGGAAATGCTTCCTTTATTATTCTGGACAGTCGTGTGTTGACTGTAATTGATTTTCCAGTACATGTTAAACAAAGTATAGGCAGTCTTAAGTCTAACAAGTCTAAAGTTTAAGAAGGGTCTCGACCTGAAACGTCACCTATCCATGTTCTCCAGAGATGCTGCCTGACCTGCGGAGTTACTCCAGCACTTTGTGTCGTCTAAGTAGTCTTAGTCTGTTAGAAATTTAAGCTAAGAAAAATGAAGTGGGTCCTTATTTTAAGTTGTACATTTTCATTCAATTGCTCTGATTGCCTTTAATATTAATGATTACATCAAACATCAAAAATCAAATAATTTCCTGAAGCCGAGACGTAGTATTGGTTGGAGTGTGGGGTTTTGTTTCCAGCACAGGAAGAGGAGTGAGTGGCTGTAAAACTGAGGAGCTACACTGCCACCTCAAGCAGAAGAATGCAATTACATTGGGCACTGCTTTACATAGACAGTTTGCATCACAAATGTAAACATAGAAATATATCATAGGGAAACAGTGAGACAAAAGTGTTTAGGAAAGGAATGGATGCAAAATTTGCTTCCAGAATATAAATAATGATGTTTTCAAATCATTAAATTAGTATTAATCATTCTGTAGATGTGTACCTTGTGAAAATAGTGAACTATGTTAAAAAATGCCTTTCTATATTTACTGGGTACTGTTTAAGTTACTTTTTGAATGCAGAATGACGAGATTTTTCAGGGAGAAAAAAACCTCCAAAAGGTTATGGCATTTATTAGAAAGAAACAATCCAAAATCCAAAAGGTGAAATGACCCTTTTCATGAAACGTGAGGGACTAACACTATGATGCTGAATTTAGCTTTCACTTTTGAGACATTAATGAAAATATGCCTCAATATTATTGGAAAGGAAAAATACATTTTACTGGTATTTCACAATCATAGGAATTAGGTTATTGCATTGCCCATTTTTTGGCAAAAAATTATCCCAAATTCAATCCTTGCTTAATGTAATTGAGCTGAACTGGGAGGAAACTGCCTAAAATACAATGTGATACTTGTGGACAAAGAGAAGTAACAGAACTCCCTGGAAGCCCCAGTATAAGATTTTTGCTAAAATTAGTTAGAAACAAAGAAACATAGAAAATAGGTGCCGGGGTAAGCCATTTGGCCCTTCAAGCCAGCACCACCATTCAATCTGATCATGACTGATCTTCCAAAATCAGAACCCCATTCCTGCTTTCTCCCCATATCCCTTGATTCCATTAGCCCTAAGAGCTATATCTAACTCTCTCTTGGAAACATCCAGTGAATTGGCATTCATTGCCTTCTGTGGCAGATAATTCCACAGATTCACAACTCTCTGGGTGAAAAAAGTTTTTCCTCATCTCAGTCCTAATGAAAATGGATCCATTTCATGACCCTTCAATTTCTTGACGGTTACCATCTTAACATTGCTGGTCCTAAATCCAATCTCTCAACATACCAAGCATTTGAGCATAATTTAGTCATAATTGTTGTTCTGCGAAGTAAGCAGCCTCAGAACCCAAGTGAGAAAATATTCAGCTAGGATATGTGTTCCAGATCCTGGTCCAGTTACTGTGTAAGTCAAATGAGTCATGTTGTTTATTTTCCAGCAGGGGCATGTGAGTTTTTTGGGATAGGAAGAGTTGCAGAAATCCAGTAGGTCTAATTAATATCCAACAGTACCCCATCTCATCAAATCCCAATTTTACTTCGGAGTCATGTGAGTGACTTCGTGAAGACCCCGCCAGCACGCATGCGCGACATATCGTCGCTCGCATTTGTTACCGACATGCTGGGGGGGGGGGGGGGAGTGTGCTCTCTCCACAGCCCCTTCAACGGGACCAGGAAAATGCAAGTTTACTTACCTTAAGCTGGTTTGCAGGTAGGAGTCTTGTTGTTTCTACCTGCAGAAAACGATGGACGGATAAGGGAAAGGTCAGCTTTCCAAGCACCGCTGGACTTCTGGTCGGCGGGATTCTTCGCCGGAGCTGTTCTCAACACCGGCAGCGTCCGGGAAACGGCCTAGAGAAAAGGTGCGGAAGTCGGGCGGGTTTGTTCCTCCCGCGCCCGACTCGTCTCCAGAGGAAGCCGCACAGGTGCAGGGTATGGGAGACCCTGTCTTCGTGTCTCCATTCCCCGGGGGGGGGGGGGGGGGGGAGCACGCTGGTGCGTGGTGTAACTCGCACCCCGGCGACAGCTTGTCTTTTACAGGTACCGCGAGGGCCGAGGGGGGGAAGACCGCGCCGACGTTGAGCCCCGCAGTTGCAGCAGGAATCGAGAAGCCGCCCGGGTCTCCCGACTTAGCGCGGGCCGGTGGAGCGGCTGCAGCATCGCGCAGCCCTGCAGGAGTAGGTGCTGCCCGTATTACACTGGGGTCTGCCCGTGAGCAAGCTGGTGGCAGCCATATCCGATCGCTCAGTTTGCCTGGGGCTGTTGCCGACTCTGCACCCCTACCAAGACATAATGTCAGAGGGAGGGGTAAGCCTGCACGGACTCCAGGGAGCCTGGCGCCGGGGGCCGGCACCGACTATTATCCACTGCCTTCCCACTAGGCACGCGGACCGCCACAGTCCGCTCGTGGGCGGACTAGCGGAGGGTCTGTGCGGGAGTCGTATGGGCCTGCAGGAGCAGGTGTTGACGACCTCCTGCCACCAGATCGCACACAGCATTTCATGGGGGTAGGATCTGCTGGTAGAAGCCCCAGTAACATTGCAGAGCCTGGGGAAGTCGGCTTGTCGGCTACGTGCAGTAGCGACGGCCCCATGGACCGGTTGGAGCCAATGATGGAGCACCTCGTTCAACAAGAACAGGACCGGGAAAAACGTTGGTCCCGGGCATCGGCTACCCACAGCCGTCAGCCACCGATTATCTCGCCTTCCTCCGTTGGGACTGCCAGGGGTCTGGAGGACGTCGAATCCGATGCCGCGTCAGCCATACCAGAGGTCGATACTCCAGAGGTGGATGAGGACCTACTGGATGTCGTGGGTAAATTTCCGACTGTGCCTCCATCGGGAGGGCCTCTACATGCCAAACTGGCAGGAACGATTAACTGTCTCACCTCCCACCAGCTACAGGCACGTGTCCTCAGTGACACCATGGATAAGTTCAAGCCACCGGAGAATTGTGTTAATCTCAATGTTCCCTTTGTCAATGCTCAAATTTCGGGGACTTTGAGCAACACTGCCAGAGGGTACACAAAAAGCTGGAGAAACTCAGCGGGTGCAGCAGCATCTGAGGAGCGAAGGAGATAGGCGACGTTTCGGGTCAAGACCCTTCTTCAGACCAGAGCACTGCCAGAGCACAGGATGCATGCCACCAACAAATCCTGACACTCCTCTCAACGGGACAACGGGAATCACGGCATACGCCAGGACCCTCGATGGGGAAAACGTGTCTAGTGAGCAGCAGGATTTCAGGGGTGCCTGAATTAATATAACTATCGACAATTTTATTTTACAAAGTGTTCGGGGTTATGTCATGGAGTTCATTAACGGTCACCTTCCCCCTACTCAGCATGTCCCTCATCGCACCTTTGCGCTCTCTCAAAAAGAGATCGAGCAAGGACATGTCGAAATTTTACGGCTCGCAGCCAAAGGGGTGATAGGGAAGATGACGCATGAACCCATTGAGTTCGTGTCCACCATCTTTACTAAAACCTAAAATAATGGAGGTTGTCGGATCATTGACCTAACTCAGTTGAACACTTTCGTACGATATACCCATTTCAAAATGGACACTTTCGAAACACAATTTGGCACTGGTGTATTGAAAGAAATATTTGGCTCACAGCGACCTATTTACCAGGGAAGCTCCACACAGTGGCAGACACCAGGTCATGTGTGTTTAATGATAACATTGAGTAGATGTTGGACCCCCACATATTTGCACTAATTATAGCCCATTTTGGTACACCAGATATCGACCTCTTTTGCGTACATGTTGAACCATCAGATACTAACGGATGTGTCTTGGGAACCAGACCCTGGGGCAGTGGCTGTGGATTTGTTTTCACTCCATTGGGGGAAATGGTTCTGCTACACAATTTCCCCCATTCTGCCTCATCAGTCGGGAGTTGCGGAAAATACAACTGAATTCTGCTTCTGGCATATTGATCATACCCGAATGGCCTACACCGCCATGGTACCCAGTGGTTCTCCAAATAATCATACGTCCGTGGGTTCAAATTGTTCAACACCCCACTTTACTCACTAACTCCATTACGGGGGAAAGTCACCCGTGCCATGGTCACTTAAACCTGTTGGCTTGCAGGTTCTGAAGAGGCCGCTCATGGAGGCCGGCATATCGGCCGGAGCTATGAACCTCATTTCAGCATCGTGCAGAGTATCAACCCGGCAGCAGTACCTCACCAGATCAGGAAGTGGGAGGCCTCCTACTCCCGAACACATACCACCTACAACTATGCCACGATCCCGGAGGGCCTGGAATTCCTAGCGGGCCTTCATTACAATGCGGGTCTCAGCTACAGAGCCATCAACAGCGCCAGGAGTGCGCTCCCCTCATACCTGAATATAGGGTGGGCACGCACCATCTGGTGTCCAAATTCATGAGGGGAGTGTTCAACACCAACCCTCCACGACCCCGATACAACATCACTTGGGATGTGGGTGTAGTACATACACTACTGAGACACTCGTCCCCTATGACAGGACTACCTCTTGACAAGCTCACCTTTAAAGTGGTGATGCTGATGGCACTCACTTCAGCTCAACGTGTCCAGGCCTTGCAGAAGCTTCGGCTGGACCGGATGGTCTTGACTCCTGCACATGTGACCTTCTTTGTCGAGGACCTGCTGAAGCACCATAGGTCTGGGTCTTCTGGACTGCAGTTGGAATTCCGGGCGTACCCCTCTGATGCCACCCTCTGCATAGCCACCCATCTCCGCTATTACATCCGTACAACCAGAACTATCCGGAAGATGGAGCAGGGGCTCCTCATCAGCCACAAACAACCACATCATCGGGTGACTGTGCAGACCATAGCCAGGTGGCTCAGGGTGGTGTTGGGTGCTGCTGGTATCGATACTAACATTTTTAATTCTCACTCTACCAGGGCTGCATCCCCATCAGCGGCGAGGGCCATGGTGGTGCCCATGGACCACATCCTCGCCACTGCGGGCTTGGCCAGTGAATCGACTTTCCAGAGCTTTTACACTAAACCGATGGTCGCCCCCGCTACATTCGCGGATGCCGTGCTGCGAGCCGCTCCGTGAATGTTTACTCCCCGAGTAGGGGTTTTTCTTTGTTATTCTTTGTTTTAATAACTGCATTATTTTTCAGCCTGTTCAGTCTGGAATACATTAACAAACTTCCTCCATCAGTATTGCTGCAGTGTGATAGCATGGATGTTGTCCAGGGCGTGTAATCACAGAGCTTTGAAGTCTTCATGGTCACTCACGTGACTCCGAAGTAAAATAGTAAGATTAAACGAGAACTTACCAAGTTTGAAGGTTGATCTTTATTTTATGAGGAGTTGCGATGAGGGATTTCGTGCCCTCCGCTCCCAACCCTCTCTCATAAGGTCAACTGGTATGTTCTACTTTGTTCAATCTTACTATCTCCTTCCATGATATGTTCTGTGATTCCACACCGCTGCTTTGAAGAATGTCGTGCATGCGTGCTGGCGTGGTCTTCACGAAATCCCTCATCGCAACTCCTCATAAAATAAAGATCAACCTTCAAACTTGGTAAGTTCTCATTTAATCTTACTATTAAATTACATTCCCCCTACTGTTTTCAGAATCAAGTCCCATTCTTGGTCAAATCGCTGTGTTTTGCCAGTCAAAATGATATGCACTAACTATGCACTCTTTATATAACCCTTTCTTATATAACCTTTTCTGTAGAAATGTTCCATGTCCTAAATTAAGAACAGTAAGTTACTGGAAAAAAATTATAAGGTCAGGCAGCAGTTTCAGAAGCGATAACAAAATTAGACTTTCTGATTAATGCCACCTTATCAGAACTCAATTTTTCCAATTCTTAAATTGGCATAGGTGGGCAGCAGGGTGGTGTAGTGGGCAGCATGGTGGCATAGCAGTAGAGTTACTGCCTTACAGTGCCAGATACCTAGGTTCAATCCTGACTACGGGTGCTGTCTATATGGAGTTTATATGTTCTCCCCTTAACCTGCATAGGTTTTCTCCAAGATCTTTGGTTTCCTCCCACATTCCAATACTTACATGTGTATAGGTTAATTGGCTTGGTATAAATGTAAAATTGTCCCTTGTGTGTGTAGGGTAATGTGCGGGGATTGCTGGTCAGTGCTTACTTGGTGGGCCGAAGGGCCTGTTTCCACGCTGTATCTCTAAAACTAAAACTCCACAGAACCCCAAATATTTAAAAAATGCAGATACTACTGAAGTCCAATCCTTTGTAAACATACAACCCCAAATAAATATATATACACCATCTCTTGTTGTGAAAATCATTATCTCATAATAATAAACACATTAAAATGTTTAAATGGCTAAAAAAGAAATTATATTAGCCAACAGACTACTTCTATTGAATGTATAACTGCTCATTAGCAGTTATGCTGTTGATATTACAAGGTAGAGCTGTGTAAACAAAGGCCATCTCCATTAAAAAGCACACAGCAGGACGCCACTGAAACAAGTGGCTTGAAACAGATCACCTTATTTATGACTGATTCCTCAACATGCACTTGTACTCCAATATAGTTGATAAAACAATATTTTGAGATAGAGCCAAACTGGCAGTTGGAAATCAGTGCAAAACAAGGACCAAGAGTACGAAATAAGATTACGGCTTTTGTACCTCAATATATGATTGAGTTATGGAGACATGAAGTGGCAGAGAAAGGCCCTTTAGCCCATCATGACCATGCCAACCATCAGATTCCTATGTGTAGAAAAATAACTGCAGATGCTGGTTTAAACTGAAGAAAGACAAAAAGCTGGAGCTTTTACAAATGATTATGTAAAAAGTGTTTTAAATGCTCTGGGAACACCACCTTCCACCATCGCACCAGTTTGGGAGTTTCAGGTTTCAAACTTCTTCTAGGTTATGACATTCTTCCTCAGATCCTCTCGAAATCTCTAGCATTTAATTTAAACCCATGCTCTTTGTTTTGGGCACTTCAGCCCAAAGGGAGATGTTTCTCACTATCTGTCCTGTATGTGTCCCTTCTAATATTTATACCTTAATCAGGTACCCCCTCATCCTCTGCTCCAAGGAAAACAAACTAATCAATTCTCATGGTCAATAGTTCAGGATGGTCAATGCACTGGGAATACAACAATAACATTCTTACTGCTGCAGCTTTACAGGCACATTAAGCACAATACCACAAATCAAGAGGCAATAAATTATCAGCTATTCTTTTTAAAAAAAAATAATATTTTTATTAGCAGTAATCCATCATAACAACGGTATAACAACTTTTCAAATACACAACCAACTTATTTCAATAAGTATATGGATGTTACAAATAATTCTTATAAACTTCTATTTTTTAGAAAGTAGTAAAAGAATAGATTTTAATCAGTAAGAATAGTGATTAAATAATAATTTTGATTGTATAGAGAGAGAAAGAGAAGAGAGAGAAAAAAAATTATAGTATACATCTTAATAGTGAATAACACAATTTCAAATAACGATATCAATAGAGACATGCATACAAATCCAAAAAAAAATAAAATATTATTTTCATCTAATCCTGCCGGGTACCCATTGAGTTGTGATGCCAAGAACAGCTACCCCTTCAAATATTCTGTATATGGAGACCATATGTGTTCAAAGAGTTCGTATTTGTCCATTAGGACAAATCTGAGTCTTTCCAAATGCAACGTCTCCAACATTTCCACTGTCCACATTTTAATTGTGGGGGATAATGTTCCCTTCCAAATTTTCAATATTCATTTTTTCCCTATTATCAAACAGTAATCCAAGAAATTTCTTTGGTTTTACTGTTAATATTAGATTTGAATCCGGAACTCCTAATATTATTAATTTTGGATCTGGGTCCAGTTTAAATTTAAGAACTTCAGAGATTAAAGATTTCTGTCCAATAATAGTTGAGTTTTATACATGTTACAAAACTATGCGTTAAGTTAGCTTCCAAGTTCTGACATTTATCACAAATAGAAGAAATGTTAGGATAAATTCTATTTAATTTTGTTTTTGAATAATGTAATCTGTGTAATACCTTAAATTGTATCAATATATGTCTAGCATTTAATGAGCAACGATGTATACATTGTAGGCTTTCTTCCCAAGTTTCCTTCGTTATAGATAAACCTATTTCATTTTCCTATGTTTGTCGATATATTTCCGGTTGGGATTTTCCAATCCAAGATAGTATCGTATATATACGCTATTAATTTTTCTGTATTTGGGTGTTTATTAAACAATTCATCTAATAATCCTGGTTTTCTATTTTTATAGTCTTGCGTATTTGACTTAATATAGTTTCTAATTTGTAAATACCTAAATATGTTATTTGACTGCAATCCATAGATATCCTGTAACTCTTGAAATGAAAGAAATTTTCCTTTCTTGTAAAGGTGTTCTATCCTTTTAATTCCTAAATCATTCCAGTGTATAAACCCCTTGTCCAATACAGAGGGCTTAAACAAAGGATTATTCATAATTGGCAAACAAAGTGACAAATTATCCATATGTGGAGTCTTAACTATTTTTTTCCAAATACATCTATTGCTATGAATTATAGGGTTATTACCATACTTTTTTTTTGTACTTCCCTTGGTGCAAAAAGAATCGAACCTACATCAAAAGGCAAACAGTCTTCCTTTTCCATCTTTACCCAGCTTGGCTCATAATCTAAATTTACCAACCAAAAATTCATATTCTTAATCTGAACTGCCCAGAAATAATATAAGAAATTTGGTAGTGCTAGTCCACCATTTATTTTAGATTTACATAGAAGTTTTTTACTTATTCGATGATTTTTAGTCCCAAATAAAACTATTAACCAAAGTATCTATTTAAAAAAAAAACATTTTAGGGAGATATAAAGGGGATGGCTTGAAATAAATATAACAATTGTGGCAAAAAAATCATTTTTATAGCATTTATTCTACCGATCATTGATATAGGTAGTGTTTTCCAATATAAAATATATATTTTTAATTTATTTAACAATTGAGGGTAATTATATTTAAATAGACAGTTATAGGATGTAGATACATTAATTCCTAGATATTTAAATTTGTCCGTGACTATTTTAAGTGGGAATTGTTCTAATATATTTAATTTTATTCCTGTTATAGGCATAATTTCACTTTTATTCCAGTTAATTCTATACCCAGAAAATGTGCCAAACTTAGTTATAACATTAAGTAGATTGGGAATACTAATCTCCGGTTTTGTGATATAAATTAAGATGTCATCTGCGTATAGAGATATTTTATTCTTTGTAGTTTTGGTATTATATCCATATATTTCGGGTTCTGATCTAATCATTTTGGCTAATGGTTTTATTACCAGAGCAAATAATAATGGTGATAACGGGCATCCTTGTCTACAACCCCTAAAGAGATTAAATTTTGCTGATAACATTTGATTTGTTAATATTCTTGCAGTTAGATTCGAGTATATGATGATTTTTTACCCATTTGGAAAATCTACCCCACAGTTGAAATTTCTGCATTATTTTAAATAAATATGGCCATACAACCTGGTGAAATGTTTTTTCAGCATCTAAGGATATGACAGCTAGTTCAATATCATTCACTCTTTTTGAGTATATGATATTGAATAGACGTCTCAGATTATAAGATGAATAGTGTTTTGGAATAAATCCTGTTTGGTCATGATGTATTAAGTTATTAATCACTAAACTTAGCCTCCGAGATAAAATTTTAGTTAGTATTTTCTGATCACTGTTTAAAAGAGCTATTGCTCTGTATGACCCAGGGTCTTCCAAATCTTTATCAGCTTTAGGGATAAATGTACTTGTAGATTCATTTAATGATTCTGGTAACTTTCCTTGTTCACAAGCATATTTATATATTGTATGTAAGCGTGGAGAGATCAGATCATAAAACTTCTTATAAAATTCAACACTTAAGCCATCAGGGCCTGCGGCTTTTCCGTTATTTAATAGTAAGATTAAATGAGAACTTACCAGTTTGAAGTTTGATCTTTATTTTATGAGGAGTTATGATGAGGGATTACGTGAAGACCCCGCCAGCACGCATGCGTGACATTCTTCAAAGCAGTGGTGTCAAATCACAGATACCAGAGTAGACTAATATAGTAAGATAAGAGAGAACTTCCATACCAGTTGAACTTTATAATAGAGGGTTTTGGGAGCGGAGGGCACGTAATCCCTCATCGTAACTCCTCATAAAATAAAGATCAAACTTCAAACTGGTAAGTTCTCATTTAATCTTACTATTTTACTTCGGAGTCACGTGAGTGACTACGTGAAGATTTCAAAGCTCTGTGAATTCATGCCCTGGAACGAGACCATGCTCACACACTGCCATTCTGGGAAGGAGGATGAACGTATTTCACACACGACACTGTGCTGAAAAACAATAAAGGTATTATTCATACCTAAAATAATATGCCCCACATTGGGTAATTTATTTTACAGAACTTAATTTTTCCCTGCAAACGTCTCAGGATCGGCCACGGGTTTATTATAAAGCATTGAATGCGTTCATTGCTCCACCCCGCTGTGGCAAGACTGTGGTCCATAGGAACTCCCATCATCCTAGCGTCCGATGTAGATGCAGCCCTGGAGGAGTGAGATTTGAAACATTAGTATCCACCATTGCACGTAATACCACCCTAACCATCTGGATATGGTTTGCACTGTGACCATAGGTGAGGGCATTTATGGCTAATGAGAAAGATCTCTCCGTGCCCATAAGTGTCTTGGTGACTATATATTGGAAAATATGTGTCACTATGCAGGGCCGACTATCTGCAGGATAGGCCAGAACTCTAATATTGGCCAGAGGAACCGGGTCAGTCTTGTTTAAGTACCCCAGTATGTAGCAGGTTATCTGCCATTTGTGACAGACATGACGTCCTATACTAGCTTGTGTAAGGACTGGACCCGTTGTGCTGATCCAAGTGCCATAATCATTCCATCTAGGATATTAGTTTGTCCAGAGTGAGCCCCGATATTGGTGTCCATCCTCGTAACATGGTGTACTACCTATGTCCCATATATGGGTGTATCTGGGCCTGGGGGGAATAGAGTACAAATACCCCTCATTCGTTTAGGTACTAGTGGGTGTGATCCTATAGCCAGGTGATCACTCCCTCTGCCCAGATATTAGATAGGGCACTCCTTGCACAATAATGGCACTGTAACTCAATCCTTCATCGAAATGAAGGGTGGCCAGAACTCCAGCACTTCAGTGTTGGTGGCTGAGTCATATGTAGTGTTCGTCCTGGTGCAGAACACTTCCCATTTCATGACATATGTCAGGTACTGTCTTCTCGTGGACTCCCTGCACAACGCTGAGATGGCATTGATCATCCTGTCGGAGAGTCCGTATCCCAGAAATGGCTTGTTCAGAAACTGCAAATCAACAAGTTCATACAGTCATGGCACTTATACTTTCCCGCACGGGGTGTGCCAACCTCCTTGGCCGTTGTTGATCCAGATGCAGGGTTCTGAGGCCATCTTTGTACTGTTGGGAACCATGGTACCTGTTGCGGCGTCTTGTTTAATTAATGTAAGACTCGCCTGATGAGGCAGAAGGGGAAAATGCATAGCAAAACAAATCCCCCCCCCCAATGAAGCGAGAAATCGTCCATCGCTGCTGCCCCTGGGTCTGGTTCCCAAGCAACATATGTTGGTAGTTGGTGAATTAGTCTGGATGGAATAAAGGTCGATATCTGGTGTCCCAGGCTATAATATCTGTAAACACTTTCCGATCCAACATCCATTTAATGTTGTCGTTGAATTTACGTGACCTGGTGTCTGCCACTGTATTTAGCTTACCTGGAAGGTAAGTGGTTGAGATCCAAATCTCTCTCCCAGACACCAGTGCCAGATATTTTTAGCCAATTCATCACATGATATCGACTTTATTTCACCCATATGATTATATATAGGCCCCCACTGTGGTATCAATTTGTACCGTACATGCAACTGGTGCTCATCTAAGCAGTAGGCCCCGAGTCCATGAAATGCTACCAGCATTTCTAGATAATTAATTCCTAGTGCTTTAAACAGAATAATTTTTGTGCACTCATCTGCCACCACAACTTGCGGTGGTATTAGTTGCTCCCCAACCTTTAGCACTGGCATCAGTCTGTAATGTACCCTAGGGATATAGAATGGGGTGATGGGGTTAGAATAATGCTGAGCATTTCTATCCACCAGTTTAATTCTGATTTTGCTTTCCCTGGTAGTCGCATAGGCCTATTGAAATGGCCTGCATGATTTTTGAGAGCTAAAATTTCCCTCTTCCAGGTTTTAATAATGGAGTGTCCAATTGTGCTGCTGGGAACGCAGCCACCAATTTCCCAATCACTCTTGCTCCTTGCCGAATGGATGGTTCCCTGATGCCAGTGAGGCTTTTGCATACTCCCATCAAGTCTGTCACTTTGTTTGGTGGCAAGGTGATAGACATATGAACAAAGTCAATAGTGAACCCCAAATAATCCATGGTAGCGGAGGGTTCCAATTTTGATTTATCTGGATGTACGTTAAATCCCTGTGTGTTGTGGCTGATACCACCAATGTAGCCAGTCCAATTTTCACCTACAATGAGAATATCATCCAGGTAAGCCATGACGATATGGTTATGTTTCTTTAAGTATGCTAAAGCTGGTTTAATAAATCTGTAATAGCCTGGGTGCTGATGACAACCCATTTGGGTAAGGCCTTATACTGCCATAGCTGTCCCATCCAGATAAATTTCAGGTATTTACGATGATCCTGTGTGTTACAAACGTGTCTATTTTGAAATGGGCATACTGAACGGAAGTATTTAGTTCGGTCAAATCTGTAATGATACGGCAACCACCATCTTTTTAGTTTTTTATAAATTATATTTGATACGAACTCTTGAAATTCTCTGATTGTTTTCTCAATTCCCTTTTGTGTTTAGTCTTAACAGTTCAGCATGGCCTGCTGTTCTCTCTTTTTGTGAAGTATGAACTTCCTGCTAGGCGTATGCTGAACTGGGACGGTAGTTCGTATACAAATTCAATTTTGTAATTCTGAATTACTTCCGAGTATGTAAAAGTTCAGAGGTAAAAGTGCAGCACACATGATGAAACAAGTGCAACCGTCCCCCAACTTTTGATGAATCGGACATGCAATGTTTTTTAAGACAACCAGACCCACCTACCTCCATGGTTACCGGTATTGTGTGGGTTGTCTTCGCACTCGTTTCGTCTGGTATTGTGTTGCTGCATTGTGGGGTTGGCGCATTTTCCATGAAGGCCGGGCTGGGCCATGGTCTGAAAGACCGCTGTGCAGGTGGGCCGGCCTTCGAGCTTTCACCGCCAGATGGTCTTCCATAGTACCGATGTCTGGTGGGTGTGTAGGGGTGCTGCCGCTGTTGATAGTGGGTTTTAGAGGTGCTTGGCACCTTGATCAGGCCTATAGCCTTGGCTTCCTCATGCAGGTCTTTCACCTGCTTCGGGAGGTCCCCCAACAGCAATTTTGGCGCCTGTGTGCTACTTGTCTTGCATAATTCCGCACTTCTTGATGATGCTCTTCCTGTAACTGTTAATCTCCACTGAGTATTACACAGTCTGCTAGAGCATCTAGTAACTCTTCAGGCAAATCAACCCCATCAGTTGTCCTGGTACTGCTGTGATTTTAGCAGCCAGCAGTTTCCTCTGGAGCTTCCCCACCTGGCTCCTTATAGATGGGCTCCTGTTGCCCCAGATGGGGTCATAGACTGCTGGTACTTTAAGAGAATGGAGTTCTCTGGAGCAATGTACTTCCCAGCCATAAAGTTAATGGCTTGCTCCTGTAGCTGGTTTGTAGCCATGTATTTTGTACTGGCTTGCAGCTTTGTATAGGCAGTCCTTGCTGAGTTGGTACAGCATGTGTTCCCACAATTCTTCTGCTGCTCTCTCTTCTGGCACCCCTCACAGTTGACTGTTCAGCCATTGCCCCTTCTTCGGGGTCAGCCCAGCTCTGACCCCTAATGCTCCCCTGCGAAGAGGGTGAGACATTTGGTAGTCCTTGAAAGGATCCTGCCGTGGGTCTGCGAGGAGACCCACTGTGACTCTGCCCCTGCATAAGCAGGTCACGCTGGAGCACTACTCCCCATCCGCTCCTGCGGGAAAGACGCCTGCCGTCCCAATCCGGGAATGGGGTGTCTTCAGGTCCGGACCCAGCCGAGTCAACGGTTCTGTCCGACTTCCGGGTGGTTTAGCCGCCGACCGCGGCGAACCTGCGGTCTGTAGCGGCGAGAAGCCGGGGGCTGCTGGCAGCACCTGCAGCTCTGGAGAGATGGCACGCTGCTGGCTGCTCCCATAGCAGCGGTATCAGCTGCTGCTCTCCCTTACGCGACTCCATGGTGCTTCCTCCTGAAAAAGAAATCACACCGAGTCGCCACGCTCACCAGAAAAGGTAAGACTTACCTTCAGTAAGTTTTGAAAACTTGCGCTGGAGGAGCGGCGCTCCTCCCGACTGTCGCTTCCGCAATGCGTTCGACGATATGTCGCGCATGCGTGCTGGCGGGGTCTTCACGTAGTCACTCACGTGACTCGGAAGTAAAATGATCCAATTGATTCTTCAATATCTTTTACTGATATATCAGCATTTAACAAGTCTCTACCTTCCTGATCCAAACTATTAATATGCTAGTTCAGATGAGTAAAGATTTTGATAATATTGTAAAAATGTATCATTGATATCTTTTGGTAAAGTCAATATTTCTCCTTCTTCAAATCTAATTTTATGGATCATTTTCTCCTCGTCTAATTTTCTAAGCTGGCGTGCCAGTAATTTTTGTGGTTTATCCCCAAATTCAAAAAGTTGAAAAAGTTTAACAATCTGATTTGAGTATATTTTATTTAGCTTATATTTTAATGATGCAATTTTATTACTTAGCCCCTTTGAAGGGGTTATTGCATTTTCAATATCTAATTGTTTTATTTCATTTACCAACTTTTGTTGAGTCTTTCGATTCAACAATTCATACCTTATTAAAGTATGCGTGTGCTGATATTATCGCACCACGCATAAATGCTTTAAATGTATCCCACAGCAGTGATGGTGAAATTTCAGGTTTGTCAATAGTTTCAAAAAATAATTTAATCTGTTTTACCAAGTAATCATAACAAGCCTTATCATGTAATATTTGGGGGTTGAGTCCCCCAAAAGTATAAAGTATAAAGTATAAAAGTAATAATAAAAAATGTGAGTAAAGTAAGTGATGTTAGTAAAGCGTAAGGGGAAAAAGTGACTACAACTATAATTAGTGTATTTAATATTAGTGTAAGCCACACTAGTGTGGCTATTAATCTACGGACTTCCGTGAAAAAAAAAAGATGTTAATAATTCCAGCTCCGTTTTTGCCTTAAGGGCTATATATGACGGGGTGGGGTATTAAATTTATATACTTAATAATTAATAATACTACTAATATCAAATATAGTTAGTGTCATAGCACTATATTAGGAGAGCTAACGTACATTTTTAAGGGGTAGGTAATACAAAACTATATTTATTACTAATCCATCCATCCCTCCTTAACCCCAAGATAGAGTCCATGTCCAGTGTTCCTTCTCCTTCCCTGCGGGTCCTCCTTCAGTGTGAATCCTCCTCCTTTTCTGTGGATGGGCAGTATCATCAGGTAAGTGATCAATAATATTCAGTATTGTTCATCTTCATCTACTTCTTCCTCTTCCAGTTTCTTCTGAATGTTTCGAGCGAATTCAAGAGCTTCTGTATGTTTGGTGAAGTGGTGCTCCTTGTTATCATAAATTACTCTTAATGTTGCCGGGTACATCAGGCCATATCTCAGCTTCTTTATGTTCCTCAGGATACCTCTTGTTTCTGTAAATAAAGATCTTCCCTTGGCCACTTCCGCAGGGTAATCTCTGAAGATTCTGATGTTGTCTCCCTCATTTTTGGGATTTTTCTTACGTATTATTATCTTCATCATATCTTCAAAAACATGATCGTAAGCCACCTTCACAATCATCTGTCTTGGGGGAGCATCCCTCCTAGGGGTACATCTCAATGCCCTGTGTGCTCGACCCAGCAGAGGTTCTTGGTCCAAGTTCAGAATATCTTTTAGCAGTTTTGCAGCAAATTTTCGAGGGTCTTGATCTCCCTCTCGGCCTTCACTCAATCCAACAATACGCAAATTCTGACGCCTTTGACGTCCCTCCAAGTCAATGCATTTCTCAGTTATTTTGTGTAATAATTCTGATAAACGCTTGTTCTCGGCAAGATGCTTCTCGGCTGATTCAGTCAATTCTTTTATTACGTTATTTTGTTGGTTAAGTGAGGTTTTAATAGGTTCTAACTTGGTATCCAGCAGCATCTCCATCTCACCAGTTTTACGGTTTACATCATCCAACTGTTGTTGCCAATCAGTACCCGCTTTATCTTTCCATTCGTCCATCATAGTCTTTACAGTAGTTATAACTTCTTTTTTGAACTCTTCTTTCAAATTTTCATGATAAACCAAAATATCATTTCATAAAGTCTTTATTTCCTCTTTATATTCTTTTTTCATATCCTTAAGCATTTTTTTTAGCTCATCCATAATAATTTTTTTGAGGTCATCCATCTTTAAAATATCTTCCTGGGAGGACTCAAACTCGAGCCCGTGGCTCCAGTGAGGCCTGCTTCCTTTTTCACAGGCTTTTTCACTTGGTGGTGGGGGGGGGGGAAGCGATGCATCGACATTTTCTTAGTAAAGTCGCGCGCCTGATGACATAACGCACCTTTTTAACGCTACCGGAGACGTTTACACCCATTCTCCTCTGGTGAGTAGTTTCAGTTAACCCCTTTTATCCCCGTTTTTCATACAATTTTTAGCGGAGCTGAATGGCGCGAGTTCCACTCACTCCATAGCGCCACCGGAAGTCCCTTTATCAGCTATTCTATGTAAATCCGATCATGATTGTGCAAGCCAAAGTATGTAGTACAATTTTAGTAGTACTACTTCCATAGTTGTGCTGTGCTGAGGTAGGGTTTGTTGTTGGGATTGTGTAAGGTGGATCATGACCTGATGATTAATGGGAAGAAGTTTATTTAGAACATGGATGTAATGGTTCTCATGTTCCCTTACCTTATTCCTGATGAGATGAGTGAGTGTGGCCAGGGAGGTGTGTGCTTTTGTTAGTACTGGCTCTCTTATTGGGGCAGCAGTTTCTGTAGGTCCTTTTGATGGTGGGACATCAATACTCGTGATGGACCATGTCATCTCCACCATTTACTGCATGCAGCCTCTTTCGTTGTTGAGCATTCAAATTGCCAAAACAGGCCGTGATGCTGAAGTGCTCATTTTTAGTCAACATCCTGGTTACTTATCTCTGTGCCCTCTCCACCATTAATACTTCCTTCCTCTGGCCCCAAACTGCAGTCAATACTTCAGCTGCATCTCATAAATGACACACATAGTTGTCCCATCATCTCCCTGCTCTTACATTCTGTGACATGGCTAATAAAGCAGGTATCATGTCTGTCTTCTTCACCTTATTTACATGTGTTGCTGCCTGTAGTCTGAAGAAGGGTCTCGACCGAAGACATCACCTATTCCTTTTCTTCAAAGTCAAAGTCAAAGTCAATTTTATTTGCCACATGCAGTCGAAGGTGTAGTGAAATGAATTTGCCAACAGCGATACACTTAAAAAAAAAATCACACAATACACAATAGAATTTAACACAAACATCCACCAACAGCATTCTTCACTGTGGTGGAAGGCAACAAAGTTCAGTTAGTCCTCCTCCTTTGTTCATCCGTGGTCGGGGCCATCATCCTCGGTAGTCGCCGCTACGGACAGCCCAATGTACAAGCCCTCTCGTCGGGATGATCAAACCACCGACGTCGGGATGGTCAAAGACACTGCGAATAGGCATTTTCCTACCGGAGACCGCGGCTTCAGGATGTTGTAGGCCACAGACCGGCGGTCGGAGCTCTTCTCTGGCGATCCCTGGCAAGGGACCCCAGACTCCGGATGGTAAGTCCACGCCATGCCCGCGGCTTGAAGCTCTGCAGACCACAGCCCCATGATGCCAAAGTCACCAGGCCAGCGATCGGAGCACTCCTCTCTGGCGACCCCTGGCAAGGCTTCGCCCGCTCCGCGATGGAAAAGTCCACTCTGTGCCCACTGCTGAACCTCGGGGCGCGACTCCGGGAAAGGCCGCTCCAATCCATGCTGTTAGGCCGCGAGGGAGGCGACATGGAAAAAGTCGCCTCTCCGTCGAGGAGGCGACTGAAAGTGATTTCCCCCTTTCACTCCCACCCACAAGATACACCAAGAGACACCTAAACTAACATTTAGACACACCAAAAAAAAAAAACAAAAGTCGAAATAACGAACACGCTGCAGGCAGGGCAGCCTACTCACAGCGACCCCACCGACCAATATTCAGAGATGTTGCCTGACCCGCTGAATAACCAACATTTTGTGTCCATCTTCTACTGACTGCAAAGTCATGTACACTAGGGTTCTCCTGTTTCTCAATAGTTGTTTACGTTCAACCATTCATTGTGCATATCCTTCCTCGTTTATTCCCCCTAAAATGTATCAACTCACAACTCTCAGGATTAAATATCATCAAAATGGTCTCCTGGAAGAATTTTTTTAAATCTGCCACATAGCGTCTCAAATAAGGTCATTCCAATGAACATAAATGAAGTTTAATTTACCTACCATTATTACCCTGTCATTTTTATACTTCTCTGCATTTTTGTCTTTTATCTCCTACTGACTTTTGGAAGGGTTATAGTACACCCATAGTAAATAATTGTCTCTTTTTTCTTCCCAGCCTCCACAATGTGGCATTAATAATCCTTCAAGGATATCCTACTTACTGAAGTAATGAACTCCTTGACCAATACTGCAATGCTACCCCTCTCTTATACACCCCACCCCCCCCCCCCCCCCCCCCCCCCCCCCCCCACAGCAATCTGCATGAAAATTCTAGTCCCTGAAATATTAAGTTTCTAATCCTACCTTCATTCAATTATCTCTTTGTGATAATAACAATCCTGTGCCCCCACATGTTAAACATCACTCTCAATTCATCAGCCTAGCTTATCGGACTATTTGCATTTAAACACAGATTGCTTTTCTCAAGTGGAGGCTAAGATTTCATTTTATATATATCTGTTCCCCTATTATAATCCCACTGTGTCCCTTTCCCCTGCCTACTGATGTCTAACAAATCTTCTTACATAGAAACATAGAAACATAGAAATTAGGTGCAGGAGCAGGCCATTCGGCCCTTCATGGCTGATCATCCAACTCAGTATCCTTTACCTGCCTTCTCGCCATACCCCCTGATCCCTTCAGCCACAAGGGCCACGTCAACTCCCTCTTAAATATGGCCAACGAACTGGCCTCAACTACCTTCTGTGGCACAGAATTCCACAGATTCACCACTCACTGTGTGAAAAACGATTTTCTCATCTCAGTCCTAAAAGACTTCCCCCTTATCCTTAAACTGTGACCCCTTGTCCTGGATTTCCCCAATATCGGGAACAATCTTCCTGCATCTAGCCTGTCCAACCCCTTAAGAATTTTGTAAGTTTCTATGAGATCATCCCTCAATCTTCTAAATTCCAGCGAGTACAAGCCAGGTCTATCCAGTCTTTCTTCATATGGATGTCCTGCCATCCCAGGAATCAGTTTGGTGAAGCTTCTCGGTACTCCCTCTATGGCAAGAATGTCTTTCCTCAGATTAGGAGACCAAAACTGTACGCAATACTCCAGGTGTGGCCTCACCAAGACCCTGCACAACTGCAGTAGAACCTCCCTGCTCTTGTACTCAAATCCTTTTGCTATGAATGCCAACATACCATTCACTTTCTTCACAGCCTGCTGCACCTGCATGCCTAATTTCAATGACTGGTGTTCAATGACACCCAGGTCTCGCTGCATCTCCCCTTTTCCTAATCGGTCACCATTCAAATAATAGTCTATCTCGTGTTTTTTGTACCAAGTGGATAACCTCACATTGATCCACATTATACTGCATCTGCCATGCATTTGCCCACTCACCCAGTCTATCCAAATCATCCTGCAGCCTCCTAGCATCCTCCTCACAGCTAACACTGCCCCCCAGCTTTGTGTCATCCGCAAACTTCGAGATGTTGCATTCAATTCCCTCGTCCAAATCATTAATGTATATTGTAAATAGCTGGGGTCCCAGCACTGAGCCTTGCGGCACCCCTGCCATCCTGAAAAGGACCCGTTCACTCCTACTCTTTGCTTCCTGTCTGCCAGCCAGTTCTCTATCCACATCAATACTGAACCACCAATACCGTGTGCTTAAAGTTTGTATACCAATCTCTTGTGTGGGACGTGGTCGAAAGCCTTCTGAAAGTCCAGATATAACACATCCACTGCTTCTCCCTTATCCACTCTACTAGTTACATCCTCAAAAAATTCAATAAGATTCGTCAGACATGATTTACCCTTCGTAAATCCATGCTGACTTTGTCCAATGATTTCACCACTTTACAAATGCGCTGCTATCCCATCTTTAATAACTGACTCTAGCAGTTTCCCCACTACCGATGTTAGACTAACTGGTCTGTAATTCCCCATTTTCTCTCTCCCTCCCTTTTTAAAAAGTGGGGTTACATTAGCTACGCTTACCCTCCAATCCTCAGGAACTACTCCAGAATCTAAAGAGTTTTGAAAAATTATCACTAAGGCATCAGCTATTTCTGGGGCTACTTCCTTAAGTACCCTGGGATGCAGCCTATCTGGCCTGGGGATTTATCGGCCTTTAATCCATTCAATTTACCTAACACCACTTTCCGGCTAACCTGGATTTCACTCAGTTCCTCCATCTCATTTGACCCGCGATCCCCTGCCATTTCCGGCAAATAATTTATGTCTTCCTTAGTGAAGACAGAATCAAAGTAGTTATTCAATTGGTCTGCCATGTTCTTGTTCCCCATGATCAATTCACCCGTTTCTGACTGCAAGGGACCTACATTTGTTTTAACTAATCTTTTGCGCTTCACATATCGATAAAAACTTTTGCATTCAGTTTTTATGTTTCCTGCCAGTTTTCTTTCATATTCCATTTTCCCTTTCCTAATTAAGCCCTTTGTCCTCCTCTGTTGGTCTCTGAATTTCTCCCAGTTCCCTGGTAGGCTGCTTTTTCTGGCTAATTTGTACGCTTCATTTTTTTCTTTGATACTATCCCTGATTTCCCTCGTTATCCACAGATGCGCCACCTTCCCTGATTTATTCTTTTGCCATACTGGGATGAACAATTGTTGTAGTTCATCCATGCAGTCTTTGAAATGCCTTCCATTGCATATCCACCGTCAACCCTTCAAGAATCAATTGCCAGTCCATCTTTGCCAATTCACGTCTCATACCCTCAAAGTTACCTTTCTTTAAGTTCAGGACCCGTGTTTCTGAATTAACAATGTCGCTCTCCATCCTAATGAAGAACTCAACCATATTATGGTCACTCTTGCCCAAGGAGCCACGTACAACAAGGCTGCTAACTAACCCTTCCTCATTACTCAATATCCAGTCTAGAATAGCCTGCTCTCTCATTGGTTCCTCCACATGTTGGTTTAGAAAACTATCCCGCATACATTCCAAGAAATCCTCTTCCTCAGCACCCCTGCCAATTTGATTCACCCAATCTATATGTAGATTGAAGTCACCCATTATAACGGTTTTACCTTCGTTGCACGCATTTCTAATTTCCTGTTTGATGCCATCCCCAACTTCACTACTACTGTTAGGTGGCCTGTACACAATACCCACTAGCGTTTTCTGCCCCTTAGTGTTTCGCAGCTCCACCCATATCGATTCCACATCCTCCAAGCTAATGTCATTCCTTTCTATTGCGTTAATCTCCTCTCTAACCAGCAACGCTACCCCACCTCCTTTTCCTCTCTGTCTATCCCTCCTGAATATTGAATATCCCTGGATGTTCAGCTCCCAGCCTTGGTCACCCTGGAGCCATGTCTCCGTGATCCCAAGTATATAATTATGAATAGCTATCTGCACATTCAACTCATCCACCTTATTACAAATGCTCCTCGCATTGAGACACAAAGCCTTTAGGCTTGTTTTTACAAAACACTCCTGGCCCTTTTACAATTATGTTGAAAAGTGGCCCTTTTAGATTTTTGCCCTGGATTTGTCTGCCTGCCACTTTTCACCTTGCTACCTATTGCTCCTATCCTCATTCTACACCCCTCTGTCTCTCTGCTCACACATTTAAGAAACCCTCCACTTCTTATTCTCCATTTGTTATTTTTTTCTTCTTTCCTCCCTACGTGTTGTGTCTGACTGCTTCTCTTCTCTGCCTCCTGCCTCATAAATGGACTACTTGCGTTCTCTATTTGAGTCCCTCCCCCCAACCGATCTAGTTTAAAGTCTCACCAGTAGCCTTTGCAAATCTCCCCGCCAGGATATTGGTTCCCCTTGGGTTCAAGTGCAACCCGTCCTTTTTGTACAGGTCACACCTTCCCCAAAAGTGGTCCCAATGATCCAGAAACTTGAATCTCTGCGCTCTGCACCAGTCCTTTAGCCATGCATTTATCCTCCACCTTGCTCCATTCCTACTCTCACTGTCGCGTGGCACAGGCAGTAATCCTGAGATTGTTACCTTTGCAGTCCTTCTCCTTAACACTCTTCCTAACTCCCTAAATTCTCCTTTCAGGACCTCCTCTCTTTTTCTACCTATGTCATTGGTACCTATATGTACAACGACCTCTGGCTCCTCTCCCTCCCAATTCAAGATATCTTGGACACATTCAGTCACTTCCCGGACCCTGGCACCAGGGAGGCAAACTACCATCCGTGTCTCCTGACTGTGTCCACAGAATCGCCTATCTGACCCCCTAACTATAGAGTCCCCTATTAATGCTGCCCTCCTCTTCTTTTCCTTACCCTTCTGAGCAACAGGGCCGGTCTTTGTATTACATCATATTCTACCAGCCCAGTTTGTTAAAAATTCCTTATTATGCACAGACACTTTAACAAATTATTATTGGATCTCTTAAAGCCTTAAGTAGACCTAAAGAAACCATACGCAGCTTTGCTCTTCCCTATTCATCATACACCATGGCAACATGTTGTTTTCTCATTTCGGTGGAACTTTTATCTGCTGCTTCTACATTTGCAAAATTCATGATCTATTTGCAGGTATGGAGGAACACCTGAGATAGTGTCAATGATCTGAACAAGCATCAGGTCTGTCCATGATTCAGAATAGATCCAAACAGATTCTGATGTGGTTTTATCATGTGATTTGCAAATCATGTCTAATATGGGAAAAACGCATAATGTACACATGAAATAGTGAGAGAGTGAGAGAGATATAAAGTGGGGTTGACTGATTAAGAAAAGGAATGTGTGTGTGGAGGGCAGGGAATATCTCTTCCTTCTCCTGATCCCCGATATACTCTAACAAAGCATTTATCTGCAGAATCTTACCTTATTAGTCTTTGGTAAAACCCAACCATCCAGGGTTACTGACTTTCATTAACATACTAATATCACCAAACTCGTCAATCCCAACTCCATCCCTTTCACTCCCCCACCCCCACTGATAAAACTGGAGTTTGGGATACTGGGATCAGGGCGTGTAAATTTGCTGAATTAAACAACACTTTACAGCTCCTTCCCTCAGCTACCCTTCTTTCCTCTGCCCATAATATTTAAAATATCTTCTGGATTAAAGATCCTGGATTGTTTAAGTTGAAGGCTGGGACATGTATATTCGATTCCAAGTGGTAAAAGCACAATAAAACCAAATAAATATGTTTTACAATGAGGATAAGAATTGCACCATTAGTGTCAGCAATTGAAACAGATCCAATTAATATTTACCTTTCATAGAATTAAAAGTAAGGATAACAAAGGAATATGAAAATGCCAAGGGTACATGTTTACAACTATTACATTTGTAGAGGATTCAGGCTGCTGGAGTATGTAGGTTATTTGCATTTTTTTTACACATTTCTAGTCAAACATTGCACCTTTAGAAATATAGTCAAGCAAAAGAGTCAAATAACTTCAAAAGCTCTTACTGCAACAATACTTCACTTTTTGCCTTGATGAAGGATATCGAACCGAAAAGTCATCTATTCCTTTTCTCCAGACATGCTGCCTGACCCGCTATATTTCTCCAGCATTTTGTGTCTATCTTTAACTTTTGAGCTGGATTCACCTCATTATATTTGAAATCCAATTGCTCAGAATCTTGTCTCCCCCTAAAATCTGATCGAAGCCCCACTCCATTTGGCTGGCTCACTGAATATTTGATCTCAATTCCAACATCATAAACAGGCCACGAGTTTGATGAATGAAAATTCTTGTGGTGCTCAGTCGTGACACTGATTCTGTACTCTTTCCTTTTCCTCAATTATTATCTATAGAACCCTGAACCCTTTGGCCGCACAGTCTGAGAAATGTAACCTACCTCAATTTACCTTGTACCCTTTCCTGCATCCTCATAAAGACTATATTTTCAGGCTTCATACCTAAACTTTCTGCATCCCTCTCTACTGGTTATTATCTATCATTCTGACCAACTTAGGGATGCT